>CM073128.1:38153781-39358781 GCA_037039145.1 Fundulus diaphanus
GAGGAGGAGGAGGAGGAGGAGGGTTGGCTGAGCAGCATGCCTCCCCCCGTTGGCCCACGTCCTCGTACTCAGAGGGTCTGTAAGCTGCAGGGCAGCAGGTGGATGTGGGGTTCTGAGCACTGAATCTGGCTCAAAGTTGATTCTTATTGCTGGGGGCTTTCTTCTTCTACTACTTCTTCTTCTGCGGTAGGTAGACCGCTTTGGTCCAGTGGCGCCGCTCCCATATGGTGTTTACTTGCTCAATCACGTCGACTTTAGACATCTACCCAAACAAACACCTGTCCAATAGACTTAGCTATTCCCCAGACAAGCACACCTGTGATTGATACTTTCGCCACCTGTGCTCATACTGGAGCCAAAAGCCGCGTCCACCCCCACCCTCCCGCCAAGCCGCTCCAGCTGACATGTGTTCAGGCTAGTGGCGGCGCAGGCTTTTTTTTTTTTTTCGGGTCTTCTCATCATGGCCAGCGAACGCTCTCTAAGTCTCTACCGTGAAATGGCCAGCTTCCACGGTTCGCTGATAAAATCTCACAGATCCCGACGCCACACACAAGTAGCCGGATCAGACACCTTGGCCTCCGGGTTGTGCCACACAAGAACATCACTCATTCCTCCGCCGAGCCCACCCATCCAACCTCCCCCCCACCCCCCGCGTCTTGGCCGGGGATGAAGTGGCCTCGCCTGGCAGCACCGGGTAGATGCGAGGCGACGCTGCGGGGCGGTGGCTGTGGTGCATTGGCTGAGCGTGAAGTGTGTGCTTGCTGTCACTGCTTGTCTCAGCCTCTCTGTCACTTCTCTCAGGGCTGCAGGCAGCTACTTTCTGCTGACTGCCTGGCCCTGGCCACTGTTACATTTACAGCCAAGGTTGGCATCCCGGCCTCAGACCTGGCTGCTGTGTGACCGTGGGAGCAAAACATTCGATAAGGGAGGATTGTGTTAGATTTTTCTTTCAGTATTGTCATGTATTCTTTACATTTTGTGCAATTTTCTACTATCTGCAATCGAATGCATTCTTTTTTTTTTTTTTTGGCACAAAGCTTTTTATTCCCCTTCAAATAAAACAAACATATACAATAGACAGAAAAAAATCGAAGCTTGGTTTTATATTTCTACATCAACAGCAACTTTCCAGAGCAGCTAAAGTGCAAACTTCCTGAATGACGTCTTGTTTCTTCCTATTTCACCTTTTGTACTGGTCTATGTCAGCTTGTCTTTAGGGTCTCTGAAGGCCTTTTAATGTTTGCCTTAGGACTTTGATAGGTCCTCTGTAATCTTTGTATTTTACCATATCAGCATGTAGTGCAGAGGATTTTATAAAATCGGGTTAAAGCTGGAATAACTGATTCCATCATCAATCAAAAATGAAATAAATTTCTTATGGTAGGTTGCGTGTCCTGTGTAAACACAGCACAGATGCACTAATACCCACAGACTAGTTGTTGCTCAAGAACAAGCGGGAACTTCCACTTCAAAGTAAAATGTAAAGAAATGACTGATGTCTATAAATGTAGACGTCCTCATTATCACCTGACAATGCAGTGCCTTGCAAAAGTTTTCCAACTCTCTGAACCTTTTTCTCAATTCTTCATCTTACAAACTTCAATGTATTTTATTAGGGTTTCATGTGATAGACCAACACAAAGTTGCACATAATTGTGAAGCGGCAGGAGTTGTATACGTGGTTTTCGAACGTTTTACAATAAAAGTCTGAAAAGTGTAGCAAGCATTTGTTCAGCCCCTTTAATTTGATACCCCTTTACAGAATGAAGTTAAAGCATTTGCATTTAGACCTGATTAGTTAATCCTCCTAAACAGACAGGAGAGCATTATTCAGAGAATTTGCAAGACCATGGCAACTCCGGAGGAGCTGTGGATATCCACTGCTCAGATGCGAGAATCGGTGCACTAATAATCAGGCCTTCATGGAGGAGTGAAGACAAGGAAACCATTGTTGAAAGGGCGAAAGAGAGATTTCAGTTCAAGTTTACTTCAGGCCACATAGGGAACAAACATCTGGAAGAAGGTCCTCTGGTGTATATATGTATAATCCTAAGCGTGGTAACAAAAAAAAAAAAAAATGCTCACCAGGCTGAACATAGCGACCCCATGGTGCAACATGGGGGTGGCAGCATCATGCGGGGGGCTGCAAAAACAATAAGATGGTTTAGAATGAGACATATTTGTTGGAACAATCCCATCACCGTCCGGACTTAAATCCACTTGAGAATCTGTGGCAAGACTTGAAAATGGATGTTCACAGGTGCTCTCCATCCAATCTGACTGAGTCTGAGGTATTTTGCAAGGATGTATGTTTAAAATAAATCTCTATGTGTGCTAAGCTGGTAGATATAAGACTTGCAGCTGAAATTGCAAAGAAAGATGCTTCTGCAGAGTAACGGTTTAGACGATCTGAATATACTGTATTTAGATCCAATTTTAACAGATTTGTTTTGTAAAAACAAAATAAAAACCCAACGTTTCCCTTCGTATGAACTACCTTGCACTTTGCGTTGTGCTTTAACATAAAGTGCTAATATTTGGTGTTTGTATCATAACCAAATGGGAAACTGTTTAAGGCATGTGAACAGTTTTGCAAGGCACCACACGGTACGAGCATCTACTGTTCGACTCCAACCTCTTCTCCTCTCTGAGAGGGAGCGGTCCAATATAATAGGCCAGCCTCAGATCAAGCTGCCTGTATGGCGGATTGAATGACTGGCTGTAATTATGTGTACGGTAATAACCGCCCCGTTGTGAACAGTGTGCAGCAGGGCTTGGTGCTCTGGCTGCAGGGTATTCCATCCTGCACTGTTGTCCTCTGGCTCAGTTGGAGAGAGATTCAGACATGATGAGTCATAACTGGTCTTTCAAGGCATTGGTTTATACTTCTGATTCATTTTAGTCCTGGGGGGAGCCTGAAGTAGGAGCGAACATGTATGTCAGTGTGCAGTGACACGCTGAAACAATAACTCACACACGTATATTTAAGAAAAGCTTGGGTATGTGAAGGAAAAACTGACTGAATGTCGTTTTTTTGGGGGGCAGTGTGCTACTGGCCCCTGGTGGTGGGCTCTAGGTACGACAGCTGACAAACCCCTGCAGCTCTGGGTTGCACCTGTCGTGGCTTGTGCATTTATGATGTTTGCGGCTTACGGAACGCGTTTTGCATGCAGGAGGAGTGCAGAGGCCAGACGTTAAATCCACAGCTTGGCATTAACAGAGAAGAATGTGGCTGATTTTGTGCTCTCTCATTAACAGAAGGGGAAGGACCCGCTCTACGCCCAGATAAACAAGGGGAAGAAATAAAGCGATACCCAGGAAGACAGACCTGACCAGCACTGAGAGAACAGGAGGAAAACCCTTTACCTCTGAGCGTGTGTGTGTGTGTGCGTGTGTGTTGGTGTGCGTGTGTGTGTGTGTGTGTGTGTGTGTGCATGTCTGGCACATCCCCGCCTGGCCAAGTCCTTCATCTTCTCTTCCTGCTAACAACCTCCCTGGAGGAGCTTCAACACTCCCAAAGTCCTCCTCCTCCTCTCTGCAGTCTCTCCTCCTCCTAAGAGGAGAGAGCCCCCTCATTCTCCACAGGCAGGAGGGACATCCATCACCAAGACAGGTCCAGCTCTCTTCTCCGCTCCTCTCGCCTCTCCCTTCAGCGACTCACGCCCAGCCTTACGGACACGAGCCACTCCTCTCCCTCCTTTCCTCCCTCCCTCCCTCCTTCCGTCGCTCTCACACCCTTTCCTCTGCCTATCGTGTCTGGCCAGAAACTCTGCTGCCTAGAGGAGACTGAGTCAAGCAGTGCCTCCCTGTTTGTGACACATACACACACACACACACATATGCACTCATCGTTTTTAACGGACAGAACGTGCATCCGTATAGCAAGGCGATCACCTCGGAAGGTGCCTAGACTCTTAGCGGTCCTTTCGGGGATGGCCTGTTACTGGGGATCACTGCTTCTGATTGGTTGGATGATTGATTTGGGTGTTTTCTACCCCTAGCTTGTGAGTGTCTGCTGGATCACTATGCAGAATCAGACTCTCTGGGAGCTACTCACACCCCAACTCCACGCATCCTTTGCACACAACAGTGAGCCTACACTCAAACACACACACACACTCACACACACGCACACACACACAGCCATGCCACACCTTGTGTAACATGCATACACGCAGTAATTTGCCAAACGTCTCTGCTCGTAGACAGAGGCACAGAGGCCAGACAACCAGACCACTGGTGGAGGAACGGACCCTGGGAGGGAAGAGTTGCAAGTTTAAACAGATTCTGTGATTGAACTCTTCATTCTCTATAGCTTTTGTACAATAATGATTTAAAAGAAAAAAGAGAGATCAAGCAGAAAAATTTAATTTTTATTTTCTAAGTCAATCAAGCCGACGGGGTCAGCTCTACGAGAAATGTAGAGTCAACATGGCTTTAAGGCATCCGATCGTTGATTTGCCAAACTCATTTTGTAAATAATGAGAACAACACCCATCTCGTCCACTGGACGTCTGTGCCATAAAATAGGAAGGCTTCAGTTATGCAAACACTTAAATGTTAACCCAAGCAATACCGACACACAGTGCCTTGCAGGGGTATTCATGAACCTCACATTTTTTAACATTTTGTCACGTTATAGCCACAAACTTTGATGTATTTTGTTGGGATTTGATGAGCTAAGGAAGGAAAAGGTTACATGCATTTTTTTGTTTTGTTTTGTGACTATAGAAATCTGAAAGGTGTGGCGTGCATTTGTGTTTAACCACAATCTGGTGCAACCAATTGCTGTCAAAAGTCAGTTGGATTAAAAACAGTTTCCTGGAAAGAAGTTAACTAATTCGTAAAATGGTCCAGCTAAAGGAGACGAGAGCCTGATGCAAATCCGTGCCACATCTGTCAGGTTTTTATTAGTAATAGCAGAAACCGAAAACCATGTCACCCTTTCCTTCCACATTCATGCATTATTTTGTGCTGATTTCCCACAAAACGTTCCGACCAATATACACTGAGATTTGAGGTCGCAAGATGACAAAATGTGAAAACATCCTGTGTTGTGAATATTTTTGCAAAGCACTGCTAGTTTCTTTCCCGTTTGCTTTGCTTCCTTTGCAGCTTCAGCGCCACACGCTGCTTCGTTTTTGTGCCGCTCTTCAAATGAGTCGCTCAGTGACTCCAGCTCTTCAGCCACGCGGTGCACCCCCACTTTGTCTTCTGAGGTCCCCTCACTGCAGATTACCTTTATGTCCGAAGCATATTAGCTCCCGCGATTTGTGTTTGGCCACCACAGAACCGGCGGTGGGGCAGCAGCCACAGCCCCACCGACTCGCCGTCGCCGTGTCTGCAGCCCTCCTACATCCGTCGCCTGTTGGTCTGGTGCCAGATTCCCACTGTAACATCCCCCTTCTGCAGCTTCATTAACTGTGATGCCAATATATCCCTATTTTATGGCCAGGGTCCCCACGCCACTAAAACTCTTTTGGACTAGGATATTAAATAACGTGCAAACTTTGACACTGCTAGAAGGGGAGGAAAGAAGCTGAATTACTAAAGGGAACCGTTGCTGTTTGAGTACATAACATTTCTAGACCTATTTTAACTTTACCTCAGCTAACACTTTCTTAATGTAAATTGAAGCATTATTTTTATCTTTATTGAATATGACATTCTACAGTGGGTTTTTAGATGATTTTCTTTGGGTTCTATCTTGATTTATGTATTCCACCATGTATTATTACCTGTTACAAATAAACTCTCCCCAAATGATTCATATGTCTTTTTATTGCCTCTGACTTTTGGTGTGTTTGAGCGAGATAGAATGAGCCTAATGGGGTGTATCTGCCAGAGGTGACCCCCAGTGTGTCTTTAGTTACTATTAAGCAAGTGCCACAGCATTCGGGTTGTAATTTAACACTGTTTTAATGGCCTGTCACAATCTGCTGCACAGGCAATCCTTGATCCAAGCTGTCACAAGCTTTATTAACATGCAAGCACAAAACAAGGACCCCAGCAATCTTACCCTTTCCTTCCAGCTTGCAGTGCCTTGCAAACATACCCGCTTAAAGGAAAAAGATCTGGACACCTTTGACTCTGCCCAGCTTAGCTCTCAACCAAACCTTGGGGGATTTGCTGGGATAGTTTGCACTGTTGTAGGCCCCATTTATTTGTTTTTGCAAATTGTGTCACTTTTTCCCCAAAGAGCCTGTGATACATAGACTTCATGGTGGATTATACAGTGCTGAGTTGCTCCAGGAAAGCCTCTCCAGACCGTGAGACGTCCACCTCCATGCTTCACAGTTGCTTTGAGGTTCTTTTCCTGGAATGATGTATTTGCTATGTGCCAAACATGCCCTCTGATCTGGTGTCCACATGATTCAGTTCTAGATTCATCCATCCAAAGAAAATAAGACTTCCTCTATTGTCCCACAATGGGACAATAGAGGAAGTGGTAGAAATTCAGGTGTGACAGAGGCAAAGATACACAGACAGTTACACACAATTATTAGCAATGAAAAGAGAAAGAAAAAAAGAACAAACTAGTCTAATCTAAAGTTAGCTCTAAATAAGCTCCAACAATAGAAGATAAAAGTAAATACCAGAGTAAATATTGCACACTGATTAATATTGGCATGCTTATGTAAAAATAAGATGAAATATGCAGGACACCAGCCTATTTACAGAACACACGATAATATAACATGCAATATGCATTATAGTGAAGCAGCATCCCGAAGTAGCTAAGGCATGTGCAAGTTACCTTAGAATCTGAGAAACGGCGTAAACGATTAATTATCAGATCAGAGCCTGTGCAACCATTGGCATGATCTAAACAGTTATTGAGTTATTCGGTTTTTTTTGTTGGTTTTCTAACAGCAGCTGGGAGGAACGACCTGCGGAAGCACTCCTTAGATCATCTAGGGTGCAGCAGTCTGTGCCTGAAAGCAACAGCTCCATGCATGGGCTGGGAGTAATAGTCCATCAGTAATGTGATGTTTCTTACAGTTCTTTTGTCTCCCACCACCTGCACTGGTTCCAGGGGGCATCCCAAGCAGAACTGCCCTACTAATGAGTTTATCCAGCCGCTTCCTCTCAGCTACAGAAAAGCTGCTCCAACAAACCACACAACTGAAGATGGCTGATGCCACCACAGAGTTAAAGAAGGTCTTCAGGAGCAACCTTTGAACTCCAAAAGACCTCAGCCTCCTCAGCAGGTAGAGTCTGCTCTGACCCTTCCTGTAAAGAGCATCTGTGTTGTGACTCCAGTCCAGTTTATTGTTCAGGTGAACACCCATCTGACTGTAAGAGTCCATTATCTCCACGTCAGTTCCCTAAAGGTTCACCTGTGTCAGTGAGGTGGGTCTGTGTCTGTGAAAATCCACCACTTTCCTCCTTTAAAAGTTCAACTTGTGCAGTCTCGGGACATATCGATGCGATGACAGCATGAGTGGTTGAGCCCATAGCCGAAGCAACATAAACATGGCAGTGCAGGAGGACGCACGCATAGCAGCTGCTATTTTAGCTGTTTTGTCAGAATCCACAATTTCATTTTTGAAAGAAGAACAGCAAGAAGTGCCTTGACTAGTTTACCTTCTTGTAGTTTCTCTTGACGTCTGACGCTTACGTTAAATTGATACCCTGATTGGCTAAAACCAATGCTGCTACACATTACTAATCTGGCTGGCCAAGTTTTGGGCACGCTGTCAGTTCTCTCTTTTCCGTCCAGCCGAATGGTTAATTTCAACTTCTTCTGAGACCTCTTTAAAACTCTCTCCCATAATATAACCTTTTTATCTTGGTTTGGTTTTACCATGGTGTTCACCCTCACTTATAAAGTTAGAAGCACACCAAACTTAATGTCTGAGATTTGATCAGGGCGACGCTCCTTTAAAGTGTGATGTTGGTCATATTAACTTAAAATAAATGTGGAGGTGTCCTAATCTGCTCAGCAGAAATATCAGTTGTTACATTTTACAGAAAGGTCAAATGTCCTCAGCTTTTATTATTTATTAATAATGCTTCTTAATTTTAGCATTAGTAATATTGATATTTAATTTATTGATTTATATATTTATTTTACCCTCAGCTCGGCGCCACAGAGTGCTATTTGCAGAAACCAGCCACCACAGAGACAATTTCTTCCCCCAGGCTGTCTCTCTGATGACCCCCTTTCAGCTAGTTGGCTACACGGCTATTAAAACAAAACAAAGTATATTACACTTTCACAACTAATGACTACCTTTTTCTTTTCCCTATATAAAACAGACATACTGTTTATGTATGTTTACTAAATGTCTGCTTAGCTGTTAGCGCTCTTTCTCAAATCCTATTGCTTGATTGTGCACAGTCATGATCAAATAAAGATGATTCTGATATTAAATATCCAAATGTCTAAAACAAGCTAGAGTTTCTTATGCTCCATCACACCAATTTAAAGGCGTCATCAGTCAAAGTCTACTTTTTTAATCCCTAAATACATTTTTGTTGTGTACTTGGGGTCTCTAGGAGTGCAGAAAAGTTGAATTTGGCCAACTCGACCATCCAGGGACATACGCAGGGATTCTGTTTGGAGACTTCAGGTCGGCCTTTAACACAATCAACCCTGACGTCCTCCACCAGAAGCTCACCCTGCTCTCAGTGGATTACCGGCTTCCTGAAAGACTGGCAGCAGCAGGTCACAGTTAGAGCTGCAGAGAGGATCATCAGGACTGACCTTCCGTCCGTTCATGGCCTGTATGGGTCCACGGCCAGTAAAAGGGCAGCTAAAATAGCTGTTGACCCAACTCATCCTAGCCACAGGTTATCCAATCTTCTTCCTTCACGTCGCCGCTACAGAGCGCTGATGGCTAAAACAAGCCGACACAGAGCCGGTTCCTCTCCCCAGGCTGTGATATTTTACAGTCAGGGTAGCCAGATTTTCTGCTGTGGGGAAAAAAATCTCCTGTACATATTGCCCTGGTGTTACTTTTTTCCCCTGAACAATGTATTTTTCTGTTATAGATTGTAGTTGCTGTTCTGGTTGCTGTTACTTGTATGCTTGTGTTCCTGTTGCATGATGCGAGCGTTGGAATCCGGAGTCAAATTCCTTGTTTATACCCAGAAACTTGGCGAATAAAGCTGCATAGATATCTTTATATTCTATTTGGATCATAATTTTCAAGCCGTTCAGTTTTCTCTGTTCTCTATTATGTTTTATGAACAATTAAGTCACAGAATTTGCTGCAGAACCGCTGAACAAGGTCATAGAGCTCCAGCCTTCCACGCTTGCGAAACTGGCATTTTTATTTCTTGGAGCAATTTTGTAGTCCAAGCTGAAGGGTGCCGGAGCTACAAGTAGATAAGTCAAAATGTTTGGTTGTTCATTACACCATCCCCTAGCATACTACAAAATATTCTAATATCAAATATATTATAGTCCATCATATGTTAAAATCACTTTACTATTGTTGTCCATTTTGCTCTCTCTAGAATATCTCTCTAGGAATATCTAAATGCACATTTATGGAAATGAAGCTTCAAATCATTGCACTAAAAGCACCTTATTACCTCGTCATTTGTTACGTGTGACTCATGAAGGAAAACTAATCCATGTAACATGGCTCATACCACTAGGGAAGGGACTGACATCAAAGCCCCCAGACTCTGATACAAACTTTTGATCTTTCTTATCTTTTTTTTAATCGTTTGCATGCTATAATGTGAAGGAAAAAAAACTTAACATTTGTTCATAGCCTGTTGTCTGTTATGTGTACTGTTAGCCGAAGTGTGCAAAAAGAAATTTAACCGTGGTAACACGCGGTGACAATAAAGAATGTTTGAATCTTTGAAATGGCCAAACAAGGTGAAGTGGAACACTCTGCGACCTGGAGGGGGCAGGGTCCTTGTTTAGATTTAAAGAGACTGTACCAAAACGAGCTGCTGTCAGACGCACCTCAGAACGGGGAAAAAAGGGGAATACGGGGGTAAATGAAGAAATAGTTCATACCAAAGCAGTTGCACTTTATATAGAGCCCAACTGAATGATTTCAATGTGAAAAGGGAGAGCTGAAAAGCAGACATGTCTTCTTTAAAATCTTGAGAAAAGATAGTAAGGTAAGATAGAATGTAAAATATGTAAGAAAGGAGTTATATTTGTCACTGGTATCAGCAGTAGCAGCACTGGCACGCCTTTTTCCATTTCCTGTTACAGTTTATAGAAACAGTCTCACTTCGCTCCTACCATGGCACCTGGCCACCCAGGTAGTTTCAGATTAGCCAAGCCCTGTTTTTTGACATAGTCCTCCGTATTTTGTGATGAATGGGTATCTTAGGTATGGTTTAAGGGGTCAATGTATTACTTCTGTCAGCTGATGTAAATCCAGAAACAGCAAGGTACAAAAAAGATCACTGTTGGCCTTTGTTGGGCTCTTTCTTCAGTGAGTACGGTCACCGGAAATAGCTGGAAAATATTCAAAAAAAAAAAAACTGGGTGGACTCAGCATGTAAGAGGAGGAAGCAACATAGATTTCAACAAGTGGACCTACAAGCTGAATAAGCAGACATGTAATAAATCTGGTCAGTGAGGAGAACTGGAGGCCCCGGATGCTCCCTGACTCCCACCACTGTAAACTCAGTTTGGTAGAAAGTCTCCATATCTTTCAAAGTTGTCTAATACAGTCATATCTCTGACAGGTGGTGTATGTGCATACACATATTACAAATACCTTCCTGTGCACTTCTGCATTGTGGGGAACAGAACTGGAATGCTGACTGACCTCTATTGCTTCATTTTGTTCTCCGTTAATCTGGAAGATTCGCACCTTGCTTACAGATCTGACTTAAAGATTAGAAAATGAAAAACAAATTGAGATTGTAAAAAAAAAAAAAAGGCTCATTTATCAGCTGCTCAAATGTCAAGAGCCAGACGAAGCGACGGTTCTGAAGAGAAGTAATCCATTGAGAAGACTCATGTTGGTGAGTCACTGTACGGACGCAGCTCCAGCCTGGTGACATTCCTGCAGGGAGAGAAGAGAGAGAGAGAAAAATCCACAGCTCTCGGTAGTCACAACGTTACGTTAACCTGAGCCAGACCCGTTTGTCGAGCTGGACTGTTTTCTTCCACATGAGGAGTGAGTTTTCCAACTCAACCTCAAACAATCGGCAGCGTGCCTAGGACACATAGAGAAGCCCCGCTCCACGTTAGAAGACAGAGACAAAGAAGATTTAGATTTTGTTTGTTTGTTTTTTTCAAATAAAGTTGTACTTTCATTGGACTCAGGATGACAAGCTAAAGCTGAAGACAAATATTTGGTTTGTTCAGGGGATTTTCTTCTTGTTTTTCTGGATCTGAAACTCACTATGGATGAGGTGAGTTGGCTCAAATCAGCCACGTTACGTTTTTAATAAATGTGCTTTATGTTGTGGAAGCCCATATCCAGCTGCTGTTTATAAATGTCAATTATTGTAATATGTTTTTAACCAGGGCTTCTTTAACCATGGATTACTTGTGTCCACATGTTGGCACTACATCTCACCCAGATCAATGATTTTAAAAGCCTTAATGATACTCAATTCAGCTGGGTGTCAACAGCTATAATTACTTTTTTTTACTTTCTTAATATATTTCTAAATAGTTCTCAAATTACAGTTAACATTCCCCAAAAAGATAGATGTAATAATGTTGAACCCAACTGAAAAATTAACCCAAGTGATGCATGAAAGCCTATTTCCCTAATATTTATAACAATAAAACACATGCACAAAGGAGCATGCTGTGGTCTGATGCGTTTATAAACATACATTAATGGAAAGTCTAAGTTTTGATGGATTTAATAAATAGGATTTGGGGATTTTTCAGGATTTGGCTTTCTGCTCCCCATTCTTTATTTACACATTTTTAAATGTGGGAGGATGCTGATGTGAATGAAATGATATAGAAACAATTCTCTGATGAGAAAGGGCAATTTAAAGAATATAACATTTGGAGACATTGCTTCCTATAGACTTTTAACACTAGTGTTTCCATGCAAAACGTAGTGGAATCACTTTAAAACCCATGGTAATAAGAATTTCATATAAACTTATTTAGTTCTACATACAGAAAAAAATACATTTTTATGAGCCATAACAAAAAAATAAAGGGTGTGGGGGAATTACCCAACTCACATTCTCCACCCTGCTCCCCGAGGGCAAAAATTCATTGTCCATGTTACTGTGACTTAAGGTCAGAAGTATGATCTAGAACCTGCTATTTGAAAATACTTCTATCTGTTTTTTTCACTTTTAGCAAGAGGGCACGTTAGACTTCCAGGCCCTGAGAGCCAAGTTCCAGGATAAGGAATTCCTCCTGGGGCCACCGAAGACCAAACCTGTTGTTCCAGAGAAACCAAAGGTCATCCCTCCTCCCCTTAGCCCCACTAGCCCCCTTCCGTCAGGAGCACGCCCCTCCCTGCTCACCTCCATCAACCATGCCTTGGAATCAAGGATGATTAACGCCCCCAGAGTGGTGTTTAAGGACGAGAAGAAGGACAACAAAAACCTTATTTTAAATAGTAACTCAAAAGCCGAAGAAAAATCTGAAAGGAAGCCGAAGGAGAATAAGGACAAGAATAAAGAAAGCAAGGAGAAGCTAAATGAAATCTCATTGGATCACAAGGAGAAGAATGGTAAGAAACCTCCGTTCTTCGGGTCACAGAAGGAGAGCGCAGCTGAGCTGGTGCCAGCCTTGCCTCCTCCGAAGGCCAAAACACAGAGGAAGAAGAATTTTCTTGGTTTCATGAAGTCTTCCAAAAAGGATCCAGCAGCTACCCCAGCTGAATCAATCCTAGACTCTACGAACGGGGACCATGCAGGTCCAGCACTACTAATCCCAGTGGCTTCTGATGCCAACAACATGCCAGAGGAGTCTATATACTCGGTACCAAAACCGATTCTATCCAAGCTTACCATCCCTGAACCCAGCCCTGCGGTGGACCTGAGAGCTATTCCTGAACCTCCAGACTTCTCCCCTCCTCCAGCCATCATCCCAGATAACCCAGTTTCCAGAATTTCAGCCCCGCAGACTGAAACCCCGCCTCAGATCGAAAGTTCTGCTTTGTCAGTTTCCAACCTGCCCAACAAGGAAAAGGTTCCCGATCCTCTTACTGTTGCTCCCTCCCCTCCACTCGTTGCTCCTCCATCTCCTCCCGTTGCAGCCCTCTCCCCTCCACCTATTGTTGCTCCCTCTCCTCCACCCACTGCTCCTCCCTCCCCCCCACCCAGAGCAGCCCTCAGAGCTATCCCCTCGCCCCCACCGAGTTTTGCCAACTCAGATCCTCCTTCCGAGGTCTTTGCTGCCTCCCCATCTCCATCTGGGCTTCAGGATGTTGCTGGTTCTGAAGTGGAGGCTGCACATCCAGCTGCAGAGGGCTCTCCTTCTTCCAAACAAGAACGCCCCATCTCTGCCCTGTCCGTCCTGGAGAGGGCAGGGGACCTAAGCACTGGGAAAAGAAGCCCTCCGAGTGACCAGAGGATTTTAAGCGCTCTGGAGAAGGCACGCAAGAAGGCCTCCAGGTGAACAACAGAAACACAAAAGCCTCTTACATGAGCTTGGTTGATTCAGCCAGGTTTCATACACAAATGACCCCTGACAATTGTGCTTTCTTTCAGCCCCCTGCCTGAAAGCCTGCGTCCCACCCCCCCACCTGAAGACTTTCCTTATCACCTGAACCCCACCTCTGCTGATGCAGAGTTCCCACCCATCAATGATGAGGGAAAGAAAGCGCTCTCACTTGAACCAGAAGTGTGCGACACCGACCACAGTAAGTTTCAGCAGTGGTTCTCTCCTCTGTCTTCGCGTCCTCTTGGAGTTTAGTCATAATTTATCTCACCTCAGTATGAAGAGCAGAACAACCTTCCTCATTGTCACAAGCTCAGGTATGTGCTGGAGAGCTGCAGAACAAGTGTTTTGGGGGTTTAAATTATACAGAAAGCATGATAGTACTGATTGGATCCAGGTTCAGGATAGGTGTTGGAGTGAATTTGTCAAGTGACCTAAAGAAACAACAGTGCTTGCATTCCTCCCTAGTGCCAGAAACAACTGAGCCGAGCAGTTGAGGTATGACAACTATGATAGAGATGCTGGGGCTCTTTAAAGGCTGATAAATAGGACTCAGACTGAGCACTTTACTGATGTCAGATTAACATTTTTATTAGCTTTTTATTGAGGTTTTCATCCAGACAAATTGCTTCTTTTTACCTTTTTTTTTTTAAAAAAATCATATTCCACTAAAAGAGCTTTCTGAGGGAGAGCTTAAATGTTAAAGTTGGAGGTTTATTTGTCCCATTGCAGTTTTTAGAGAAGGAAACTAAGTTAGAAAACCTAAAATAAGACCAAAACACAGTTCAAGGAAGAATTATTTTTACAGATGTCTGACTAAAGACAACAACCTTCACAATGTTTGACAGGCGGGGTTTTCTTGCAAAGCAAATTCTTCCATT
This sequence comes from Fundulus diaphanus, assembly GCA_037039145.1. Taxonomy (NCBI): domain Eukaryota; kingdom Metazoa; phylum Chordata; class Actinopteri; order Cyprinodontiformes; family Fundulidae; genus Fundulus; species Fundulus diaphanus. The sequence goes on from CM073128.1 coordinate 38,168,236, forward strand.
TCACTTGTTTTCCTTCTCCTTCTCTTCCTTGTTGTTTCACACAAAGGGCCGTTGAGTTTTAGAGGCATATTTCAGGCTTTTATGAAGCGGGCTGCTGTGAAATTACCAGTGATAGTTCTGTTTTCTGTACCAAAAGATGGGATGTTGCCGTGATTTTAGGTGACGTAGGTGAAGTAGGTGAAGAAATCCTCAAAGCAGGAAAACTGGCAGCTGATCAGATGGGCGTTTTTAATTGATTTTACAAAATTCCAACAGGTCAACTTGAAAATGTTCATATCCTTCAGATACAACACTATAATAACCATCAGCACTTTCACAAAAAGACCTTTGTTAAGTTTGTTTCTATTTTCTTTGCAGAGTCCTTAGTTTACCCTGCTGGCTGTATCAGTGGTTTCTAGCACAAGTGATAGAATTGGCTAACACTAGGCATCCCCCAACAGCTTGTTATCATTACATGCTAACACAAGCAGAAGATATATGCAGGATTACATATTATATCCAGCTGAGATGTAAACGTTATATAATACGTTGTTAAAAACAGCTAAAATGTCGCTCTGTCTGACTAGCTGGTAGCCTTCCTCCGCTCTGAGGATTCATTCATTGAATGCATTTTTCTACATAATCGAACCTCTTTCCAGAAAATCCACACTATCTCTTTAATGTGAGACCTTTAAGGTGTCAATTAGCTAAATCACTGTCATCTTAGAAACGTTTCACCAGTGGGCACAGATTTGAATTATTGTGCTGTACTTCCTCACAGGGACACCTTCTCTGGTATTGCAAAACCTTGCTGAGGGGAGGTCCAACACTCCCCTTGAGCAGCTTGTGGTTCCGCCTCCTCCCCGCAGACGGGTCCTACCAAACCCTCAGACTCTGGGTCCCGCTCCGGAGAAACCTGAAAGACCGCCCTCTGTCAACTTGGTCGAATTCATCCCGCCTCCTCCTCTTATCCCTGAAGGTAGTGGCACATCCACCTACGTCACACTTAGAAATCATTTCGATTTTTTGCTCATTTGTGTCATATTTCTTTATCTGACCTCCTGTTGCACAGAGATTCCTGTGCCACCTGAGTTTTCAGAGCCCGACGGCACAAATGTCCCAGAGTTCGAGGATTTGGCGGATGCCTACTCCCTAGAGCTGCCGGTGTCAGAGTCCGGGAATGAGGAGTATACAGGTCCTGAGGTTCCAGACGTACCAAACCAGTCAGAGTTTTATGGCAACGGCATCGCCGATGCAGAAACTGAGGTCCACACTGAGACAGCATATGAGGATGACTACCAAGAAAATCCTCCACAGGAACAATCCCACCGAGCCGCTCAAGACCACTCGCTACCAGCTGAGGAGTAAGATTAAGTTCAGCTATATATTTATTAAACTTCAAATGCCTGACTGTATCCCGTAAAATGGCGCTAATGGCTCTCTGTCAACACTTCTCTTTTCCTTACGCAGTCCCCAAGCACCATACGAAAGCAACGAAGACTTGTACGAGCCCGTAAAGGTGTCTCCCAGCAAAAAGCAGGGGAAGATCAACAGTGGCAAGAAAGGCAAATGGGCCCCAAAAAGTATGTCTGAACCACTACTGCTGACACATATCCACCACATCAGATATGATTCACTCCTTCTCCACATACCATCCACAAGGTTCTAATTTCTTTTCAGTTCAATATAGGTCATTTAAATGTTGGAGGATTGGCTGTAAAAGTTGCGTTATGCAAAAAAAACAACAAAGAAAACGCACAGCCAGACGTGTGCGGCTCTGCGTGGACCCAAGCTTTCTCAATTTTTACACATGCAAAAAGGAACGTACAAAGCTTTGGCTTTAAAAGATTGCTCGACAAAATGGCTGACTTTGCAGTAGCTCATCTGTTTCTCTGTTTGACCTTAGCGACGAGGCTTTGTCACCCATAAAAGTAACATGTTTATATTCTGCTTTTTCAAAAATTGCTTCGTTTGAACATTTAAAATATCGTCTTTTAATACTTTTTTTTTGATAAATAACTGCAGCTGAATTTTTTTAAGATGTCGTTTCATATCTCTGTATGCTCTAAAGTGACCCTGTTATTTGTTTTTAATTCACAGACCCGTATGCTGAGAATGCACAAGAAACGGTAAGGCGTTGAGAAATTACAGTGCTGCTAAAGTGTTTCTACTCGTTGAGTATTTTCTCATTTTGTCAAGTTGCAGCTCCAAGTTTGATTGAGCCAATGCATCAAATGAATATGCTTTGATCCATATCATTCCCCTGTAGCTCTGCTGGGGAGTGAACCCCCAACCCTGTGTCCAGTCTTTTGGGGCCTCTAGCCATTTTTTCTTTCCTGTATTTAACTACACCTATTTAACATCAACTCCAGCCAGTGTCCCAGTCCCTGCTGAATAAAAGCATCCCCCAACGGCTTGATGTTGCCACCACCATCATTCAGCAGATAGATGCTTGCTTCAGAGTGATGGACAGGTTAAATTTTTCACCACACACGCGTTCTAATTGTAGGCCAAAAATGTCATTTTGATCTCATCTGACCAGAGAGGGTTGTGGCTTTCTTTAAACCATCCCTTTCCTCTTGAGGTTCTTCCATAAAGGTTGGATTCATGAGATCCTCCCACCTGAGCTATGAGTCTCTCCAGCTCCTCCAATGTTAGCATGGGCATTTTAGCTACTTCTGTGATTACTGCTCTCATTTCTCTGTTGGATTTCATTCTGGACTTTGACTGGACCATTCTGACGCATGAATATGCTTCGATCTATGACTGGTCTTTGTAGTTTTGCAGACACTTTGTATTTTCAGATGATGGATGTTTAAAGTTTTGATATTGATTTAGAATATGACACTACCTCTTAACATCTCGACAACTTTCTCCTTGACCTGCCTGCTGTACTTCTTGGTCTTAATGATATTGTATTGTTAGGAAGTGGAGGAAGCAGCCAAAGCAGATGTTACAGGCCTGGTTTTGGAAGCTTCATCCACGGACCTGAATACATTTACTGATGCTGTGGCATCATCCATCAGTGTGTGTGTGTGTGTGTGTGTGTGTGTGTGTGTGTGTGTGTGTGTGTGTGTGTGTGTGTGTGTGTGTGTGTGTGTGTGTGTGTGTGTGTGTGTGCAGACCAAGACCTTTCACACATATAACAACAATAAACCGTGGTTCCCTCACATCTGAGAAAAATGTCTTGGACCTAGGAACAGGTTGGCAGCAGTGCAGCAGGCCAGGAACAAACCTTACCAGGAGATCAAGGCAGCTAAAAGAATCTGCAGCGAGAGGCTAGAAAACAGCTTCTCAGTTGACACCCCTGCTGCCAATCACTACCTGCAGGACCCCTCCCCCTGCCACCCTAAGTAGACTCCTCATATGATGTGAACAGCTTCTACTGCAGGTTTGAAAAGCAGCCACCCACACCTCCCACCACCTTCTCCACATCTCACTGTGACACAGAAGCTCCCTAAGCACCAACCGTCCCCCCAAACCACAAACCCTAGATTTAAGATCTCCAAGGGGATATTTTAATAGGCCCTTTCAGCATCAGAAAACCAGGAAAGCTCCAGAACCTGATGTTTTTTTCATCCCTCTGCTTGAAAGCCTTCGCTGACCAACTGGCCCTAATCTTCACTCAGATCTTTAACAAGTCTCTGGAGCTGTGTGGCGTTCCCTCCTGCTCCAAACGCTCCTCCGCCCTCCTGGTTCCCAAGCAACGGGGCTACAGGGCCTTTGCTGTCGTCTGTGGTCATGAAATCCTCTGAGCGTCTGTTGTTGAAGCATCTGAAGGAGATCACAGCTACCCCGCTGCATTTTGCTTATTCCCTTTTTCTATATTTGTATTTGAAATATCTTTACTGAGATCAAATTGGAACCAAAAGTCAAATTCCTTGTTTGTGTGCACAAACGTGGTGATTAAACCTGATTGTGATTGTGAAACAAATCTTAGGTTTTCACAGAAACAGCTGGCTTCGTACTGAGGTTTAACTTCACACAGGCAGAGTTTATTTCCTAAATAGGTAACTTCCGATTGGCTTGTTTTATTTTATGTTATCTGATTTAAGGGGGCTGATATCAAAAGTATGCTGCTCAAATTTGGAAAAAAAAAAATATGTATCCTGTGGCTGCAACATGACAAAATGTAAAAAGGTTCAAGGAGTTTTTGATACTTTTATCGGACACCTGGTGCATCTTTCTGTTGGAGAGGGTCTTTTTTTTTTTTTTTTAAATCTAAAGCAAATGAAGCCTTATCACTTTGTGGATATTCACAGGCTCAGGAGAAACCCAAGACAAGCAGGTTCGGCAGGTAAGGCCTTCTTTTTTTGGACCCACTTCTCCAGTTTTCATTCCACACACCCACCCCTGAGTTTCTGATGAGAGTTTAGTTTGCCTGCCCCCCCCCCCCCCCCCCTCACCCGCCAGAATACAAATTTTATAGAGAACAGTATCATGCGTTCCCCTCCCTCCATCCGCAGGAGCGAAAAGAAGCACGCCTCGGATAAGCCGGATGAGAAGGAGCTGAAAAAGAAGGAGAAGCAGCGGTTGGAAAAGGAGAAGAAGGAGCTGAAGGAGAAACAAGGGCGGGAGAAGAAGGAGCAGAAGGAAAAGGAAAAGAGGGAGAACGAGATGAAGAAAAAATTCAGCGTGAGTCCTGTTATTTAGACAGAAAAGAGGAGGAGGAGGTATGGAAGGTGACTGAGTGACAGAGGAGGAGGGTGGGGTGAACGCCTGGGCACTCAAACCTGTCAGGATTCATTCCTCTCAGTGGAAGAGCCGAGCAACATGTGCAGTCTGAGTAAACATGAGTTTCGCTATAGGCAACACCTTCCCACATAGGAGTGCTCAGCTTCAAACCATCCGCTTCTGTAGCAGAGAGCCTTAAAACAAGAGTTTAGTATCTACACTATCCGCATGGTAAAAGACCTTTTAGTATTTAAATCTAATGTTAAATTGCCTGATACAGGATTAAGTCAAACAAAAGGCAGAAAGAAATGGATCCTTTTGTAAACCAGCTGATCAACTGTAGTGTTTTAGCTTTTTTTTTCCTCCAAGACTCATAGACAGTTTTATAATGCAGTTAGCATATTTAATAAAGTCTAAACAGATATATTTTCATGATCACTGAAATCTGGTTTAGGCAGCATGAAACTAGTCACGTCCTGTCAGTCAGTACTCTTTGGGGGCTTTTCTCTAATAAGAGTCAAAAAGAAAGGTTTTCTATTCCATGGACCATAATCAGCTAATGTCTTTCTGCATTCACATAGTCTTTGTCGGAACTCTCCGTTTGTGCCCAGTTCAGATAAGTCTCACCTACCCATCTGAAACAATAGCAATTTTATTTTAATCTTATCAAATCAAATTAAAATGATTTGTCGAACAGCTTACTATAGTCCAAAACCTTCCCAAGAAATGTTCACCTGTAACATGGCATTTTATGACATGTTGTGCAATGAGGCGTATTGCCTGAGTATGAAAGCGGATTAATCTCAGTGATACCACCCATGAGCCTGCTGGAGGCGGGGCCCAGCTGCAGCGGACCTCTTTAGCTTGGCCAAATCATCTAAAACAGTAGCAAACACATGACCCTGACTATTGGTTGGTTGTGTCTACTATAAGTTAATAATAGAGGGGTGTATTGACTGAATGAACAGCTTCAACATGATATCGCTTTTATCTATTCGTAGCACTATTGTTTTCTTACCTGACATTTTCAGCATAGATTATGCATGATTATATTTCATGTTCTTGACTTTGATATTCAAAATCAACATTACTTGGTTATTTATAACTCCCTGTGGCGAACCACGGGTTGAAAGTCATTTGATTAACGGTCCTGAACCAGAGAAATAAGCTACTCCTAATTGATCTTGCTTTAAGGAATAAATGAAAAAAAAAAAAACAATGAAAATAAAAATAAAAGCATAGAAAAAGGACAAGTTGATAGTTCCACATCAAACTGTTTAAGGCCAGGATCCTGCATGTCCCATCAGATTGGTGGCTAATGAGTTTGGAGGGCGCTTAAATAAATTGTTCCCCTTCGCTCTTAATGAGTGGGTTTTGCAGAATCCACCACTTTACTGCAGATATGAGGGTGAGCCTCATGTGGAAGGGGTGGTTGCACGATGTTTAGGTGGGGGACTGGTGTCAAAGTGCAGTCTGAATGAAGCTAAATGGTCATTTAAAACCATAAAATTTCCTGCCACGATCTCTGCTTCAAAATTTAGTTTAGAACAATGCGGTAAACTCAGGCGATCTGTCCACTTCGTCCATGGCCCGTCTAACCTGTTTGCTCAGACCTTGACCTTTGCCCCCATTTCAACTCAGTCACTTTCTGAGCAAACACCTAATTTATCATCATTGTTCTGGAGAAACCCCGTGTTGGACCATGCTGCACCTGCAGCGGGGTCGCTTTGGTTTGCAAATTGTCGACTGAACTATATAAATGTTTTTTGGTTGAATTTATACCGTCAAGTCTTTCCTGTTGCAGTATTCTTCAGGAAGCACAATGCGGAACCCATTTTTCTGTTAGAAAATATAAAATACTGAATATTATAGTCAGTTATATGTTATTATCGCCTTTTCGGTGTGGTGTTTAATCACATACTTTCCCTTAATGAACAAGCTTGATTGGTTTTGAAAGATGCTGCAGGATTAGTTTTAACTGGATGTTTGGCACGCTAATGCAGGGCTATTGTGTAACATCTCTGTCTCTGTGTGTTTGTTACAGATCACAGGGCACGAGGAACCCATGTATCAGGCAAAAGTAAACGTGACCACAAAGGGCCGTAAGCACGATCTGCCCGTCAAGAGCGGGGACTTCATCAGCATTATCCGGACGACCAAGTGCCCCAAAGGGAAGTGGCTGGCCAGGGACAGCAGCAACAACTGTGAGTAGAAAACCGATGGAGGCGTCCGCCATGTCTTTCTCTTTGGTAAAGAGGGAGATGAGCTCCTCTTAACATGGCAGAGTAAGTCGCTCGCCTACATGAATCTGTGTGTGCGTTGCTCCAGATGGGTATGTTTCTGTAAGCCACTTGGAGATGGACTTTAAGGAGATGATAGAGCTGGGTAAGAGGACTCCCCGCAGCAGCGCCGTTACTGAGACGGAAACCGCCACAGACGGCAAGTACGTGTCGCACCTATAACAACCGAATCCGTGAGCATGCGAACAGAAAGCTGATGCTGTTGGAAGGATGACCAGCATCTGGTTTCTGTCTCTTTCTCAGGGTGCTGAATCACTTCAGTCGTTCGGGGGAAAGCTGTAAGTATGTTTGGAGCCGGTGCTCCTGCTTACAGCACGCATTAAATCAGTCAGCAGCTGTTTGAGTCCGGCTGCTTCTTAATGATGTTGTCGGTGTGTTCAGTCTCAGATGACAGCGAGGAGTGGACCTGTGAAGACGATGAACCGTACTCGCCAGGGTAAGCGAATGTCCAGTCTGATCTCCACAGCTCTTTTTCTCACCGAGTTGATTGATTAGTTTTTAAAAGCTTTTTTAGACTGTGTTTTTTTTTATTCTCGCCTTCTCTTAACTCCGCAGGGGTCACACAAGGACTTTCTCCATGCCCGAGATGGGTAAGATAGGCATAACTGGTCATAACTATTGTAGATATGTGTGTACTGCATCTGTGTGGTTTTCAAGACAAGTTCACTTGAAACAATGCCTTGAAGGTAAATGCTAATATTGATCACGTTAATGAAATTTCATGCAGCACGTTTTCCTGAAGCTCCACAGTCATTCTAACAGTATTCCATGCGTCATAGTCGACTGACTGTACATTTTGAGCTGCACCTTTTAGGTCCTGGGGCGCAAGAATGTGATTTATAGTAAATATATGATAGAATTTTTTTTTTTTTTAAATCAAATCTGTTAACTTAAAACAGCCATTCATTGATGGAATGGTGGGAATTTAATTTGCAACATTTTGGATTCAGCATTTTAAAAGTAAAAGTGCAGAGATCTGCTTAAACTGAGGCTTTTAATGTCCTTGTCAGATATGTAGAACTCTGAGCTCAAATGGCTTCATGAGTATGACACGCCTTCCTATTAACAACTCACATATTGGGATTTTTGGTGTCATCTGACAGCTATTAGATAAGTGACCGACTTTTATAATTGGCTCTCAAACGATATGGGTTTACAGTACCTTGCAAAAGTATTTATACCCTTTGAACTTTTCTACTTTTTTAAATGTGATGAGCATAAAACTTGTCATTTCATTGGAAATTCAACACAATGTAGTACAAAACTTTGGCTGTACGTTTAAGGTTCAGCCTCTCTGCCTCTGCTTTAAAAAAGTATTCCACAGCATGTTGCTGCCCACAGCCCTGTCTCACTACTGGGATGTTGTTTTCAGGATGATGGTCTTCTCTGGGTTTCATGATGTTGTTCTAATTTTTTCTCAGGCCTTCCTAGAACAACTGGATTTAAACTTAGACTAAAGTACACATAGATGGAAATTGGCTGAAATAGCTAATTAGTTGCACTGAATATGAATGTGTGTGGGTGTGTGGGTCAATACAGATTCATACCACACTTTCCAGATGTTAATTTGTAAGAAGAAAATCTCAAAAACAACTTGGAGACAGACCTTAAGGAGATGCTGTTTCCTCTTTACTATGTTCTGTACTACTTTGTGTTGGTTTATCACATAAATTCCCGATAAAGAAAATGGAAGCTTGTGGTGTTAGGGTGAGAAAATATGGAAAATCTCAAAGGAGGGAATATTTTATTTGATATTTAACACAAAGCCTTGCACACTGATAAATAAATAAATTAAATAAGCAAATAACTATTTCCCTTTATAGTTCTACATTTGTCTCTGTGTTTAACCCATCCCGGAGGGAGTGTTGTGCTGCCGACACTGAGTGGCACACGGGGAGCAATCTCTGATCAAGGTTCTTGCTCCGGGACCCAGAGTGACAGACTTTTGAACCATGAGACTCTTGCAGCCCCTCCAAGATACAAACGCCCGGCTCCCTTCCAATAGGCCACCACTCCAACTTAGATCAAAATGTTACAGATTATTTTGTCCACTCCTTAGTGGTTAAGCCTTCAGTCCTTTGCTCAGAAGTTTAAATCTATTTGGGGTTTTTTAAATCATGTTTCCTGTTAATATTTTCTCTGGGAAAAAAATTGCCTGATTTCTAATTAAATTACATTTAACTTATGCATTAGGTGTTCCGGGAGTGTTGACTTCTATAGAAATGGCAATGAACCCAAGCATCCTTGTTAACAGATGAATTGATAACATGCACACTGATGTACAGTAGTATTAAACTATACTAGAGTACAAAAATAGCTGCATGGAGGTAACAAACTTGAAACCAACATCTTTTTTTATGATATGCAAGTTTTTACTATTTTGGCAATTTTTTTTAGGTTGGCAAGTATTTATTTTTCCAGGCAATCAAAGTTGAAAACCTCTAAAGACACAAAGGTTTTCAGCTCTTAGTGCATTTTAATATCCGATTACTCCCTGCATGCTTCTTGAGCTGAATCACTGCTTCGTGACTTGCAGGACAAACATGTCGATTACGTAAGTGGAAGCTGTTAACTATTGAACATGTGATGACAAGTTTAAGGTTGTAATCTGGTAGATTTTTTTTTTTAATCATGCTATGTTGATAATAGTTGGTTGGCGCGCATTGTCTCTTTACAGGAAACAAGGACTTTGCGATAAACCACCAGCACAGTCACAGTGACTTGTATGACAACCCTCAGATCCAGTGAGTTCATGTTCTTTTATACTTTTGAGCACAAAATAAAAAAAAAAAAAAAAGAGAGACGTTAAAAAGCTGAATTGTGTATATTTATCTTTGTGCCAGAGCGAGACAAGAAGCACTTCAAAAGTTGGCAACGTTTTTAAGCTCATCAAAGACTGTGAACCCAGCGCCAACGTGGGTGTTATATACCATGTTAATGATATACGCATTTGTAAACGCAGCTAAAACTTTACTGATGACTTGACCTTTGTTTTGTTTTTCTTAGTGAGCCTTCACCAGAAAGGAGTAAGTTGAGCTCAGTCAATCCCGTTTTTAAATAAATTTTCACACCTTTCTTTTTTTGGAAATGATTTGATAACCTGTCGCCTGGTTTCTCCGTAGGCCCTACACCTGTGCAGGAAGAAGCTGTTAGTGCGTAAGTAGCCCAAAACTAACACACACATACCAAAAGAATCCCAGACATGCTGCTCAACCTGTAGACAGACAGGTTCTTTCTTTTTTGCTTGGAATGGGCTGCTAATCATAAAAAAGATGCGGACGTGTTCGTTTTTGCGTCTAAGAGAAAGTCTGGTGGAGTGGAAAATACATCCGGTCCTGCAAACAAGCTGGGTCCTGTTCAGATGAAGACACTCTGTCAATACTAACGTGCTTTAGGCCTCATCAACAGTGATCAAAACATGGCAACAAGGCATGAACTAGTTACCTTTTTTTAAACGTTTTGGCTTCAGTTCCAATGTAAATTTTTCCATCAAATGATCCCTGTATTTTAAAGTCCTTTTGATTAAGATCAATTGAGGATTACATAAGAAAAATGAAATTAAAGAGCTTTCGCCTTGTCAGTAATGTCAGGTTAAACGCAATGTATCCCATCCTGACGCAGCAGAACATTACGTTTTAAGCCAGTAGTACACATACTATACAAAACAGGGACACATAGCGACACACATGGTGTATTTCATAGATGTGACAGGATTTGAAGCACAAACTCATTTTGCCCTGTTTAGACCCACTTTAAATGTGTTTTTTAGATTTGCCAACATACGCAACCAAATAAACTGACTAACAAATGGAGCAGCTGTTAAGTTGTTGCTAGGGATGTCAAGTTTATTTGTATAGCCCCATTCCTTCATATGGTAATTCGAAGGGCTTTACAGGAAAACAACGAAACAGAGATAAGACAAAAATATAAAAAAAAACTAAATACATCCAAAACACCAAATGTACATAAACACAACGTGCATCACATAACAAAAACTAATTTAGGCAACTAGAAAAGGACATGATAGAAATGAAATGCACTATTGTAAACAGGAATGTTTTCTGTCCTGGTATGAAGGAGACAACAGTTTCTGCACATCTCAGGTTTGCTGCCTCTCTTTGTTTAGTTCATGTTCTTAGAACCTTGGGTGAACGGGTCTTAGATGAGCCGAGGGGTCTGCATACTTGATCAGAAACTGTATATAGCCCAAGAGCATTTAGTGCCTCGTACCTGGAGGAAGTTTTAAATCCTATCCTTGACTAAGAGAGCCAGTGCATTCATTTAAGAACTGTTGTAATGTGATTCATTTCGCTGATGTCGGTCAGGACTCTGGCAGCAGCATTTTGAAAGAGCTGCAGCCTCCTAATTGATTTTCGGAGATAACTGTATAACCACAGAGACCCAATACCTATTAAAGAAAACCATGCAATCTGACAGGTCCACTGACGCACATTTTGGACACAGTGACTGCAGTGGGCTATGGTCAAGTGTTAAAAGAGACACATTCATTCATGTCATCATCATAGATACTGTACATCTAATATCAGCTTTTAATACTTGTGTTACCCTATAGAGAAAAAAAAACAAAACAAATACTAATTTAGTCTATATGTAAAAAATAAAATAATAGATATTTCCCCTCTGAGGGATAATAAAGGATGTCTCTTTCCTTTAAATGTGATAGATAACGTTATTATCAGTATCAAACACTATATTGTATAATTTTAGTACCAGCAGGAATAATTGTTGTCTAAATTAGCATTTTCTAATTTTATGTTTGTTTGAATACGGTAATACGTCTAATTTAGGCTTATCATACAATGAGAATCTCTTACTGGCCCATACTTAATCACAATATGCACGGGTGTGGAAATATTTTCTCTGGATGGACAATGAGAGGAGGTGTAAAAATTATTCAGTCACCTTATTTATTTATTTATTTTAAACAGGCCACCGGAAAGTTCAACTCAGGAGAGGGAGTTTGATCCCACTGCCGTCATTTTAGCTCCTCCTGACATGTATGCAGACTCTACGCTGGATTCATCGCTGTACAGCGAGGTGAGGATCAATCATACAGACTCTCTCACTGTCTGCCTGACTTGATAAATAATGTTTCTTTCTGTTTTGAACAGCCCAATACAAATCTCCCACGCTGACCGGGATCTTCCTACTGTGACAAGTTGCTGCCATGTGATGCTTTTGACAAAAACTGCCCTTTCTTGACTTAAACCTTATTTATCTGAGAACTGCATGAATGGATCAATACACTGATGAATGAACCCACGTCGAAGCAGATGGATATGTTTCTCCTGTTCCTCGAAGAAGTCGGTGTAAGGATCCTCAACTTTGGACAAAGATATAAATCTCCTTTTTTCAGGAGAGGAAATAATAAAAAAAAAACATTGCAGAACTGCACAGATGGGACAATATGAGAAAAATGCAATTTATGATGGAAGTAAAGGAAGGATTCAGTCTACAGTGTTTCCAGGATGAGATACCTTATTTAGGGAGGAAAGACACATGCAAACTAAGGAAAGTACTGCAATCAACTTTTCCTCACATCAGCCAGTCATCCAAAGTTGGATCACAGCTCAAAGAACCCGACAAAAGTCTGAATGTTAGTCCTCGTCTACATAAAGTGTCGGCAAGAGGAGGATCACTTTTATATTCTGCTCCAAAAAGATTCAATGGTTTGCTACAAGGGACTGAATATCTGAAATGCGGTTAGAAATAAATAACCACCTTCTATTTTCCCCAACTGTTTCAACGCAAATTAAGTCTTTTTTCCACTGAGCTATCTGGAGCGGGTCAGTTTGATTTCCAAATGTTTGCATCACTTTTTTTTTTTTTACTTTGTAGGGATCTTTTTCTACTTTTTATCAATATTGCTGGATTGTTTAAGAGTATGTATCTACTGATGTGGATGTGATATTTAAGTGTTCTCTGATTTATATGGGGACAGTTTCAGTTTTTTGAAGAGAGATTCTGTGAAGTGATCTGCAGCAGTTCTCTGTTGGGTAAGGCTGTTTCTATTGTATGGTAACAGCCTTACCCATAGAATAGTTGCGTTTATCGAAAAGTGAAGAAATCCCACGAGCTGCAAAGGACTCACTGCTAACGGTGTGGGCTCTTGTGTCTATACTGTTGCAAGAGCCTGCCAAGTTTGCTGCCGTCTTGCTAGCCGAACCAGGTCCATGCTGCTCCCTGATGTTACATAGCTGTCTGATCAGCTGATCCTCCATCTGCTGAGATCTTTTCCAAACAACTTTAAGAACTGGAAAGTCACTATCTTCAATGTCATTTCAATGACATCCAGACCCACCTGCCGCCAATCAGCGGGCCTGCCCAAGACAGACTGCGACCCCTGTGTGAATTAGAGGTTTTTACCCACGTAGTCGGGTTTTTATTGGAACGAATCTCCCCCACATCGTTTTTAAAAATAATATCGTACACACATCGTTTTTAGAAAAGTTTTCATCTGCACAAACACACCACTGAGCGTTGTTTTAAACATGCCAAACACATAGGGGGCAGTGTACCGCTAAACTAACACCTATATCAGGCAGTCATAATCCTTCAAAATGATGCCGATGTTGAACAGGAGGGAGAGTGGGTGAGACACAGCTGACCTGCAGGTGCTCTTTCTCCTTTGCACCTCACCGTATTGGAGCAGCTGGGCTCGTAAAAACAAACGGGCAAAAGGTTACTGAGCCAGCTGTAACATGTATAGCGTTCCATGTGTGCTTTTACTTTGAATTCTCAATATCGAGGTAAAGACAGGAAAGGCTGTGTGGTTGCTGAGTTAACACCAGTTTACATGTTGTAAAGTTGATCACAACACCAATCAGCAGCTCTCTGATAGCAGTTTTTATTCTCCTGTATGGCCATGTCTATAAATAATGTCTGCCACATGTGACATCAGCATCACCTTATTTGCTGCAGACCGTGATGTCCGTTTTATCAAGCACACACACAGGACTCAAAAATGTTGTTTTTAGAAATCTCCATTTTGACCGGAGTTTTCAAAATTATTTGTTTTTAATGACGTCAAAAAGAGTTTACGTGTGGATAAAATGCCTAACCGCATAAAAATGTACTCGTTTTCCCAGATGTCCAGCTAGGTGTAGACTAGACCTAAATTGCTACAATGCAATGTATTTACCCAAGATAACCAGCAGAGGTTGCTGTAGGCTCTTAAATGGAACTTTTGGAAGCAGTAAAGGAGATGCTTTGCTGTGGGGTTATGCCAAAATGGATATTAGAACTTGGTTTAACAAAAAACTGAAGACAAAAATGGAAAGGCAGACTATTAAGGAGATTTCATTCATCTGGAAAATGCAGACTGCAGCTGTATTAGATCTAAACAGCCCAGTACAGCCAGATGGATTATTTACTCATTGTTTTAAATTGCAGAAAAACTGTTAAATCCAGGCTGTCTGCCTGGCTAGGGGTTATTTCCCACGTGGAGACTGAGGATTTCTTTCCTTTTCTACAACTCACGTCAAACTTGCGTATTTCTTATAGAGGGCAAAATTGCTGAAACCTTCAACAACAAAAAAAGAAAAACTAAAAAAAAAAAAAAAAAAATCAAAAACCAATGTTAAGTTTATTACCTTGTTATGTAATAAGCTCCAGGGACTGCAATGGTAAATATTTAACTTGAGTATGGCAGTAACTCTCCTTCGGATCTAACTGCAGTTTTAGGATGAAAACATCAACATCCAGCTTTGTTTTCTGATATTTAACGGTTTGGCAGGTGTCCATGCCATGTGCCTCGCATGCTCTCCCATGTAAAAAGTTGTGTGTGTTTGTGTGTGTGTGTGTGTGTGTGTGTGTGTGTGTGTGTGTGTGTGATGTGTGTGTGTGTGTGTGTGTGTGTGTGTGTGTGTGTGTGTGTGTGTGTGTGTGTGTGTGTGTGTGTGTGTGTGTGTGTGTGTGTAAAAGCTCAGTAGCAGAAAGAAACTCATCAGCAACATTGTTGTTTTTTGCATGTTTATTTTAATTTTAATAAATACTCCTTAAAGTGCAAGTCATCACAGTAATATCATGCAGTGCATAACAAGACAAGTCCAAATCCCAATCTTTGAGACAGAGATGGAGAAAAACAAACTCACGCAGGAAAACACCGTTGTACAAGATAACGGCAAGTAATGTGCACCCACACAGATATCAAACAGACACAACACAGACAAGGTTGCTTAAGGTCACCATTTAACTGCGGCTCACCAAGAGACGATGTATTTGCGGCGAAAAAACTCTCCCTTTGGTAAAATCTGTATTTAATGAGGCCTGGTGGCCTGTTGTTCAGAGTATCCACAGGTAACATGCCACTGCAGGTTGCATACAGCTGTAAAGGTAGAGATCTACACCTCTTGGTAAATACTTAGGTTACATAAGGGTTGTTTGTGTGTTGTTTGTGTGCATCCGGCTCACCTTTTCTCCTCTCCTTCTATATATATATATATATATATATATATATATATATATATATATATATATATATATATATATGCGTGTGTGTGTGTGTAGCGTTGTTGTTTTGGGCAGCAGTACCAGGAGTGAATGCATATATAGACAGAATCTGAACAAAGTTGCTTATTACAGCAGAGAAGTCATTTAAAACAAAAAGAAAGCCCACAAAAAAAGACAAAATTCACTGCGAGTTGCACCCTGAACAATTTCTCTCCAACTTCTTTGCATGTCCACTGAGCGGTGCAGTGGGCTCACGCTGTACCGAGGTGGCTGATGACCGTATAGGTGGAATCTGATACACAGCAGAGACGTTCTCATGCAACAACCACCAACGTGGGCCAATATTTCCCTGTTAAGGTGTGCAATGTTTGTCCCAGGGTGCTTTATGGCTTTTTCATTACATAATAGCGATGCTATTTTATTTTGAGGGAGTGGATATATGAGGGCCCTCACACGGAAATGTGACACAACTTCAGGCGATTGAGACGGCATCAGTCGGTGGGGTTTAAAGGTGAATTTAAAGAAGCACCTTTGAAACACCAAGGAGGAGCCAAACCGCTGACCACAGCCGGTACTCTGAGATCGAGTTAGTCGACAGAAACACGTTCAGCGATGAATGAATGCTGCAATTTAACCAAAAAACGACAACCCTACAAAGTTACTTCCCTTAGTTATTAACTCTTTATAGAAGAACAGGCTATTTGTGTAACAACTTTTAAATGATAAAGACGTACCCAAAATGGCAAATACCTACCCAGTGGCATTCTCTGAAGGCCCAAAGGGCTTTCCAACCGTCAAAAGTGTAAACTGATGAGTGAGAATTTGAACAGGCCACATTTTGTTTAAACATGACCGTATAACACACAAAAAAAAGATAAAATATGAAACAGTACAATTACTTAATGAAAACACTAATACACAGTAACCTTTACGGACAGTGCCAGGAGGAAGTTTACATTTGCTCACGATCAGCTTTAGTTTAAAGGATGCATTTGAACTCTTATTTTACGAGAGTCGATTTATTGGACAACACATCATCTCGGTGAGTTTTAACACAAGTATTTGGTGGAAGAAAGCCTGAATTTAATCCTAATTGGCTCTGATCAGCGCAGGTTAAAAATTACACCTACAGGCTCCGATTTATACCTGAACCCCCACAAATGTTTGGGTAAATGTTGCTCGGAAAGGTGCAGAGAAACAACGCGCATCGACGAGCTGCTGGGATTATTCTGGCTTAATATGACACATAAATAGTACAGTTCATTTAAATGGTTTGTTTCCTGAAACCTGGATTGTAAGCATGGTCCGCAAATGTTCTATAAGGTTAACGTCAAGGGGCATTCCAGAAGCTTGATTTGTCCGCTCTAAAACAAACTTTGATATGTTTTTGGGATCTTAGTCCAGCATTAACTTTAACTATCTGATGTAGGATGTTTAGGCACAACCCATTAGCCTCAAGCTGATTATAACCTGGAACATGGATCTTCAACTCCAGTCCTCGAGGACCGATGTCCTGCAACTTTTATATGAGTCTCCGCTTCAACACAGAGGACACCAATTATGCAAATAAAAACTACCCTCCTACCCACCTACCCAACCACCCTAAACCAAGTTGCAGGACTAACACTTCTAGTAGCGAAACCCGGACACCCCAGGGTCCTCCCTCCTACAAAGTGGTGCTTCCCTTTGGACACTATCAAGCTCGACTATCATTTGCAACTCTCCGTATGTGCAATCCAAATGGCTCCTGAAGAAAGGTTTTATGTTCAAAAAGACAAAAAAAAGGACAATAAAAAGCTGTTTGACAGCAAGGAGTGAAAGTGAGGCTTTCAAACCTAAGAACACTGTACCAGCTGACCAGCACGGTGGTGGAAGCATCATGCTAAGGGCCTGTTTCGCTGCAGTTGAAGGGAAACAGGCCAATAAAGAAAAAGGAAGACCACTTTCTTCAACTTAACCTTAAAACTACAACTAGATGGTTGAAATTTGGACACAGTTGGACGTTCAACAGGACATTGATCCCACACACACGTTCAAAACTGGTTCAGGAATGAATATATCAGGCTACCCTGAAGCTTCAGATCCACAGACTGAAGCTTAAAAGCCACGTCTAGAGTAGGAAACCTACTATTTTAAATTAGTTCTTCCCTTTCTCATAAGAAAAGAGATCAATTATCCAGTCAAAATTAAACCAGAAGCTTGTTGACTTCTCTGCAACTTGCTAAGGGATGTTCAAACATCTATGCGGGTACATGTACATATTTAAGATTTTATATTTTATATTTTGACCCTATTTGGATTAGATATAATACAAATTCATGTTTATATAATTTATTGAAGTAGTTTGTTGTATATACAGAGTAGCCTAAACAAACAGCATTTGAATGCATCGGTTCAGATGAAAT
The DNA here is from genome assembly GCA_037039145.1 of Fundulus diaphanus. Classification (NCBI taxonomy): domain Eukaryota; kingdom Metazoa; phylum Chordata; class Actinopteri; order Cyprinodontiformes; family Fundulidae; genus Fundulus; species Fundulus diaphanus. The sequence continues at coordinate 38,186,066 of CM073128.1, forward strand.
GCATGTCAATGATACGTGTATGTAAACTTCTGACTGGCACTTTACTTGACATACTCTTTACTTCATGTCTTCCTCTCTGACCTTAACCCAATTTGATATCATCTGTTCCAGAAAATAGAAATAATGAGATTACAAATGTATTACAAGTATTTTCTAAAGCTTTTCAGAGATTGGTCTGCAGAGCTTAGTCGTCAGACTAAAATCCCTCAGCTTTACTGCAAACTGCAGAAAGGCAAACAATCTACCCTTTCTACCCAAACATGGAGGTCTAAAACTTAAAAGAGTAAAGAAGAAAAGTGGCACGAGTTTTCATTTTACATTCAGTCACACCATTGTTTGAAAAACTGACATGTGCTAATGCGAGGGGAGAAAAAAAAACGTTACAGTGGGGCGACCTAACGCAACTTTCTAGAACGTTACAGCAATTAATAATAAAGCATCAACACAGATCTGAAACTACTCATACAGTAAAACCTGTACGCACTCATGGAGTGTGGTGCAACAAACGGCCGAGCCCAGGAAAGGAGTGAAAGTGCAGAGAGAACAGAGCAGGCGGCAGCTCAGGCGCCAACGGTGCGCAATAACGTTGAGGTTTTAAATTCAGATCACTCTAGCATCTCTGACCTTCCAGGCTTTACACGGAAAGCTTGTAAAGACAGAGGACAGACTCTGGCTGACCTTCAGCACACACTCTGACACAAACACATACATGTGTGCAGAAATGCTGTGTGTCGCGCTCTCTAAGGCATCTGTGGACAGGTATATATGTGCCTTCTGCTCTCCTGCAGCAGCTACACGCCATCTCACATGACTGACTTTTCAGATTAACCGCCAACCTCCGGTTCCTTAAGCGGCTCCGTCACGGCTTGAAAAGTTAACCCGACGCCATTTGTAAACCCCGAAGCATTTCCTTCTGCGGCACGGAGCCATCTGTCGTTACTAGGCTCGGTGCGCACCTCCCTGCCCCTCCTTCTGATGTCAGAGGCCTTTTCAAGACCAAGTCCAGTTCCAAGCGCCACGGACAAGCTGAGCGGCGGCTGCTCTATTAGAGCCTCGGAGTGTGTTGCACGTTGGTGTCACCTGACAGATGAATGCGTTAAAAATGACACTCGCGTGGCGCGCCTTCGCCGCTGAGAGCGTGCGGCACAGGCAGTTTCGAGCAGGGCGCCTTCCCAAACTCGGACCTATTCGAGAATTAGGTCAAAACTCCGCGGAGGTGTTTTTGGATAAAACTAGCGTCTAAAAACAATCTTCTAAAAATAAATATGAATCTGATATCTGCAAAAAAATTATATTCTTTCTGATGTAGAAAGTCTGTTTTTGGTAAATCTTTGACAACTTCTTTCTTTTTTTTGACAACAATTAAAGTGATATAAATATGACCAAAAAAAGCGTCTATACAACCGATATAAAAGCTGAAATCTACGTGTAGCAATGTTCCTCCCGACACAGCTGCAACAGCAGTCAGAGAGACGGGCAGCAGAACTGACCTCAGAACAGCGTCTGAGGCTAACCCAGCAGGACGTCCAGCCAGTATGTGTTGATGCAGCTGATAAAAGACCGAAGGGATTTTGTGGGAGGAGTGACGGTCAACTTGACCTTTGCTGACTCTGAACTGCGACCTTTCCCTTTTTTTTTTTTTTCTTTCCACAAGTTCATCAATGCATCCCAGATTTGCAGCTAGCGCTAAAACAACCACCTACTTCCAGGGTTACGAGGGAGGTGGGCAGGGCTCAGCGGGCCAGCGTGGTGATGAGACTGGCACACATTTCGAAGAAGTCCATGGTGTGAGACCCCTGGCGTGGGGTGAGCAGGGGGGAACTGCCGGACAGGGAACCCGGGAGAGAGGAGCTGAGCTGGGGCAGATCGATAGCGGGGCTCGCAGAGTCGATGCTCAGCCGGGGTCTGTGGAGACCGGCGGCGGAGCCTGACCGCTGGGGAGTGGACGACCCAGATTTAAAGCCCACCGCCTCGATGATGTCGTCTGTTGGTAACGGGACGGTAGAATGTCAATCCAGTAGCAATAAGCAAGATATCATCGAATTCTTATTAAAAGCAGCTTAAAGAGTATTGTTAACTTTGCACGACTGGGGAAGCTTTATAAAAAAATAAGAAAATATCTTAAACGGTCATCCCCGGATTTGACTGCGACTAGATGTTCTCGCTTCAACTAAGATATGCAGGGTATATATTTTTTAAAAGGCACATCTGTATGTTTAAACTGGATGTTCAGCATACAACTAAATGCTATTCTCCCTTTAACTTAATTTGGGTTCATATTCTCACACACAGAAACTTTACCAGCTTTAATGGCCCAGCATGCAAAGTGTTATTTTATCTTGTGATGAACCAAAAAAAAAAAAAAAACTAACAGCAGCACATAAACGTATAAAGAGGTCTTCGTTAACGTAGTCATTTTTATGTACAGAAAAATCATCACGTCAGGGTTTCCCGATTCAAACCATGCAACAAGAAAGCTGATCTAGACCTGGGACAAATTTTACAATTTTATTACATTTTTTTTCTGTATTTATAAGCATCCTGCTAAAGATGTGTAAAATATATTATATATATATATATATATATATATATATATATATATATATATATATATATTTTTTTTTTTTTTTTTTTTTTTTTTTTTTTTAATGTGAGTTAAAAAAGCTACATTAAAAAAAATGTTCTTAGAAAATTATGGTTGCCACAATTAGTGTTGCCTTTGGTTATTAACTATTAAGTAAACCTAAGCATTTCTAATTTTAAGTTGATCAACGTATTTTGGAGCTTTTCACTAATGTGACTGGTGAGTCTATGATATCATATTTCTTAAAGGTTTTACGAGATGACACATGGGTCCAGTTCTATTAGCAACACTTCAAAATGGAGAATCCAAGTGAACATCCAATACAAGTAAGTCAGGAAATGGCCACAAAATAAAAGCTACTAACGTAAATGTGCCTGTATTTAAAGTCACAGCAATAAACGGAAATCTTAAAATAACTGGAACTGTGACGAGGCAATCAGGGTTGAATGTGGGCCCACATTTATATGTCCTCTGCACGCAGCGAGCAGAACAGTGAAAAATCCCTAAAACTCTGGTATAATGAGGTCATCAAGTCTCAATAAAAACACTTAGATGGTATCTATTTGACTACTAAATGTTTGAGAGCGATGCTGAAAATAAGTCCTTCCTGTCCTACCATCCCAAACACAAACACGCAGTTTGCTACAACCTACTGGAACAACGTGGTCGGATAAGACCAGGGTGAAGCATGAACATGTGGGGGAAAACTAATTCCCACTGTTAGGCAGGGTTAGATTGTATTTTTCTCTTAACTGTGAAATGATCCTGCTGCAGTAAAAGATTGGTTTATTTGAAAGCTTGTTATAGATCTTTACCAGGGGTGACAGTAAATGTGAAGGGCACTGTAACACCAAAGTGTGACGCGCGCTGCAACACACTTTAGAGCTCCACTTCAGTCATCCTGATCTGGGGTCACCAAAGTGTAGAAGATGCATCTTGTCTGTGACGTTTGGTCTTTGTGCAGAACTATGTCTGTTTATCACAAAACAAAAGAAGTCTCCTTTGTCCATCGCTTACCATCAATGCTCTTGAAGTCCAGGAGGTAGGATCTGTTGTCAACTTGGTAGAGCTGCAGGCTCATTTTCACCAGGTTTCCTGTTACCGGGTTCTTCCGTCGGACTCGCAGATGATACGGGTTCACCACCTGCCACACACGACAGAGAACGGATGTAGACCTGCCTGTTTCGCTGTTGACCGCCGTTCCTTAGCTTTCAAAACATCCTGTTACCTTCCAGTCAAAGTTGAGCTGCTTCATGGCTCTGTACACCTCGGCCATGATGTCGTACGGTCTGCTCTGGCTCCTGATACCCAGGTGCCATTTGGCCTTCTTCACCGCAAGAGGTTTGGGCCGGGTCGTGTTCAGAGCGTCCAGAGGACACCGGGATTTGGGGCTGTCGGCCAACAGCGGAGGCATCCTCTCTGGGTGGGGCTTGACGCCGGGGGGCAGCGGCATGCCTTCTTCTATGAAGGAGCCCTGTGGCGGACTGGACGCCAGGTAGAACTCGCTGGCCTGCGTCATAATGCGCCGGTTATCGATGATGAGGTGATAAGCTACCGCCAACTGATCCTGCAAACACAAAGGCATTTAAAAGGCAATACTGCAACCATGCACCATAGATGCAACAATAACTGTAATAACTTATGTGCAATAAGCTATTTAAACAAGGTGCTATAACCTGTGCAATAATCCTGTACAAAGTGTATAATAACATATGTGCAATAACCTATTTATACATAGAAGTGTATAGAATTGTATATAGCTGTATAACTGTATCTAACTGATTCTACTTACCTACTTTGGCACCTTCTTCTGACTTTTGACTATTGAGCCGATGGGACAAGTGAATTTCTCCATTGTGAGATCAATAAAGCTTATTTTATCTTATCTTATCTTATCTTAAAAGTTTTCCTTTTTTTATTTCAGTTTTCGATTCATGACAAAAAAAAATAACAAAACTGTTAACGACAGCCACTTTCTAAATCGTTTTCGTAGGAAAGTAGATTACTGCACACGTTTTTGTTACGTTACATATGTTCTGACACGTCTGTGGGTACCTGTGGATCTCCGCTGTAGAGACTGGACGCGACTTCAGACTCGTTGCACTCAAACTTCTCACACACTTCCCTGACGGCCTCTTCGTCCAGGACGGTGGCATCGTACGACGGGTCCTCTGGGAACAGGTAGCCCGGCAGCTCCTGCTTAAACCACTCATGTTCCCTGAAGGAACGCAGAAAGGTCACTGATGTGCAAATGCAATAATTAATGTACGGGGGCTGCAAAAACATTATTTCGATGTTGACGCTTAGTTGTCATCCATTGTCTTTTACCTATCTAGTTTTACAAGAAGTGAAGCTCTAAATTTACAGATATTAGGTTTATCAATGTATCTGGACCCATTTCATTAGTAAGCCATGAGTCCATAGCAACTATTACACCTATGTGCCGACTGCTTGTTTGATCACAGGAAAAAAAACATTTTATATCTTCTTCCAATCACAACTTTAAACTTGGGATTTTTCTAAACTCTACTGGGACTTTAACTGGAAGCGATTGAAAATTTTACCCAAGTAACACTCCAGGTGGGTTTGGAGTGACAGAAACGCCTGCTGTTAAGTATGGTGGAGAATCTGTGATGCTGTGGGGCCTGTTTCTCTTCCAAGGCCCCTGGGATGGTCGGGACAATAACCTCTTTGAAACAGCAGGAGATTTTAAATAAAACTCTTTTGGCCGCTGTTAGAAAATTGCTAATGAGCTTTAATTGGGTCTTTTAGCAAGATAATAATCATCTGGTTAAAATTCGTCCATCTTCCAAACACCTGTGGGGTGTGCTGAAGAGCAGAACGCAGGAGATTGTCCACACAGGAAAGGTCAAAGGTCGCTGTCTCTCTATCCTGGGAACAGTTACAGCAGGAGACTAAGAGCTGGCCTTTTAGCGAAGGAGGCTGTATAAAATATTAACACCAGGGACGACAACAAATGTGACATCGGCAATTTTATTTAACATTTTTTTCTTACTTTCCACATTCCGACAGGGCTCAATATTTAACCCATAGTATATAATCTCTGCTCAAACTCTGATTTTATCTGACAGATATGAAGGGATCTGCTGTGACGTTTAAAATTCATTCGCCTCCTTGTTTGATCGGCAATCTTCCCTAGCAGCTGCCCCACTAATAATAGCGCATTTAACTACCAAAGGCGCTTTTACCCGAGCTAAAAAAGGGAGCACATGTAACGCAGAAGACAGATTAGTCCACAGCAGAAAACGTAAGCAGCGCCTAAGGAAAATGTTGGCTGCTTTAGATTAGAAAGAAAAGAAGCGATGGGAGGAAAGATTACTGTCTGCAGAAGAAAGTGCTCAACGACGAGGATAAACCCAGATTAGACTTGGTAAGGGCTTTCCTCCCAAAGGGAGAAAGGACCAGAGGCAGGCATGAATGCTGGATTACCTGTTATTGAGAGGTGTGTATTTGTATAACGTGTGGAGGAGTCTACCTAAAGGCACACGTCAATAACGCGTGTCGAGAATGTCCTGTTGGGGTATTCACATTCACTACCTGAAGGGGACGAGCAACTTCATGCACAAACAGTTGAAGGGGTTGAAAGGCTGTTTTGAAACTACAGCAAGCCGGTCTGGTCCCCTACTGGGACCAGATTGGCTTTGCAGCAAATCCTTTGAGGCCTGTGGATTGTGGGCTGGGGGCTTTGAGGTAAGACTCAAAGCGCTTAAACGCAGCTGATTGGAATGGACTCAGAACAAAGCGTGCCTGGTACCTGATGTCTTTGATGGTGGCCCTCTTAAGTGGATCCACCTGCATCATGAGCATGAGCAGCGAGGCCACGGAGCGGGTCAGGTACTCGGGTATGTAGAAAACACCTCCTCTGATCTTCTTGAACAGGGTGGGAACGTGCTCGTCATCAAAGGGCAGAGTGCCACACAGCAGGGCGTACAGGATCACTCCACAGCTCCAGATGTCGACCTCTGGGCCCGCATACAGCCTGAAAGAGACGGCTGATCCACATGAATAAAAGCACGCAAGGAAAGTCACCCTTTTCATTGTGTTTGTGTATAATAAAGGCCTTAAAGGAGGACTCCAGCACTGCGTTTTATTGGTCTATAGTTTGTGAAAAATTGGTGGCCAGTTGCTCCGTTTTTGACCAGTCACAAAAATGTTGAGTTATTGTGTATGAAACATCCATGCAGAAGATGAAACGTGCACAAAGGCACCAACGCATGCCGGTGACTTCCCACACAGCACTTTCCCAGCGACACCAGCTGCATGTTTAAGGGCGTTACTCTGCTGGGGGGTGAACCCCGTCTCCGGTCTCAAGCCTTCAGCAGCCTCTAAGGTCCTCTCCCAGGGTTGCATTTAGCTCAGTCCATCTTCCCATCAGCAGCTCCCTGTCCTTGCTAAAGAAAGGCCTGCTCACAGCGTGATGCTGCCACCACCACGTTTCACAGTAAGGCAGGATGCGTTCAGGTGGACGTGCGATGTTACACCCCACGGCGAATAGCCAATAGGCTGAAAGGATCAGTTTTCGTCCCGCCTGACAGGAGCTCCTTCGCCCACATGTTGCAGCGTTGCCTACATGGAATGTGGAAAAACGTAAACAGGACCTCTGATGGTTTTCTTCTTTCTTCTTCTCTGAGCATTGGATCTTAGCGGCTCTTTACCACAGACGTCTTGTTGCCGTTGTGCAGCTTTCCCGTTTAAGATGATGGCCTAAATGCTGCTCTGTTCCATTTTTAACGCACGGGGTATTATTTTATAACCTAACACTGTTTTTATTTAACCACACCTTTCTCCCTGGCCTGTCTGCGGAGTTCCTTGGTCTTCATGATGCTGTTTCTTCACCAATGTTCTCTAACAAATCTCTCCTTATAATTAGATTCAATTACAGAGAGAGGTGGATTGAGAGTAATGGGGGATTAATAAACATGAATACCACAGTTGGGAAAAAAAGAAAGCAGTTCCTTCTGCTTCACAACAATGCAAAAACTTTGTGTTCGTCTATCAAGATAAAATCTTGTTAAAATACACTGAGGCTGTATTGTGACAATATGGCTGTAAACTGTGAAAATGAGCTAAAAAATTGGATGTGAATAATTAAATGTTGCAATGAAAGAAGCTACTCTGTAAGGTTGGACTGCTGACAACTGACTGTTTACGCTAGTCTGGAAAAATATTGAGCTACTTCTCATTTCTTTATCTTTTGCTTTGGGGGGGAAAACTGTGTTTTGAAGGTTTCTTGAAGAACCAAATCTTCAAGGTTTTCAAATGTTTTGCAATTTGTATTTTTCTTACAAGAATGAGAGCTTCTTCCATGTCTGGTTCTTTGAACAACCCAAGACTTTTTATACTGGACCTTTAGGCACTTTAGGATCTTTGATTTGGGGTTAAAGGCAGACAGAGAAGATAAGACATTCCTTTACTGCCCCACAATGGAGAAATTCAGGTGTGACGGTGGCAAAGACAGACACAGAGTTACAATAATTAGTAATGAAAAAAGAACAAGCTAGTCTAATCTAAAGAAACAGCAAGAATAAAAAGTAAATACCAGAGTAAATATTATACGGTTATTGATAATATGGCATACTCAGGTAAGAAGATATGAAGTATTCAAGATTAACACTGGAAAAAAACCTCCAGCTTTTTTACAGAGGTTGAGAGAATGTAATATGCGATATGCATGATAGCATAGCAGCATCTGGTGTGAGCAAGTTTACCTTAGTATCTGGGACACAGTGTAAACGATTCATGATCGGATCAGAACATGCACAACCATCAGCATGTTGTAAACAGTTATTGAGTCTGTTGGGAGCAGCAGAGATTATAAAGTCTGCCACCACAGAGTTAACGAAGGTCTTCAGGAGCGTTCCTTGCACTCCAAAGAAATTGACCTTGTAACTTTTTTATTGGAAAGGACTTAACTTCTCAGCTTGGCAATGATCCCAAACATGCTGACAACTCAGGATAAGCACAACTGGACTGAAAACCCTGAATGAATCGACATGACTGATCATCTGCTCTGACCAACAGCCCAATCCTCCATATTTTTGTAGCAGTTTTGGGTCATTTTGATCCTGCATGAAACAAAAGGCAGGTGAGACCAAAAGTAGACCCATAGGAGGTCCTTCAAGAGGCCAGGAGAACCAGAAAGGAATACTCGAAACTTGTTTGCAGATTTCAATAAAGCATTACGTCTGCTTTTGTTCTTTTAGATTTTTCTGGCAGTGTACAAACACAGGAAGAGGCTAAAGCTTAATAACAAGACTGTTTCATCTGAATTACGTATGGGACTCCAAATCTAAGCACACACCTTCCTGAGATGACCTCTGGAGCTGCGTAGTTGGGGGATCCACAGCTCGTTCGTAAGAACTCTCCATCTGACATCATGTTTGAAAGTCCTGTAAGCCAATCACAAGGCAAGCACACATTAACATCCATCTCTTTTCACACTGACAGTAACAGACAATCACCAAAGAGCCCCCCCGTGATCACATTATTGCCTTTGATCCTTTGATACAGACAGGCTAAATTGAATATTGCCATGCAGCGGGGGCATTGTGGACACGGCCGAGATCTTTATCCTCCTCCAACCTCCAAGAGTCTAAGCTCTAAACAAAGCTCATCTAATTGGATGAGGCTCTCTGACTAACTGAGCCTGTGCCAAACACCCAACATCAGACACCGTGCGATATGCCGACCTTCACTTTATCTATTCCCCCTCCCCCCCCCCGTGTCTTTTAGTTCAGAGCGAAAACATTTCTCCCACTGTACAAACTGCCCACCCACCCACCCGCCACCACCACAACCCCGCCGATTCCTTCCCTATCAGATGACACCGGGCCTCAAGGCTTCCTGCCAGACTTGATATGAGACCTGGCCGTTGCTAAGGGACATCTTTCCACCCCTCACACCCTGCTGCGCCCGAGGGCCCTTGCCTGTTTCAGAAAATATTGCTCTCTTTCATGGTCGTACTGCATCAGACATTCTGTCTTCAGCCGGAAAAATATGAATGCTCCAACTTGTAGGTCCCTCGTGGCATGCTCATTCCTTTCTATTTATTTATAAACCTCTGCATCAGTGGGGAAACCACAGCAACGCAATTAAGGTTTAATCAAACATTGTGTTTTCAGAGTTACTTAGTAACTCTGTGCTGCACCAAAGAAATTGTACATCTAAACCTCCGTGCTCCACTCCCATGAGTGAATCCTTACCAAAGTCAGCGATCTTGGCGTTCTTGTTGGCATCAAGCAAGACGTTCTCAGGTTTGAGGTCTCTGTGGACCACCATGTGCCTGTGACAGTAGTCCACAGCTGAGATGATCTGCTGGAAAAGACGGCGAGCCTCTGTGTCCTCCACCTAAGGGACACGGTGTCATCAAAACGCATCAGATGATTTGATATCATTCGGTTTGAGTTTCTGTTTATCCTCCCCTCTAAGGTCTGACGATAGAGGCGCAGTGTGACACTTCAGGTCTGATTTTATCGGTATATTCATAGACATGAACGAAAGAATAGATTCGATTTGATTGTTAACAGACTAAAGGTGTTGCCTGTGGAGAGAACTTTTTTATTCAAAATTAAACACATAAATAAATCTATCATTAAACGATTAAATTAAAAAATGTGATAAATAAATGAATGAATAGATCTTTAATTAAATAAATGACAGAACAGGCTAATAAACAGGCACATAAACAGGCTTTGTTTATTTGATGGAATATTTATTAATAGCAGTATTTATTTACTTAATTTTGAATGGAATGGCTCTCCATAGTCGCCTGGTAGTCAAAGCTGCTTTAGTTGATTGCTGGCCACTGGGGAGCAGTGCATTGGAGGTTACAAACATCAACATGTTATCACTTCACTACTTTGAGTTTAAAAACAAAATGGCCTCTAAGAAATCTATTAACGAATTGGCCGGGGATCGGTTTTCCTCGCCCATTCGCTCTGACCACTGATTGGCTGGTCCAGCACTCAATCTATTTTCAGGAAAGAACATAATTCCTGAGAATTTTAATCTCAGCAATAAAATTATCCTTATTATTTTTGTTTTTCTTGTGAATATAAGCCCAATAAAAAAAACATCAGTTTAGAATAATATACTAAATATTATATATATTATAAATAACTATGAAATCTATGACATAGACGCTTTACAGCAAATTCACAATGTACATATGAGCTAAATTTGGTTCCAAGGCTTCAAGTAAAAAGCAGAAGATAAAAGCGAAGCATTATAAATGTAAATTATGAAGTATTTGTTTAAACTTGAACAGCAAAGGCTCGGTAAAATATGGACCTACTAAATTGTTGTTTTTTTATTGTTGCTACTTTTCAAGATGAAAACCCTTGTTTCTATTTTGTTTCTTTTTCTAAAAAACAAAACTAGATATAGTTTAAAAAGAGTTAATAACAAATAATTTAGTAGGGGTTTGTAATCGGGTAGGAATATTTAAGGTTGAACTTCTATCTACGCCTTTTCAATCAGTACCATGTGTTTGAAAGACTTGATGAGATACAAACCATCAAATGAGCAAATACAGTTTATCACTGCATCTATCTCAGTTTTAAACAAGTGTCAGCCATTTTGGATTTTGAGGTCAGGGTTATTGAGGAACCTCTGAAGCCACTCGAATTGTGGAAAGCACAATGTAACCACTTCCTTCAACCATATTTTAATTCCATTGGATAATAAAGCCAATGTATTTGTTATCCGTTTCTAATGTGTGCATTTCTCCTTTTTGACTTGAAAATACACAACAAACTGAAAATAGTGCAACTCTTGGTGTATTACTAAAGTATCTGTCTGTATGGCAGTACTGGGAAACGTTAGTATTTACTTGTAACAAAACGTTTGAGAGCAGCTGTGCGACATTAATGATTCGCAATCAGCTAATCATCTCCTCTCTAGAATAATTATGTTAAAATGGTTGTCTGATTTAAAAAAATGTCAGAGGCTAATTTCAGGGAAGAGCGTCTGAGATCAATGCCGGTGGCATTTAATTCAATCGGATGTATCTGACTTAAGTTTTATGAATGGCCTCACACTGCAAACCTTTCCTGCTCAAGAGCTAAAAACAAGTGAAGCATCGTAATAAATGATTTACAAATACATGGCAGGAATTATGTTGTGTCTACATGAGTTGGGTTTGAAAGGGCACCGAAATTACAGAGACTGAAGTCCAGCTCAGGAGAAGCTAAATTCTGACTTTGGCTGAATTATTGACTTATTCCCCAGTATTTCTACAGCAGGTTAAAAGACAAACTGTAAAGCAGCCAATTAAAATTGCCTTAGTAAAATAACCCCAGTCTAAACCCAGAGATTATGGATGTAAATTTATGCTTGAGAGTTGATTAAAAAAAAATGTTTTACCCTTCCGTTTTTGCAGATGTAGTCAAACAGCTCGCCTCCAGACACATACTCCATGACCATGAAGAAATCCGTGGGAGTACTTATTACCTGGTAGCTAGAACAAGAACACCAGGTTGCATTAAAAGGAAGGCGCTTTTGCTCCATTTTATTCCTCGTATGCGCGGCTTGAAAAAAACTACACAAAATAATAGCGAAGCTTGACTGAGCACAGGTAATCTTTTCATAAAGGTCAGCCTTATTACGCTGCAAGACCAGTCCCAAAACCTGCTGCTTTAGGCAGATTACCCACTTCATCCCCATCTGCTTCATTTCTGTTAGTGGAGCGTTACAAGCCCGGCGACGTGGGGGGGAAATAAATCCAAACTGGATCACAATCCTTTCCCCTCTATGTAAACACCCAAAGCTTTCCGAGACGGATGAAGTCAAGTTAATAACTTCCACTGAGCTCGGGCTCTTCCCGCCGGCATCTGGAACATGTTGGCCGTCTGTCTTGCTTTGGTCTGCAGCTGTGCCTGTTGTGGTTGTAGGACTTGTTGTGCATATGTACGCCTCTGTCTAAGTTACAAAGCATTCCTGGAAAACACCTTAGAGCTCACACGTCTGCCACCACAAAGGAGCGCGAAAGGGTGAACTAAACCTAACCCTCACCTCAAAATAACACAGAGGTCATCAGGTGATAGAAAAGGAAGGGAGACAGCACAATTCAAGTCAAGCCCCAGGAGGCAAGTAAATACCAGACGTAGCAACATCCATCACCTTAATTAGAGATTTGATCTGCAAAAGGGGGCAGGTTACTTTGTCTAGCTCAACGCCGGTGCGTGGTTAATATAGAGGCACTTTTATCGTCTTAGTGTGTCCCAGCTCGTGGGAACCTTGTAGGCTCGGCCCGTACAGAACAGCTATAGTAAACATGCCGGAACAAGGAAGGCCTGCCCCCACAAACAGGCAACACGCCATAGCACAGTACCCGCATTAAAAGCAGCCGGATACAGAGCAGCGATAAGGTTTAAGTCAGCTGCCTCTCAGCAGAGACAGCCTCACGCTCGTGAGCTTGTCGTTGCCCCGCTCTTACAGTTTGATGATGTGAGGGTGCCGGAACAGCTTGAGGTTCTGGATCTCGCGCTTGATTTTCCCCACCACATCGAGGCTGCGGATCTTCTGCCTGTTCAGGATCTTCACAGCGACTTTGTGGCCTGTTAACTGGTGCTGTCCGACTAAAATAGAAAGAAAGAAAGAACACAGACAGTGTCAGAGAATGTGTGTAGAGCATTAAGGCCAGCATTAACACAAAGATTATATATCTGTAAAAATGCAACTTTGCAAATGTTCAGCGCTTCAGTGGCACTTTTGATGCAGGCAATCCTGCCCTCTGCCCATGGAGGCATCTATTCAGGGGTGGCACAAACACTCTAGTTAAAGACATAAAACAGGCTGGTCAGACCTGCACCGCATTGTCATACAGTATTTACTGGTTAATTAAACATGTCCTGTGATTTATGACATCTGTCTTGTATTTGTTTAAAAGAAAAAAAGCATTTCATGTTTTTTTGTTTTTTTTTACATTAAGACCACTTATACAAGTGTGAAAATCTGTATACAGATACCAGTCTAAACATAATTGAATTATTCAACCCAAAAAAGACGGACATCCTAATTAATGAATAAAAAGAAAACGAAAGTATCAGACGGCGACTGAATCCAATCAAGCCTCGTTTTTATTTTGTGGAAGGGCAACAAGATTTGTGCCTTTGATGAGTTGTTTCAAATAACAAAAACGTGCGTGCCTATTACAACATAGAGTAAGTGAGGTTTGTTCTGGTGGGTGGAGGGATGCTTTATCTAAACCAGTAAACAGGGAGCAATATTCTAAATAATCTGAATTTAGGAATTTCATGCTATCAAAGGGTAAACATTTCACTTAAGTGTTAGCAAATACTATTCCACCCTAAAGAGGATAGAAGCCATGAAAAATGCCTTCTTCTATGACTCCATAATTCGGGCAAAATAAAAAGAAATTTAGGTAAATAAAATGCAAAATCACAGCAGACGATTAAATTGTGGCTAAGAATCCCGATTTATTCATCAGACTATGACTAGAACTAAATTAAAATCTGTACAGTATCTGTGCAAGAACTACATGTTTATACACTATACATGTAATAAATTTGTTTTTTATCAGCTTTTTGGCTCTTTATTCTTTGTCCATGTCTTTATTTTGGGTTTTGGACATCTCTGACTGCCTGAGAAACCGAAACCATAATGTTATTGCAGCTGCCAAGGAATAAAGTTACGTAGCATTAAACACCATATAGATCAATTGCTTCATCTTACACGACAAGCTCTTTTTAGTTTTTTGCAATTTTTCTCATCTGGCATTGCAATAAGAATAATTTTGGATCATTTTTAATGATTAGCACAACTGCGCACACAATTAGAGCTGTGATAAATAACATAAAAGGTAGTTCGAGGCGAGTTTAGCCTAAACCACGTGTGTCCAAAGTGTGGCTCGGGGGCCATTTGAGGCCCCTGTACTGATTCTATGTGGCTCCCGACCTGCATTTCAAGAAAGATTTGGCCGACCAGCCCTGGTGGCTCGTGTGCAGATGGAAACTTTTTATATTTAATCAGGGCAACATTATTGCAGACAACATCAAATCGTACAATTAAATGTTGCGTGCAACACAAAACATTTGTCTTTTATCAATAACCAAATTTCTACATTCTCTTTAATTTCCAGGTAAATAGGACCAGAGCTATCCAATGATTTTTACTCAAATGCAGACCAAGGTGCATTTAAAGCTGATTAGAGTTTATTCATTCAAATTAGCTAGATACAGATGGTTTAAAATGATCATATGTTGCACGTCAGGTTTAAAAAAATCCATTGTTTTGGTTATGTCGTTTATTTGTATTTATTTTTTGGCCCTCGTGTGCTTTTGACGTGACAATTTCGGCCCACAAGCCGAATAGTTTGGACATCCCTGGCCTAAAGCATAGGTCAAAACGCGCTCCCAGGAGAAAGGCGAAAGGTGAAAGGGCCCACAAGGTCATTCTGGGAGCACAGGGACTAGCTAGCAGGGGAGATGCCCAGGATCGTGTCTTTAAAGCCCAACAGAGCGTACACGAAGGGGCGTCTTGCCCTGACGATAAAGCGAAGTCCCTGTTCCCGTGCTGTCTTCTCCCACCGGGGTGGTCCCTTAACTGCACATTATTACACGATCAAACTGGACGCTTCCTGCGTCCTTCGTGGTCCTGATTTAAACTAAACGCAAAACAAATGTCCCTTTTTTTCCCCCCAACACACGACGTAACGGCGTGGATGCGTGGATTTAAACCTCTGCTCCAGCTTCGTGTAAATGACACCTGCCACCAGCTGAGGACTGGGGCTACCGAAGGGTTCTTCGGTGAAAGAATTTGACTTTGAAGCGATCGGATTCTTTGGCGGCAGCTACGCAAGAAACCCGCTCGGAGTGTGCCTCTGGCGCGTTGAGTTACGCTACGTGCTGGCTGTCAAGTTCACCGCGGTACGCTGAGACAGGAGGCAGCCAGGGCCACCGCTTCACACGAACTGCTCCCCGGACCGACAGCCACGCACGCACACATAAAGAAGGCAATAAAACACGACTTAACTCTTCACTTTCCCGAACGTCCCCACTCCGAGCGTGTCGCCGAGGATGTAATGGCCGATCTTTACCCTGCCTTCGTGTTTCTGTTGTTGCCGCTCTGCCATCTTCTCCGTTACCGACGGCTGCTGGGCTCGAGCGCTGCGCGGAGCTGCGCCGCGGTGCGGTGGGTACGCTGCCTGGCTGCTGCCTGTGGGGCAGCCGGGAGGGGCGGGGTCACTCCCCTTACGCTTCCCAGCGCCAGAAATCACCGACGACCTGAAACCGTTGGCTGTGGAGAGGGCTGGAAATGCTCGAAACAAGCATCCATCCCTAAAGAGCGGCTGGCATCTGTCGCGGAACAGAGCGCTGTGTCTCACTCCCGGTCCCGGATCAGACAGGAGCTCAACCCACACCCGCCGTCACGTGCCCCAACAGTCAAGGCTGATTTATTGTCACCGTTATCAGCAGCAGCAGGGATTTTAAAATGTAAAAAAAACAGTGCAGTTCCCGTCTTTACCGTGACTTCTAAATGAAATCTAGTGAAATCCATTGCTTCCAGAAAGTCACCTTATCAGCCATGTCTGTGTCGTTTATTTCAGGTTTAAATACGTCTGTTCAGAGAAAGCCTCTGAGGTTTGTTGGAGAGCAGAAAACTGAAAACTAACACATCCTCACACTGAAACACAGTGGTGGCGGCATCATACTGTGAGGATGCTTTTGTTCACCAGGGACAGGAGTGATGGTCATAAATTGCACACTGCTGCTAAAATTTCAAGTTTTAGATATGTGAAAACAGTGACAACCGTTTTTCATAACTGTGAGCAACAGTCTAACTCGTTTTTTATGCAAAAAAAGGTTGTGATCAACAAATTTCAATAGTTGCCTCTCTCAGATATTCTAATATCTTGGTTATTGAATGTTCCGATTTTAAAAAGTCTGATCATATAAATGTTAAGCCTTTTTTAAGAAAGACTTCTGCTGGAAATACTGGACCAGAAATTGAGTGTTTTGTTTTTTTTCCTTGTGAAAATGTAAATTTGTTAAGAGGCTTTTAACTTGATGGATCTCCTGTGGTCAGGAGTGATTAAAAGTCCAGACTTTATGGGGTCTGATTTTACTTAACAGCAAACTTCATTTTCCCTTTTAACTATTTTCAGCATGAGATCTACATAAGACAAGGCCCACTATAAGTCATCACTGTGCCCATGACACTAAAAGGTAAAGTACACGGGTAGGTTAGATGCAATTTATCAAAGTGTATTTTATGCACCACTTTCATGGTTATAACTATTTTTGTGTTTGATTAACAATAAAGCGTCTTGACAAAAGTATTCACACCTAAGCCTTTTTTCACATTGTTTCACAAAACATTGCAATGTTCCTTTGTATCTTCCATTATTTTATATGATTGCAGAAATTGTATGACAACACTGATATCTTAATCTACGTTCAACTTTTCCCTCTCTGGTGTCGCCACAGCAAGTCATCTGTCTCCATCTAACCTTATGTTCTGCATCTTCTTCTCTCACACCAGCTACCTCCATCTCCTCTTTAACTCTATCCACAAATCTCTTTGGTCTTCCTCTAGGCCTCTGGCCTGGCAGTTCCAGCCTCAGCGTCCTTCTATTGATATACTCTCCCTATCCCTCCTATACTACCTACATCTCAGTCTGGCCTCTCTGGCTTTATCTCCAAAACATCTAACTGTCATGGTTTAGTTTTTATCTGGCTTTTTTCCCTGTTATTTTCCTACACCTCCTCCTCTCACTCAGCTCACCTTCCACTCCCCAGCAATCAGTCACACCTGTTAGGCATTAATTAGTCAGACTCACTCCACCTGTCAGCCTCCCTTCAAAAGCCTCCCTCAGTCTTTTCTTCCCCGCCGGTTCGTCATCAGTCTCCACTCACTTCACGTCAGTATGCCTGGTTTGCCCCTGCTAGCTGCTGGATTCCTGCCACCTCTGTGTCTCTAGTTAAGTCTCTGCCTGCTGCTGGATTAACCTGCCACCTCTCTGCTTCAAGCCTCTGCTAGCTGATGGATTTACCTGCCTCATCTCTGCTTCAATAAATCCTGTTTTAGCTGTTGGATTTTCCTAGTGATGGCGAGATGAAGCCTCATGAGGCATTGAACCACTCAGCCAACTGGTTCGAGAAAAGGTTCATTTCTTGATGGTTCATGTGCACACAGCACCACCTACTGGCAAGTTGTATAATCACAGCCAGCTGTATCTTAACACGTGTGATGCATTAATTTTTGTCTATTATGGCTCTTGGGAATGACTTCACAGAAGGTGTAGGACGAAATCATTTGTCTACATAAATTTTGTAAACACATGTGTACAATAAAATATTGTTTGAATGTATTCTCTGTGTGTAATTATTCCCAAAATAGGAGTGTCATGTGATATGGCATGTTGTGTAATAATGTTTTTCTGTGACTCTACAAAAATGGCATAGCCTTAATCAGGCAGAGGACAGTGAAAGTGCTTATGGAACTAGGGAGGGGTAATGAATAGGCTGATGCTTGTGTAACTTGGATGATTTCATGCATTTTTATTAAGAAACAACAATTTCTCCACAGTTTTTGGTTTCAAACGATTTCTCTTTTTTGATACTACTTCTCCAGGCTTTGAAAAGACACGCTCACATGGCACAGATGATGCCGGGGTGCATAAATAAATAAGTGCAAGTTTGTACAGATTGGGGTACAGTGACCGATGATTAGCCCAGTACTCCAGGGGGTTCTCCAGCCTGCTTATGTTCGCCTCTGAGAGGTAGCGCTGGACCTCTACGGTGGCATCTGCTGAGACATTTGGAGTCCTCTTTGCCTCCATGACACTAGTGTCCAATCTTTGCCAAAGTCTGCTACCTAAATGGAAACCACAGGTCAGGTTAGTAAGTGTTTTAATAGGAATAAGTAATCTCAAAATGTAATACAAAAGATTACCTCCACTGAATTCTTGAGAGGTGGAAGCCTGGGGAATCTCGTGAGTGTTCTCTTCTAGGTTCCGTCGGATTACGGTGGCACACTCTGAAGTCAAGCGCTTCACTGCTTCAGCAGCTTTTGTGTTGCTGAAAAATGCTATAACTTTAAATCGTGGATCCAGGAGTGTAGCCAGCGACAAGATGCTCATTGACTGGAGCATGTGCAGCTTCTCCCTGAGATGTCTGATGAGCTGCTCTCCTATTTGCACTGCTTCTGCAGGTGCCGACTTGGTGTCCTCCTCCTGAAGGGCATTCTCTATCATCTTCAGGAGGGGGATAACTTTTGATGCCGACCTCCTGCATCAGCTTGGTTGCTTGCATGCCCAGCTGAAGCTGCACTTGTGTAAGCTTCTCCTTTAAAGATACAGAAGAGTAGGCCATTAAGTCACTGCAGTAGGAGTACAGACAAACTATTAACATTATATATTGGAATAAAATAAAAGAGGATACCTTAGCAGTGGTGCTGCTTCTAAAGTAGCCAACCAGCTTCCTTGCTTTGGCCCGGAGGCCAGAGAGCGCAGGTTGGTGGTCAAGCGCCCTCTTCACAATAAGATTGAGGGTGTGAGCAACACAAATGTGGTGGCGAAGCATCAGGTCTCTCACGCATGCCACCATATTAGGAGCACCATCGGTGACCATGCATGTCACCTTGCCTGAGATTCCCCATTCCTCCATCAGGGAGGCTTTCACACAAGCAATATTTTCAGCAGTGTGAGACTGGGGGAATGCCTGCACTCCCAACAACACCGAGCTCAGCTTTTCGTTCTCCTCCACAAAGTGGCATGTCACTGCCAGGTAGGCATCCATGTTGATGGATGTCCACATATCTGATGTAAGGCTAACAGCAGCCACCTTCTCTACTTTAGCCTTAGCGTGCTCCTTAGCAGACTCATATTTGGCCTCCACCATGGCCTTCAGAGCCTAAAGGAAGAGATTATATATATATATATATATATATATATATATATATATATATATATATATATATATATATATATATATACATACATACATACATACATACATACATTTATATATATATATTGCTGAATTGTGACACATACAATAATGTAGTCATTCGTTTCATGTATGGACCCACACATACCTGCCTTGTAGGGAGAACATAATTGGGATCCAGCTTAGACACAAATGTCTTGAATCCAACGTCATCCACAATAGTGAAAGGCTGGGTATCCTTCACTATCATGGAGACTAGAGGTTCATCCAGCTCTGCTTTTCTGGTGGCTGGTTAAAAGGGAATAAATACAGTGTCTGTTACCTGTCTTTATTTGCACAACAAGCAAACATCAGCATGCAAAAATTGTGAAAGTGTGTTTTTAATATAGTAATGAAATACCTTGGCTGGGTGAAGCTCCAGTTTCATCCCTATTCTCATGCAAGGCACGGTAGTGCCTTAGCATGGATGAGGTGTTATTATTGTACCCCAACTCCTTGGAGCACAATAAACACCTCACCTTTACACAAAATAAGAAACAGTGAAAAATACAGTTCCTCATAAGCAAACCTAATGCATCTGCAAATGTTCAGTTCACCTTACCTTGTTAGGGCTTATCAAATCAAAATGTTCCCACATAGGGGACATCCTCCTCTTTCTCGCCTGCTCCATCCTACTCCTATCCTGTCCTCGCACTCCTAAATCTCCTATGTATCTCTTACCTAAACTCTCCAAACACCAAACTAACTTTCTCAAACTAAATAACCACTATCCAAACTCTACTATCCAAACTATCCAAACTCTATCCACTCTCTCAACTGACCGCAACTCTCCTACAACAACCCACATTTTGAATGGAGCTTGTGGACTTTTTAAAGCCGTCAAACCCCGCGCAACAATCTGAGCCACTTCCCGAAGCAGTCACGTGGTACAGCCGGCCAGCGAGGCTTCGGACGTCATCGTTTTCGGCTCCTCCCCCAAATGAAGCAAGCCTCGATACGCGCATTGCGGAAACGCCCCCTCCATTACTCGACACACGCCTCGAAGCCTCGGCACATAACGTAACATCACTAGATTTTCCTGTCACCTCTGAGCTTCAAGTAAGGCCTCTGCTAGCTGTTGGATTTTCCTGCCACTTCTGAGCTTAATAGGTCTCTGCTAGCTGCTGGGTTTCCTCTCTCCCCTGTGCCTCATGTCAAGCCTCTGCCAGTTGCTGGGTTTCCTGTCTCCCCTGTGCCTCAAGTCAAGCCTCTGTTAGCTGCTGGGTTTCCTGCCTCCTCTGTGCTCCAGCAGCCCTGCTCTCAAGAACTCTCTCTGGTCCGTCAGCTCCTGCTCTCATCTACACCCCTGTTCCTGTCCAGTCCTGCCTCTCTGGTTTCATCATCCACTACTCATCTTTCTGTCAATAAACTCTCGGTAAACAGCCCCGTGTGTGTGGTGTCCATTCTGGGTTCATCTAAGAAAAATCATGACACTAACATGAGCTGTCACTCTGATGTACTCATTCCTGATTTTATCCATCCTCGTCACTCCTAAGAAGAACTTCATTATCTCCATTTCTGCTACCTCCAGCTCCGCCTCCTGTCTCTTCCTCAGTGCTACTGTCTCTAAACCAGGGGTCTTCAACTCCAGACCTCAAGGTGCGGTTTTCTAGTACTTTTAGATGTGTCCCTGGTCCAGCACACCTAAATCAAATGCTTCAATATGCAGTCAAGTTCTCCAGAGTCCTGCTAATGACCTGTTTATTTGACCCAGGTGTGTTGAAGCAGAGACACTTTTAAAAGATATCTCTAGATTTTCCACTACCTAATACCTGCTCTCACCACAGATTACAAAGTCATCTGCAAACATCAGAGTCCATGGAGATTCCTGTCTAACCTCATCTGTCAACTTGACCATCACCACAGCAAACAAGAAGGGGCGCAGAGCCGATCCTTGATGCAGCCCCACTTCCACCTTGAACTCCTCTGTCACAACAACAGCACACCTCACCACTGTCTTACAGCTCTCATCATGTCCTGCATCACCCTAACAAACTGCTCTGCTAGTACAGACTCTCATATAATACCACAGCTCCTCTCTCAACACCTTGTCATATGCTTCCTCTACATCTACAAAAACACAATGCAGCTCCATCTGACTCTCCCTATACTCCTCTATGAACAACCTCAACAGCAAATGCTGTGTCTGTAGTACTTGCCATGAAACCATACTGTTGCTCACAGCTGCTCATTTATGACCTCAGACTAGCTTCCTCTTTGCCATAACCTCATTGTATAACTTATCAGCTTTATTCCTCTGTAGTTGCCACAACTTTGCACATCTCCTTTAGTCTTGAAAATTGGTACCAGCACACTTCTCCATTCCTCAGACATCTTCTCCCTCTCTAAGATCTCCTTGAACAGCCTAGACAAAAACTCTACTGCTGTCTCTCCCAGACACTCCACTACCTCCACCGATATACAATCAGGGCCAACTGCCTTTCCACTTTTCATTCTTTTCAAGGTCTTCCTCACTTCATCTTTTTAATCTTTGCTGCTTTCTTATCCACAATGGTTGCTTCTTCTGCTCTTTGTTCTCTTTCATTTTCACTATTCCCATCACACTTCACATCTTTAAGGACATTTCCATCTAAACAATTAGCCACTATACCATTGTTCCCATCTCTCTCTCTGTGCCTGACCAACCAGTGTAAATCCTGCTCTCCCTCCATAATGTCTAGCCTATCATACGAGTTATCATATGCTCTTTGTTTGCCCTTAGATACCTCTACCTTCACTTAAAGCTGAATTTCTCTGTACTCCAGGCAACTCCCTTCAGTCCTCACAGTATCCCACTTCTTGGCTGATCTCATTCTCTGAACACACTCCCGTTGGTCCTCATTCCACCACCAAGTCTCTTTGTTAACATTCCTTCCAGAAGACATGCCAAGTACTCTCCTTACTGTCCCAACTCTCTCCTGAAAGCCAAACAACTATCTTTAGTTTTTAGCCTCCACCACTTTGTCATCTTCCTTTTTCTCACCATCAGTTATTCTACACACCACCATCCTGTGCTGTCTGACAACACTTTCACCAACCACTATGTTGCAGTCACTGAGTTCCTTCAGGTTACATCATCTACACAAAATGTAATTCACCTGTCTACTTCTACCTGTAAGATGTTTATTTGTATAGCACATTTCAGTAAGAAGATAATTCAAAGTGCTGTACATGAACAGAACATAAGAAATTAATGCATTTTATTGACAGTGAGCTGACAGGAAGAGGGGGGAAGACAGGCGGCAAAGCGCCGCGGGTCGGAGTTGATCCCGGGCCGACCGCGTTGAGGACTAAAGGCCTCCTAACATGGTTTGCGCTAACCGCAGCGGACGCGCCCCGGAAAACAAAACTTGCCAAATCCGGTCGGGAGAAGGGCGAAAACATCGTTTCCACCAACAAAAGCCTTCAGAGCCATTCTCTGATGTTCTTTTAATGAAACAATATTAGGTAGATTGGACAACACGGAAGAAATAGCAGCATCAATGTTAACGCTTGCTTCCTCGACGAGCCGCCATTGCTATCAAAACAGTCTCACGTCATGGTCGCGTCTCCACTACGTCACATCTATGAAACTCCAGCCCTGCGTCCTGATTGGCCAGACAACAAAATTGGTTGGAGAAATCACTCTCTATGGGAGAGGTCCCAGATGTATGTGAGTGGAGCTAGGCGGAGCGACATACATCTGGCGGAAGTCAGGTTAATTCAGAGTAGGTTTGAGCCAGAAGACCTGAGTGGTCTGGATGGTTGATACACTGATAACAAGTCTGTGATGTATTTTGGTGCTAAGCCATTCAATGATTTATAGACTAACAGAAGTATTTTAAAGTCTATTCTCTGAGATACAGGGAGCCAGTGTAAAGACTTTGGAACTGGGGGGGGGGGGGGGGGGGGGGGGTGATGTGCTCTACTTTCTTAGTTTTAGTGAGGATGCAGGCAGCAACATTTTGGATCAACTGCAGCTGTATGGTCGACTTTTTAGGCAGACCTGTGAAGACACCATTGCAGTAATCAGTTTGACTAAAGATGAACGCATGGATTAGTTTTTTGAGATCCTGCTGAGACATTAGTCCTCTAAGCCTGGAAATGTTCTTCAGGTGATAGAAGGCTGACCGTGAAATTGTCTTTAGATGTATTTGGAGGTTCAGGTCTGGGTCCATCACTATTCCCGGTCTGATCGGTGGTTATTAGCTGAAGCAGCTGAAGCTGTATGCTAACTTTTGATCGCTCCTTCTTTGGTCTAAAAATGATTACTTCATCTTTGCTTTTATTCAACTGAAGAAAATTCTGGCACATCCATGCATTGATTTCATCTAAGCATGTACTCAGCGCTTGAATGGGTACATAGTCACCTGGTGATATGGTGATGTAGAGCTGTGTGTCATCTGCATATAACTTATGGTGTTGTTTTTTTTAATAATTTGAGCTAGAGGAAGCATGTAGACATTGAATAGGGGAGCACCCAAGATGGACCCTTGGGGAACCTCACAATTGATTTTTGTGTTCTCTGATGTAAAAGTTACCTACAATGTTCCTGTCCTTTAGGTACAATTTAAACCAAGCACTCCGATAGAATGGAGTAATCAACCGTGTCAAATGCTGCACTCAGGTCAAATAGTACCAGCACTGTGGTTTTTCCACATTCTGCATTGATACAGATGTCACTGAAGACCTTGACAAGGGTGGTCTCTGTACTGTGGTGAGCATGGAAATCTGACTGGAAAACGTCAAAGTGGCTGGTCATTGTTTAGAAGGTATTTAATTGTTGAAACACAGCTTCTTCGATAATTATACTGATAAAGGGCAGGTTTGAAATGGGGGTGTATTTTTGCAGTAGTATTTTATCCAGATTGTTATTTTTGTGAGTCACTCTGTGTTCATTCCTCTTCTGGAAGAAAGTGTTCACTACAGCCATTTCCATCCACTTTGAAAAGTCTTCCACCATCTCTCCATCTTCATTCCTGTTCTGGATACGAAACCTGCCCATCACTTCCTCATCACCTCTGCTCTCAGCTCCAACATGGGCATTGAAATCTGCACCAATCACCAGTCTCTTATCTCTGGGGATATTCTAGCTCACTCCAAAATTTCTCCCTCTCCTCTATTTCACACACCACCTGAGGTGCATAATCATTAACAGGTTTAAACATCACATCTTCAATTTTTAGCTTCAGACTCATCATCCTACCTGACACTCTTTTACCTCCAGAACGCTCCTGACAAACATCTTCAAGATGACTTACACCATTTATCTTTCCAGCTGCACCATGGTAGAATGGCTTGAACCCTGATCCCAAGTTTCTAGCCTTGCTACCTTTCCACTTGGTCTCCTGAACACACACGTCCACCTTCCTCCTCTGAATAATGTCAGCCAAATCTCCAGATTTTCCTAAGTTCCTACTCTCAGTCCTACACTCTTGCCTTCCCTCTTCTCTCTCTGCCTGCAGACATGCCATCCTCCTCGTCTTCCGCTTCTCATTTGGCCAACAGTAGCCCAATTTTCCCTGTCAGTCACCTGTACCAGTGCCGGCCGCTGTCAGCCCAGGGCTCGACCAATCTGGCATGGATCCCCCCCCCCCTCCACCATTTCATCAGTATTGGGGATGGTCATATAGTGATGAAATTCTTCTTCTTTTTGCTAATTATGGATTACATTTTATTTTGTGTATAAGCCATCTACACTGAATGTATCCATATTTGTTACCAAATATATATGTTTAATTTTAAATGTCTTAAACATTGAGAGAAACGTTGAAACGAACTCAAATTCTTGTTCTATGTCGGTAAAGTTTACAAGTAAAACTGATTGTGATAAAACCAGCAGCAGTAAAATGATTTCATAAATGAGTTAAGGTGAACTACTTGTATTCAGCCACTAGATGACAGTGTGTGCTCGACATAGATCACTCTAGTTGCTGGAGATTTTGGGACATCTCTCCAGTTGGAATATATCTGCTAGAGCTAAAACAGTCATATTTAGTGAATTAGAATATCAATATAATGAAAAAGTCCATTTGTTTCAATATTGTTTCAACATTGTTTCAATAATCCAATTAACTGGGGTAAACACGCTATACAGTTTAATTACTCACAGACTTATGTTTTAAAGCCTTTATTTCTGTTACAGTAATGATATTTGTTTTGGCTTATACATAACGAAAACACGACATTTAGGATTAGAATTTACATCACAAAGATAAAAAACACTTAATACATAAATGTGGGCTTAATGGAAAGTATGTTTAATACTTGCTCAAATGTTGTTAATTTCAAAAAGTACTTTTAAACTGACAAAGGACCATCACTGGAATACATATTATTTAAATATGACTGCAGATAGATAGATAGATAGATAGATAGATAGATAGATAGATAGATAGATAGATAGATAGATAGATAGATAGATAGATAGATAGATAGATAGATAGATAGATAGATAGATAGATAGATAGATAGATAGATAGATAGATAGATAGATAGATAGATAGATAGATAGATTTTTTTTAATGCAAACACTAATATAAAGAAACGGATTAGATAAATAATTAATGATGTGTTAATGAAGTTTTTTTTTTCTACACCATCTCCTATAGCATCGCTTTTATCCACACTCTGAAGAGATCCTGAGCGCAGTGCGCCTGGACAGGAGCCACGGGGCCGATGCTTCCCCTCTCCCGATCAGAGCTCACTCAGGAAGATTTCCATGCAGGGGATGGCAGAGGGAAGAGGAGGGCCGAGCCTTGAAGCTGCGGGGGGAACTTGAAGAGAGCAGGAGGAGGAGGAGGAGGAGGCGGAGGAGAGGAAGGATTGATATAACCAGAGCGGCTGTCGATGGGCAGCGCAATTTTCTCTCACTCCAAGAGTTTGAGCTGAGACCGACAGAGGAGGGAGCGGGCTACCCATTCATTCCGGCCGCAGACAACTTTTTTTTTTTACTGGCGCGGATCCGTTCAACTTCTCACACTCATCTGCTTAGTTTTCGTTTATTTTATTATTATTTTTTTCACATTTCTACTTCAAAAGTCATTAGACCGGAAACTCTGCGATATCCCCGAGAGTGGAGAAAGTTAGAACTGAAGAAGGACTCTTTCCTGAGACCTGCAGCGCGCTGCGGGATTTTGCGAGCCGAAACCTGCCGAGTTCTCCAATGCAAAAGTACGTTTATGAGAAAGCGATGGCCCAAGAGACAAGGAACGGAGGAAGCTCCACGTTAAACAACAACAACGGCGTGGACAAAAGCAAGAAGAAGCTGCTCGTGGCGCTCGACATCTTCTGCCTCCTGCTCGGTGAGTTTCCGTCAGATGTCTCTGCTGCTGGCGTTTGCATAGAGATGGCACCGGCTCTCATGCAAAGGCTTGGCACTTTGCACCCATTGATTCAACATGAAAAACTTCCCCAAAGTAGATAAACAAAACATTACCCGCGCTTGTTTGACGGTGGCCACTGAAGGCGTTATCGTTTCAAAAGTTTTGCCAGCTGTCTGCAAGCGGTTGACAAGTTAATCTGCAGCAGCATCCCCTTATCATCCGTGCCAAGCGAGGGAAACCAAGGACGCAAAGCGGTCCACGCACACTTCCCTCTCTTCAAAGGACCAAACACTTTTTTTTAATACAGAAAAGTGCAAAAACGCATGTTGAAAACATTGATCCCATCCATTCTGAAACGAAAATTGGCATTTGTGTTTCTGGCAGGTGTTTTTTTTTTTTTTCTCAGCTGATACAGCAGAAGATGAAATGTCCTGTCATCCCCTAATGTAGGGATCATTTCAAAGCATCCAGGGTGTCTCCATCAGGAGCCTGCCAGCATGCCTGGGGCACGAATTAGAGATGCACCCGCCAGTTGCCCCTTGACCCGCTCCAAACCTGGGAATTTGCATCATTTTGAGTCCAGAAAGGCATTAACCAACAGCATCACTTTGTTTGAAGTTCAGTTTAAAAAAACAAACAAACAAAAAAAAATATCATTTGCTGTGATGGAAAATTGGGGATAATCTTGTAATTCCTTCACTTTCAGTTGGATTCAAGGCTGGTGCTTCTATGATGCATGGCTGTTTCTCTTTTAAGCATCACAGTCCCTAGATGATGGCAATTTGGGTGAGACATTGAAGTAACAGTAATATTGGAAGTGAAATAGAAAATGGTAACTGGCAGGAAATACCCGATCTGTGCGTCTCCAGCTCAAATGTTTTGCAGTCTCCTCTAACCTGCCTTCAATTACTGGTCTCGAAATCCCCCCCCCCCCCCCACACACACACACACACACACACTCACACTCTTCCCAGCAGGGTCTACCATGGCTTGCCCCAGTTACCCTGTTCATGTGAACTTTAACCTCCAGAGGTGCCTCCCAGCTAGAGATGTTTTAGCTCAGAGATGAGGGACGTCGATGGGAAAAATCTGACCGCTGTCAGTATTGATTTACAGCTGACATCCAGTTCCCAGAAAAAGGGGCGAGGCCGGTGGTCTGAGCTTGTTTGTGTGATGTTCAGTTTGTGCACTCGGTCCTAACTTAGTATTCAGCGAGTGTCCCGTCGAGATTCTGGACTTAGTGTGTGTGTGTTTCTTTGATGGCTGGTTTGTTTTTGGCTGCTGTCGCTGTTGCCCGGTCCCTTTAGTTTCCAGCTCCAGCGGCCCCCGGGTTTTCAATCCCCTCCGTCGCCTCTTTTCTTTTCTTCTTTTCTTCAGAAGGCGATTATGGGAGTTGAGCTTAACTTCTCCACATACTCTCCCAGAACCCTTGCATATTTCGGGCCAGCTGCCCCCTGATCACTTTCCTACTCCCTCTTCTGTCCCAGGGAATAATTTCTTAAGCAGGTGCTGGGGCAGAGGAATGCCTCTCTGACCTGCCAGAGATGCCTGGCTGAGTGGGCTTGAGAGGAGCAGGTGGGAGTCCCGGCGACAGCGCCACATGAATAGGGACTTTGACTTTGTTGCACAGAAGCAAACTTTTATTAGCCAGGCTGCTACAAATGGTGCAGATTAGCTCCATGTTCCCATTTAAAAACTCAACAGTGACAGCAGATCTGCCAGGCGTTTGCAGAGTTTTCCATTTACATCGCTCTGCCTGTTAAAGAACCCCCAGACAGAGATACAGCGTTTCATCTGTGCTCGTATAAGTTTGGAAGAGCTCTGAGCACATGTGGAGTGAATTTCCTGCATAAACCAACTTCCTTTGCTGGTTCATCTACAGTCAAGCACACACACACACGCACACACACACACACACACACACACACACACACACACACACACACACACACACACACACACACACACACATTTTGTAAATACACAATCACAAATGAGCGCACAAATTCTTCTTTGTCATGCTAAACACAGTCTGGCTCTTGGGTGATTATTGGTTGGCCCACTTTAGCGGTTTAGGGGGTAGGTGGTGTGTAGGGGTGGGGAGGCAAAAAGAGAACAGAAGGGAGGGTGGGGGTTATCAGGCGCTCTGAATGAGGAGCGAGGAATGCGGGCGTGCAGGGGGCTCAGATGCAGGCCTGGTGTTGTTGGCCATGCAGCTTTTGTTCGCTGTGTATCAGAAAAAGGTTGCTAGCACTGTTCAGTCGGCTCATACATTAATACTCCATTAGCTTTAATTAGCTAACATCGGCCAGCTGGGGTCCAATCCCCAACCAACACATAACCATGGCCACTGCTAATTAGTCTTTTTTGCACAATATAAGTCTGGTCATCTATAACAAACAGGGGAGCTATTGATCAAGACAACTGTGCTTACAGGGCTGTGATAAACTAAAGTTGTTGCTAATATGTGACAGATTATCAAAGAAATGTTTAAAACAGATTAATCTGAGTAAAAACAAAGATGATTTCATTTACAATAGGCAAAGGCTATCCAAATCAACCGGGCTCTGAGTGAATATATAATTGTCTCCTTTGTTAAATCACTGATAAGCTGCAATTCAACTTTTTTGCACAGCTGAGTTCAGTTTTAGCAGCTACATTCCAGGCATGATTAGTGCCAGACCTGTATGAAGCAATCACCCAAATAGAACCTGTCATGAAGCGGGCTAAAAAGTCCCCAATCTGAAACCAATTAAATACACTGACCTTTATTAGTCTAGAAAAGGTTACAGAGCCATCTTTTAAGCTTTTGGCCTCCAGCGAACCACGATGAGATCCATTATCTGCAAATAGAAAAAAAAAAACATGGACCAACGCAGAACCCTTCCAGAAGTGGCCGTCCTACCAAAACTTATCCAGGAGGTCACAAAAAGCTTTTTAAAGATTTGCATGTCGTTTCATCTGTTGTAAACTAACTCAGCTTTTCAGAATAAAGAACATTATATCGACAGTCAAACATAGTGGCGGTAGTGTGATGGCCTGGGACTGCTTGGCTGCTTCGACCCTGCTGTAATTAAGGGAACATCTGTATCTGAACTTTTAATTCAGTTTTAATTTCTCTTATCTCCTTGTAACTGTTCAGTGCTTTGTACAAAAGCAATTTATAAATAAAATTATTGTTTTGTTATTAGCAATCAGTCTTGCTCTCGACAGAAAATTTGAACTGGCCGAGTCAAAGCCAAGGCTTAAATTTGATTGATTTGTCGTAGCCGGGCCTCAAAAAGGTGGCTTGTGATGGAAAACCCTCTAATATGGCTGGTTAGGTTGGCCTTTTCCCCCTTAATAAACCATTTGAAAGTTGCATTTTGGGTTTACTCAGCTTATTTTTTGTCTGATTAAAAAAAGACATTTAAGGATTTTAAACATGCGAGTTTGATAAAAAAAAGGAGAGGAAAACTGTAAGGGGGACATCACAATACACATGTAATTGAGGCTAAGATTACATACGCTAACAGAAAAAGATGAAGCCAAATTCTCCTCAACACTTAGCTTAAGCCCAGAGTCCCCACTTATGATCCTGGCAGCTGGGCCCCAGCTTCAAGTGCTGATTGCACCCTGGATCGCCTTCCAACCCTTACAGAGCAACACTATAAATACACAGACTGCGGGGTTTTGTTCTCTGCCGTTTGGCGACGCACTGTCCGCTGAAACCTCCGGCGTGCAGTTTCGCAACATGTTTATTGTGAAAACACTCGGCGAAAGCGACGGCCACTCGAGCTCTCAGGAAACCGGGCTTTCTAAATGCGGGCCACGCTTTAACTCTGAGTTTTACACAATGCAAAGGAAAATAGTGTACTGTGTGGTTGCGTGTGTGCAGACATGCTTTATGAATTTGAGATAAAGACCGAGCGTTTCGGACTGTCCAGGACCGATGTGATTGCGGCCTTGTGGGTTGCATTTAAAGGCTTATGCAGAGTCTTAAAACTGCCACAAGCATTTCACATTCCTTATCCACGGTTCTGTGAACTATAGAGCATTACGTCCTGCGCACAACAGGGACTCCCTTTCCGTACTGGCCCCTGAAGCACTGACCTTATATCTCTCACCTCCGCTCCCTTGAGATTTAAGCTGTACCCCTCCAGGTGTTTAAGCTGGAGCAAACGGTTCCCAGAATTTTTCAAATTCTTCATTCGCCCAGAGACTCTTGGTGGGATATCTAGGGGAGTGAGTGGACCAGGGGGCACAGGATGCGTGTGTCGTGGAGCTCAGGAAAGGGTGGGAAACGGAAAGGTAGTGTAGGTCGGAGGAAGGTGTGGTTGTGAAATGAGATCCTGTCCCTTTTTTTTCTCCCTCCTCTCACAGTCCATTTCCAGCATCCCCTCCCATCCCTTTCCAGCCCTTCCGTCACTCCTTCCTCATTTTAGTTGTTCTTGACAGAAGAACAACTCATATTTATACTTTCCTTTTCTTGTTTCACAAGCTCTAGAAAAGAAGTCCCATTTAAAGTGAAGGATTGTGTGGCACTTCCTAGAAACCCTGCTTTCAGAGAGCAGCAGATAACTACTATTTACCAAGTGTCTGCATGGAAAACTGTAATCAAACAGAAAGTGGGAGGTCCTCGCGCATAAACCCAAATATAGGCTCCCATCCAAAGCTCCTGACCTTAATCTAAGGGCAAATATGCTTAGAGCTGCATGAGGCCGCAGGGACCAAAAGCAAAGTTTTCTTGCTTATGCTGTCAATTCACAGGAGCATGTTTAGCTGGGAAAAGGGAATGTCCTGTCAGGTCTGAACTAACATAATATGATAGTCGTCAGATCTGATCACTTCCTACAAATGACGGATGACCAAATCCCCTCATGTTTTCTGTGATAAAAGTTATAGTAATAATGCTGTCATGTCCTGTGCCTGATTAACAGATAAAGGTATCTTGCAGAAAACTGACTCATAAAAAGGTAAATGGTTTGTGGTACACAAAGACAGTTATATCTTTGGTGGCGTTACAACCCAAAACGTCCAAATAACTGTATTTCACTGGGATTTTCTGTGTTGGACCAACACCAAGTAGTGCATAACGGAGAACTAGGAGAAAAAAGGAACATGGCTTTATGACTTATTTACATGATGCCGTTTGTCCCCTGATGTGCTCTGACAGATCCCTGAGGCCTGAAACAGCTGAATTCAAATTTACACACGCGTATCTTCTGAAGGGAGTTGATTGTGCTGGTTTAGATGTTGGGGGTATCAGAGTAAATGAGGCCAAATACACATGCGTGCCACACCTTTCCAGTTTTTATTTAGAAAGCCTTTCTTCCACTCCACAATTATGCCCTACTATATGTTGGTTGTTCACATGAAAGCCTTAAAAAAAATGTCCATTGTAGTTTGTGGTTCTAAGGTGGCAACATGTGGTAAAGTTCAAGAGGTGCTTCTCCAGGCGCGATTACGTTGCTGTGTGTACCTTTAAAGACTGACCTGTGGAGGACAGTGTTTGGTGTCCGTCCCATGGCTGCAGGCCAAGGTGAGATAAGGACGCCTTAAGAAGGTGACGACCGTCCTCTGGCAGAGCAGAATCACTGTATTATGTAAGAAGATAAAGATCAGCAGATGTTTGTGGCAACAGTGGCTACCACCTCCCCAAGAATGCATGGCATGCAAATAGGGCATTTGTGCCTGAATGTGTGTCTGAGTGTGGTGTGATAGAGAGCAGACGGGCTAATAACGGGAGACATGTTTCTGCAACATGTTCGGCCCGTCGCTGGGACATGTGGCTGGTTCCTGCATCAGTTAAAAAAACCAACCCTCCCCCTCGGGTAGTGTCTGCACAGGGGTGTGATTAAAGGCGCGTGGGTGTGAGTGAGTGTGTGTGTGTGTGTGTTTTAGTGGCTCGTGATGTAGATTTAGAGGCTAGGAGCTGTCATTAAATGGACAGTAGGGGCCTGCGGGGGGAAGCGTCCTGTGGGAAGCATATGAAAGTCATATGCGGTCCGATTTGTTGTGTGTTTGTGTTCGTCCCGGGTCCCCTGTGGTTCCCGTGGACGAGCCGAAGGCATCAGCCTGACAGATGCTCCTTGATTCTTTACAGGGACCAGACACATTCGTCTCTTTCAACTCACTGTCCCGGCAAACAGTCAGATGGCACAATAAAGCGAGGACAAGGGCCTGTCGCTTGCACTTCTCCAACGAGGGAGCAGTAAAGCCTCAGTTCCTCCTGAATCTTTCCACGCTGTCGTCTGTGATTAGAT
Source organism: Fundulus diaphanus (assembly GCA_037039145.1). Classification (NCBI taxonomy): domain Eukaryota; kingdom Metazoa; phylum Chordata; class Actinopteri; order Cyprinodontiformes; family Fundulidae; genus Fundulus; species Fundulus diaphanus. Next base: position 38,219,169 of record CM073128.1, read on the forward strand.
CCCTCCAGTGTAAACACCTACAGACCGCTTATTTAGAGCCTTTTGGATTACTGGGAAGGACCCTGCTGTAAACCTTTGTCAGCACTGATCCGTGCATGTGTTGTGAGCTTGTGTTGAAGTTTCCAGAAAGTAACCTAAATGTATATCTTATGCCGTTTTCTGTGTGGGCAGTAAGGTAAATCATGAGGTTCTAGATGTTCACAACTAGAAAAATAAGTCTTTCAGACTTCTGTTGCTGTCTTGCGTCGCCTCTGTATCCCCATATTGTTGGCGTCATGGAGCGAGTTTGGGGCGGAGACAAAGATGCTCTGAAGCCTTCATTGTCAGTCAGAGCCGAGGCAGCAGACGACGTGAAGACGTAGGCCTCATTACTTCTCTCCGTGTCCGCGAGTGGGGCCTCCCTGCTGCCACACAGGCCCCTCTGTCTGTCGCTTTCTCTTACAGTGTTACTATCCTCTGTATTTTGTGTGCATCCACATATTGAGGCGAGAGAAAGTTTGGGGGGGGGGCGGATTTCACTGTTTCCCTGAGAACAATGGCCCTTTTGATTCATCTCAGCGCTCTTTGTTTTGTTAATGAGGACCAGTAGGCCGGTGGCAGACAGACGGAGGATGAGATGGAGGGGGGGGGGGGGGGGGGGGGGAGTGAATGGGATAAGGATGAGAGGGCATAAGTAACTCCTCGCTGAGTGCTCGAGGCCACTTGATTATGTACCACTGGCTCATTGCTGTTGCTGCTTCTTGCCGTATTGTCTAGTAGCAGCTCTTATCTTCTCAGCGCCGTGTGGCAATCGGGTCAGCATCTTTATTGGCGCTGGCCTTATCTGAGTTGGAGCTACTGAGCCTTATCCTGTTTGCATACAGTAAAGAGCGGAGGCCGGCGAGCGTCGCCGCCGTAAAACTCAGCAAAGCGTTCACACTGTAGCACCAATTCTTACACTCGTTCTCTTCGGCTAAAGGCGGCCCGTGATACAGAGGCTTACAGAAGTGTTCCTAGCAACACTAAAGTATTTATCACATTTGGTCGTGACACGGGCACAAAACAAAGTTACACAAAAGTTTAAAGGGGAAGAAATATGTCACCTGGATTCAAAATGTTTACGTAGATCGTTGCAGCGTCAGTGTTGCTTTTTGTTTAGAGATGTTCTGCGGCTGGAATGTGAGCCTCCGCCCAAGTCTTTGCAGCCTATCAGGTTTCAGTATTGCCCTATCTTTAGCTTCATCCATCTTCCCCTCAGATCGCACCAGCTCTATCCCCTGCTGAAGAAGAGCATCCTCCCTACATGATACTGCCACCACCACATATCACGGTGGGCATTGAAGTTTAATGGGACTGCAGTATTAGTTCTCTTTGCACGCAGGGCTAAAAATGTAACTTTTGTCCCATTTGACCATATGAGTGCAGAACTAATTGTTGTCCTGTGTTCAGATCATCCCATCTGAGCTGCAGGTGCAACTTCTCCGGAGTCACCATGGGTTCATGCTGATTCATGGTCTCCTTTCCCTGGCCTTTCTGTTTGGGTCAGGATTCAGCAACCAGCAGCTCTGGAGCAGCAGGTGGATCTTTAAACCCTCCACAATGGCTCTTCATAACAAACTAGAACATGTATTCAGATGTAAAAATAAAAAATTAGGAAATTAAATTCATCCTCATTTTAGAAAGTAATAATATAATTAGATATTGTGGTTACATATATCCAATAGTAAATATTTATAAAAAGAAACAATATCTTGGGGCACTTTGTGGCTCAGCACTAAAGAAGGAGGGCCGTGTGCAGAGGCTGAAAGTCTTGGCTGTTCTGGGTTAAATTACCGACCCGGGCCGTTCACTTCTTATCTGTTCCTCTTTCAGTCAAGCTACTGATGAAGGACCACAAGCCCCACAGTTTTACCTGTTTCTATTATCAGATAATGGACTAAATAGTGCACTGTGAAAAGTTAACCTTGTTGCTGCTCCACAACTTCCTGCCTGACCTGTCTGCTTGGTTCTTTGGTCTCCACGATGCTGTTTGTTCATTAATGTTCTCTAACAAACCTCCCAGGCCTTAGCAGAACAGCTGGAAGTTCAGTGAGATTAAATTACTCAGATTTTATTCCTTTCTAAACAGGTGCCTTCTGAAGGGAGTTGGATTTTATTTAGGGGTATCAGAACTACTAAGGAGAGTGAATATAAATCCCATCCCACGCTTTATAGACTTTTTTTGCAAAGATATTTGCAAACAATGGATAATTTTCCTTCCACTTCCCAATTATGCACTAATTTGAACTGGTTTATCACTTGAAAATCCAATAAAATACACTGCAGTTTGTGGTTGCAACGGGAAGAAAATCCAGTAGTATGAATACTTTTACTGGACTCTGTCTATTTGTAAAGCTGTGACACTAGTACCAAGTTTTTCACCTATTCAGTTTAAACAAGAGGCATCAGATTTCAAAGAGTGGGAATCCTTCCTCTCTGCAGCCAATCTATTGTGTGAGAAGGTAATAATAGCATTATGGCAATACCAGAGAATTGCCTTGCCACCCCACTGGCCCCCGTTAGCCCCCCGGGCCCTGCTCAGGTTACACTTCATTGGAGCAGCTGCACATTCACGCTGCACCTTAAAACGTTAGAGCTGTAACTGAGCTTCCTTAAACACATTATTACCCTCTTTCCACACATGCAGGGAAATGTGGATGAGAGAAAGAAACAGTGCTGAACGAAGCAGCTCCTCATTATGAGCCCCCTAGCTAACTGCAACAGAGGGGCCCGGAAGCAGCACTCAGAGGCTGCCTGTGCAGGTGCCTGCTGGTAGGAGTCCCCCTCGAGAGTGTCCCGACCGATGCCTGTGTGTTAAAGGCATTCATTCCTGTGAATAAAATCTCTCTGAGTAAGCACATGTTTCAGCCGGCGGCCCCCCGTTTGCTGTGGCATTCACACTGACGGTGGAAAAGGACAGGGATTCACTGTGTACTCGACTCTGCTGACCTCAGCCACTCCTGTGTGTCACCGTGTGTGTGTGTGTGTGTGTGTGTGTGTGTGTGTGTGTGTGTGTGTGTGTGTGTGTGTGTGTGTGTGTGTGTGAGCAGCAAGTGGAAACAACAAAGTGAAATCCTGAGCCAAACATCTGTATCGGCGTGTCATTGTGCCTGCTTGAGCTCATTCATAATGAGTTTACCTTTTTCTAAACAGCGATTATGTAAAACGTATGGAGCATGGGTGGTTTTTATGGAGCCCAGATTGTTTATTTGGATTGCAAGGACGTTGTTAAAGTCCTTGTGGTCGACAACTTGAAACTGCTTGAGAGAGGCTTTGCCGACGTTGCCAGTGGAACCACAGTAATTTACTTTAACAGCCACACACCCAGCGCCACACTCCCACAGATAAAGCGCCATAGGCAGTGTCACTGTGACATTTGTGGCCCTTGCATGCTGCACTACAGTGCCCTGGCAACATTGCAGCGCTCTCTGTTGACCCATAGCTCTGTAGTTATCTCGAGTGGTTCGTCATGAACCTCGATCAAATTAGGCACCCTATTCCCTGAATGCCTCTCGTGTTCAAGCGGCGTGGGCTTTTGACACCTTGACGTCCAGGTATTGACGCCACTGGGCTCCGGTTCCCGCTCACCAGCCTTCACTATAGCAAGACGACATCCACGAACAAGTGCTCTTGGAAGCTAGCCACCGCTTATCTTATCCTTATCAGAAACCCTCAATTTCATTGTTTGCACACAGCGCTAATCACAGCCAGACAAACATGCTCGAGTGGCAGATACACATTGCTGCTGCACTGTGGTTTGCAGCTCATAGAAGGAATCAAACATTTTTCCATACAGCGTAATTCTTCTAGTCTCTCTCTCTCTCTCTCTCTCTCTCTCTCTCTCTCTCTCTCTCTCTCTCTCTCTCTCCATTGTGCACCCAGGTGTCACACAGATCACATTACTACAGTATAATATCCACCCATTCTGCTACTTAGCAATATACACCACTTCAGAAAGTTATAGAGGGCAGATTTTGTTGGAGAGAGTGTGCGATTTCATCCATATCCGAGTGTTAAAAAAACATGACAGTGGTTTCCTCAAGACACTTGGAGCAAAGATAAACAAGGAAACGTATCAGATCTCCATTAGGGGTGGGTTGAGATCTTGCCACTATAAAATGGCACAACATGCCAACAAGTACAGTAACAGATGCGTTCAAACAAAGCTAATATCATCTATTTCTGAAACCAGAATTTGAGGATTCTTCGTTTTTTTAAATGTTTTGCTAAAGTCTTATCCCCTCTCATTCTCGTGAAGCCAGTATAGTGTAATGTCTCGTGAGCTGGATGTGTTGACCCGCTCCAAGAACACACCGCAAACATTTAAGTGTAAAACGGGTTGTCCTGGGGTTTGCAGTGAGAAACGTCAACATAAATTGTTACGTAAAAAGTTTATTTATTATAATCCTAAATCCAGCATACTCAGCTCAGGAACACATGGTAGTGTTAAGCACTCAATAGGTTGCCATTCTGCAGTAGACTCATTTAAGGTGTTCAAAACTAGACCACTGGCTGTCCAACCTAATTTTAATCAACTAAACGTGCAGTGAAAGAAATAAAAGGAGAGAATAAGGCAAATTTTAATTGATTTATTGAGCAAGTCTATGAAGTCAAGTCCACTGTGGCCTCCGCCCTCTGTACCCTTCCCCTGCATTCTCCCGCTCTTCGTCAGGAAAGGTCAAATGGGTGTGCAGGAGAGACAGGAGGAGGAAATCCTCCATTAGCCTGGACCACAATACTTCTTCCTCTGGCCTGCTCCGCCTCCCATTCACCCCTCACTCATTGTTGACGATAGGGCTCAGTTTGCCATAATCACAATATCATTCCAGTTCAGCCCCAAAAAGCCATGGAAGCACATTAAAATGTCAATAGAGAATGATGAGCGAGTCGTGAGAGGTCGGCAGTGTAGTCTCGGCGGACATGCAGGTGTTATTCTGCGGGGACATTAGTTCCGTGTCAGGAAGAATTAACCTTTGAATGGGACACAGAGCTTTGGCTGGCATTAGAAGGGCTATTATTTCCTGTTCTGTAATAAATCTCTAAATAACGGAGACCTCTTGATCTTTCTTCACACAAATAAGGAATAAAAAAGTAAAAAAGAAATCTTCGGAATTTGAATCGATTTCCAAAGGTTTCCCTGAGGTAGGCACACGTTCCTACTCTCTGGCTGGCTTCAATAATAGAACTTCTAACCTGCTGTACTAAATTTAACTCCAAAGCCAATCAAAATGGAGGCCCAGCTGGATAATCCTGTCACATAAACATATGCACGCACGCACACACACACACACACACACACACACACACACACACACACACACACACACGAGCACTGCTAGTAACCTATATAAACCCACAGATTGAATAAACACGCACGCATATTTTGCATAAAAACACAAATGGATGGATTTCAGAGACAATTTCTCTCAGGCAGCCTAATGTGAACATGTGAGTGAATTTGCAGATGGAAAAAAAATACCACTGCTGTGCACTCGCTCACACACACACGTGCACATATGAATAAAAGCCCTGCCGTAACCTCGGCAATAAAAACAGCCCATTCAAGTAACCAAATAGAAAAGCCTCCCTCTGACCTGCGGTATGTAGCCTTTAGCGGTTTTCCAGTGTTTCTCCTCATGGACTGAAAGAGAAATGCATGTTAGAATCTGATAAGACAAATAGAACCTTTCCCAAGCCCAACAAGCCACCTACTTTGGATGCTGCGCTCTCACTTTGTTCGTTCTTCCCCCTTTCTCCATCGTGGACTTGGTGGGTGATTTTTGTAGGGTCTGATTAATCTATGGCGCCTGTTTTTGGCATTCAAAAACAGCTCTGTGGCTTGATAACTTGCAAGGCTAATTTGCCCTAACAGCACCGAATGTGAAAGATCTCCAACAAAGTAAAACAAAATAATATAGGTGAATGGGTTGAAAGAGCTGTTTCCTCCTTGGGCGTAGTGAAATCAAAGCTGGACTTTCCCCCTTTTTTAGGGATTTGACAAATGTGAGTCATTTCTAAATGTTCCTGACTACATGACAGAGCGAGTAAAATGAATGCTTTTTTAATTCAGTGATGCCCCACAAGCCTTTGCCAAGGGCCCTGCCCACCTCTTTCTCTTTTTCCTTTCTCTGTCTCTCTGACACTCCCCCATCTCTCGCCCTTGCTCCGTTTGGGTCAACAGGACTCTCAGAAGGTCTCTTGTGCTTTATTCTTCCACCATAAAAGAGGTCATATGTCCTGACACCACTGCTTGCAGGCTTGAAGACATAATTCAGCATCTTCAAAGTGAGATTCTGTTTTAGAGATTATAAGACATTAATATCTTATTGTAGATGAATTTCTTGATACCTTCATTTAGCAAAAATGTAGATTAGTTGGTTCCTGGGAGGGAAGGCGAATAACTAGTTTTAAGAGGGGCCAAGCCCCTAGCAGACTCTAGTTGCAAAAACATCCTACCTTTAAATTATAGTCACATTTGGTTGGGATGGCTATTTAAAGAGAAGTGGATAGTTATTTACACAGTAAATAGTTGCAGGAGGAAGTGCAATCCCAACATCTGGTCAGAGTAACTGTATGATAGAAAATTAAGGCAATTTAAAATGCAAAACAATCTTATTTTACTAGCTTTTGCCCTGCCTTAGTTTTCCATTAGACAGTTACTCTGATTGGAAATGTTTTTCTCTTCTCAGTACGTGCTTTTCACAGGAACCTTGTCTGGGTGCTCCGCCTCCTAACTCCAACTTGTGTGTAAATGATCAGCTTCTTTGTAAATAATTTTGTAATTAATATCTGACAACAGCTTATTGGTTCATAAAATAGCATTATCAAAAACTGCTTTGATTATGTTGAGATTGGAGTTGTTTAAAATGGACAAAAGTCCAGTTTGATCATGGCCCCTTACACACTAACCATAAGCTTTGTCGTTTTGAATCAACTAATCCGGACCTAAACTAAATGGAGACATCAAGAGAGTTAACTACTTAAGGTATCACCTGCATATAGCCTTTTACCAGATCCTTATTTTAAAAATCCGGAGCTTTCCCTTTAAGATGGGCCAGAGTCAACACTATTTAGCAGGAAGGGCTTCATGGACGGACTGTGGTATGAGGAAAATGCCCACATACCAGGCTGTTCTCACTGGGGGAGAACAAAACAGCTTGGCATCTCAGGCCTGGGTAGCGGGCACACAGAGAGCCTTTCATTCATTATCAATAGAGAGTGTCGAGATGACCAGCCGCTTGACCTCACTTTACTCTTTTAGTTGTTCAGCTCGTCAGAGATTTCCCATGGGGTTCTCCAATCGGTGAAGCCTTTATTTGGTTGGCCTGCATTTGTTTGTGTCTGAGTGTTTCTGACCTTTTCTTCACTTCTGGTTATTTGCATTTGAATCCCCCCTCCATAAGTAGCCGAGGGACAGAAAACATGGCAAAGGTCCAGAGGAAGAAAATCAGTCAAGAGTTCCATGAGAAAAAGTGCAGTACCATTTCATTTTTTTCTAACAACTTGCGCATGGATTAAACACGTAGGTGTTACTTACAGGAAGATACAGCCATATCTGCACCTAGAATCAGTCAGTCTTAAGTTCTGTTGACCGTTCTGCACTGCCTTGGCCCTTTAATTCTGTGCTCACCTAAAGCTAACCCTGCCTAGTGTGTGGACAGCTTGGTTCTCAGACACCACCAAAGCCTGGCCCTGCCCTGCGTGGGCCCACCAGCAAGCTTACTGAAGCCCTGTGCTGCATACTGTTTATGCAGGTGTCTGGCTGAGTGACCATCCTCTCCGGTTGGCCTTTGGTAACCGCCGCCGGGAGAAACGTTAAGGACAGAGACGCTTCAATTTACACTTAGACATCAAAACAGACATTTCTGGGTCAGGTAAATGGCTTTCACAGCACCATGAGAAAGAACTGGATGGATGTCTTGCTTTGTATTAGCAAAGAGAATAAAAGATGTTTGGCAGTCTGGACATTGTTGTTTGGTTTGTTTGTCCATTGGCAGAAATGCATTATACTATTATAATCGTTTTTTTATTTATAAAATGCCACGAAGTTAGTTCTTTTTGTTTTAGAACTACTTTTTCTGCATAACTGTGTCTTTTGCAGACGTATTTTAGAATGTGAAGGTGGCAAAGGAAGGATTCATTCGATTTTGGTTGTAGAAGGGAGCCAGTTATCAGTATCCGGTACCCAGGATTTAAAAACGTACCTTTACTCAAAGGTTGGCAAAAAAAAGTTCCATCGTACCATTCACAAGGTTTAAACACCTTTTACGAATGTGCGTGTAACTTGACATCAAGATGTGCAAGGTTGCCTTGTAGCAAAGGGTTTGCATGGTCTCCCCCGTCTATGACTGGGTTCTCTCCGGGTACTCCTTGCGTGTTCCTTGGAGTACTTAGCTCTGTTTGACTGCAGGAGATTGGCTCCAGTGCCCCCACAGCGACTGTGAGGAATAAGCTGGTATAGGACATGGATGGATGTTTGTACAGTAAGGTGTTTTTTTTAAAACCACTACAAGCCAAAAGCTATTTTAATATTAAGCTTGCAGACGTGAGAACTGGAAGATCAAACTACTGAACTTGAAAGTTTGTTCCCTCTGCTGTTCCGCAGCTACACCTGTGAAATCATCATCATTGAATGTAGTTTGTCTATCATGTCAGGTTTTTCACTTTATTTTCCTTTTGGCTTTAGCCACAATACCACAGACAGAGCCTAAATGCCTGCGCATTGATGTGGTGCCCACCTTAGACAACATCTTACTGTTTTCTCTGCCTGCAGCAGGATTTGAGTCTAAGAGCTGAGAGTGCGTGTTTCACCAGCATACGCTGGAAACGTGCTGTAAGGTTCCGTATAAGCTCATTTGAGTGGTTAACGGTGAATGTCGGGTTTTTGCCGAACACACCAGTAACATGATCTCCCAATCCCATCGCTGGTTAGACGACAGCTGTGGTTCTTGGCCGAATTAGGAACATTCGTGATCAGATCTCCGACTTTAATTCTAATGCTGAGAAAGCCCCTGTGTGTGCTGTGAGCTAACCACATAACTGTGGGCAGACATACTCTTGGTGCAGACATTGAATGTATATACTGGTGTGTCTGCGTGTGGCTCGTCGGGATGCCTCCGTGTCTTCTGCTCTCGGTTTATGAGTAACTACGCTCATACATACTCGCGCCAAAACATGTTCTCATGTTAAAAACGTTCCAGAGTCGGGTGGGCTTGCTTTTGTTTTTCTTGGTGTTCACACTTTTAAAATTCCCTCGTGGAAATCTTCTAAGAACCAGGCCAGATCTTGTTCGGCTGTGCTTGTATTACTTTTATTGGAGCTGTGTATTTATTTTTCTTCTAACTGGACTGAAGTTTGGTTTAGATTGTCCGTTTGTGTGCGCGTGGTTTTAGAAAACAAAAAATGCTGTCACACCATTTCTTTCATGAAATCTAATAAAAAGGTTGTCTGTGTTTGAAATAGATGAAAAAGAAAGCTAATACTTAAAAACTAAAAAAATAAGGGTGTTCTTTTGGTTTTTTTTGCAGTATTTTTTTTAGAAAACCACAGCCTTTAATAAGAGTACATCAATTTAGTGGGTAAACAAAGAAATAGTTTTTTTAATCAACAGTGGCACCATTTTTGCTCTTAATGCTTTTTACAACACCCTTGGCCAAAGGGAAAGCACTGGGTCTTCATCTATAGCACTGTACAAAGCTGGATTATACAGTGAAAGGGATTTGTGACAACTCTCATTTCTCCAGAAAAGTTTCTCTTCTCTTCAAGTCACCCTGCTGGTTTTCCATGGGATTGATTTCTGGGTACTGTAACCGGCTTTCTGTGTGATTTAGCCATACGTTTTGTGTTTTTTTATATGGAAAAAAACAGTGATGACCTATTTTCATTTTTCTGCCCTGTGGCCAACATATTTGAATCCAAAATTTCCTGATAATTCAAGCAAAACATGATGCCGCATACTCTAACAAGGTCCCCGGGGCCTTTGAAAGAGAATGAGGCCCACAGCATCACACATCCTCTTCTGTAGTTCTCAGTGGGCATGAGGAGCTTTTCCAAATATTCATCTTTTGTTTCACACTAAAGCCACCTGCAGTGTTTGCCGCTGAAAAGCTTAGCCTCAGTCTCATCTGGTCACTGTATGCGATGGTTAAACGGTTGAATAAACATGGGTTTTTCTTTTTTTTCAGCCAATGGCCTCCCGGCACTTCTAATTTATACTCCAGGAAAACAAGAACTTGCGAATTGCTAATAAGGCGTCCCTAGTAGAAGCTCTGATCAACATAAAAATAGTTTTAAAAAAGTTTTAAAAAACATTAAAGATAGATTTATTTAAACCTCTTCACCATATATCCCCGTATTTCTGCCTGAAAGTGTTTTAACTGTAGCACTCTCTTCAGATCATCACCATTAAATTCAAGTCATATTACGTTGACATAGCTCCCTTTTTGATGAGCTTTGTTTGTCCTTAATGGTGGACCTATGGGGGTCAGTGTCTTGTTTGTTCTGTCAGGAGGGAGTGAGCCAATGGGATAAACTTCAACTCTCAATAGCTTTAACAGTAGCAGCAGCAGAGAGTTTGCTGAGTCAACAGCTTATCTAAGTGAAGCCCAAATGCACCTGTGAAGGTTTTATGTGTTAATGTGTTTTTTAACAGAATCTTTCTTTTACCCGCAGCTTACAGGTAAGTGGATGTGACACAGAATATTTCCCCGTTAGGTGTGACTGGAGCCAGACTTGCACAAATGGCTGTGTTTATGTGTGGGTTCAAACCTCTATCCATATGTGCGTGTGTGTGTAGCTATGCTGACCAGCCTGGTTCTGCACCGTTCATCTATTCGCCCATACCAGAGGGGTTTCTACTGCAGTGACTACAGCCTGAACTACCCCTACAAGAGCAGCACCGTGCCCTCTTCAGTGCTCGTTTCTGTTGGTCTGACACTGCCTGTGGTGTCCGTAAGTCCCTGCCCCGCCCCGCCCCGCCCCGCCCCGCCCCGCCCCTCACCCCAACCTTTTTTCTTCCCCGTGGGCCAAAAAGCGCCCGGACGTGGAACACAATCAAAACAGAAACAGGGAGGGCTCGAGGTTCATGATATAGCTGTGAAGGAGTGACAGTGCCAAAGTTTATTAGATGCTCTACAGATTTATCACCAATCTTTGGAAAACTGTCACTTCTTTGATCCAAGATGCCAACTCATGACGTCCTCAAGCCCGACCCTTTTTCTTACGTCCCATGATCCATCTGGTGCCAGCATGCTCCCTGTGCTGCTCCTGTTCTCTCCTGTTTATGTCCGTGTCACTGACCTGGTGCGTTTATGCCTTTCTTTCTTTCTTTCTTTCTTTCTTTCTTTCTTTCTTTCTTTCTTCCTTCTCTCCTCTTCCTGTCCTCTTCCTCTCTATCTCTCTCTTTCTTTGTGTCTTTTTTGTAGCTAGCCTGCCTTTCCTGATCATTGAGACTAGCACCATAAAGCCGTACCAGCGCGGGTTTTACTGTTCGGACGAGTCCATCCGCTTCCCCCGAAAAGAGGGAGAGACCATTAATGATGCCGTGCTTTCTGGTGTTGGCATTCTAATTGGCACCATTTCTGTAAGTCGACCCTATAACATCTCCCTTTGATTGCTGCTTCCTTCTTCTCAGACTCTTCGATACCTCTCATGGACATTTCATCAAGTGCCTTATAGCTATTTATCACATAGAAATAAAAATAAAAATGCCCCTATACAGTGCCTTGTAGAACACCCATAAACTTTCTATCCACAAACATCAACATGATTGAGATTTTTTTTTGTAATAGACCAACACAAAGTAGCTCATAGTTGTGGAGTGGAAGGAAAAGAATAGACAGTTTCAAAACTGTTTTGAAAACCTGAAAAGTGCGACTTGCGTTTTTATTCAGACTCTCTTAATGTTTATACTCCAAAATAAACAAGGAAATGATTGCCACCTAATTAAAAGATACAATCAAGAACAAATGTTTAACAAATCTGGCAAGAAGAAAGTGATCATTGAAATAAAGCCGTATCTATTAAAAAATGCAATCCTGAAAAACACATATATTAGAAGCTGCAAAAAAGAAAAAAAAATACATCAAACTGCAAAGGCTCATCATCTAGCTGGACCACGACCCTTGGATGGTCTAGTCAAAGTCAAGACCTTACCCCAATTGATACTCTGGGATAATTTATACTTTTTTTTCATTTTGGGAGCTCCTCATCCATTCTGTTTAACCTTAAGCTGTTTTGCAAAGAAAGGGTGGCACAAAGCAGGTAGAGAGAGATACAGCCAAAGGCAAATTGGTTCTACAAAGTATTAACACAGAGTGACTGTGTGCCACTCTATTGAAAATTTTACTTCGCTTCTTAACTATACACTACGTTGTGTTTTGGTCTATCATGTAAAATCCCAATATATTGAGGTTTGTGGCTATGCCTGACAAAATGTGCAAAACGTCTACAGGACACTGTCAATGGGTTGTACATGTATCCCACCTCCACTCTATAGTTTGCTTTTTCATCCTTTATTCTTCCACTGCTTTCTTGAGTTCTTTAAGTTTCTTCATTACTACTTTAGTATTACGACTGGTTAAGTAGGTTAGGGGTGGTGAGAGGCCCTAGATTAGAGAGTGAATGTTAGGGTATGTTAAAAACTTAGATGACAAAGACCAAAGAGATTTAGCTGGTCCCCTTTGTGCCCTTTGGTGCCCCATGCAGTAACTTGGTTAAACGTGCCTTTGCTCTCTCCCATGACGGTGGGGCCTCTCTGATTGCCCGAGGTGTCCCACAGCATGAAGCTCTTATTCCCATTGCTGCATTTATACTGGAGAAAATGGGCATTGCTCTACTGCAGTGTGAGCAAATTAAGATGGAACCAGACGCAGTGGAAATATGTTCTAACCAATTAGTGCCACATGGTAAGGGTAGGTGATCTTTACAGTCTCCATTCTTAAGGGTTCCTAGGCTGATCCGTCGCCTTACCGCCGCCTTGTTGCAAACACCTTGGTGGGCACACATAGACACACACACACATATATATATATATATATATATGTATGGTATACGTATAAAGTACCAGCTCAGCTCTTCTGCTTATTGAAAGCAGGCGAGTAAGAGTGGGCTAGTTAGTCCCCCTAGCATGTTCATATGTGGGCAAAGCTGGCGTGTCTCAGGCAGCTGTCTTCCATTAGTGGCGACTACTGCCATGCCAACACCATTCCCTCTAACAAGCGTGAGCACACATAGATACACACATGTACACAAATACACTTGGTTTGAATGCAGATTCCAGTTCGGCTTCAATTGTAGGATGTGTCTGCTCCAACACAGCCAGAGACAGGAGGATAAACCAGGAACAGTGAGCTAGAAGACGATTAGGAGGAGAGCTCTGAATGTAAATGCTGAGAATCCAAATAAACTTCTGCCGCCTATTTTGACCTCCTGTGGCTCTAATCTCCCACTTTGATCAGAGCAATTTGGTGACAATAAGACCCACAAATACACCATCCTGTTTTTTTCTGAATCTAGGTCTGACATCTGCCCATGTTATAGCAAGGAAAGGCATGTATATTAAGATGAAAGGTTTACAAACAGAAAACACAACCACAGTGATCAGACAAGCATTCATAGTCCATGAATTTAGTTTGTCTTTTAATAAACTTAAAGATTTTCTTTAAAACAGCATTGTATTAACTTATTTGGCTCTGCAATAAGGATGGCAATGAGCACCTTTCGGAGGAGTTACCTGTTAGAATAATGATTTAGTGGATCAGAACAAAGAAAACAGAAAATGGGTGATTAAAGGGGCAGTTCAGGATTTTCTTACCGGCAGTAAATAGCTATTATCATGTCTTCATGTTGCACAAATCCAGATTTGCTTTAACCAGAGGCTAAATCTAATGCCTAATGGCCAATGCCGAACCCACTTTTCCCCTCCTAAAAAAACCTCTTGATAGCGGTTTATGCAAACAGCATTTTCTAAACATATAATTTGGTGGAATATTTGCCCTGGGCGGTCATTAAGGAGGACACTAATGATAATTTGTACAAGAAATCGGTGTGGGAGACGGTGCACCATTGTCAATTGTCTTGTTTGAAAATCCTGAGTAGAAGATTGCTAAGCATTTGTGGTCAGAGTAACAATCTGACAGTAAGATAAGCAGTAAAAAAGCAAAACAAAAGCAAAAATATTATTATTATTATTTTACACCTGGCTTTAACTTCTATTATGTAGTCACTCTGACCGTAAACACTTTACTAGTTCTGTTCTCTCCATGTGTTTCACGCCTGAATATAATTGGTGACGCACCACCTCCGTTTGATATGTAATCAGTCATTAACCTCAATATAAGTAACCACCCAATGTGGGTAGGTAATGATGGTTTGAATCTGGATTAGCTAGTTATGGAGGCAAAACCTAGCTGCTAGTTCAAGAGGAGCTAAGACTAAATCGGACTGTCACCGTCTTTAATCAATTCCAATCTCAAAAACGTCACAGGAATTTACGTGAATGCTATTTGCATCATGTTTATCTCGGGCAGTTATTTATGCAGTTGATTGCTTTTTACACATGAACAAGACATAGGAAGCAGTGAGCCACCAATGATCTTCCTGTAAGAAAAAATGACTAAGAATGGAAAATGTAACATGTTTCTGGTCAGAATAATTACATACTAGGCAGTCTAAAAATATCTAAAATGGGGTTCACTTAAAGCACAAAAACATTTTTGCCTTTTTTTACACTTCATTGTTCCATCATACATCTTCTCTGACCAGAAACGCTTTGTATGTAAAATTTTCATGTGTTTCAGAAGCAAGATAATCGCCACCTACCTCCATTTCCGGTGTACATAATTGGCTTTATGAAAAAAGCTGTCCAGTGCAAATGTGAAAATGGTTTAAAGTTTCATACAAAAGCATTCACATAAACCCATGTGACAATTTTTAGGTTAGTTTGAAATGGTAAAAGTCTGCCTTCGTGTTGATCAGTTGCCATTAGCTTTATCCTTCAAGACGAGCTAATCTAGATTTATACTGAAAGAAGACACCAAGAGAGTTATTTTATGTAGGTATGATATTAACTGTTCATAAGCTGTCAGCAGAACCTCAGTTCAAAAACTATCCCTTACTTATGTTCATGTTTCTTGGTGCCAGAGCACCGTGTATCCGTTGGCCTACAGATGGGCAGGTAAGAGACCTTTCTGGACAGAGAGAGTAGACGGTCCGTAAGTTAGGTTCCACCAGCTGGTAAAGTACTGACTGATGTCTCAGTGCTTTGAGCTTTGGCTCAGCGTGAGTCCCCTAACAGTAGCTCAGGTCCTTCAGTGAGGCCCAACACTACTTAAAACCACCTGGCTGGAAGACCACAGAAGTCACGGCTTGGCCCACTGGACTTGAACTATGATAGCCGATGACATACAATAAACCCTTTTTATATCAAGGCTAGGCCAGTCTAACTCACATACCCTCCCAGTCATAGCAATTTATTGAACCTTGTTCATTTTCTTTTCCACTTACTTTCCCAGCTTTTGTTATTGTATATACATCGTACCATTATGCAAAGCACTTTCATTCCTCACTTCTTCTATCCAAACTGCCTAATGGAAAGGCAGGCCATGCCTACTATACATGTTTGTCCGTGTGCAACTCTTACAATTTGTCTTTTACGCATATCTTCTACTAAATCTCACTCCCCACTCTGAAAAGGACTTTGATTCTTTGCATGATACATACTAACACATTAACATCTTGTAGTACCTCAGTGTGTCTTGCATGTAAAAAAACAACAACAACAATTGCTCAACTGTGAACTTCAGAAGCAGTTGTCTTAATATTGTGAACAAAATGTTCTTTCAGATTGTGATTGGAGAATGTTACAGGATTCACCAACTGCACGTGGGAACCAAGTCATTTGTTGGGAATTCTTACGTGGCAGCACTCTACAAACAGGTCAGTTCATGTTTTGGTCAAATGCCACTCAGTGAACTCTCATCGCAGACAGCATTTCAGTGGCTGTAGATCAGAGAGCGGATGTTGCTGTGCCGCAAGCGAGAGCAAGCTGGAACACCGGCAATGCAGGAGGAATTGAAATGACAAGAAAAATGCAGATTTGTGTTTTTCAGCTTGATTGCTCCCTAGATTAACATTTTTGACTTGAAGATTGTAAAATAACCTGAAAGCAAAGTTTGCATGCAAACAAATAGGTCATCCAAAGACATCAAAGAATCCGTTATCGAGTGTGATAAATCTGATAAGGTTTCTAGCAGCACATTGATCTCCTGCTGACAAAGCGTCTAGATGCTAGAAATGAGAAACCTGCTTTTGCCCACAATAACATTAGAACTTGTGAATTTTCTGTCAGCAATGTGCCAATTCAGTTAGAGTTCTGTATCATATTTTATGTAACATGATGCATTCTACATATGTATCTGATCATTGTTATTTGTCATCTTGCAGATAGGTGTGTTTCTCTTTGGCTGTGCCATCAGCCAGTCTTTCACAGACATCGCAAAGGTGTCGGTGGGTCGGATGAGACCCCACTTCTTAGATGTCTGCAAACCAGATTTCACCACCATTAATTGTTCCCTTGGATACATCACCAACTATACTTGCACTGGTGACGACAGTGACGTGCAAGAAGCCAGGTATGTAAAAACCCAACAATGTATGCACATGAAAGTACTTCTTCAAAACCTAACCAGAAAACAATGTACCTAAAATAATCTCTTTCTCCCTCTGCAGGAAATCCTTCTTCTCAGGACATGCCTCCTTTTCCCTGTATACCATGCTCTACTTGGCCGTAAGTAATCATTATGTTCTCTCACAGGCTCGCAGACAACAGCAACAATGCCTTACATTGTTAGACGCAGTCATGGGAAGAAGGCTGGGCTCTGATTAGGGGATTCACTGCTTTAAAACAGAGGAAAATATTGTTTTGATTCTTTCAGCACCTCATCTCCTCCCTTAGTGTTAGGCTCTTTTTGAGCCTTGAGGAGACAAATGAGTGGGCTCCACCTGTGTTTTAGGGCAGCTGCATGATCGCTTCCTGTCCTGTCCCTTTAACCCCACCGGTTGTGGGTGTCAGGTGGGGCTTAGCGCTCCAGGTGAATCATGTTTCAAACATTTCCATTACATTGCTTTGCAAAAGCGGTTATACATTCTGTCGTTTTTTCCCCCCCCATTTTTCCACCATAAAACCGCAAAAAGGGTTGCGGCTTCATGCTGTGAGATGCTTTTTTTCCCCCTTGAGTAGGAACAGGACAGGGAAGCTCTTCAGAGTGGGAGGGAAAACAGTTTACCTTCTAGGATGAGAGCAGCTTTAGACATGCAGGACATTCATGCGTTAGAATGGCCCAGTCAAAGTTCACACTACAATTTAAATCCCATCCCAAGGCTTGCCCAAATGTTCAAGACGTCTGAATACTTTTGCAAGGCACTGTGCCCACCAAAACAAGAGCTGATAGCTCCCTCTTCTTCCTTTGTTTATACAATAGACATTCTAGCCTTACGTTACGTGCTTACTAAAAACAGACATTAAATGGAGGGAGTGATCATTTTTTCCAAACCATAGTCAAGTTTTAGCTGGTTTGCCTTTGCTGCTCATCTGCAAATCTAGAGATATAGAGAGTTTGGGGATAAAGTTGGTTGACTGCTGATAAAACTCGGAGGTGAAAAAAGCCAAAGAGGCGAGAATGTGTTACTGACAGTACACCACTTGATGCTGTTGTCATTGAGCTGGTAATGCAGTGCCAGTCTGCAGTACGTAAGGATGGGGCATAAAGAACACTTAGTTTAGGGAGCATCAAAGCAAACGGTAGCTGATTAACAAGGATGTCTTTTTGCACTAAACGGATGCATAATAAAGCCCAGTGGTACGACTCCGAGCGATGCGGTTACAGGTCAATCCTGGTTCTCACGCGGGATTGACAGTTGAATTTTGGTTTATTGTCATATATCGTCATGGAGCAACGGCTTGATGTGGGTATTTCCCAACCTCTGGGTGAACCTACAACCACACTCTGGTCAAAGCAAGGAAAAGAGCTAAATAAAATTACAGGAGGAAACGGCAGGGAGGGATCGGAGATGTGCTGCATCCAGGCCACAGTTTAACACGCCAGTCAGACCAACGCTCCAGTTGTGGCAAACCCAGGACGGTGGCCAAAGGAGGCTGGTCTAAACAAGAGGACAGAGAGCAGCTGATGGAAGCGAAGGGGAGGCTAAACATTTTTTGGAGGATGTTTTAGTGTACGCAACCCAGACAGAAAAAAAAGAAAAGCTAAGAGTGGAGGCTTTCTTTGTGGAAACAGGAACTGGCTGGATTTTTCCGTTTGTGCCAGCTAAAAACCAGTCATGTGACATTAGACTCGACACCTCTGTCTCTGCTAAAGTCAGCTTAGAAAAGTTGTCTTTGGTTTTCTTATGGATTCAGCTCTTTTTCATATGAAAAAAATGAACATAAACACAAGAAAATAGAAATCTCACCCTGGCTGTTTCCAGTGGATTTAAGAGGAAATATAGCCAACCAGGGGCTGCTTATTTCCAAACAAGCTCAAATCCATCATTCTATAATAACGAAATATATTTACAACCAGAAAACATTTAAGAAACAAGCCACTGTTTGGAGCGTCAAAAAAGGGCTACATTTCATGTAGTTAACATGCTAAATGAGCCCCAATGTGGGGCTCATTTAGCATGTTAACTATTAAAGTTGATGAGAACGTAATTGAAATAGAATGTGGAGTTGAAGGAGAGCATCTCTTTTCTTTAAATGAATATGGCAGCAAGAGTTAGTTTGCAAAACTCCCCCAAATGAATCACGAGACTTTTAAAGCTTATCCTTTATCCTTTAGACCAAAGGCAGTGTACCAAGCTCAAACTCATACCAGCTGTCAAGCACGGCAGTGAAAGGGTGATAATTTGGGCTTGTTTTTCCGTCACAGGACATCAGTGCCTGCGGCCATTGAGTCGACCAGGAACTTCACCTGGTACCGATGTTTCCTGGGGTCAGATGAATGACCATCTGTCTGATAGCTAAGTCCTTGCTGATATTAGGTCATCACATATGGAAAACGCACAGAAGGAAACCCATAAAGCAACTGCTGAAAGAGAAAATAATTGCCTTTTTTTCATCCTGAAAATACAGCACATCACAGTTAAAACTGTCGGTGGCGACATGTGACAGGTAAATTCTGGACATCACAGATAAATTATGGGTATTACAGATAAATGTTGATAAGTGGGACAAAAGGAAGTTAAGCAAATGAACAAGCAATAGCCCACAAGTTATTCGACATTAAACAGTAGACTAATTACGTTTAAGTTTAATTCTGAAAAGCCGTTTTTTAACAGCACATGATAAATTTTGTTTTGCTATCGACAAAAACTTTCCCATCCCTACCAGCGCAGAAAAGTACAGATGGGTCTTTCCCCTCATGCTTTGACTGTTTTTGCTCAGAAAGCATGAAACAGTCATTTCTACAGCGATGCCACCACCTCCTCCTCGGCTCTCTGTTACTCTGAAGCGCTTCACTTCCTGCCCAGTGTCTCTTATGGCTGCATGTGCGACTAAAACTGCCAGAGCTGTGCACTACAGAAGCAGTGATCTGCGCTTTCCGAGGTGACACAGATAGCTGGCACCGACCACACGGTACAGTTCACAGCTACGCCGCAGCCGCAGCTCGCAGTCATGCGCGTGTATTCAGCTGGCTTGCGTTTTCTCTCATCTGCACGCAACATTAGCATAAGTACGTGCCATCCAGTAGCAAAAGGGCCCCATCATTTATCTAGCTGGACACAATATTTGTGTTCCACATATGAGCAGCTCAGACCACAGTTCTGCTTTTGGTCTCACGCTGCGGGGTGAACCGAGAGAAGGGAAGAGAATGGCATGTTAAACGAGCCCGCATCCTCATTCCTTCCCTCTTTGTTGTGTTTGTTTGTGTTTTCCGCACATTTAACACTTTGACTCTAAGTCTGAGCGAGGGACCCGAAGGGAGCAGGCCTCAGCCGATCGAGCCGGATTCTTTTGGAAACCACCAGACTTTTTGTCGCTCCTGCATCCCCGTGTCATGGGAATGTGCCGGGGCTCCTTTTGTTGGGTTTTACTGTCGAGTTCCTCAGATGTTATTGTTGGAGACAAATTATAGGAGGAAGATGGCGTTGGGGAGGGGAGAAGTGTTAGTGTGTGACGGACTTAAAGAGGATGCCTGAGATTTCAGGCGGTCATTGACTCTCAGTGGCTTATCGTGACTTTGTGGCGTGCAGCTTCTGCTGAATCAGGCTCGAGCTGGGTTATCTGGGTTTACTCCCTTCAGATAAAATCATGTTGTCTGGCAGGTCAGTCCAACTCCTTGTTTTGACGAAGATCCCCTTTAATCTCCAACGAAGCCGTCCTGACATTGACGGGTTCATAAGCTGCGGGTAGCTGCGAGCTCTCTGACCCGAGTCCTTATCGACGGTCCGTGCTCGATACCTGAGAACCACAGCAAAGGAAGCCTGAAGTCTAAACATCCCAGGGAGGAGGAGACTGAGACGACAAGGGATGGGAGGGATCACTTCCTTTACGTCTGGGAGGAGAACAATGATTTAGTGCCATAGAGGAAACATGTGGAACATTTACCTCCACGCCTACAGCCCTGTGAAAAAGTATTTGCCCCCTAACACAGTTCTTCTGTCTTTGCCGCAACTAAATGTTTCAGACCATCAAAGGCATTTTTAATATCAGACAATGAAAACCTGAATAAATACAAAATGCAGTTTTCAAATACTAGTTTGACTTAACACAGTAAAAAATGCAAATTAAACCAACCAAATTATGAATAAACTGTCTTTGATCAATTTGTGGGGGGAAAGCTGAGTTTAATTTTACTACCCAGACCCTGAGCTGATTACTGCCGGACCTTCAGAATCAAGAAATCACTTAAACAGCCTGTCTGACAACATTACGTGGACTAAAAGATCTTAAAATGCAACACATCACAAAGAAATTCATCTGGCGTGAAAGTAAAACAGGATTTTGGATAATGAGCGTCATACTTATACTCACATGTTGGTGCTTCAGGGCTTCGAGGACTTGCAGTAATTAACGGGACCATGAATTTTGCTTTATGCCACAAAATCCTGAAGTGTAGCCATCACAGCTTGTGACCTTAAGCTCAAGCAAGCTTACGTTATTCAGCAGCACCAACTGGAGGGCCGAATTTAAACAGCATTGCTAAGAGTTGGGTAAAATTCCTCCACAGCGATGGCAAAAACTCGCTGCCAGCTATTGCAAACACTTGATTGCAGCTGCTGTCACCAAGAGAAGCATGAGCAATTATTAGTTCTGGGGAGCACATTCTTTCTCTCATAGGGCCAGGGTGAGCTTCCTTCCTTAACAAATGTAATCATTATTTTAAACATGATTTATGGTTTTTGTCTTATTTATTCTGGTTTGTTTGATGATCTGAAATATGAAAGTGTGACCAAAAAAAGCAAAAACAGAGGAAACCTATAAGGGGGTTAAATACTCAGAGCTCACTTGGCAGCACTGTGGTTTTTCTGTGCGTACCGTCAGCTTGGTGGCTTACATGACTGAAGTACGCAGGACTGGGTTGAGCACTTGAAATTGGCTTAGGCCAGCTTTCGCAGGACCTCTGTCCGTTGGGTGTGAGAGACAGGAAGCTGAGCGTATGTCTGTGTGCAGACGCGCAGGATGTCTACAGAACCTGGGCTGACCTCAACACTCCTCATGTTAAGTGGATGAAAAAAAACAGCGAGCCCGTGTATGTTTTGCACTCAAGCAAGTGACTGAACGTGGCCTTGAATTGACTTGTTCCTGTTTTGGTTTTCCGCAGCTTTTATTTTGACCCAGAAAATGGTCTTTGTCTACGAGCAGAGTAGGGGGGGGGGGGGGGCATCCTTTTTATCTGCAGTTTACACCGATAAAGGGTGGAGAGTTCATTGCAACAGAGCGTCGATATATGCTCTAATCGGTTATGCATCTGTGTGCGTGCACGTGTGAGTATAAGTGAGTAAGTAAACTTCACAGGTTCTCTGTGGTTGTGCTGTTGTTACAGCTGCGACGTGAAACCATTAATCAGTCGTGTCCGGGTCTCAAGCTGTCAAGCGTGAGTTTGTGTTGCGGATGGGACTCCCCTTGCCCACTTTGATTTCAGTCTGTACCTCTCAGGCTGTAGTAACACACACAGCCGCTGCAGGTGCAGGGATTCAAAGTCCCCTGAATTAAACGACACTGATTTTCTACCCTCTCTCTTCCTTCCTTGTCTCCAGTTCTACATCCAGTCCAGGTTCACTTGGCGCGGCGCTCGCCTCCTCCGCCCGTTGCTCCAGTTCACCTTGCTGATGATGGCCTTCTACACCGGTTTGTCGCGCGTCTCTGACCACAAGCACCACCCCACTGATGTCCTGGCGGGCTTTGTGCAGGGAGCCCTGGTGGCCTACGGCATAGTGAGTACACACCTGACCCAATCCAAAAGAAAAAGACAAAAGAAAAGTGCAAAAGACAACTGGTACTGTGCCTGTTGACTAGGCATTTCACATACAACACACACTGGAAATAAAGTGTGCTTCTGCATACAATGCTTTGAAAGAGTTTTGATACCTTTTTAGACCATTTTCACATTCTGTCACATTACAATCGCAAGTGTTTATACATTCACTGAGATTTTACGTGACACAAAGCAGTGCATAGCTGTCCAGATGTTTAGTAATGAATAAAAACCCACTTTATTTAGCTCTCTGTACTCTACTTCTAAATAAAATCCAATGTGACCAATGTTCAGTCTGCTGAGGTAACTCTGGAGGAGCTGCAGGGAGCCATTGTTGAACTCTATAAGAAGTACAGTTCGCAGTTTGCCACAAGCCACGTAGGAGACGCAGCAAAGATGTGAAAGGAGGTGCTCTGAACAGATGAGACCAAAATAAAACCTACATACGAACCCCTACTGCAAAACGCCCAGAACACTCGACTTGCCCTGGGAAAGATGGCGGTGGCAGTTTCATGGTTGGGAGATGCTCACCTTCAGAGGGGACAGGGAACTTAATGGTTGATGGGGAAAATGGGTGAAGCTATGTACAGGGCAAACCCCGGACCAAAATCAGTAAAAAAAATAAAAAATAAAAAAAATAAAAACAGACACGCCTTTCATAATTTATTTTGTCGAAATTTATCCCTTGTTTTTTTCACAATTACGCACAAAGTTTGTGGCCGTAACATGACGTAATGTGGAAAAGATTTCAACTTGTGTACATACACTGCAGCAGGTAGTTAGATGAGGAGAGCCCTATAATGACTAACACATTGCCGGGGGCAGGTCTTTGTTCAGAGGTGCACGCTGCTATGTGCACAGACACTCCAGCCGTCCTCTCTGCCTGAGCTACATATCATCAAAGTGGTTTCCAGATGATTACTTTGTAACCCTCATCATTACTCTAAGCTCACGCGGAGCCAAGGAAAATCTGAAAATGGGTCAGGAGAATGACGTGGGGGTGTTAAAAGAGAGAGGGGGTGAGCAAGAGAGTATTCGGCTTTGAAAGCGGAATTAGGCCGGTAATTATTTTGGGGGCTTTTTATTTGGTGGCTCTGGTTCTATCAACGCAGCAGGCTCCAGCTACGCTACACTGCCCCTGGCAAAGACGTGGGAAGGCGCACGCACCTTTATGCCTGGACCCGGATCGACAATGTGGAAAGAATTAGATCCATAAAGTTGAGGGAGACCTCAGTAGTGGCGCCTAGGCAGATGTTGGCACAGCGCGCACACAATCACACGCAGCGTGACAGTGTACTTGGGTGCCAGGGTTGTTAAAGGATTTGGGAGCAGAAATCCGAGAGCAACAACAAGACTTAAACCCAAAAACAAGCCAGCGGTCCACCGTTTGGGTGTAGCTCGTGGACGGTATCGGCCTTGACAGGCAAGAAAATTCTGTTTTCAGAAGGAGGGCTGAGTTAGTGAGCCTGAAGAGGCAGATCTGGCTGGAGGTCAGAAGGGAGGGAGGTGACAGGAGAGGGGAGCCTTGTCTGCATCTTGGCTCGGGATGAGTGTGGGTTTCTTCCAGCGCGAATCCTCGAGCCTCCTGCTCGCCCTGAGACAGCTTAATGCTGACATTATTCACATCCGCATACATACACACCGCACATATTCACATATACATGCGGACGGTGAAACCTGAGGTTGAGGTTGGCTTTGCAGTCCCTGCCATCGCCTCCTCACAGATTGGCCCAGTGCTTGTGGGTGCACACATCTGTGAGCACTTTAACTCGGCTGTTTTAGCCTGTCGGCGAACAGCAGAGCAGAACGGGCCTGACGGGAGATGAGTGCAGGCCTGACAGAGGAGGTGTAAAAGCTCCGCCGCTTAGAAGCTCCCGCCCCAGAGTCCTAAATCAAGGTGTGAACATCTTTAGATCTTCAGGTAACAGCTGCACATGTTTCATCCCGAGTCTTTTAAAGTGAGAAATGAAGAATTAAGGCGAGAGTTCACGCCTTGAGGTCTGCAGAGCAGCCCAGACACTGTTTTTTTTTTCTCTACCCTTTCCTCTTTTGTTCATTACATATGCTCTTATTTTCTGTAAAAGTAAAAGTAAGCTTGGTGTTTTTTTATTAGATGTATTTGATCTTATGTAGGTGTGCTGGGTAAGAAGATACCCTCATGCCACTGTAACTTGCGAGAATAAGTACAACCAGCAGTTACCAAACTTTGAAAGTACCCGTATCTTACACACTAACCTTAGATTTGCCTCATTGACTCATTTTAAGGTTTGTCTTGATTTTGTTGTTGGGATTTTCCCAGATGAGTGTCTGTAGATTAGGTAGCAGGTAGGGGTGCACAGATCAGGGTCCCAGGAATGGGCCAGTATGATACTATAACAGTATGATAATGATGAGCTTCTAATACTGGCCCAGCCAAAGAAAACTCTGGTCTCTCTGATTCTTTTTTCTGTCATCTTATCAAAAAAGATCTGAAACTGCCAGAGCCATACGATGAGAAATGTAAGCGGTTTTTGAACATATAACTTTATTTATCCTCTGTATTCTCTTGCTTACTTTACATTTCTCAGAAATATATTCACAGCTAAATCTTTTGACCCGCATCAGTGTGAAGGTTTTTACTTGGCGGGCCTGCGGTAGAGCTGTTTACGTACTCATACATAGTTACATCCGTGTGAAAACAAGTTTTATTCTTTGAGACACTGATTGCATGGTTTGACTGTGCGGGCCCTAAAGTTGGTAGTAGTCACATCCTTTATGACTCAAGCCTCTCAGGGGTAATTTTTATTAGTGGTTAAAGATCTGTAGGTAAGCAGACAGGCCGACACTTAATCATGCCTTTAAAGGCTCATCGTCTGTGTTTCAGGTGAGAGACAAAACAGTGGAGAGTCACTTTTGTGCAACAATGGGGTTGTAATTTTCATGATAACCCGCTCCAGCATGAAAGTGTCTGGGCTATGGAGCAACGCAGACCTGGCTCTTCCAAAAATATAGCACATAGGCAACAGCTAAATCTAGTAGTTTTTAAGTGCTTATCACGCTGAATGTAGCACCATTTCATTATCTTGGTCTTTATAAAGTAACAGAGGTATAACAAGCTAATGGTAGGCTAACCGAGCTGGGTACTTATAGGCTATCTGCTCCAACAGCAGTTTAGCACGCTGGCCACTTGAAGTTTTTAATATTATGTTTCCTTAATAAGAGTGATAGGTGGGGCTCTTTCAGTTGTCATGTCATTACTGTGCTAGTTTAGGGGTTCTGAAACTTTTCAAGGCCAAGGACCTCTTTTTTCTCAGGACCCCTTTAAATTCCTCATGCTGATAGTATTTTAAACAGCCTTTTGTACTGTTAAATACATTAGGGATTATGTATGTTTTTAAATATATATATAAATACCTAATATTAGGGATTTGGTGGAGATTAGATCCTGATTCTCAATAAAACCAAACTCGATGTAACTGTTGTCATACTTCCTAATTTTAGCTCATTTGGCTTTTACTTTACTTGAAGTGGACGGAGTTAAATATTTGTCCATTGTGTTACTTAGCTCAACCCTGACGCATCCTCAGCAGTGGCTCCTCAGGCCCGATAACATGAGTTTCGCGGACCCTCAACCCGTGGTTCCCGGACCCCCGGGGATTTGGGAACCCCAGTTTGAGGGCCGCTGGTTTATAGCAACCAGAAATATTTCCAAACAGCCAAATCTACCCTTCTTGTAAGCGATGGAGAATGTGTCCATGTCTTTCTTTCAGCCAGATGAATGGCAGTGGGCAGCACAACATAGTTCGTCCACAAAGAGAAAACAGGTCCCTCCAGCACTTTCGCTGACATCTCATGAGAACGACTTTAAAATTTCATTAAAGGCTCCGTCAGAAGTTGGTTTTGAAACTGTACTGTTTTAAAACGTTACAGTATAAATCTTGATAACATTGATAAATCTTGATAACATTGAACATGCCGATGGTTGACGTGTTGAAATGCCTGATAGAAACCAGAAGTTTTGATGCATTTATTGAACAGCCAAAAACACAACCTTTCAGCATTTTAACTACAAATGGTGTGTTACGTTTGACGTTTATTTCTGCATAAGTTCACTATCTTTCTCTTCTGTAGCGATTGTTTGAAGTGAAAATTTGATTCTCTGGCATTTTTGAAACAACAAAGGAAACATAAATGTTGGCTTGAGTGATAAAGTCCAGCCAGATTGTGCAAAGTTGTGCTCTATGGGGAAGCCCTGGCACATGCACAGTATGACTGCAATCAGTAGAAATGATTATGTACGCATGCAAATAATGTATGCTGAACAGTTGAAAAACCAAAGTGGTGTTTTTTTTTTTTATTATTATTCAAAGCCACCTGTGTAATGAATCAGAGGCAGTGGACCCAGAATTCAGCCAGACCAGCAGAGGTTTCTTTAAAAACAAGGATTTAATAACAGAAATCAAAAACGGAGACAAAATCCAAAAAGCCTGTTGCAACAAAAACGGCAGAGAAACAAACAGACCAGTTGGGCAGGCAGGGCAGGAACAGACAGAAACGGGATGGCTCAAATCACTGGAGACAAGGGGTCAAAAAATCCAAAAGCAAACCAATAAACAGAAACTTGCAGGAGGAGACTCACCCATACTCAAACAGACGACCTGGCACTGATGTCTGGTCTCAACAGTTTATATGGAGGAGGGAGCAGGTGAAACCGGTGAGAGGTGATTGCAGGAGGGGTGGAGTTAGGCAGGTGTGCAGAGTAAGTAATTAGACCAGACATCAGTGCTGAGGCTCAAAATAAGAATAGATCAGAAACCAAACTTAAAACAATAACTGTAAAAGAAACCTCAAAACTCACACTAAGACACAAACCAAAACTAAGACAGAACTCCAACTATGACAGAACCTAAAACACAAATAAACCAAAAAGCAGGGAAAAGCTAACTTTAACCAAATCATAAACAGGAACCAAGACAGAATATTACAACCTGAAACAACAGTTGAACCTCGTCGTATGTCCATACAAGCATCTGAATCCATGCCATTGTGGTGACCTCTTTTTAATCACTGAGTGTTTGTATGCATGTGCGTTTTTTTATGTTTCAAAGGACACAGATTGCAATGAAAACATTGTCATGTAGACGTATTAAAAGAAACGGACAAACCGTCCCAATTTCAAAAGATCGTTGTTGTGTGCACAGGGCCCATATGTTGTGTCTTTTTATGGCTGTACAGTTCTTAAAGTTAGTGCCGTAATGTGTCTAATGTGTCTGGGGTAATTCATTTAAAGGGTTGGTAAAGATCTGTAGTTAAAGACCGAAGCAGATGCTTACTCATGCCTTTAAAGGTCATCTTTTGTGCTCCAGGTGTGAGGCAAGAAAGAGCTGAGTTGCTTCCCCCACCAACAATGGGGCTGCAGGGTTTGCATGTCTGTATCAGCGGCAGGATGTGGTGTGGTCACGATAACCCCCTCCAGGCTGGCAGTTGGAGAGCGATAGTTTGGTGTTTTGGTGACGCAGCAGCAAGGCCCTGCTGCCATTGGATGCCGATGGGAAACAAGTGCGGCGGGTTTCCCATAAAGGCTTGCGTGACTCTCTGAGATATGAACTCGCATCCTTTCCGCTGTCCTAATCATATCATAATATTCTACATGAGACACACCACAAAGAGTCTATTCAGAGAAGCGTGACAGCAGCTGTGTGTTATGGAGCTGTCTGTACCTATAGATCATCCATCGCTCACTGTTCTCCAGCGATGGTCACTGTGTGGTCAGTAAAATGTCAAGCTCTCACAGAAGAGGCAGCCTTTGTGCTGACCGTGCCCTTCAAAATGAGATTCTGGCAGTGTATAAATAGATCAGTGACGGCATGTTCAGCACTTCCCCGGATACATTTTCTTTTTTTCCCCCCAATGGGGTATTTCCCATGAAGCAGCATCACATATTATCCCTGTTAGATTTATCCAAACTGTTTTCACACAACTGGTTGTCTTCGCAGAGGGCGATGTTTAATGTCAGCCTTTCCCCTCCGACACCTCCTCAGCTCAGGCTCTAAACTTACTCCTGATTGGCAGTACGGAAGGAAAAGCAGCTCCGCTCGCCGGGGATGTGTGTCTGTTAGTCTTAACGTGCTGCCAAGGCCACCGTTTCTCATGGGCGACCCTGGGAATGCGTGCATGGATTGTAGGAATCCACTGTTAAAAGGTAGCGGCTTCCATACTTCCTGTCCATGCTTGCCTGTTTTCCTGTTTGACATACGTTGTCACTGAGATTCCAGAAAGAGGGTTCGTTTTGGACTTTTTGTTCCACTCCCCTATCTCACTTCATTTCTTCATCGATGCCAAGGAGACATAAGTCATGCTCTCATGTAAACGTCATGACTGCCAAAATCTGATATTTCAGAGTGAGCCAGACTTAACTCCCTTTCCTCAGCCCGATTACTCAGGCATGAGCTGCACAAATGTGTGACAAAGATGGAGGGAGACAGCATGATGCGGGTGTTCTTTATAATGAAATCATAATAAATGTACAATGGAAAAACCTATTGCCAGCTCATGTCTCCCCTGCAGACGAAAGAGCGGTTGCGTATTGAGTGTACCCCTGTTTCAACTTGCCTTGAATTATTCAAATGCAGCTAAGTTCTAACATGTTTCTAAACACCTTCTTTTGAGCATATTCTCATCACTCTTTTAAAAAGATTGGAACTTATTTAGAAAAAGCGTTTGACTTCCTTTAATATGCATATTTGCGTCTGATTTATATTGATACTCCTGTCACGCTACGGCATATCCACCTTCCTTGGTTTTGGGAGACACAGTGCCATGTGAAAATAACTCTCGCACTTTATCTCACTATGTATTTGACAATCTACACTCACCGGCCACTTTATTAGGTACACCTGTCCAACTGCTCGTTAACACTTAATTTCTAAGCAGCCAATCACATGGCGGCAACTCAGTGCATTTAGGCATGTAGACATGGTCAAGAGAATCTCCTGCAGTTCAAACCGAGCATCAGTATGGGGAAGAAAGGTGATTTGAGTGACTTTGAACGTGGCATGATTGTTGGTGCCAGAAGGGCTGGTCTGAGTATTTCAGAAACTGCTAATCTTCTGGGATTTTCACGCACAACCATCTCTAGGGTTTACAGAGAATGGTCCGAAAAAGAAAAAACATCCAGTGAGCGGCAGTTCTGTGGGCGGAAATGCCTTGTTGATGCCAGAGGTCAGAGGAGAATGGCCAGACTGGTTCGAGCTGATAGAAGGGCAACAGTGACTCAAATAACCACCCGTTACAACCAAGGTGGGCAGAAGAGCATCTCTGAACGCACAGTACGTCGAACTTTGAGGCAGATGGGCTACAGCAGCAGAAGACCACATCGGGTGCCACTCCTTTCAGCTAAGAACAGGAAACTGAGGCTACAATTTGCACAAGCTCATCGAAATTGGACAATAGAAGATTGGAAAAACGTTGCCTGGTCTGATGAGTCTCGATTTCTGCTGCGACAGTCGGATGGTAGGGTCAGAATTTGGCGTCTACAACATGAAAGCATGGATCCATCCTGCCTTGTATCAACGGTTCAGGCTGGTGGTGGTGGTGTCATGGTGTGGGGAATATTTTCTTGGCACTCTTTGGGCCCCTTGGTACCAATTGAGCATCGTTGCAACACCACAGCCTACCTGAGTATTGTTGCTGACCATGTCCATCCCTTTATGACCACAATGTACCCAACCCATGATGGCTACTTTCAGCAGGATATTGCGCCATGTCATAAAGCTGGAATCATCTCAGACTGGTTTCTTGAACATGACAATGAGTTCGCTGTACTCAAATGGCCTCCACAGTCACCAGATCTCAATCCAATAGAGCATCTTTGGGATGTGGTGGAACGGGAGATTCGCATCATGGATGTGCAGCCGACAAATCTGCGGTAACTGTGTGATGCCATCATGTCAATATGGACCAAACTCCCTGAGGAATGCTTCCAGCACCTTGTTGAATCTATGCCACAAAGAATTGAGGCAGTTCTGAAGGCAAAAGGGGGTCCAACCCGTTACTAGCATGGGGTACCTAATAAAGTGGCCGGTGAGTGTATTTGTGTGATCATGACACGAGACAAGCTGCCATGGACTTTTATGGTCATGTCAAAAAATTTGGTGCATGAGCGCCACAGCTCTTATTTTATGTATACTGTAAATATGCGTAACTGCTAGAGAACTGATGCACCCGCAACTTCAGTTTCACATCCATCACCTATTAATAACACTAACTAATCTCACTCTACTCTGTGCTGCTGTAGTGACGGAGATTCATACATCCGCCAAGCCGAACACCTCAAACTGAAAGTGAAACTGACGGCTTGACCTGCTTTCTGAATAATTCCTCTACTTATTATCTGACCTGACAGTCATAGAGCATTCATGTTACAGTGAGTTACTCGTTCAATAAGTACATTTAATGAATAAATAAAAGAAGATGCTGATGTCATGGAATTCCATACCTTTGATCCAAATATGCACTATTCAGAGCGGAAGCCCATTAAAAGCAACATCAAAGACATGACAGGACTCCTTTAATTTCCTCATGTTTAGACCCACTTCACATTACTGTTGCCGGTTGTGCTGATAGGTACCGGATACCACATTGTCTTCTGTCTAAATGGCATGAAAAGGTGTTTGTAAAATTAAAGCTGAAATAAAGGCAACATAAAGAGGTCATCTGAGCTCTAAATGTGGTGGAAAATAATGACGGGCTAACCAAATTTGGCTTTCAACATTTATGTTAAGATAAACTTGGACTAAATTGGCTAGAAAATAAATACATTTTCTAATCTTTCAGTGCAAAATGTAGTGAAGGACTCAAAGGTACATAACGATTAAAAGGTTTTCCATGAATGTTTATTTTTTGAAGGGTTGTATCTTATATTAGTAATCAGCACACCCTGAGTTTAGTGTCATTAATGGCATACAGTCTCTGCATGTATTCCCTGCAGACTGCAGTCTGTCTCTGTGACTTTCCAGAGGCATTTTCAAATCCAGCAGGTTCCATTATAGACACAAGTTGAAAGCTCAAAGGGATAAAATTGACCAGCTTTGTCCTAATATGTTTAGTGTCCCTGACAGCTGGACTCTTTCTCCCTGTTTTAAAACTCTGAATGAACAGCTGACTTCATCAGAAAATGCTTCTTTTTAAAAAGTCTCTCCCACATCACTGATAACGAAAATAGCTAACTTTTAGTATTTGTTCCACAATAATACAATCATACAATCCACACAAACCTAATGCAGAAAATCCTTGAACCGGTTTTTCCTTACGATTTCCCTGCTCCTTTGTTTCCAGACGTCTAATTGTGCTCTCCATCCGTTTCCTCCAGGTGTTCTACGTGTCTGACCTGTTCAAGCCCAGGGTGAAGCTGGCCACGCCCCCACCCTCCCCGATCAAGAAGGAGCTGCTCCCTTCGTCCGACATCATTGACAGGAACAACCACCACAACATGGTGTGAGGGAGGCCGCACCTCCTTTGCCTTACCGAAGAGCCGATCACTGCGCTGCTCACCCACCCCCCCACCCCCCCACCCCCACCCCACCCCACCCTACCCCCATCGGACAGTAGAATGTAGCGACAAGAGACTGTAGCTGCTTCGTTAATGGCATCCTCCTCCCTTCCTCCCAGTGCCCGGCGAGGCGCTCTCCGTGGACTAGGGTGTCAGATTTGAGATTTGCACAGCAGAGTCCGTGCTCTCCACCAAGACTTATTATTTCGCTAATACCGGTAACTACTAATCAACATTTGAGCCCATCCGTTTGTCTGTCCGAGCACAAGCAGAGAAGAATCTAAGAAACGAACCAGAAAAAAATACTGTAGCTGATGAGCTGACAGGCGGAGCTGGAGTTGCAGAGGTTTTTTTCTGAAGAATAACCCCCACGAAGGAGGAAAAGAGAAAGAAAAAAGGTGAACTATAAAACCCCTGCGCAGGGAGAAAGGATTTGTCCCCTAAATTCTCTGTGGCCTTGGATAGCCGTTGGACAACAACTTCCTCAGCTAAGGGAAGGATCTTACTGCAGTAGTTAGCAGCAGAAAATATAAGCAATATAGAAATATGTAACTTGAAGCACTGTTTTAACTTCCTTGTCCGTTTTCACCACTTGCTGCCTGAGTTCTCCAGCTGAAAAGAGCTTGACAGCTTTGAGCCCTGAGACCGAAAATAGTTACTATTGATCGACGCTATACTCAAAGGCCAACTCAACACATTTACTGAGCTCTGTCTTTGAAAATGAAGCCCCTACAGCCTTACATGTGTCTGTCTCAGGATCAGCAGGTCAAGCTTTTTGCAGTTGAATCTCAGTGTAGCCCAAACCCGGGATGTTGCAGTTCTTCGAGGTAGATTTAGTGACGGGGGGGAAGGGCGGTGCATTGTCTGTGGAAGAAGGCAGGTATTCCTCCTGGCAGCATCCCAGCAATCATGTAAGAGGCGTGGCTGTGCCACACCGCTGCCGGGTGTTGGATTCTTGAGACGTGGACGGAGTGAAAGGGGTGCGACCTGTCACCATGGAAAGAGGATCATGAGCTTCAACTAAGCTGGCATATCATTTTAGGGGTGACTCGAGCTCTTTCCGCTGGTAGGGAGGAGCTTTTATCCACCCAATCCGTCATTGGCAATGGATGCTCATCTCAGTGCGTGTGTTCGTGTGTATGTGCTTGTTCTTGTATGTTCTGTCATATGTGTGTAGCAGCGCTGTGCCCTGTGACAAGGAACTCCCTCTTGGTAAAACTGTGGTGTGTGTGACAGTTAAAAACACATACAAGCACGCTGTCGGCTGTGCTAAGTGTGTGTGTGTGTGTGAGTGTGTGAGAGTGTGTCGCAGAGCGAGATAAATGTTCTAAAAACTGTGGATCTAACATTTTAACTCTGTGCTGAGAAGCATCTTAAACCTTGCATGTTTAGGGGCAGCCCTGTGTAATCACTAACAGTTGTACAGTACAAGACACAGAGGTGCTTTTTTTTTTTTTTTTTTTTACAGCCCACCCAGATTTTCTCATCCAACAATAAACCACTATGTTGCACATCTTTTTTTATTGTATAGTCCGT
The DNA here is from genome assembly GCA_037039145.1 of Fundulus diaphanus. NCBI lineage: Eukaryota > Metazoa > Chordata > Actinopteri > Cyprinodontiformes > Fundulidae > Fundulus > Fundulus diaphanus. Next base: position 38,252,727 of record CM073128.1, read on the forward strand.
CCTATCATTTCACCAAGCCGTTCTCACTCTCTTTTTTTTTATAAATATATAAATAATGTATAGATCACTAAATTGAACTCTGTAAAATATTGTTTAACATGTTTAGGTATATCCACTATAATTACAGACCTGTGTTCTTTACAAAATGCTGCTTATAAAGCATCGATTGACAGATTTTTTTTATTTTTTTGTATTTAGATAAACTATTGTAGATTGTAATAGTCACATTTGTAATATGCATAAAAAATACACCCCCAATTGTATTGAGGCTCAATATTAGTAATTTTGTATTGTCTAATTTTTTGTGAAAAGAAAATGTAGTTATGCTGTTTTTTTTCTGCTAAATGTATTTAGCTCCAACATATGTGCTTTAAATAAAAAGCTCATTATGAACACATTTGGTTTCTGGTGCCAAAGATGTTTTTTCTTGACTTTACACACAATCCTTTTTTTTTTTTTTTTTTAAAGCAGCAATGATAAAAACAAAAAACAAAATCTACAGTGTCCTGCAAAAGTACTTATACTATATATTTTTTTATAAAACTGTTTAAACCTACATATCTACATCTTTACATCAGTTGAAATAAATTATCTGAAGACCTGTAATTCTTTGCTAGGAAAGATAAAGGTAAACATGGGCAAAGTGCTGAATTAGCTCAGAGAAGAATTTAGCTGGATCAAAGTATTTGGAAGAGCTCAAACAAGTAGAATATCAATGCAGAACACTTTTATGATGCACAAACCACCATGATGGTACCAAGGCTGTGCTGGTGCTGGCTGCCTATAATGCAATCAATTTCCTTCTGATTGAAACTAAGATCTGGGATGAACATAATCCACTAGGTATACGGTGATTATGTAGAATCCCTAAAGAAAAATGAGGCAGCCATCTCTAAATAATAAATAGTAATAATAATAAAGGGATGTAAAAGGAGTGTCAACCATCTACCCATAAATCCATTTTATGTATCGACTTATGCATGCAGGGTCATAGGGGGAGTATCATCTTTAAAGCAAAAAACATTTGTTTTGTTTACATATTTTCAAACTGGCATGTTGAAAATTATTCATACGTTTCTCATTAATATAATTTTCTTTATTTGCATTAAATTAATCAAATGCTTTGCATAACTGCTGAGCAGCTTTTTGTATGCTTTCCCTGGTATTTACAAGGAGGTATATCATGCTATAACCGCATTTTTAGCCCTTAAATGCATTTTGTTGTGTACGTGAAGTCTCTAGGAATGCAGAAAATCTGAAGGTAGTCTCTCCAGGTGCTGCATAGACATCTGTATAGGCTTTTTGGGTCATATTTTTCAAGCCGTTCAGTTTTCTCTGTTTTCTATTACATCTGTTGAATACCTATGTCACAGTTTTTGCTGTGGGACAGGTAAATAAGATATGGACCTCCCGCTTACCTGTCCAGCATTTTTATTTTTCTGAGCGATTTTGTAGTCCAAGATGAAGGATGCCGAAGCAATAAGTAGATAAGTCGGTGGTGTTTAATTACACCATCTTCCAATATACCCCAAGAATGGCCGACTGGGGTGAAGTGGAGCGCTGTGCGAAATGGAGGAGGACGGAGTGTGAAGTGCCTCCTTTAGATTTAAAAAGACAGCACAAAAATGAGTTCCTGTCAGACACACTTGAGAACAGAGGTAAATAGGGGGAGCATGGGGGTAAATTAATGAGGAATTTGGACCAAGGCATTGCAGTTTCGGTTTATAAAGACAACAACTGAATGATTTCAACATGAAAAGGAAGAACTGAAAAGCATGATGTGTCCCCTTTAAAGGTTAATCGTGGGTGATGAGCAGCTCTTTCAGGTCAGAAGGCCTGTTTTGCCCCTTAATCTTTAGCTCCCTGCACAGATCCAATTTAAATCATGACTAGTTTGCCGCTCTAAAGCATTAATATCACAAGTCAGAAGAAACATGATTGAATGAAATGATCACTCTAAAATACAATAGATAAGAACTTTTCTGGGTTTTTTTCTGTTTGCCTTCCATTAAAAATGTGGACATCTTCGGGTCCTGCTAGAACAGATTTTTAATTTTATAACCATGTAATGGTGACAAAAGTCCAGATGGAAAAAAAAATATATTCACAGAATCTGATGAAACTGTTTTGTCTAGTAAAGAAAATGTTTTAGAAATGTTTTTAGAAACTTTAACCTGGCCGTGTAGGATGCATGACGGGAAGCACAAACACTGCCTTTGAGAAGGATAGCCTGCAAAAAGTCATTCTGACCTACAAAGACTCTAAGAAAAGGAAAATAAAGATAATAAGTTCAAAAGCATTAAGAAATAAACTAATAACTAATACAAGACCACTGGAACTACTGTTAAGTGTCTGGTGCAGCTAATCTGAGGTCAGCTGTAAATAAAACACAATCTGACAGGGATTTACGGTGCCAGTGAACAGCTGGTGCGTCTGGGGTCAGCCATGTGTGGCTGTAATAGTAGACGGCCTGCTGCTGAGGCCGAGAGGCCCATGTTGTGGTCTTGTTTGGCTGCAAGAGAGCGGAGCGAAGCTGGCAGAGGGACGCCACAGAGACAGCCAAGGTATGACATACTGCTGCTCTCCTCTCCTGGAGCTCTGGGTGTGCACCCCTGGCCATGACATGATGCACAATCCACTCCCTGCATTTTTATTACTCATCCTTTACTGCCATCTTGATGTTCGTGTTCTGATCTTTGTAAAACGTCAGATGAGACTTCCTTAGCGTGTGAAAAACGTATTCATAATACTGGTGAAGCTGACCTTTTGGCACGTTGGGTGTATTACATCTTTCTCTGTTTGCATAAAAAATTTCCACACCCTGGAGCTTGTGAACTTTAGAATAACTTAATGCATGAGCTCAAAAATATGTGCTGGTAGTGACGAAAACAAAGCTTTTCTTCTATTATTGTCACCTTTCTCATCGTTCAGAAACCACTTTCTTTCCAACACAGAAGTGTGCAAACAAACAAATATGAGTATAAAATATGAAATATGGATCTATATCCAAAGTACATTGTTAATGTATTTATACTCATGTACTTTAAACTTTTTCTTTTTTTTTTACATTCTGTCATGTTATGACCACAAACTTTGATGGACTAAAGTAGATTGTTGTGTAATACAGCAACATGTGGTAGTACATAATTGTAAACTTGAAGGAAAATGAAATATGGTTTTCGAAAGAAAAAAAAAATGAAAAAATGAAAACTCCAGTTGCTGGCAATGGTGTACCAAGACTTATAGATGCGTCTCTCTTTCGGTGTACCTAAATAAAATGGCTCAGTTACTTATTTAGCATACATTGAATTTATTTTGTGTTCTGCTAATGCACTTTATCATTTAATTCAGGTGTGTTAAAGCAGATACACATATAAAGGACTGGTGTTAAAGGTTTTGCACATCTATGTGCAAATCTAAAAGAAATATGGACAGAGCTTGTGGTATTATTTGCAAAATAACTCAAGCTCAGTCAGACTGCCTGTCCCTGAGGGAAAAAAAGCATCCCCACAGCATGATGCTGTCACCACCACATTTTACAGGATTTTGAGCCCGATATAGTGTTTTTCATGTCAGTCAAAAAGTTGTTTTTTTCACCTTACCCGAACACCTACTCTAACAAGTCTGCTTGTCGCAAAGTGCAAACAGGACCTCTGGGCTTCTTTTAACAATGGCCCTCTTCCTGCCACTCTTCCATAAAGGCCACGTTTGTGGAAAGCAGCTGTCCTGTTGACAGATTCTCCCAACTGAGCTGTGGATCTGTCCAGAGTTACCCTGAAACCGTCTAGCCAGCTTCTCTGCTCAATCTCTGCTTATTCTGCCTTTCTGGTCTATAAATTGGTATGGATGGCCATGTTTTGTTTGCAGTTGTGCTATGCAAATAAATAAAGGATTTCCCTTCCAAGTGACAATTTTGCACAACTTTATGTTGTTCTTTAACAGAATCTCTGCAACATGGGAAACTTTTTAAAAAAAACTTTACGGTCATGAATATTTTTTGCAAGGGATCGTAGTTAGTATATACCAGTGGTCCTCAATTCTGGTCCTCAAGATCCGCTGTCCTAGAACTTTTAGATGTGTCTCTGATCCAACAACACCTGAATCAATCGGCTGAATTGCCTCCTCAGTACACAGTCATGTTCTCCAGAGTCCTGCTAATGACCTGATTATTTGACTCAGGTGTGTTGAAGTTGAGACACAAATAAAAGTTGCAGGTCCCTCGAGGACTGGAATTGAGGACCACTGGTATATACCCATGTGATTGTACTCACACTCATCGTCTTCTGCTTATCTGGGATGGGATCACGAGCAGTGGACTCAGGAGAGATGCCCAGACTTCCTTCTACCCAGACACCTCCTCCAGCAACTCTGAGGGACTCCCAAGACACTCCCAAGGCCAGCCAAGAGACCTAGTCTCTCCATTGAGTCCTGGGCTGACCCCTGAGCCTCCTCCAGGTGGATAATGCCTATAACACCTCCCAAGGGAGGAGTCGAGGGGACATTCTGAAAAAAATGCCTGAGCCACCTGAGCTGAGTCCTCTCGATGTGGAGCAGCAGCGGCTCTACTCGGAGCCCCTCCAGGATGGCTGAGCTCCTCCTCCTGTCCGTCCTCCTGTCTAAGGGAGTGCCTGACCACTCTGCAGTGGAAGATCATTTCAGCCTCTTGTATCCAGGATCTCGTTCTTTCAATCATGGTCCAAATTTCATGACCAAGATACTTAAACTCCTCCACTTGAGGCAGGAACTCCCCCAACCCTGGAGAGGGAAAGCCGTGTAATTGTGATCTATATCAATGCACTATAATTAATAAATCCAGTAACAGGAAGAATAGTTTTGCTTTTGAATTGCCAAGCAAATTAGGTCTGAATGAGAACATGAGCCGTCCAAGGAGTGGCTGACTAACCTTCTGTCGTGTCCGTGGCTAGTTTTTGACCTGCATGCAGAAAGCACTCAGAGACGGTAGTAAACTCCTGACATTTATTAGATGAAACAGTGATGTATGAGGGACACATAGGAGGAGTGAGACAGGAACAATTGAGGTTATGCTTTGATAATATGAGTTGAGCTGGCTTAAGGATATGAGCGGAAGCGACGGCGCAGAGGAGGGGATCTCATTGGTTCGGTTGCTGTTGTTTATCCAGAGGAGATATCCATCTCGCCAGAGTTTGTAGACAAGTGACAAGAGAGCAGGTTGGCAGAGGAACTCCCCCATGGAAGAAGCGACAATGAACACCCTACAGGGAGGCTTTCCTGGGAGGTTTATGGAGAAATTTGAAGGGCACTGGAGGGTGAGGAGGTTGTGTTCTTGGACCAGAATCCAAGGGAATCCAAGGGCTCGAAGACAGATCAGGTAAGAGCTTCTCCAGAGTAGATAAGTACAGGGTGACAATCAGGAGTTGAATGGTTGTCAAACAGCTCCTTATAATCTTGAGAGATAAGAAGATTAATTTTAGGTGTGAAAGCAACCACCACCCTCAGGGACACCCACCACTCTACGCCTGTCACTGGAAAACAACGGTAAACAACAGCACACCCCCACTCCAAACCAAGACACGCTTTTTTCTTCTTCTTTTTTTTTTTTTTTACCAGGGAGAGGTTAGAGTCCAAACGCCTGTTGCAAAATGTCCCTGTGGTACAGACACTATAAAAAGCGTCATCGAGCAATCAGAGTTCTTCTGTGGATGGCTCTGGTTAGATGTTGCAAGAAAGTCTGTGTAAGAGCGATGAAGCTGAGGGTGTAGGGGGTCCTACAGATGAAATGTGTAGGCATAAGACCCTCCCAAAGGACATACAGGAGATACAAAAAGATACTAGTGCCTATACAAAAAAGACGAAACAAAGGAACTTGTCCTGAATTTGTCATATTTATATGATATGCCAGCTTATAAGGTAAGTGTCCCGGTGGGAACCCACGCATGCACAGGGAGAACATGCTAACTCCATGCAGAAAGACCCCAGGCCAGGATTTGAATTTAGTACCTTTTTAGTGCAAAGCAGCAGTGCTACTGTGCAGCCCCTAACTAAATCAGAGACATTTTTTTTAAAATGCAGCAGCTTTTTTCTAAATGGAAAGAGGATTCATTTATTTAAGCATTGACCCAGTTTTCTTAAATCCACATTGTTTTATGGCTATCTGTGATTGTAAGAAGGGTAGCAGAGCGCTGGATGAAGCTCAATATAAGCACATCCGTAAACAGCATGAGGATTACTGTGTGAGATTACTCACCAACTCTTTGTTTCAGATATTACGACACGTTTTCATCCATGAATGAAGCCTCAATCCAGTGTAAAATGCTGCCAGACATAAATTGTCTGAAAGGGAAGGAAAGGATTAACCTATTTCCTCCGTTCCACTTGAATGATTTTGTTTTCCTATTCGGAGAATATCAATAATAAGAGTTACAGCAAAGGAAAACATTCTGCCCTCTCAACAAGTAGGTCTGAACCCTGACAAGAAAAATAGCTGTCTAAAATGTTGATTACAGTTTATGCCATATCGATGTGCCCCTGGGCAAGCACTTAATCCCAAGTGGCCTTCCGATCTGTTTACGTGGTCAGTATGAGTAGAAAAGCGGCATTTAAGTACAGTCCATTTACCATTTGAGGAATTTTCAGAATTCCTTTGCATTGATATTTGCAGGAGAAAATTAATGCTCTGAATGCAATACACTAGATAACACTTTGTCAAAGAACTGGAGGAGTAAAGAGAACCTAAGCAGGGAATATCAGGCTGTCCCCAGTTTATGCAAACTATCACTTCTCAGTCTTTTCCACCTAAAACAGTATTCTGCATAAAATGAAATTTATGACAGAAAGGTGCACAGGACCCGGTTTCCGAGTCTCAATAGACCCCATGCTCATGCATGTGTGAGAGAAAATGGTCAGATAAATGGTCAGTTACACTACCAGTCCAAAGTCTGGACACACCTTTGTCGTTCAATGGCTTTTCCTTATTCCCATGGCTTCCCTACATTGCAAATACACAGTGAAGACATGAAAACTATGACACAAAAGGATATAGAATTATGTATCAAACAAAAAATTGTGAAATAATTCAAAATATCTTGCATGTTTTAGCTTTTTTTTCTTTCTAAATAAGTAGTGTATTTTTGGTTTAGAAATAATCACTATTTATATAACTTTGCTTTGGATAACAATTCACACAGAATCAGAGCCCTGACGGTCCTCTCTGCAGACCCTTCCCAGTCACCGTTCAGCTCAAATTTATCATTTTCACCTCCCGCTGTGAGTTAGGCCAATCATTTCCACCTGGGACTCCACTTACATAAACCTGCCTCACTCTACCACTCCCTGCCAGAACGCCCTTCTCGTCTCGCTGCCTGCATATGTTTGCTCCAGTGTTTGTGTGGCTCAGCCTGCCGATCCTGTAGACCCGTTCTCGCCCTGCCGTCACTAGATGGCTTCACTAGTGGTTGCGTGCGCCGCGTGATTCAGGTTTCTCCTGGGGATTCTGTGTGTCTCGCTCTGCCCTCGCTGGGGACTCAATGGCATCATCTGGTCAAGTCGTTCTGTCTGCATCACGTGGACAAGTCAACCTCTGCCTGCATCACCTGGTCAAGTCTGTCTCTGCCATCATCATCATCATCATCATCATCATCATCATCATCATCATCATCATCATCATCATCATGTTTCAGCCTGTACTTCCTATCTGCCATTTACATCTTTTACAATAAACCTTTTAAAACTCAAACACTGTGTCTGGTTAGAATATAGGGTTCCCAGAGCACCACGCATTACAGAAACTCCACAGGACTGCTGGTTCCTTGAAGCATCCCAGGAAGACTTTCAACATTAACAACTCCCAAAGTAAAAAATCCCACTAATCCAGCTGTAATTTATTTCAGATGTCTTCATGTGTATTCAATACAAAGTATTATTGATCGGAACTTCTGTTCTACCTGTTGGTCTATATAACAAAACACGGCTATTCTACTAAAGCAACATTTCCCCTTCTTTTGATGCTGTCCTGCGGTGGCATATCACTCCAAGCTCAACCCAGGAGGCAATTCAGCCGATTGATTTAGGTGTTGTTGGACCAGAGGCACATCTAACAGTTCTAGGACAGCGGATCTTGAGGACCAGAATTAAGGACCACAGGTATATACTAACTACAATCCCTTGCATCCTGCATATAACCCAGTGAAGATTTCTTGTTTGTTGGAATGCAATTGCTCCATGAATATAAAATATTGCCTACTTCACACGTAACAGTGCAGCCTTTGTGTGACATAGTGTCTGAGCAGATGGATGGAAAAAGTGCATGAAGAGACAGAAGGACGGAAAGGTAATAAACTTTGCAGATGTTGGCTGTACATGGGGGCCAGCAGGTGATTATGTCATCTTCACATAAATGCTCTCAGTGTCAACCTCATCTTTTTCTCCTTGTTTATCTCTCATTAAAAGATCTATCCAACATTTCTCCTGAAATTCAATTTCCTACTTTTCCTTAACAAACTTTAATGCTTAAAAGCCTTTACCTCTGGGGCTAAGCTGAATCCTACCATCTTACCTCCCTTAAAGGGTTTGTCAGGAAAAGACATCAGCCCTCCTGTGGCCCATATGGAGAACCTGGACAGGTCGGAAAAGGAGAACCAGGATTCGGTTGCTCTGAACCTCTTTACGGGACGTAGTTTTGACAGATGATGTGTTTTATTGGGAGTTAATCAATTTTTGTTAATTCTGTGACACAGGTCATTATAGCACAAAAACAGCCGTTAATGCATGACCTTTAGACCTGGAAGCTATTGCATCTTGAGCTGTATAAAAGTCAATGATGCAGGCAGGTGAAGTGCTTGCAAATCAGGGTCTCAGCCTTTAATTAGCTATAATTAGTGCAGTTTTTTTTTACACAAGAGAAACAGCAAAGCAGAGAGAGTCTTAGAGTAAATGGGGTTTAGATGACTGGAGAAAAGGCTTCTGGGATCTGTTACATCCAAAATATGGAGTTGAGCAAGCATTCTCCTTATTTTTGTGCCTGCCGTCTTCACGAGGTTGCCAGAGGAGAGTTTCTTATTTCGCCAAAAGCACGTCAACCCCTCACCTGCTCAGAGCTAAACTGAAACCCTGCCAGGCAGAGCCCTGGGTTGTAAGTTATAGGGAGTCAGTACTCAGCTCCTTTCCTGGAGCTCTTATCCAGATGTTGGTGATTTACTGATCATCCTTGTGAGTGTGTCTGTGCAACATTTTCATATCTGTTGTGTCATTCTGCTGGGAGCCAAATGTGAGGTCAGCACTTGGGGACTGTCCATCTTCCTTGCTGACAATGAGCTGAGTAACACGTCCAGATCCTGGGCCCATCCATCGTGCTCATAAAGCTGTGATGTTAGCTCCCAGGAATTTACTGGATAACGAATGTTCTTGGTCTGATGACTGTAATTTGACCATTTAGTGCAAAGAAGCCATTGACTGTAAAGCTTGTGATTCACTTGTTGTATCAGTAGGTTTTGCTCAGAGGGAAATAAAGAATGGTGGTGTGAGGTTTGATTTCTGAGGGTCTCAAGACTTTGAGTCACAGTATGTGGGGAAGTTCTTGAGTGTGCACAATGACGCACAATGATTAATTACAGGGATAGCCCAAATTTCAAGCTCTTATGCCCTCGAACAAATATGAAGGGAATGTGCAATTCAGGAGGCAGTGAGAATGTATGTGGAACAAGCTCAGGATTGAATAGAAGCAATATCCAAGCATGAGCCTGGTTAAGAAAAGGCTCAGACTGGTTTTCTTAAAAAGATATGAGCTGGAAGAAGGACAATGGACACCAATGGGGACTCTAAGCCAGGTTGAAGTGTCTGGATGTAGATGTGCGTTGGCACATGTGATTGTGAACATGTATGTTTCTATGTACATTATATTGATGTATTTGTTTACTCATTGGACTTTTGGGTAGTATGGATATAAGTAAAATAGGAATCAGGAAGACTGTTGGTGTTAAGGACTATAGGAAGGAAAAGGGGTATGACTTCTCAGACATATTCATTAAATAGCACACGTAATATATTTAATTACATATAATTAATTATACATAATGTTTGTATCTGTTAAAGTTTTAATTTAACTGGATTGTCTGAAAGAACTCATTCATTCATTCATTTATCTATTCCTTAATTCAAGCTTTATTCGTTCACCTTTAATCAAATTGTCCCAATTGGATTTAGTGCATGTTTAAAGACGAACTCCTAAAAATGAGGACAAACTGTGTATTAATTTAATCGCTCTCATGTGTGGAAATCCATCTTGATATTCTTAGCATACAAGAAAAACTCCCTTTGGATTACTTTGCCAGAATACTTTGTTGGTCGATTTGGTGGGTTTGATTTCAGCCTCCTCCCCAGCTACATGAACGTGCCCTTGGGCAAGGCAGTTATTACTGACCTTCCTGAAGGTGTATGAACATGTGAGTATGGGTGGGCACATCTAGGTCAATGTGGCTGTGGTGTAAAGAGCTTTGAATAGTCATATAACTTCAGTCAATTTTCCATTTAAACTCCCTGTGAGTTTGCACAGATGCTCGCAAATATAAAACAGAGAAAAGCATTTCTGCCAGTGCCCACTCTAAACTCCCCGCAGAGCTAAAGGTAACAACCGCTGCCCTACATCTGGAGGCGACACGGTTTGCAGCACTTTGTAAAGCCAGCATATGATGTTGGTGGATAAGACCGACATCAAAGCCACTTTGAAGAGAATCACTTTGCTGTAGCTTGACAGATCTCAATGCTCACCTTGTGAAACACCACATTTACTGCCTGAAACAGGAAACCAAACACATGTACAACACAAAACTAACAATAATGATGATTAAGACATTTTGTTTTCATTTATTTAGATACTCATGAGGTCAAAGGAAATAACTAAATGTATTGCAGACGTTTGTGTTTTTTTTTTTTTGGGTTTAATAAGGATTTACAATTACATGGTGTAGCTGGTAGAGGAGGCATGAAACATGAAAAACATGAAACATACATATCATGAAGTGGGAACAGGACATTCATTGTGCTTCACGCTTTGGTATTAGTGTGAAGAATGAATGTGAATATGAAATTATTCATTATTTGAAAGTGAGAACCAAACTGACACAGCAGTGGTTTCATATTGTGCACATTAAAACCAGTACTGATGTCTATCTCAAAACAGAATCAAAAACTTTATTGAACCGCATTAAATCACCATGAGCAATACTGAAAGTTTGTTCATTTTCTGAGTGTCTCTGCACTTGTGATACAGATAGTTATCTTGATCTATATAATTCACAAAGAAATCCAAAATGGTTCAAAGAAGAGAGCAAACACATCAAACAATAATTACGTAAACGGTTAAGAAATATATTCATTGAATTAATAATTAAAACACAACATGTAAAGAAGAATTTAAAATGGTTGGAAAAAGCCACACGATTTTCAGTCGTTATTTAATAAGTACTGGTCCAGGGAACACTGGGTAAACATGTCTCTGAAGGCCGGGTCACAGCGGACAAGTAACTCTGGGAGCTGATCACGACCCTGAGCTTTCATTGCCTTTAAAAACAGGTTGGGATTTTAAAATCTAACCCTTCTACTAACAAAAAGCCGCTGCCAGAGTAGAATTTTTGCTGACTTTCTTTTAATTGCCATGATAATTTTCAAACGTGTTGAAAATAAATCTCTTTGACACACAGATAGTCCTACTTTCTGCATCTGCATCTTCAAACCTTCAGCAGGCAATATAAAAGTTTTTTTTATATAGATACAACTTTAGCATTAGTACAAACTGAATTGGAGTTTCCTCAAATGACCTTCATTTTTGATATTTGTGGCCTTAACTCATTAGAAGCTGGACAGGAGGTAGGGCAGAGAGAGAAGGGGAAGACATCCAGTAAGCGGCCCAAGGTTGGGAGTTGAACGGCAGAGTCGAGGACTGTAGCCTCAGGATTTAACACGCCTGCTGCACCACTGAGCCACATGATGCCCTTTTTCAAATTGTTTCAAATGCACATGTAGAAAAACCTAAAGTATGAATAATTCCAGTACTGTGATGGTCCACAGCTGCCCACACATTTATGAGTAGAGAAACAGACTAACTTTTTTTTACTCACTGATAAAATTAGTTAACACAAGCTACACATATGAGTACTGGGAGGTGACTCGACAACATTTTTAATCTCTTGCTCATCACTTGCGTCCTTTGGTGTAAACAGATGCAACCCACAGCGATATTGGAGAAACCGGCAGAGACTACTTTCACCCAAAATCCACTCCCCCTGCAGATGACCTTCAGTGAGCACAGCTTCAGAAATCTGAGTTGAGGCATGGAGCTGTAAAGAGTGCTCCGCCGGATGGTTGGTTGTTGTCTTTCTGAGGCCTGGACTTCAACATGATAACGACTCCTTTGAGAGTCTAAACAATAGATGTCAGTGGATGTTTTATGGTTTGACAAGGAGACAATGGCTCTGAAGTCTTTACTGCCTTCACTTGCTGAAGAAGCCGATGCCTGTATGAGAAAATAAACGTTGCTGCTCTGCAGACAGGCTGGTAGTTTTGCAGAGCCTGTATTCAAGACATTTGTTTTGAATGTTTGTCTGATTGCTTATTGGTGCATCACTAAAATTACTTGCGGTGGCCGTTATTACTGTCTAGTTGATTGACATGATTGACATATATATTTTTGACTACTGCAAACAATGGGAGACCGCAAGGATACGTGTGGTTCAAATGCACCAAATAGCAGAGGCAGCCAGACCCACCAGAAGACAAACTGCAGGGGAAGCGCCGTCGATGTTTTGTTTCTTCTTCTCCCTCTTCCTGGTTTACTTCAAGAACACAATGAAGAGCTTTACTTCAGCCAACATCTATTTTGCTATCAATGCAGCTGTGGTTGTGCAAAAATATATTTCCTCCAAGCAAGCACTATTCAGACTTACAAACACAGGAGCCTTGGTGGGGGCTGAAAGGAATGTGTGAAAAACAGGTCTTTGCAGTAACAAAATGTAACAAGCATCCCTTACATTTTACACATTCAGGACTACCCTATAAATGTGTAATACCTTTTGCTTTTGCTCAATCTATCTCCTAAAAAAAACAAAAAAATCATACAAACCGAAACACCATCATTCGATAAAAAGCCAGTCAAATAAGGAGTCGGGTAACCACTCACATTCGGGTCAAAGTTTTCCTTTTATGTTTTTATCTCATTTGTTGAATATCTTCATATTACATTTATTATCAAAGAGACAAGCTCAAATGCTGCTCTTTTACAATTGTATTACATTTACCTTTTCCCTACTGTGTTTTGTGAGCTGTGAGGAAACATTTCTGCAGCAAATTTCAAAGTCGTGCGGAGTTATTCACTTTTTAGTCAGTGTACCCATCTGGAAAACTCAGGTTTTTATTGTTTCGTTCCTAAAAAAAAGCAGGTAATTAAACTCTTAGACTGAAATCATCACAGGTCACATATTAGGCAGGCAATAAGTTGTTTTTGTCCGACTGACCTTTGGAAGTATTTGAACGGGTATCAGTGGACCCATATTGGCACCGTTTGTTGTACTGCTAATATGGAGGGAAAAAAAGGGGAAACAAAGAAGAAGAAAAAATACATAAAAGGTGCATAAAAGCATAAAGGAAGGTGTGGTGACAACTCTTCAAAGCATTTTAAGCTTTAAGTTATGCCCCATCAACATTATTAAAACCAGGAAAATGAGCAGATTTATGGGATCTGGTGGATCGCTCTCACTCCTCCTTTTCCTTACACAGTTTTGCAGATGGCATTTGGGATTTAAAACAAGCCAGTGAGGGGGTTACACATTGTTATTCTTCTCTCCTACCCTTCATCTACCTTCTCTCCTCCAAGTCCTCCTCCTTCTGCCTCCCGGTGCTCCTCGGCCTGACATCTGGTTTCAATCTTTGCTGAGATTGCGAACACAAGCAGCACACCAGCCATCCCTCGCAGCCCCAATCTTCTCGTTACGTTTTGTTCATCACTTCCCAGCAGTTTGCAGCGCGTGGCTGGGTTCAGCAATCCGGTTGCCGAGAAATACACGCAGGACATCATTTCTTATAATGTGCGGAGGAAAAGTTAAAGGAACAGAGTTTGGAGAGTGATAAATAACAGGACACTGACCATGACCTCCAGGGGAGAAGGGTCAAAGGTCAGGATGCAGTAGATTGTGTGCGCAGGGTCACAGGTTAACAGGTAGTGCAGAGAATGGGGGGGGGGGGATGAAAGGTAAAACTGTTGTTTATGGCTGCTGAGAGGGCAGTCCCGTGTGATAAGTTAGTCTGAGCTCTCAGCTGTGACCCTGGGCCTCCCTTCTAGTCTGTCTATCATCTGCTGTCTCTTTGTATCTCAAGACTTTTCATCCTTGGTATCTACAGGGGGTTGGGGGGGAGGGGGATGTCATCTGAGACAATTAAAGTAAAAAGTATTGCTCTATGGACAGCAGATTTACTTCCCATAACCTCATACAGCGCCAACACAGACCTCATGGCCATATCTATTACATGGAGGGAAACTAATTGAGTTCTTAATATTATTTACAAATAAGTAAAATGTGCCTTGTATTCATATTTTGTCTCCTTTACTCAGAGACCCCTGAATTAATACAATTCAGTGCAACTAATTGTCTTCGGAAGTCCCTTAGTCAATAATATTAGTCCACCTGCGTGTACTTGGCATAAATCCAGCCGTCTCTGAGAAGGCCTCACAGGTTTTTGGAGAACATCCATCCATCCATTTTCCTACACGCTTATCCCTATTGGGGTTTGCGAGGGGTGCTGGTGCCTATCTCCAGCTGTCAATGGGCAAGAGGCAGAGTACACCCTGGACAGGTCGCCAGTCTATTGCAGTTTTGGAGAACATTACTGAACAAACAACATCATGAAGACCAAAAGAGAGGTACCTTTAAAGGAGGGTTGGGTTATAAAACAATCTCACAAGCCCAGAACATCTCACAAAGCTCTATTCATGATCTGAAAGTGGAAAGCAGGTGGCACCCAAACTGAGAGGCCAAGAAAGGTGAGTGTAGAAGTTTCATCGCTTATATCACTATTTGATGGCTAACTATGAGCTATTGGACCAGTACTGGGAGGGGTTGTGTACATAAAAACAAAACCAAGACTCCTTGAATAAAATTGTATTTAACAGCAAAGACACACAAAACAAACAACATGTTAACAGAACATAGCGTTAAGTGTTTCTGATGTGTTTTTTCCAGCATAACATAATCTAATCGTTTTAAGGAAACCTTCAAATAACAAGATTTCTGATCAGATTCTTTACCAAATTACATTTTGCAGGCGGATGTGAATAAAAAGAGACTTTTGCATAAAAACTGGCCTACACAACCATGAAATAAAACTCTTTTAATACCAAAACAATGTAATGACAAAATCAAGCAAAGTTTTGCAACTCTGATGTCCTCAGGTTGAGGAAGGTGTGCTGGTCAAAGGAAATAGAACTGAACTTTTTGCTCTGCATGCAAAACAAAATATGTGGAGGAAAACTATTGTACATCACAATAAACACCGTCCCTATGATAAAGCATGGTAGCGCTTTCTTGCTTTGGGGAGGTTGTTTTTCTTGCATGGAGCTAAATACAGGAAAATCATAGACGAAATCTGTGAGAAGATGCAAAAGATTTGAGACTTGACTTCCGGCAGGATGTAAGGCATACAAATGTGTTACAGTGGCTCAGAAGAAATCCAGGCCTGAATCCTATGGAGAATCTTTGGCAAGAACTGGACTTTGATCTTCACTGAAGAAGAATTGATGCAAATTTCTGTCTGTAGATGCTGAAGCTGGAAGAAACATAATCAAAAAGGCTGTTGTAAATATAGTGCTGACTAAGACCAACATCAGTTTGCATACAGAGTAAGGAGGTCAACAGCGGAAGCAGTAATAAGAGTTCTCACACAGCCCTGACCCACCTGGAGAAGGACAACGCGTGTCAGGATGCTGTTTGTACACTTCAGTTCTGCCTTTAACTCTGTAATCTGCCGTTAACTGGTTAATAAACGGAGCGACCTGAGCCTGGGGAGTTCACTGTGCAGGTGGATTCTGGATTTACTCACACCACAGACCATCCGAATAGATAAGCACGCATCATCAACCTTCATTCTGTATGCAGGGACACCCCAGGGGTGTGTCCTCAGCCCCATTCTCTGTTCAATGCTCACGTATGACAACTCTCCCATTCAGTCCACCAACACCACTATTGTAGGTCTGATTTCTGGTGATAATGAGTCACTCTAAAGAGAGAAGGTCCAGCAACTGGCATTAAGTTACCGGAAAAATAACCTGGATCTCAGCATCTCAAAGGAAATCTAAGCACACCAAATGCACCGCCCTCTTGATACACAGCGAGTAGATTGAGACAGTTGATAACTACAAGTTCCTGGGTACCTGTATCTCTGCTCAGCTCACCTGAAACCCACACATTGTACACCAGGTAGGCACTCCTCACCAGCTGCTCACAAACTTGTACAGGTCAGTGATGGATTGCCTTCTCATACATTGTTATACTGTGTGGTTCTCCAGCCAATCTCAGGAGAACTACACAAAGTAGGCTGAAAGATCAGAACAATACTACACATCATTCTTCAATCTAAAGAAATTCAAGAACAAAGAACATCTTAATGATTCAAAAGACTTTTGGGCAATGATGATGATGAGCATTTATCGTATAATTTGTCATTATCATGAAATATTAGGATCTTATAATAATAATTCAATAAAATGTTACATTTTATTTAAATAGCGCCAATTCACAACACATGTCATCTCAAGGCACTTTGCAAAGTCAAATTCAATCAAATCATACAGATTGGTCAAAAAGTGCCCTGCGATAGACTGGTGACCTGTCCAGGGTGTCCCCCGCCTCTCGCCCATTGACAGCTGGAGATAGGCACCAGCACCCCTCGCACAAGGGATAGACGTGTTAGAAAATGGATGGATGTATGCTGAAATATTTTCTTCATTTTGATGAATGATAGTATTGCTGGAATTGTTACTTTTACTATTTTCTCTGCTTGTTCCATGAGAGCATCACTAAATATCAGTCAATCTGAAGAAGCCTATTTCAAGAGCAGTTATTGTGTTTGTGGGGCTTGGACTGCAGCGACATGGAGTCAAAGCCATACATTTGCCTAAAAATGTATGCAGAGAAGTTGTTAAATAATTCACTTTTATTGACAAAATATGGAGATAACGTTTTAAGTCTGTATTGCCTAACTCCAATAAAAAAATAAAGAAGTAATCTCTTAGAGCAGCGGTTCCTAAACGTGGTCCTCAGCCTCGTGGTCCTTCATGCTTTAGGTGTCTCCTTCCTGCCACACACCTGACTTACATGAATGCATGATTAAGAGGCGTCTGCAGCACTCGACGGCATGCAGAGGATACCATGCAGTCCTTTGAATCAGAGATCAGAGAAATGTCTAAAAGATGCAGGACAGGGGTCCCAGGGCACTGTGGTTGGAAACCACTGTCTCATGATTCTTAATGACCTCTGCTAGTGAATCCTGACATCTTATCTGGGATTCAAAGCTGGGAGGTGTCCTGTTTCTGCTCCATGTTTTGCAGCAGCACCTGTGGTCACCAAACCCAAATCCTTCCTTCACACACAGACACAGACACATTTCTATGTTAGTGTATATAGACAGCACAGGCAGAGACAGAAAGACTGATACAGGGTCTCAGATTCAACGCTGATACTCGACGCCCCAAACGCAGGTCAAATGTTCTCCCTGAATGCAGCTTGTGTTGGAATGTGTTCCACTTAACATTCACAGAGGCTTTATTTAGACAGCGCGACTGTGAAACATGACTGAGATCTACAGTTAGCCTGTTTAGTGGTTTACAGTGATTTATACACATCTCAGTGTCACCGTTCTTTTCTGTCAGCTGCAGTGAAGAAACATTTCCAACAGGCCGTCGGAGCAAAAAGGCTCTCCAGGCAATCTCTAGAGTTATGTAACTGCACGATGTGCTTTTAATTTATCAGTGTGCGTGTGTGTGATTGTGTTCACGCAATTGTCTTGTGTGAGGGCCCGCATAAGGCTAATGAAATGCATTACCTCACCATTACTTCATTATGATGGAAGCATGGAATCCAGTGACCCCGCCAATGGAGTTTCTGTAATTTTTTATTCAGCCATCCATCCATATGCTGTGCCCGCTTCTCCGTGCAGGGTCATGGGGGGGGGGGGGGGGGGGGATTCCAGTAGTCAATGGGCGATGAGGGGTCCACCGCGGACAGTTCACCAGTCCATCACAGTACTTTTTGTTAAAAAGTAAGTACGTTTTTTTAATTACACAGCCAATTTACAATAAAATTTCATTTTTGGGGGACTTCATTAATTTAAAGAGGCCAGTATACGTTAAAAACTTTAACTTTAACACAAATTAAATATTTAACTTAAAAAAATATAAATCTCACACATTATCTCCCACGAGCAATTTAGTGAGATCAACTGAAATAAGAAGTATATTTTCAGATTGTGGGAGGAAGCAGGAGTGCCAGGAGAGAACGCAGAGGGAGATCATGCAAACTCCATGCAGAACACCCCAGGCTGGGATTGAGAACCAGGCCTTTCTGGCTGCAAGGATTATAGCTGTGCCAAGGTGGAACCCCAAAAATGTACCATCAAGCAAAAGTGCATTTCATTGTTCTGGAGGACATGGAAGGAGTGGAGTCGTCTTTCAGACGTCTGATGCATTTAACCATTATAAAATAGGGATGGTTGGGTTCCTGGCGGGTAAGTAAGAAGGTGGACCACATACAGAAGCAATCAGTATTTGACACAAGTTTCTTGGATTCGAATCCTTGATTTACATCATATTTTTAAAAGAAAATAAAAGGTGGGGGACAACAGGTTAAAATCTGGGAAAAAAACAATGTTTTGAATTTCATGAGAGTTTATGTGACTTTAGCTCGGCTTGAAATAGCAATTCTAAAATTGCTATTAGCTAAAATATGTGAATATAACAAAAAGTTTTTTCAGGTCACTTTTAGGTTATATGTTGATTAAATTTCTGCCATAAAGTGTAAATAAGGCATTAACTGCCTTATTTTGTCCTCCACTTGACATGTTTGTTCTAATCAATTGAAAGAAACCAACCCACTTTGCTGAGGTATGCCAGACGTTTTCTGCTAACCATTCCCATGTACCACATTGTGTTATGTGTCCGCACTTCATAAACACAGATAAAGAAATCCAGAAAACTGTTTTGACCAAAATATACTTTATAACTTTGCAAATGTCAAAAGAATCTTCTCTAACGTTTGAAGGAAAACATAAGCAGATTGGAAACTGTTTATCCTGACAGAGCAGTACAGTAGAAGGCATATTAATTAGCCTTTTCTTGTTGTAGATGGTGTTTTGAAGTTAAACGTCTCGCTTGTGTTCCCATCAGCGACAAGGGAAACCACTTGGCTAGATGCATTTGGGCAATAAATGTTTCCCATGTGAATCACAGGTTGCCACAGAGCAGCCAGAGAATGTGCGGATACAGAGATTGAGGTTTGGTCTTAATTGGCTCTGGTAATCCTTCTGTTTATGATCCTATTATGGCTGTCAGAGCACATTCTTTTTAAATGTCTGAGTCTTTTTTTGTCCACTTCACTGAGCCCATTGGTAACTTTCCACATGCAACATCAGTTTTTTTCTTGCAATTAGAATATTTGAGAGATTTTGGATGTCTTCCACTGAAAAGCGAGTCTTTAACTCAGCAGAACACCATTTCAACCAGGCTTTAGAAGAAAACAGCACCTGTGTTAGACCCCATTGGTTGTCTCCCTCGAAGACCGAACTTACTCCATTTAGAGAGACTTTTGTTCTCCAATCGTCTGCGCAGCATAACGCACTTATAGAGCGGATTTTAGTGTTTGAAAGATGAGTATTTTCTTGTTCATTCTGAACCACCAAACTGTGTGTGTGTTTCTTCAGATAGCGTTCATGCCGGTGTGTATGATGGATTCCAGAGCATTGTTCCATCGAGGACTTGGAGCATGGGAAAACCACATTCATGTTCGCTGGCTTTGCGACTGGATGTCTCTTTAAATTATGAGAAATCTTCTAAATCTCTCCTCGCCAACTGCTTTCTTTTACAAAAGTCCTAGCCTCATTTAGTGTGAAATTAGAGTTGGCATCAACATACTTTTCCAACCCTGAAACATAAGCACCCTCTCCTACACTCAAAGAAGTGAAGTGGAGAAAGAATATATGAGACGGTAGAAGGAGCAAATATATAAAAAAGGAAGAATGTAGCTCTCTGGTTTTGGAAAAGTTCCTGTTGGTATTAAAGATGAAGAGAAGATGGGCCCCTCTGAGAGCTGATGGGGGTCTGAGGTTGTCAAGGCAGAATGGAGTTTCTGATTGTGATCCAACACATGCAAACATGTACTTGTGCACATGCCAGCTAGCCCTCGTTGTTTTACATTAAAAAAATAAAATCAAAAGCCAAAGTGGAGAACTCTTTTGGGCCATGGGCCGACACCAGTTTTGTTTTCAAGCATTAAGATTTTGTTCCAACACACTGTACATTGATTTCACACCCATGAACAAATAATTTCATGCTTGTGTACTTAAACATCATATATCAGTTCCATCCATCCATCCATTTTCCAAACCGCTTAATCCCTCATGGGGTCGCGGGGGGTGCTGGTGCCTATCTCCAGCGTTCACCGGACGAGAGGCAGGGTTCATATATCAGTTAATTTATTAAATAAATTTATTATAAATGGACATATTATTTAAATTTCATTGCATATATCTTGTGTCGGAAAATTGATGGATGGATGGATGGATGGATGGATGGATGGATGGATGGATGGATGGATGGATGGATGGATGGATGGATGGATGGATGGATGGATGGATGGATGGATGGATGGATGGATGGATGGATGGATGGATGGATGCAAATATCTTCTAACGATCTTATGTTTCCCCCTCCATGCAAGGATTCTGGTTCTGATCTGTGTTTGGGCCAGATCAGTCTTATGAAAGATGATAAACAGATTGTGATCGACTCAAAATAGCTAAGAAACCTCCTGATTAAAATATTGATAAAGATTAAAAGTAGACTACTCTATTTGCATTTCCCACTGGTGGATCATAACCAGGCTGCAAGCTTCAAAAGGCAAAATAAGAAACAGGAAAAACAATACAAATAAAAGTAAGCTATTTATTGAACGTTTTATTTAACTCAAAACAAGCTTTTAATCACTGGATCAAAAGCCATTAGTCAAATAATGCAAAAAAACAGAACTATGAAAGTCAAAAAAGGACTCAGTAGTTTTACAGTTCTTGTTGATCACTTCAATTATCTGTTTAGGCGTGCCGGATCTGAGTGTTTCCTGCAGGCTGGTGGGAAAGTTGCTCCAAGTGATGAAGATGGCTTCATGAAGGGCATCAGCAGTCAGCAACTTGTGTCTGTTTTCTGAAACCTCCCTTGCCATCTACCCAAAGTGCTCTCACTGGGATTTAGATCCGGGAAAAAGGCATCAAGGTCCAAAAGAGAGACATTGATCTACTGGACGACGTCTTCGTCAGGCTGGTGTTGTGAACTGCAGTGTTGTTCTGTTAAAAGATCCAGTGACCACCGCACAGATGATGGGCCTCAGTGTAGAGGGATGCTCGTTGCAACATCTCCATATAGCCAGCTGAAGTTTGATGCCCGAAGCTCAGTCTTTCCATTGAAGGAAAAAATCCCAGATCATGAGGGAGCCTCCTTCACTTTGCTGTGTTGTAAACATCTCTATTGGGATTAAGATGGATAAGAGGAGACCGTCCTGGGATCATTGGTCTGCAGTAAGCAGTAAAGCTGTAGATTTAGGTCAAGGGTCTGTTTTTGTCTTCATGGACATCCCACATAATCCTTTGGTGCATGTCCTTACAGTAAACTATCAGCAGAATATTTAAATTCTTGTTTGTCAAAGTTGGTACAATACATACTGTTACATGTTTCAAACATCCAAAGAGTTAGGGCGTTTGTTCTCTAACTGGTTGGTTGCCAGTTCAATCCCCTGCTCTGACCGTTGTGTCCTTGGGCAAGAAAATTTTCCCGCATTGCCTGCTGCCGGTGGTCAGAGGACCCGGTGGCGGCGATGTATTGCAGCCTCGCTTCTGTCAGTCTGCCCCAGGACAACAGTGGCTACTAACATAGCTCACCACCGTTAGGGTGTGAATGTGTGAATGACTGACTAGCGTGAAGCACTTTGGGGTTGTTGGACTTGTTAAAGCGCTATACAAGTACATGTTATTTCCCATTTATATCCTGAGCGTTCTGCTGCAGGATATAAATGATATAAATGTACTCAAAAAAGTCAGGAATGAAGCAACCATGTCTACAATGAACAAGATTATCAAAAGACAAAATAACCATTATCTACAGCTATTTTGTGCCATTACACAAACCTTGGTGGGCATAAAATGTTCTGTGAAAGACAGAACGTTCTTAGACTCCCAGAAAATGAGTACAAAATTGAAATTGTAAAAACATGAGGCAATGATGCAATAGTCCAATAGCTGATGATTAAAAACAGTCACTGATGGTCTTCAACATAGATCAACTGTGTCCGCATGAACTGACAAAAACTCTCAAGACTGCGATGTAATATTCAAAGTCCAAAAAGACATTGTTCCTCAGGATTATGTAAATAGAAATCAGGCTCTTTGAACACCAGGTAAAGAGGCATTGTGTCTTGAAATCTTCGAACAACTGAGAGGAGACTCCATGCCTAAACCTTTGAACATGTTGAACCCATGAAACAGCAAAATTGACCTAGTTTTTATTCCTCCTTGTCCTAACAAATATCTAGTGTCATAAATAGCTTTTACCTCTTTTGTATTAGAAAACAAATTAGATCTGAGTGTTAGAGTGTTTTATCAGTCACATTTAGATATTTTTACCAAGCAAGCTTTAACAAAAATGAGTCAGCTTTCTGAAAAACGTTATCTTGCAGAAGTAAGCGTCTCTTCATCCTTTAATAGATCGTCATCACACCGAACTCTCTTGCGTGTGATATTAACCAGACACCAGGAGGAGTGCAGCCGGCAGGGATTTGTTGGCCAAGGGAGAATTAAATCATTGCTTAACTTCAGGAGAACCTCTGGACATATGCTTGTTCAGACTGTCCCGCAGGTTTGTTTCAGATTACCAAAGACTTTTTTCCCTAAATTGCAGAAGAACTTCACGTTGGCAGTGAGCTCGACACCAAAAAGGCTTAATTGCTAATGTGGTCAGTTGAGTCAAAACAAGCCTATCTGTCAAAACCTTCCAAACTGAATGCTCGAATGGACACAGATCTGTAATTTTGTACAAATTGGTATTTATATAGACAATGTGCCCTTTAAAACACTTTTGGCATACCGGTTTGGCGTGTTCTACTGAAGACTACTTTGGTCAACATTATCACGTGTAATTATAGTTGCGGTGTACCGTACGTTTCTGTTTTAAAGAACAAGGTCTGATTACTCCTCCTCTTTATTGTGTCAGGTACATTTCTTCCTCTAGTGTTCAAAAAAGTGAAACAGCTCCTGGCTCTGAGCACAGAACTATCAGTCAGTGAGAAACATGACACCAACCCATAACTTTTACCAACAAAGATCTGGATTCAAAAATTATTTTGGTTGTGACTGTTGGTTGCAAGAGGCCAATCCGAGTGTTCATAGGGCAGAGATGGTGAATCAAGTTTGAGAATTTGACTTGAGAAATACCCAGGTCGCTAAAAGACTTGATTAGTCTTGTGCCCCAAAGACTTGAGACTTGACTTGAACTCCTGGTTTGAGACTCAACTCTTAGTTGCCGTTTTTATCTCGTGTAACGAAAAGGAAAAGGAAGCTGGTATGTACAGACAGCTACTGTGCATGTTTTATTGTGAAAGGATAAGGTGGATTATTACGGGCTGTAAATGGTTAATAACAACATTTAATATTACCTGTAGTTTAATTATAAAGAAGACAGATGTCTCGCTAACCAAATACTGTTTTAAATGACTTTGGATCATTCAGAAAATAAAATAAAGGCAACTTATTTCTGATATTCTCTCGCTGTTAAACTGGCAGCAACATTAGAAGGACATGACCGACTGAAAAGAACAAAATAAAAGCACTTCCTCTTCGGTCAGAAGTTTGACACTCATTCTACACTTTGTCTTGTTCATTTTATCGGAGTCCATACCTTAAAGTTGAACATTTGTACTATTTAGAAATGAGAAAAAGGCTTTAAACATAGCTTTAGAAATTGTTTATTTTATTAGAATTATTTAGTTTTGGGTGGTAAATGAACTGAAATGGCATTTTTCCAGACATTCTGACCACTCCAAGTGCTTTACACTAAAGCCACATTCACCCAATCACACACCAATACACAGCTCAATAGGCAACTTGGGGTTAAGTGCCTTGCCCAGGGGCACATTGACATGTAACAGGGAGAAGCTGGAATCAAATCAATAACCTTCCGATAGCAAGACAACTCCTCTACCCATTGAGCCACAGTTGCCCCATGTTGAAATATTAAAGGAAAAGTCAATGTAGAACAAAAGATCAATAGATAAGTATCAAATATTCATACACTACAGGTTTGAAATCCTAACCTAAATCGATGCCGGGTTGGCGGTTCACTAGCTGTCATGGATTTGATGAGAAAATGTTTATTTCAGTCGTTTGACACTTGATTCTGACCGTGGGATAAAAGACTTAAGAATTAACTTGGGGAAAAAAAAGGTTTCGTTAATGTCTTTGCCATAGAGACGTGACTGACTGATGAGCTGATGTAGAATGGTAAATGATCAGCTGATCATGTGAAATGTGACCTGAGCAGAACTACATGGCCTGCCTGAACCAACACTGTACTGAACAGCTCTGACTTTTTCACATTAAAATATAACAACAAACTATTTTGCTTGAAAATATCACTTATCAAATATTTGTCTTTAAAAATTAGATGGTTAAAATAAAAGACACATGCCTGTCATAATCTACAGCTGTTTGTCTGTTTGTTTACCTCCATGTAGCTCATCACATCTCCACAGTATTAGAGTTCCGGGTTTCAGTTCCAGGTTTCTCCACTGGATTCTTCGGTTTCCTCACGTCCTGTAAGTTTTTTCTGAGCCATCATTAAATACACAGAACTCTCTTGTAAACGAGACCACCAGTCTCACTGAGATTATATGTCTAAATAAAAGTAAATAAAATAATTATCAGGCATCTAGTTGCAACTTCAAACAACCTGAAAACATGGCAAAAGAATCCAGACAAACACCCAGTAACTGTAAATGACGTTATCGCTCTTTTTTGAGTATTGATTAGCACGGTCAGAGAGCTGCAATTCCCTTTCTGAGGCTGGCAGTTCATCTTCCGGGACACGGCGTGCAGTGTTTTTGGCACCTCCCCGTGTCCTCAGACCACCAATCAGGGATGGCAAAGTAACCTGTGCACCTCGCAGAAAGCCTCTTTGAACGACGTCTCTGCTGTTTATCACAGTTACCAGCTCCACCCTCTGCATCAACAGGGAGTGCATCTGTAGCTGATCATAAATGGCTTGAATTGGTAACAGAGACAAATTTCTTGATCAGGAAATATCATAGTATCATAGTAAAACCATGCAATGTCAGTTGAAGTTTCATTATTGTGATTTATTTTGATTTATAGAATTTTAAGCTCACATCTAACATGCTGAGCTTACTTTAATATAAGATGTCTCAAACAAGCAATATCTCCATCTGCGAAGTCTTTTTAAGTTCATATGCTCCTGTGTTCTTTACGGTCTCATTCAGAATCTGCAGGGATCCATGATGGCAGAGGATTGGACGGCACCTGGAGTCGATGGGATTTTTCTTTTTAAATGACCAGATTATGTCTGAATAATTTAGGTTGTTTATGGTTGAGGATAAGAGAAGGTGAGCAGTTACTCTGAGATGAGATAACTGCTGAGGCTAAGTTGTGTTCAACAGGGTTTGTTTTGTGAAGTTGGTCCATCCATTAACTAGAGCTCCCCACTTGTGTAACCATTCATCTTGTGTTGGCCAAAACGCACAGTTGAGAAGATTAAACATTAATTAAATAACAATTCCGCCTGTTTTTGTCTCGCCTACATTTGGACTGTGGCATGAAGCCGTTGTTTACAAGAAGGATGTCGTGTGGAAGTGAAAGCGGTGAAACGGAGACAAGTATTGGAAGTTGACCTACCACTGCTGCTGCTCGTTTGCGCTCACCCAAACACACTCACAGTCAAAACAGTACCCCCCCCCCCTCCTTCTGTCCATGTACGGCTAAAATATGCGAGGTGTGTAATGGAGGTGAGTGATAATATATGAGAAACACATGGTGAGCTTTGCACAGTCTATCACCAGCTCTTTGCCTCATATATTCTTTCACTCCTCTCTGCCCTCTTGCTTCTTCATTTACGCTGTTGCCAGAGTCAGCGGTGTTCTCCACAACTTGTCCAGCCTTACTTTGGGACATCAAGGCCTGCATGGTAAAAACCTCACTTTCTGGGCTGTGAAAATACGTAAGATCTGTACAACCTCAATCCTGGTCTGTTCTGAGTGTGGGTAACTGAACAACAAGCTGTTATGCAACTTCTCATATGCTCCTCCTTAGCTTTTTACTCCTCTGTGTCTAAATCCTTTTTTTTTTTTTTCTCAGGCTCTGTCCAGAGCTGTTGGCAAGTAAATGAAAGACACATCCTTATTTACTTTTTTTAAAAGATCTGGTGAAATATTGTGGTAAAATGCATTCCCAAGAGGTAAACTGACCTCTAGAAATATAGAGTTCAGATTAAATTCAAAGCATAGGTATGTCAAGATCCCAAGTATCGTTTTGGGTACCTGAGAACTTTCTATACCAGGATAAACTGTGTTGGAGCAGCATTTTATGGATGCCTTGAAGAAACAAAATACTGTTACTGTCACGAAAAACAACAAGGTGGAGACTGCAATATCTTGAAGGTCATCGGGGAGGGAGCTAATTGTAACACTGAGAAAATGTTTATATTTGTACTGCACTTGTTAAAACTACTCAGTGTTCAAGCATATACAGGTGATTGGATCTATTAACTTTGATTTATTATCTGATTGAGACTCTAGAGGAACACAGAACAGAATTTAAGATTTTCCTGTTTTCCTTGCGTATGCGGCGTACGTGTGTGACACTTTGATGGATGAAGAGGTAAAAGGTCACACAAGTAAGTTAGGTGTGTGATGATCATTAGATGAGAGAGCAAGAGAGAGAGAGTGAGAGGTGATGAAGGATGCATGAGTCGAGGTGGCAGCAGGGTTGTTTTTCACAATCTCGTCTGGCCTTTTCTCCAGTGCTCAGCAGGAATATTACACAGCTCGTCTGCTGAGCCACATATCAGGCA
This sequence comes from Fundulus diaphanus, assembly GCA_037039145.1. Taxonomy (NCBI): domain Eukaryota; kingdom Metazoa; phylum Chordata; class Actinopteri; order Cyprinodontiformes; family Fundulidae; genus Fundulus; species Fundulus diaphanus. The sequence goes on from CM073128.1 coordinate 38,280,082, forward strand.
TTCCTGTGTGGATAAAGAGAGGGAGGGGATGTGGAAAAGTGAAGCAAAGATGAAGACAAGGAGAGAGATTTGACACAAATGGACGGGCATCAGCTGTAGAGAAAAGTTGGCATGCAGCAGATAGACTGCGGCTCAAAAGTTTGGGGTCACCCAAAACGTGTGACGTTTTTCCAAGGAAACACATTTTATTAATCAATTGATTTGCAAAATGAATAGAAAATATAGTCAAGAATTGACAAGATTGGAAATAATGATTGGTAGTTGGAATAATAATTCTGGCCTTCAAAATTCGATTTCATCTGAGATTCCTCCATTCGCAGCAATTGCAGCCTTGCAGACCTTTGGCATTCAGTTTGTTGAGGTAACCTGAGAAATTTTCACCCCATGCTTCCTGAAGCACCTCCCACACGTTGGACTGGCTAGATGGGCACTTCTTACGCAGCATACAGTTAAGCTGCTCCCACAACAACTCAATGGGATTGAGATCTGGGGACTGTGTTAGTCACTCCATTATAGACAGAACACCACATTGACAATGTTTATTTTGTATTTGTTTATTGTTATTTTAATTTAAGAAAATTGTGCTTTAATTAAAGATATAGGACATTTCTAAGTGGCCCCAAACTTTTGAACGCTAGTGTAATTTAACCAAAAGATCTACAAATAAAGCACCAAACGACACATAAACATCTTGATAAGCATGATCCATCATTTGAAGGCTGTATGTAAGTGCAATCTTTGGGTCTGCAGAGCCTTAGAGTTGTAAATGCACGGATGTGGGTGTTCTGCTTGTACAGCCTGTGAGCTCTGTGTGGGCATGTATATTTAGGTTGGCTCAGCTCCCCCAGAGGCCCACCTCTTTGGGGAAATGAGTATTCGGAACTGGACATTTCCCTTTATGAATGACATCACTGATGCATAGTATGAAAGCTTGTGGACCTTTTTGACCTTTACTTTATTGCTGCCCTAAAAAGAAAATATATAGAGACCAAACTATTTAAATACGAGAAAGGTGAACACATCATTTCGAGAAAACTGTGTTTACATTCAGATTTCTTTTTAAAGGGAAACTCGAGCCAAGCAAAAATAGCCTACCACAGTTATCATCAACTTGTGGCCACTAATATATATCTGGCCTATGATTTCATTCCAGTCTGACTCATATAGAATTAACACTGACTCCCATAGTGTTTGCCCTACCAATACCACACCCACAATAGTGTCTTGACATTTGATTATGGTAAAACATTCAACTGCGTAATGGGATACTTTTTTTAAGTCGTCAGCTGTCCTTTTATGCATTTTTTCCATGTAAACAGTAGCAACGTCATTATGTCCATACCTGTCATGTAATCACCTACAAAGGTTGCGGGAGATGCTTGTTAAATAAAAAAGTCTTTACTAGAAAGAATTAAGAATCGAAACAATCAACATTTTGATATAATATTGACACAAAATATTTATTTGTTTCAAAATTAAGATAAACAAAGATATATATTTTTTTACTTAAGATACTCAATAAATATGTAACAATACATACAAACATAGCTGGTCATCCACATGTCGAATAAAAGAAGAAGAAAAACTACAAACATTAGCAGCATTAGACACATGTCTGTGAGAGAGGTAAGTAAGAATAAATTTCACTCAGCATATATCCATCCTCCTGTCAATATAATGTCCTAGTTATTTTTGCTGGTATTTGAAAAGCGTATTTAAATAACTTTCAAGTTGTTGAAATATCGGCGATCAAGTGTACAAGATGCTTTTGAATGCATCGTAGAACTGAAGCTAGTGAGAGAACAGCTTCTTGACTCAGCATCAGCATAGCTGCTGCCGTAAAGAACTGCATGGCTTTTGGTCAAATGCTACAGGTAGCTGGATCTGAACTTTAGCCAATTTTTCTCCAAACCACTGACGTTTACATTTGGCCAAAGGTGAGTAAGTTCAGCGTAGAGCGAGCTACGTAACTTTTCCCTGACATGAAACTTTTGTTCAGGCCACCTTTTTTTCTCGCTGGTGTCAAAAAAAGACACCAGCGAGTCATTAAAATCTTCACTTGGATGTGGTTGTTGCCTGCACAAGGGTTTCGCCTGGATCGCCTGCCGTTGGTCGCTTGACATTTCGTCTCTCACTTGCAAACAATCCACGCTGACAGCGCACTGGCAACGCAGCCATTTCCTCCCAGTCCGCTTCATCCTCTTGCTGGTGTTCCTCCTGTCTGTTCAACTCACCGTAGCGAACATGGATTTTACCGTGCTAGTCATGTTGCTGTATGTAATGTGGAAAACCGAAGAACAGTGATGGTGCCCCTGGGTACACCAGATACTCTTGGGATGCACCTGGTTTTTCGGATACCACCACCTATACTTGCGTCTGGATGACCGTCGCTTCCATCTTTCCAGGACCCAGGATGAGGACCTCCTGCCCCACGTCAGTAGACAGATCACCCTCCGAGAGACGAACTACAGGCGTCTTCGGTCAATAAATCCATCATTGCGCAATAGAATACAGCCTAATTGTACTGCCTGAATATGTAACATAAAAAACATTTTTGTGCTTGAAGAAATGGACGAGGAGCACTGTTAATGCGACCCAGATTTTTGAACTGGAGCAAAATTTCACTTTGTTCTACTCACAATTTTGCATCGTTGTATTTGCTCATTTCATGCCGTTCACGTCGCTTGAGACGTGTCCTTTGCATCGCGGACCGTTAATCTGCTCCTGAAAGCACCTTTATATAGGGATAACATGTAAATCACTTGCTCCAAAGGTCTCGTTCGTGTTCAGCGTGAACGCACCTTAACAACATCATGACAACCATGGCCTTTTTCTTTTACGGTCATAAATGGATGTATTGTCAATTATATTGGGTTCAGCAGGGTCCTGCTAACCAGCTATTTCTTTTAATCAGGTGTACTGGAACAGGGAGAAATCTAAAACATGAAGGACATTAGTTCTTAAGGACTGGAGTTTGACATCCCTTTGCCAAGGTAGTGCCATATTAAAGCTTTTTGAATAGGGGTGTAGTAGTCCATGTATTAATACCAAAAACATTTGGCAAAGCCCTTTTAGTTCAGCGGGACGGGGGCAGAATATTTACGTAAGGAACCAGAGAAGAACTCCAACTGCAACCACACAACTTTAAGAAGCTGTTGTTGTGACATGAGCTAAGCTCCTCCCCTCTAACTCCTTACTCTTAGAGGTTAACCCAAACCAGCTCTCCATCCAACGGGTCCTAGATTCCTAAGTCTGCCGAGTATTACCCTGTACAGCGTTCTCAGGCAATGTAAGCTGGTGTCAAGGAATATTTGTCTCGCTACTCGCAGCCTACTTCCCAGTGGCACATCCTGCTTCCGATAGCAAAATCTTCACCAAATAACTTAAGCAACAACTACCCTTTCCTAAAATGAAAGCTTGACTTCTCTGGTTTTCATTCTAGGCCTTAAGGTGAGGAAGAAAGGAATCAGTTCAGCAGCTAACATAGGCTTTTCTCTCAGGCCATGAAATGAATTTTGGTTCTGGATATTAGACGATCATTATACTTTAATCCTTCATTAATTTTAGCATGAACACATGGAAGTATCTCACCTCTATCAGGTCGTTCAACACACCAAAACAAAGCATAGATTAAGGACTCCTGGCAATCTTTAAACTCTATTTGGGAATATTAGAGCTTCTCTATCAGCTACACTGACAATGGAGAAAGAAAGGGGGACTGGACTAAAGGGAAATGTCAGGTATATGGTACCATCGTCGCTCCTGAGCATGTTTGTTTTTGCCATATTTGGGAACAGGTTCCAGGATGGCACTGAGAAGGAGAAGTAGGTGGTTTTTTATAGCATGAAGTTTGATGATTTGCAATATGTGTTGAGAGGAAGCTGGAACCTTACTTTTGTCTGAGTTGTGGAGCTTTCCAGGAGGGAGATGAGTATACCCACACAGGCTGAAGTTGACAGGTTGTGGTGTGTGGAGAAGATAGTTGATGAGCTCTTGTTTCTTGTTCCACGGGAAGATAGAGACGATGGTGGAGCGTTGGAGGGTGGACGGGCAGGTGAGTAATGTTGGTGTGTCGCGAGATACAGCAGCAGATCCAGGGAGGAGCAAAGGTGGGAGAGTATTCAAAGGTGATCCATAGATGAGTTTGCCAACAAACTCTGGGGGAAAACAATAATCATGCCAAGCTTGCCAACGTCCGTGCTTCAGTTAACCTCAGGTCTGGATGTAAGTTTTCATTTTATTCATTAAACCTCCCAACTCGCTGTGCTGCTTCTGCCTGCCTGCTTGCATTTGGATCCAACACCAGGGACCTCGACTGACAATTTTAGAAAGATGACCAAAATATCTAACCTTAAACCAGTACATCTGCTGTTGTGAGACTTAAAAGAACGAGTGTGAGGGAAAAGGCTGCGACTGTTGACTAATCCATCTATATTTTTCCCGATTAGTCAACAAGTCAAGAATTATCTTTTATCCAACTCTACTTTCTGCTTTCTGCACAATCCTATACATCCCCATAATAAATCAAAATAATGACTTTTAAAATAAGAATTCTGTCATACTTTTACTTCTTTGGTCAGCTGTAATTGAAAATCTCAAATACGTAAATGAAAACGGAACTGGATTGTCATGCTTTAGTCCTTAGGGCAGTTTGTAAAGGTTTATGGAACCTTTGTTCTAATTTTGCAACAACAAAAAAAGATGCTGCTTGATTCAGCAGGTAGATCATCTGGTAGCTAAACTGGATCGTAATATAATAATTGTAAACAACAGCTAACTAAGGCAAGTACATAGTGGTTAAGAACAGAGCACAATTGCTGAATCAGACACTTTATTGTTGTCCTATTCACTTTTTTACTCTTGCTTCTACCACGTTTGCTACCACAATTCCAGTTGTATTTGCTTGAGCAACTATTAGTCATTATGCCTTATTAAAACTTTCAGAAAGATTATTGTACAAACATCCATCCATGGTTTAAACCTGTGTGTCCTTGCAGGGTTCAAGGATTTCCTATCTTCAGCTTTCATTGGACCAAGGAGAGGTCCATCACAGCAATTGTACAAGTAAAAACATTAAAAGGTTTTGAACACCACACATGAACTCAACTCGCAACTCGACGCATGAACAGCTCTAATATACCATAACAACCCACAGTGTGGGGGTGTCTAGCTGTCAGCCACAACTCCAGTGTGCGTTGCTCAACAATCCTTCTCCATTGTTTTGGATTTGTATTTCCAAGTGTCAGAAAATAAAACTAGCCTAAGTTCATCTGACGTTCATTTGTCTGTTTTGTTTGCTGCTCTTTAGTGCAGAAGGTCCAATGCGTGGCGCAAGTGGTGAGAAATCATGCATGTGAAATTATGTGCCACACAGCAGCGTACCCAGTGTGCTTAAACTCAATGAAAATGTTGAGTGATGCCACACAGCTCTGTGGTGCCTGTGTAGATGCTCATGCAATGCAGTTTTGCAAGCACTGGAAGAGAGATTTGCACAGTCAGCATTTACCTTGCTCAGAGACAAAGCAGACAATACCTAAGTGCTACAAGCTGATTTGCAAGACTGCTCAACAATTACAGCAAAATGCTCCATTACCGTTTTTATGAGACAAAGGGTGTTACAAATTTTACTGATAGCAAAGCTTCATAAAATTTGCTCTTTCTTTTGCATTGAAATTTCATCTAGGGCTCCAAAAAATACTTTGGAAGTTTAAGTGGATAGATTAGTACATGCAAAAAACCTGACGTTGGGAGAAACAGCTTTGAGCCTTATCAATTCTCTTGCTGCAACAGCGTGTCACTGTTTCTGGCAAAATGCTGTCTGCTAAACAAGACCACACCAACATACTGATATTGGTGTCAAGCCACTAACCTCTCAAAATTTCCTGAATTTATGAAATCCAATTAAGCTGTTAGCGGTCTCCCCAATTACATTTTGTTTTAATTATCTGGTAACGATTCAGTGTGCAAGATGTCAAAGTTCAGTCCCCTTCCCTTGTTTTTCTTGTTTTTAACACAGGAAAATTTCCAACCAGTCCTTCATACTTGGTGAACATGAAGAAACTACTCTTTGCTCAAAATAACAATAAAAATCTACACTTTCCTCAAAAAATAACATATTCAGCTGCGGTTTTTCTGTACTAGAAAATAAAGAATCATGGTAGAAGAAAAAGCGGAGGAGTGTGACATGAATAATTGGGAGCCATTATCGAAGAAATACGTTTAAAAAGTGAATAGGGCAGATAAATATGTTGTGGTAACATCATCCTCCCTGAACACAGAGCAGCAGAGATCAAGAGGGCATCACGGGGAGTGTTAGCAAGTCTGCTATCTGTCTGCCAGCTTTCGCCCGTTAAAACCTGTCATATCTCAGATTCTGTCTGTCGGCGAAAAAGGCAACGCACAACGCAAGGGGCAAAAATTAGCAAAAGAACCCATTGGACCTTTGACACCGCCCCCTCCCCTGTAGCTCTGTGAATGCAGGGGCGCTGTCAGGAAAAGGAGCTCTGCGTGCGTCAGACTGTACACAAAAAAGCCTTCACTCACCTCGTCCACTCAGCTTATCTGCCCTCCTACTAAATGATCCCATTTCCACAGGAAAAGAGGGAGACAGAGAGGGAGAGAGATGTGAGGCGTGAGGCGTGGTGAGTCCCCAGTACTGACAAAACCTTTAAAACTATGTAGAGTTCAGGAGGGTTAGGTTATGTCACAATGGACACAGAAGAAGTACAAACATGATTAGATTTCATTATATTTTGATTACAGTCCTTTTAAAAGTATTCATAGCACTTTTTCCTAGTTTTGCTTAAGTACCTAAAAGCTTCAATGTCTTTATTCGGATTTTGTTTGACAGCCCAACTCATGGTAGTGTATAAAGGTGAAAGTGGAGGGAAATTCATAATATGCCTTTTTATACGAATGAAAGCTGTAAAAATGTGATGAACAAATGAGCCACTCCAGAAGAGGGGGGCTCTTCTGATACCCCTAAATAAAATACATGTTATGTCTGCAGAGGTTGCCGTACCTGAATCTTTTTTGTTCCCAGAAGAAATCCAGTGTTTTGTGAATGGTTCAGAGATTTGTTACAGAACATTAATGATAAATGGGTGGAATTTATATAGCGAGCGCTTTACACTATGGCTACAGAGATGCTGTTAGGAGTTGATGGAAATATGTATAGAGATAAATATAGGACAATCCTGACAGAAAATCTGTTAAAGGCTGCAAAAGCTTTTAATCTGAGGTAGAAAATGTGCTTACCGCAAGATACACAATCAGAGCTATTTTGGAATAGTTTAGATCAAATCATATTCATGTGTTGCAAGGGCCTATTCCAAGTCTGCACCTAAAAACAATAGAGAATCTGTGGCTTACCTTGACACTTGATGTTCACAGAATTTGTTCATCCAATCTGACTGAACTTTTGTTTATTTTTGCTTCTAAGAATGAGCGGATTATTTTTCTTCTTCAAATAAACACAAACGCTGGCCACACTTTAGATTTTTCGTTCTAAAGAAATTAGAGAACTGTGTATAATTTTCTTTCCATTTTTGGGTTATGCACAATTTTCTCTTGGTCCATCACATACAATAAAAAAGATACACTGATGTTTGTAGTGGTAATTTGAAAAAATATGGAAAAGTTCAAGTGTTCTGACTTCATTTGCACGGCACTGTGTGTGAGTTTCATACATGCCGACACACATGGACAAGACCATGCCAAAGCTGCAAAGGAGTTCAGCGTCACGAGTGTCTGTGGGTGGTTGTGAATCAGCTGTAACAAACCTTTGATAATCCCATTTTGAGGGGGCGAGAACTGCATCTACATTTCCCACTTCCTCTCTATCAATTTAAAAATCCAATCTGCGTAGAAGACAGTTTACCGAATAACTGGATTAGGAAACAAGTAGACTGGAACAATTCATGAAACGGAGGGAAATGAAACTGCTAAATAAGAAACACACTCTGTTCCCAACATGCAAACACTTGATATTTCTTTGGATCTGGTGCTCAAAGCCAAATACATGCCATCGTGCTCTCTTCCGTCCTGGAGCTTCCTGTTTCCTGTGTTATAGGAAATTAAGTGCAGGTTTGTTATATTTATCCATCACTGAAAATCTATCAGCGTAACAGACTGAATATGGTTTAGATTCTGTTTTTAAAGTGCAGCCCAGAATTTTGTTGGTTCGGCCCCAGGCTAATCACGCCACAGACAAAATTCATTCATGAATAAATTCCCTTTATTCAGTTATTTTCACGATTTAAATACCTACAAACTGCAGCCCTCACTGCTTCCTCTTAGCTCTGAATTGTGCCATGCACTTGTAATATTACTCCATGCTGAACTCTCACACATTCTCTCTATCCAGTCTTGACTTTTACCAGCTGATTTTATGTGCAAACATAGATAAAGACAGCCTTTAGCAACTTGTTGCCAAACAAAGCTGGAATTTCCATTGGCAGCTGTGTGTGGTGGTTCAGAAAAAAAAGATTGCATCAGCACTGTTGATAATAAATGTAAAAGTACCATCTTTACATTAGAGAAATCAGAGATTTTGTAGTCGATGTTTGACCTGCTGAATCTGATTCCAGCCATTTTCAGCTTCTCTTTCAAAAGTATGATTGGCTGCATTCCCAGTATTTCTAGCCTTCCTGCTGTGATTGGTCACATTTGCATTACAAGTAAAGTCACAATGTGTGTGTATGTGTGACAGAAGACTCTGTAGAAACGTGCTGTGCTCCTATTTAAAAACCAAGGCAATCTAATACCAGAACTGCTATATTAAGATGACTTTCGATCTTTCATTAGCATTATTAGCATGGTTATCATTTTTAAAATGTACGAATTCACACCCTTCTGCTGGCAGATTGCGCTTTCTCTAAAACTGCTGTGGTATGACATGTTGAAGGAGTGAAATGCACCTGCTGAAGTTCATGTCTAGTGTAGAAGCCTGAATGAGTAGCTGACATGCCTGCGTCCAACACACAGTTCCTTCTTCCTCAGTGGGCCTCCTCTGGCTTAATCTTAAAACCGATTTCTGATCCAAATAATTAACGTCTTCTTCCTGCAGCAACAACTTCCACATCAAAGAGTGTTGTGGTTAGTGTAACCTTGAGGAGACAATGTAAAGTTTACATTTTTATTGTTCTGACTGGTCCATTTTTGGTCAGTTGAGTCTTGCCCCCACTAGATTTTTTCAGAGCTTCTCCACATAGTACCTTCTTCACCTTCATGGTGAAGCAGGGGGGCCCAAGTCCAGTCCTTGAAAGATACTATCCTGCAACGTATCTGATTCAAATGGCTGAATTCCCTCATCAGCATGCAATTTAGCTCCACAGAGGCCTAGGAATAAGCCATTAATTTAATTCAAGTATGTTGGAGAAGGGAAGCATCTTGCATCTAGCAAGATGGTAGCTCCCAAGGACTGGACTTATGTACCCCTGCCGTAAAAGGTACAGGATTCAGTGACTTCCAATGTGGAAGAAGTTGCTCTGGCAATCTCCACTACCATTAGATCCAATATGATAAAACTACACCAAATCTATACAGAGGTGGGTAGAGTAGCCAAAAATTGTCCTTAAGTCAGAGTAGCACTACTTCAACATATTTTTACTCAAGTAAAAGTAAAGGTTGTCAGCCAAGAAATTACTCAAGTAAGAGTAGAAAAATAATTCAGTAGTAAGGCCACTCAAGTACCGAGTAAGTAATTATAACAGCTGATGATTTAATATTTAAAAATTATGTAACCAGACATACAAAAATATAAGGTTATGTGCAAATTCTGTTCTTTCAAAGACAAGAGCTATACTAAAGACACTAAAGACAAAAGAAACACTTTTCAAATTTTTTTCAACAATGAAGCAATACTTACAACAGTTAATGTATAGTATGTTAGAACAGTCCAAAGTACTTCCAATGACAATATCTATTTATTGTACATTTATTTGACCTCCAAATGACTAATTGAGCTCAGCAGATAGAAAATACCATTGAAATAACAAACCGTGTGTAGAAATAAGAAGTAAGAAATCATGAAGTTACTCGCAGTTAGTGGAGTAGCCAGAAATTTTACACAAGTAAGAGTAACGATACTTGAGTAATAATGTGACTCAAGTAAAGGTAAAAAAGTACAGTGCAGTAAAGCTAGTCCTGAAAGTACATTTTCTCAAAAAGTTACTCAAGAAACAGGAAAAGGCAAACACACTGTAGGGACGTTTAGAGAGCACAACTTGCTATATATGATTTTAAACTGATAGAGGACTCAAGTATACAGAAAAAAATACTTTTGCATAGTGGATCAACAAGTTACAAGGTGACAATCAAAATCGTATTCTCACATGCAAAAGAGAACCTGTCCGGAGCACTTACTCAAAAAAAATATATATATGTTTACATGTGCATTTGTTGTGTTGTGCAATTATACACTGTTTAAAGTTATTTCATGTTTATTAAATAACCCTCTGTCTGTTAAGTATTGTCTGGTGATGATCAGCTCTTAAACTGATATCAAGACAATGGTTGAAAGGGATGAATTCGAGCACTAGCGATCTTTTACCGGCAAACCCTGCACACACATAGAATAAAGGAGTGACAACTTCTTTTCAAGTTCAAGAATTTAATAACAGAAATAGAATGAACATCCAGAGAACATCACTATGTAATGCTGTTTATCTGAATTAACACAATATTTCAATTAACAAATCCTCTCTACTAGGCTAGTGAAACTTAACTAAACTACTAAGCAAAATGAAAATAAAAAGAAGCTAAGCTAAGGAACTATTTACATGCAAAAACAAACAAAAGACAAAACAAAAGTGGTCGATCATAATCAGAATAATTCAGTGAATCCTTGTTCACTGCAGATCTGATTAAGAAACATGGAATGGAGTTAAAAACATTTGGCATGTGTTTCAATCCATTCACAATGCAAAGCCCAAGTTAAACAAAACATTATTTGATGAAATAATATTTTGTTTAAGTTAAAGAACCAAAGTTCACCTTAAAGAATGTGAATTGTGGTTAAATTAGCTTAACTAATTCAGAACAACATTTGACATGTGTTTCAACCCATTCACAATGCAAAGCACAAGTTAACCAGAACATTATTTTGAGTAAATAATATTCTAAAGACTGATTTGCTCAGTAAAATCATTTAATCCTTATGTACGGCCGATCTTATTAATGTGATTCTCCCTCCGGGCGCTAGGGGTCGCTGTAGCGATCGGTCGCTAAATCGGTTAAAGTCTAAAAAGTTATCTAAATTGCCTTTAAGCCCACATTAATATTCAACATTAATGCGGGAATAAGGCTCATAGCACCATCGAAGGATGGCCGAGCAGAACGGTTAAGCTTTATGCTTTAAAACAAGCTCCTTTTGTGGAGCCACAGAAGCTAATAGCATTTTGGCTAGCGGACATTGGGCGCTAACAAATCAAAGCTTCGGTTTTATTTTAGTCAGAATGAGTGGGCTGGATAACGTAAACATTAATGTCCCATCAATGTATGAAACCCTTGTGGAGATAACCTTTGTTATTATAACCATAAAAACACACTCGACAATGACATGGTACCGAACGCTAGCAATGAGCTATCCAGTTAGCCCTTTGTTTTAAAGGCACCATGTGCACAACGATTTACAAGACATTTCAAAATGAACCATTTAACTTGTCCCTCAGCTCGCTGCCCAAACCTGTCGGTGCCTCATGTGAGTCCAGTCCATTTTGGTCATCCGAGAAGGCAGTAAAAGCAGGGAGAATCGTTGGTTTGTTGTTGGCGGCTAGCACTTAGCTCTGCAGCTATGAGTTAACCAACAGCGTGTGGAGGGAATGGAAGCCTGTAGGTCCTCCAGACAGCCTCTGACCGGTTGCAGTCACGATTAGAGCAGGTTTTCCTCAGAATTCGACAGCAGGTCATTCTGCCGGCTTTTCAGCTCCGTCTGGGTTTCGCTTCCCTGTAAAGGCTGACAAGAATAAACAAAGCTGTTTCGGCAATCTGTACTTTGCGGCTGGTTTGCGCAGCAGTCAGAGTGCAACTTAGCTCCGGTCAGTGTGTTGTTTATCCGGATTCAGTCAGGTCCTCCTCTCCCTCTTGGTCATTCCACTGAAGCAGCAGATGAGTTCCACAGAACGGTTGGCCTGTGGGCTTTAAGCCTTGAATCACATGGCTGCTGAGGAAGGAGACCCCCCCTCTCCTGGGGTTCCCAGGAGAGGGGGGTAGAGAGGCTTTGTCTGTGGAAGGAAAGTTTTATAGCAGCAGGGAACCCCTGCTGGGAGAAGGGCCGTCCCCGCTGACTCTCGTTTGTGGCTGTGTGGTCAGGATTCGATCTGACATCACTATTCATCATGGCGTTATTATAGCACAACAGTTGAAAAGTCAAAGTGACATAGGAAGGCACTGGTTAACATTTTACTGGTAACCTTTTAGCTGCAAAGGCGCAGTGGTACCCATATACGTTCCAAAAACACCTGTCTGTTTTTGACACAGTTCTACCAGAGGAGCTTTTAAAAATACTTTTTATGTAAAAAACTCTAGCGATATGAACCCATTCCACAACTTCAGAGTAGGAATAACGGTAAAACAACCTGTAATGCAGCACCAAAGAATTGGTCCGGGTACCAGTATCGACTGATTTCTTGATAGACTCTGTCTGATGAACGGTCGGCCAGGAAGTTCAAAATCAAAATCTGTAAACCTATCAGTGAACATGCTATATGCAAGGATTACCAGCTTTTATTGACAACTGTGCTCCTGAGTGTGAAAGTCGCTCCTGAAGGCAGCAAGACTCAATGTCGGCTATTATGATTGTTCTCATTATGATTTATAAGTCTGTTGCTTCCAATCATGTTCAGAACCGATGAAACCTTTTGGATGAGTGGTGAAACATCCTCAAAAACAAGAAAAAAGTCCAGTTGCCTTTTACTGAAGTACTTTTGTTTTTTGCTGATGGTGTTGATCTCAAAGAAGTGCCTGTTAGGTAATCCACGTATTTACCTTCCAAACTGCTTCAAAATATACTATCCGTCATATATTTACCCTATTTGGCATATCATTTTCATTCATATCACTTGATCTGTTTCGTCTGATTACAACATTTGAGGACATGATGCGTTATGGTCCTAAACTAAAGTCCCCTTCTTAGAGGGTATGAAACTTTTTGTGGTCTGGTCTTACATAAAAGCACTTACAAAGCAGTAAAGTTATCATCTTCAGTTGCACTGATTTCTGTTTGCAAAACTGTCAGCATTAAAAACCCGCTAATTGATTTGGAAAAGGAGAACTCTATGAAATGACCAAAAAACCCAGAACCAAGAACTTTATTTAATCCATAAACACAAAATGGTGAGGCTTGACATTACATCCTCACACCACAATGTGACCCAAATGTACGTTCTCAGGCTCCAAACAGCGCTGAAGAACCTCTACGAAGGCTGTATCTACTATGACCAGCCCTGCATCCACTTACACAACACAAACAACAACAAGAGCGGATCTGAGGAAATCGGAGTTGGCTTGAGAGACAGGGTTCAGCTGCAGTTCTCTGAGGTTCACACAGAGACAGAGAGGCACTGAGGGAGGGGTGGGATAGGGGCGATTATGATAAATGTGGAAGTAATTCAGATTCCTCAGAATGTTGTCAAAAGCTCCGCAAAAACACTTCCAGCATAAGAGGGTTTTCTTTAGAGCATCCGAAGACTGTCGGCGTCTGTGCTGGGAGTCAGATAAGGGACAGTCTCACAGGGATTTCTCATCCCTGTTATTGTGTCATCATCTGCTGACGTTTCCTGTTTATACTTGAGTTTAATTAGACATTAAGCCTACAACTGCAACATCTATTCGTATCATTCAGTTTTGTAAGCGCAAATAAAATTTAAGGCCACAACACACCACCTAGTGGATACATCAAGCAAACTCAGGTGCTATTGGCACTGGACACAGAGAGGAAGGTTATTAGCACACGTGGAACGTTGAGTGTTCAGTAAGATTGAACAAACAGCCATTACAATGTTCCAGTGGGCCTTGAACATGTTAAATGCACTGCATGTTTTTCCAAGCCCGTCATTAGGACTAACAGGAAAACAAAGGCAGCAAACTCAGCATTCTCGATTGAAGAACAGCATGCAGCTGTGTTATATAGATTTGAGAATTGCAAAAGAGGAGAGAGAGCGCTGGAGCACAAGGAAGAGGAGTGCTTGTGTAAAAGGCTAGAGAGGTTCCGGTTAGAGTGCTATGCTGTGATGGGATTCGTTTGAGCAGTAAAAAGTGCTCTGTAATTTCATCCACCTGACCCCGCTGGAAGCATCCTGTTCTCCAGTCCGTCTCAGACTGTCTCCTAAATCTTCCTCATTATGAGCTTTGCTAAGACATTCCTGTATGGCTACTCAATGAGGGGAGATGTGTAATCTTCCTCTTTATGTTGATACAGTTGGGGGGAGGAGGTGTGCATTGGAAGACCCTTCCAGGAACAATAGACGCGGAGAAGTATATTTATAGAGATTAGGGACAAAGTCCTGAGATGACTATTAGGCATAGTTCCTGGTACCGTGAGCTGGACTGATGGCCATGCCAGGTGACTGGTGGCAGGACATCCTCCTTTTTTGTTTCCTTGACCGCCGACAGCTTCCTCCTCATGTCTCCTAAAGATTTTCCGGACAAGCAGTTCTCTGAGTCACGCTCGATGTGGCCTTCGCCTACATCTGTGGCTCCCACACAGGTCACGTTGTATCTGGGATACAGCTTTGCCCTAATGCATGTATACAAGTGTGTGTGAGGATTTTCCATTTTGTCTCATGGTTCTAAGATGTAGTCAGGGGCGGTGCCAGCCATTTGGGTGCCCGTAAGTGCAAATGCTTAGTGGTGCCCAACTAATTTTACTAGATTTCTCCAGATTTTTCCCACTTAAACTGTGCTTCTCTGCAGCTCCTCCAAAGTTACTATGGGCCTTGGCTGCTTATTTGATTAATCCTCTCTTTTCCAGGCCTCTGTGAGATTTTCAGAACACGGGATAGTGTTTCAATTATGTTTACACAGAGATTAAATAAGGTAGAATGTATCTAGTGCTTAAGTTACCTCTGAAGACAATCAAACAATCAAAATGTTAAGGGGTACTAGAATAAGGGAGCATTTTTCAGATTTTTACTTGTAAAGAATTTTGAAAATCCTTTATTTGTGGGTGTTTGTGGTTGTAAAGGAACAAAATGTTGCCTGAAGAGAAGAAGTGAAATGTGAAACTGCAAAAAAATAATAATAACTGTTAAACTCAAAGCTACAATGTAGTAGGGATGGGTGCCTTTCACATTTGAACCAATACAGTACCGATACCCGGTACCTGGGAATCGGTATAGGTACTCAACGGTACCTATTTTCGGTACTTTTGTGCGACAAATTTGCTAAATTGGCAGCAGTGACCAGGTGCTTCCTCAGATTAGAAGTTTCCCTGCCGCTGGCCTTACACTTCATGTCACAAATATTGCAGCATCACAGTTTGAAAAGTGGAGCTATACTTCCGAGTGCGCTCTACCAGCCATGCTTGACTGGACCAGCAGCTACTGACGTCATAACACTCTTGCGTGTGCAATGCTGTCTTCATGCGCTGCATGGAAAATCACCCACTCTTCCACTCCCATGGTGTCACAATGATGCGTTTATGTACAGACTTGTAGTACTGTATGATTTTTAAGTGAATCGGTAATCGTTAGTACCGATGGGATTTATTCGGTACCCATAAAACTACCAAATTCGGTACTCATCTCAATGTAGAGACCAAAATGACCCCATTCACCATCTGAGGCGTCTTTTTGAGTAGAAGACTACTTTGAAGTTTGAGCGTGTTGTGAATAAGGAAGGTTGTTTTTCCAATTCTCAGGTTATCAATTTAGGACCAGTTGAAAATAGGTCTGAAAGAAAGATCTGCAAAGTTGCTAAACAGGGAAACATATGATATTATTGGTTATTGTTGCACTAATGATATTAATTGCAATTAATAAACAATTAAGTGTTAATAACTTTCTGCCTTGGCTTTGCAGCAAACATAGATCCCAAATACTGAACTGTCTATCCAGCTTCTGGGGGAAAAGAATGACTCCATCTTAACAATAACGTCCTACTGATGGAGTTTGCTTCTGGTCACCATCTGTTGTTTTGGAATTGAACCAACTTGGTTTCTCGTTATGAAGGACTTTATCGCCTTCCATATCTTTACCTTTGAAACTTTCTAAGCTACGCAAAGCCATCACAGACATAGAGGGCCTGACTGCATGGTTCTTAAATAATTTGCTAACATTTATTGCAATCCAGATAGTTCTTGGCAATATGCATATGGTGGGCAGGGATATTGTCATAACGATGAATTTGCAATATTTTGTGCAGATCCAGTACCAAACCACGGATATTTTTTCACCTGTTTCAGTGTAGGCTTATTGATTTCTAAAGGTTCTTTACAGATGTTATAACAATTAACACTCATATCACTGTAGGTAGATAAATTTGGGATAACACTGATGATTATTGTATTTTTATTTGACCAAAATCTTAATGAAATTTTATCAAAGCCGCAGCTGTGACTCCAGAGAGTGGAAACACTAGCACTGCTGATAAAAATAGTGAGATGCTTGATATAAGTTTTGCCAGCGAGTCTAAATTATCTGCCAGGAGATCCATTTGGTGTCAGCTTCTGTCAGGCAGACAGACTGGATGGCCTCCGAGAGAGAATGAGTGCTCTGGATGACAGTCTGGTCTCATGTTATACTTATTTTATTTTGTGGCGGTGGTACATCTACAAAAGCGTTGAGTCCAGAAAGTGCTAGGAACGTGTATATCATTCCTTATCAACATGCAAAGTCCTTTCGTAGGGCACTGAGCTGGGTGGTCACTTTGCTGGTGTTTGGTATGTCCCCATTTTTCACTACCAGGAACATAACTCCACTGGGAGCAAACCACAAAGCCTCTTTGGCTCCAGCTGTGGAGACTCAGACAGTTCAGACCACATGCCAGCTGATTTACTGCTCATTTATAGCAGCGTGTCAGCACATATATATATATATATATATATATAGTAATAGTAATAGTAATAGTAATATCATCTTTATTGTCATTGAAACATACATTACAACGAAATTTGTTCTCTGCTTTTGACCCATCACCCTTGGGGAGCAGTGGGCTGCCATGTGTGGCGCCCGGGGAGCAATCTGGGGTTAAGGGTCTTGCTCAGGGACCCAGAGTGCCGGCACTGGGGATCGAACCGGGTACTTGCATCCTTCTCTGAGTGCAAGCGCGCTGCTCTAACCACTAGGCCAACACTATATATATATACAATATTTATGCAAATGCCTGTGTGTGGGTGTGTCTGTGTATCCTACAGAAGTGCATTATGTACTTAGCTTAATGTTGTTGACTTTGTTATTGTTCCGGAAGATTCCTCCACTGCCACAACCACTTGCATCACCTCTCGTTGGCTTGTTTGTTGTAAATTTCTGCGGTGCGTCCTTTGCACATGTCCCATTCCCTGTCAGTGCTGCGGGACATTCCCAGTGCAGATGCTGGTTGTTTTCTTCACTCATCTGGATCAGGGAGGCTCCCAGTGTTTTGATAACATTTCTGCACCCGGAGAAAGGTCCATTTAGGGGACAACTAATATGGTCGGTATCGGCTTCCAAAATTTGTCCCAAAACAATCTTAATCTCCAAATGAGAACGGAAATTTTGCAAGCGACTTGTGCTTGAGCCAAGACGGTTTAGAGATTGTCAACGAGGATCATTAAAATTATTAAAATAAATTACAAAATAATCCAACCTACTGAGGTTTAGTCCCTGTTTGTCTTCCACTAAAGAATTGCAGCCTGACTCTCTGAAAACAGCTGACCCTCGTCCCAGAGCATAAATAAACTCTCATTTGGTCAGCCAAAACATCCTGAAACCTCTGGAAGGGGCTCCATGCTTCCGCACGTGTGTGTTGGTCATTTGTGAGTGTTTTTGCGCATCCCTGTAAAAAATAAATCTAAAATGTTTGCGTCTTCTTTGTAGGGACCAGGGAGGTCCTTGCACAAGAGCAGATCTCCCTAAAGGAGTCAAAGATCGAGCCCTGGGAGAGAAGCAGGGAGGTGAAAGAGGGAGAGAGGGGCCCTCAGAGGAGGATGGAGAGAAAATAAACAGAACTGATGATAGCTGGCTGTCATAACCAATCTCCAATCTCTCAGGTTTTGTAGGGGTAACATTCTGGAGATGATAACGCAGAGAACAAATGGACTGGTCTGAAGAGATGGCATGTAAGCGAATGAGATGGTTAGGATGGGAGTAAAGACATTTGTGTGTGAGAGGTTGATTAAAATGATCAGTGTAGAGCATTATTACTGATTTATGGTTTAACATGATGGCTGTAGATGTGCATGCTACTTCAGTTAATTTCTGCTTACACAGAACAGTGCCAATTCACAACACATGTTTCAAAGCACTTTACATTAAAAAGTTACAGTAAATTCAATCGAATTGGCTCAATCTACTTCTACTCTCTCTAAGTAGGATTCCATGACGGACGCGTCGGGATGTTTCCCACAGCTGTGGCTGTAGATTCCATGCCTATCTTGTGACAAATGCATTGCAGACTGGAATTGTACGTATGTTTCCACACAGGAGTCTATCCTGTAAATCTTTAGGGTAAGTCTGATTATTCACAAGTAGTGATTAGTGGCAAAACAATTTGTTCACAGCCAGCTCAAACTCTTCACCTTTTAATCTCCCAGCAGCTTTTTGTTGGATAGGTTTGGCTTCATTGCAGGAAATTTAGGAGACAGACTTTTTTTTATTTTAGGAACTTAAAGACAGTTTTCCATATGCGAGAGGAGTTAAGATCCTGTTGTGTAACGTAGGAGCACTGTGATGAAGAAAAGCTGCACTGACAGTTTCTTGTATAATGGTACAGAGACTCAAAAACCAGGGAATGGATGTTTTCTATGGATGAAATCCCAATGAAAATCAGCGAAAGCCTGACTTGCAGAGTGGCACATTTAGTTTTATTACACCCGTTGACCCCTTTTTTAGGCCTCGTTTTGCCATCAGAACACCCCCTTAATTCTTTACAGCACTGATTCAACAAACTGTCAGACACACTCCTCAGAGATTTTTGGTCCATTTAATATGATAGCCTCCCATAGTTGCAGCATATTGGCAGCTTCACATCCATGATGCATATCTCCTGTTCCACCACATCCTAAATGTGCTCTATTAGATTGAGATCTGGTGGTTGTGGAAGCAATTGAAGAACAATGAACTTTGCCTTGTAATGAAAGAAACTGTTTAAGAGGACTTCAGCTTTGTCAACTGAAGATGGGTACACTTTGGTTGTAAAGAGGGTGACATCATCAGCTCTGGCGTTTAAACAATGTTCTCCGCTCCAGATTTTGTATTGTCCATAATTTCTAAAGTAATGCAAAAAATTAATAATGATGCTATTTTTTTTGTTTACACATCAATATTTATATGAAAAAAAACAACTAGTCCCTAAAACTGTTGGTGTCCTACAGCATTCACAGTGGAGTCCTTTTAAATTAAATTATGTTTGTGATTCTTTACAGAATAGTCCAAATTTTTAATTTGTGCTTTCTGCTCTTTACGTTTCGTTTCTCATTTCTTTATGTTTCATTTGTCAGAAAAGAAGAAACCAATGATCCATTTTGCTATGAAAGAGATGGTTCTGTTTCTGTGGGGGGTTCCAGAAAAATGCTGCTTCCTTGTTCATCTAATAAAATAACTGAGTAGAATTTGAAGAATTAAGAAGCCAAGCTTACGTTATTAATAGTACGGGGAAGGGATCATGTTGTTTTTTGTCGTGCACTTCTGTGAGTAGTTTTTATTCTGGTGTTTTCGTGGTTTCAGATGTTTTCTCAGAATTAACACAACCGCTGTCACCATTATAAGAATGGTGGTCAGTAAAAGAAGTCGGACAGAGAGAAGACACCAGCTATTCTGCATAGTTCTAGACCAACTATTAGTTATAGCATTTTTTAATTCATTTCTTTTTGTTGTAACAACAACAAAAACACTTTTACACTCCCTTGCCTCAAACTTTTCCAGATTTTGTCACGTTGCAGCCCAAACCCAATGTATTTTACTGAAGTTTTAGTAGACCATAAATGTGGGCTGGCAAGACAAGGACAAAGTTTTGTTTTTACAAATAAAAATCCCAAATATGTGGAGTGCCTTCAGATGTTACCTAAGAGCTTTATGTTTGTAATTTGATCTCAGTGTGTTTCAAGATGGTCTTTGAAGGCCTCAGAGGTTTATGGGAGAGCATCATTGTACATCCGTAATTCTGGCCTTAAAGCTGCAGTAGGTAACTTCTGTATAAATGTATTTTTACATACGTGTTAAAACTCTCACTATGTCCTGACAGTAAAATATGAGGCAGATAATCTGTGGAGTTCCTCTGGCTTCGTCCAGTAGTCCTGCTGCCTTTTGCAGATATACACCATTCCCAGTCAGAAACAGCCTATCAGAGCAAGGAGGAGTGTCTGGCTCTGATTAATTGTTAGCAGTGTCAATCCCTCTCATGTAGAGCGCTGCTCGCACCCCTTCCCCACACAGTATGTACTGCTGTTAAAGCTCAAGATTGCTGGTGGGCTGCAGCTGTGCTACTGGCAGAGAAATAACCTAATGTTACAGGAAAACTGCCACCTGCTCAGAAAACAAAGAGAGGTAAACAGAAGAACACCAATGATGAAAAGCAAGCTAAAAAGAAAGGATCAGACAGAGTGTGAAATAAAATGAGGGTACTGTGTCTGAGGAGCACAGTAGGCTGCGCTGTGGGGGAGGAGCTTTGGAGTGAGAGCTGTAGCACAGCAGTCAGCAAGGGGGAGAGACCTGTAGGATGTAGTTGATTACATTTTCAGGCTAAGTCCAGGGTTTTCTCAAAACTCCCTACTGCAGTTTTAACAGGACAATGCTAAGAAGATCTCACAAAGTCTGTTTCTAAAGGTTTGGTCGGACACATTCCCGCCTTGATGGAAGTCACTTTGTAGGCTCTGGCAGTACTCATTCTTTTCCTCCTTGTACAAAGGAGCAGATGTTGCTCCTATTGAAGGGTTAAGGACCTAAGAGGGTCCTGTCCAGCTCTCCTAGAGTAACTGCTTGTCTCATTGACTCTCATCCATGCTCTTGAGACCGTGTTGGAAGACACAGCAAACCTTCTGGCCATGGCAGGTATTGATGCGCCATCCTGGTGGAGTTGGACTGCCTCTACAACCTCTGTAGGGTTCAGGTATTGGCTCATGCTGCCAGTTGTGACACTAACCCTGGTCAGATGCAGAAGTACTGAGAGGCAGTAAAGAAATGAGGAGGGAAAATGTTTACGGCCTCCACCTGCAAAACCATTCCTGTTTTTGGGATTGTCTCATTGTTGCTCCTTTATTGCAGCCATTATTAATTTTATTCACACCAAAACAGCCGACACTGATTAACAATCCCCTCTTCTGTTGAACTGACCAGATCAATACTCCAGAAGGTAACCAACTTGATATTTATTTCCAAATCTCAGTTTTCCACAATATAAAACCTTGGCAACCAAATCCTACAGTAGGTGTTTTTATACATGTTAGAAGAGTGCAAATCTTGAAATGATGCAACATCCCGAGCAGATAGAAAATTAAATTCAAACAAGAAGCTTGTTTACAAACCCAAAATCTCACCAGATATAGACGCGTTATGACTCTCTGGTGCATTTTTGGTTAAAATGTGTTTGTTCTTCATTCAATGAGGGAACTCAAGGTGGGTAAAGGAGCCAGATGTCAGGATCCCCAGGAATGTGATTACTTATGTTAGCTCCCTGGGGATCCTGCACTCTGGTTATTTTGTTATGTTCGTCTCTATAGCCACATGTTGTCATCTGTTTGGTTTCTGTTTGGCATTTATGTTGATTATATATTCGGATATTGGTTAGACTAGTTCCTGCCTGTTGTTCTCTGTTAGTTCTGTAGTCTCTTAGTTCTGTCCTTTCTTAGTATTCATTTAATTAGAGAGCTTCTGTGTTACCTGTTTAGCTTTCTGTTTACTTATGCTCTTTTCATTTAGTATTCTGTTAGATTTAGTTAGCATATGATGCTTTATTTCTGTAGTTCTGTTATATCTGTTCCTTCTTAGTTTAGTTAGATTCTTCCTCTGCCTGGCCCATTATCTTGTTCCCTGCTAGGTTCTGTAATTCCCTGCACCTTGCGGTTCACAACCCTCCTTTCATTCAGCATGATTGTATCCCTCTGCCCAATTATCATCCTATTGTTTCCCTCCGTCTCCTGCTCTTTAAGTTTGGTCTATGCTGTCAGACACATTGTCAGGTCCTCCGTCTTCATGCATGCATCAACTCCGCTCTGGTCTCGTGTTCCTGATTCCTGTTTTTCCCTGACTCTCTATAAGCCTTGCTTTATTATTTAATGAACATCACCATCAAACAACATGTGACTCCCAAGCTCTTGTCTGCGCTTCAATCCCCTTCCACAAAACCGGACACCAGAAATTGTATTCAAGTAAAGGTAGGGATACTTCAAAATAATATTACTCAAGTAGAAGCAAAAAGTATAGCAAAACCATCCCTAGAAGTATATTTTATTTCAATAAGTTAGTCAAGTGTAACTGAGTAAATGTAACTAGCTACTCCCCACCTCTGCCAAGGATATGGCAGACCAAATGATCAAAGGGAGAGAGCTAGAAGCAATGTTCATGCTAAATAGTTAAATATTGTTTTTCGTCTACCATTTAGCAGAAGAGCGTGAGTGTGTTGTCATTCGTTTTTACACTTTCAATCATCTAAGCCAGGGTTTCACAAGTGATATATTGATGATGTTGGTTTTTGTTTGGTTGCTGGATACTGGAAGGAAGTTAGGTATTTACTCTTCATCTGCTCTTCTTTCAAACAAAGCAGAATGGATTCAACAAACAGCTAAGGTGGTTTTTCAACTTCAGGGAAGGTTAAAAATCTCTGTTTTATCTTTGTTGAGTTTGCTCAAGAATTTACAGTTCTTGTCGTAAAGCTGTAATATAATTTCTACAAATGGCAAAAATGACACACATGGGATAATCCCTGTCCATTGATGTCAACTTGAAAGTAAAATGTGAAAAAGGGCAAAGTGTAAGACTTGAGTCAGCATCATTACACATAGCATGTTAAACCGAACATGACTCTGCGGCTCAGTTTTCTCTCTTTGTTCTTTTTGGGCATGGGAACAAAAAGGTAACCGCAATCAGCTGTTGAATATAAAACCAGTGTACCATGTCTGAGAGCGCATGTGTGTTTGTGTTCTGCAGAAATCAAGAGCAGGAACTTGCTGCAGTCTTTTGCCTGAGAGACATGCTTGGCTTCAGTTGTGTCGGGAAGTCATTAATTCAAACCAGAAGCTTATTGCTCACAGGAGCATGCACACTAATTTGCATTGAATCTTCCAGATAACTTCTCGAAGTATCATCCAGCCAAACAGTACAACACTCATAGCTTAGTGAGCAGTATGAATTATCACTGACTCATTGTGTGGGATTTTACATAACTGCCAGTTTGTTCATTTCGCACTGGGAGGAGATGCTACAACAAAATAAGAAAATGAAGCTTCCATGTCAGATGATGAAAAAAAAAACATCAAAGTTTTCTGCTGGCTTGAGCTGCCCCTTGGAAACTAAACATGTTTGGTTACATAATTATTTATTTCAAAATAATTTTTTGTTGTGTGTCACAGTTTCTATAAATTCTTATATATGGAAAGTGTCTTAGTACTCCAATGTGTGGCAAATTGACAGCGCAATGCAGAGCATTTTATTCTTCTTTGTCTTTTCAACAAAGAAGAATATCCTAGAGGCAGAAGATTAGCCTGTCCTTTATCAGATCGTACCCTTTTTTTGTACTCAGACATTGTCCATTCATTCGTTCCGAAATCCATTTGTTAATCCAAAGAGAAACCTGTGTACTTTAAACCTTTTGTACCTATGTTCTTTAACAATTGTGTATCATCTGATTTCTCTTTGTTGTTGTGTATTGTGGTCATATTTGATATATTCTAAACACTCTGTTTGGGCCAGGCTGAGTCTTATGAAATATGAGCGATTCTGATGCCCAATAAAACCGAAAACAACTCATTCTATCTATTGGTTGTCCCACACGTCAATCATTCTGATGTGCTCAGTGTGCGTGCTCGTTCCTTGTTAGTTTCCGCTTGCTGGTTGCACACTTTGAGTGTTTACGAATGCGGTTAGCTTGAGTGTTAGGCGTTCGCTGTAGCTCCACTGCTCTCACCATATACTTTGAAGATGGCTGAGAGTCGCAAGAAGCGAACCACATACAAGTTTATGAGAAGAGGAAGGCCTCAGTAGAAAGAAATAAGACCAGACTGTATTTGGGAGATTTTTTTCACACAATCCCCCTGAAGAGCGGAAGAGCAGGTAAGACAGTCTTGGGCATGCAAAAAGGGACTTACTTACATTTCCAGAAAAATCGCTCACTCTACCTTTAAAGGGATACATTTCTTTAAATGCATCTAGTAGTTTCCCAGTAGCTCAAAGGACATTCAACTGCCGTGCTAATGCTTTTTTGGCCATGTATGCAAGCACATCAGTCACCTAAAAGATTTTTTTTACAAATGTGGTGTTATAAATGTGTTAATTATTTTCCTTGTTTGCTATTAAAGCAATATCGGCTTAATTTAAGGCTAACCTGCCAATGTTTTGAATTCATAGAGACTGGAAGGCATTCCCTCTTTTACTGCTCATACCATTCTGTCATTCAAAATGGTACAAATGGTACAACCAAAAAATAAATCAAGCCAATTGGCAACCGTCAATAAATTAGTCTGGTTGCCCAACCCTAGTGTGGAATTTTCAGGGTTCTGTGGCATCAGGACGGGTATCTTGCTGTAACATCACAAACATCTCCTTTTTTCATATTTAAGGTTTGAAAGATGTCTAGGAATTAAATCCAATGTCCTTAAGTGCACCCAAATGGTCAGATAGTTACTTGCTGATTCATTCAGAGAGCACGGCGAGCAGTTGTTTTTACCTTTAAGTTTTAAGCTCCTGATATGTCAGGTGAGGGAATCTTTATTGGTGCAGGGAGCGAAGAATAAATTAAGCAATGCTGTTATTAGGTCATTACTGAAACACCAATTGTGTTGCACAAGACCAAACTTCCGACTTCCAAGCATGCAAGCATATTTACTCTAAAGTGGATGGCAAATCAGCACCTGAAAAATTAATCATTTGTTGCTTTGAATTTTTTTTTTCTTTGGAGGAAATGTATTAGGAATGATGGATAGGGAGCTGGAGGGTGTCAGGTGAACATTTGACTAGAATGGCAGTGTTGGATCTGTTAGTTACAGATGTAGAGGAATGGAGTGAAGTGGATGGATGAGGTCAAGAGAAAGAAAACTGAGATCTCCAAGCGATGTGGGCCCACTGCCATGTTGAGGCGAAAGCCCCTATCAACTGCTGAGCCCAAAGAGGCCCTGCATACATCTTAGCCAGAGGCTCTGGATCTGAGCATGTGTTAGTATCCATCACTTAAACATATGGTGGCAATCTTCTCTAAACATTAAATTGTTGAGACATAAGGAGGCAGGGAGTGCAGATTTGGGGGGAAAAGGAGGTTTATGGGGTAAAGCGTATGTTATGGGTACACATAAGAGCAAATGTGAATAAGAGAGTACAGGATAATTGATTTCCAAGAAGCAGGAGTCTGGTTTCCATCCATGTAGAAGCTATTTTCAATTTAACTGTAACCTTACGATGAGCTGTTGTAATAAAAAAATCTTTGCAGCATAAATCATCCACTGTAAAACATGAATGTCACGATTCCCCCCTCCTTATTGAGTTAGGGTACTTATACTTTTTATTTCACTTTCAGTAGAGGCTACACTCGAGCAGTTCGACAATGCAAAAAACTGCATTACCACCGTAACAGGCTTTTATGACCCAGTACATGAAATAGCAGTGAGGGGCTCAGCTGGAGCCCGTCTACCCGGCACACCCAGCGTAGCTTGGCTAGCTAACATGAAAACAGCCATGAAGCTGTCACACTAGCAAACACACAGCATAGCTTTGGCCAAGTTAATTAGGTGATGTAATGCACAGCATAGGACCTTCTAGCCTTGAACCATTAAGCTGCACTTAAAGTATTCAGAATATGTCATGTGAGGCCATTCATTTTCCTTCATTTAGTTCTGCTTTATGGACAAAGGTCATGCAGCTCCTCTGTCCTGTGATGTAAAAGTGTCCATTTATGTTTCTAGTTTACACAATTAAAATAGAAGAAAAGAAGATAGGGTTTTTTGGAGGATTATGTATCAACCTATACAGACTGTTAAAAGAGGAGGCAAAAGAAGAAAAAATAGTAACATTGTTAAAAGTTACAACGTGCAAATCCAAAGGACTGGTAGAAGTATAAACTTACAGTGACCCATGCCTTTAAAAGACACTTTCATACTCATCTGTCATTGGTTACATGAAGAAACGTCTTAGTAATGTACAACAAGTTCCAATATTCTTTACATATTTACAAATATTTTATACATTATATTTACATACAAGCAACAGTACAACTACCAATGAAAGCAATAACTAAAATAATGATTATGTTACGATATCCATTCATAATCTACTTTTTATATCATAATTTTGGACATTGCTTGAGTTCAACACTCAGTTTGTTCATAAGCTTTGACTCACACACAGAAATGCGGAAAGTTTTCCTTGTTGTTTTGGTGATGGATGATTGATATTAATTTAAATCTCTTAACTCATAAGCTCCTTGTATTTTGCCAAACAGTTTTTGAATGTTTTCTGGAAGCTGATTATTTTGGACTTTGAACATAATTAGTGCTGTTCATAAACCAAGTATCCGTGAATTTTAATATTTTCTATTGTATAAAGAGTGGGTTAGTGCGTTTCAGATACCCGGCCTTATTGATTACTTATTGCTCATTTTTGAAGTTTGATTAATGCCTCTATTGCAGTCTTGTTGCGAAACAGCACAGAATGTGAAGCGTTTTATGATCTAATACATGTTTGGTTTTATGCAATATAGACATGCTTTTGGATAGTTTGTTTTGAACATATTTTATGTTTTCCAGTTTAGTTTGTCATCAATAATTACACAGAGAAAAAATATGTATGTTTTGAGCCCAATATTTGCTTTGTTTGGATTTAAGGATTTTATTGCTGTCAATTGGGATGATGGTGGGGGAGAAGCTAGGAGTCTCAGTCATTGTGTCCTTGGGCAATACGCTTCACCCCCTTTGCCGATTTCGATGGTCCGAGGGTCCAGTGGCACCGATTGTCTTACAGCTTCGCTTCTGTCAGTCTGCCCCAGGGCAGCTGTGGCAGCTCACCACCATCAACATGTATGAGTGAATGAAGTGTAGAGCCCTTTGGGCTCAGGACTTATTAAAGGGCTGTACAAATGCAGGTCATTTACCATAAAAGTATATTTTTTTGCTATTACATTCTTTACCAGTTGTTCTAAGTTATTTCCAACACAGAAAATGTTTTTTTCTTGGCCAAACACAAACTTTTTTTTTTTTTTTTTGCATATGTCATCTACACGTAAGAAGAACTTAGGGCCCAGTACTAACCCTTGATGAACCCCACAAGTAGTATATTTTGATAGAGCATACTATATATAGATTATAATGTGCAGCTGTTTGGCAAAAGTCCATTTTAGACAAGAAATATAAATTATTGTATCATTCTGGGGTACAAAAATGTGAAATTTTCAAAATGCGCATTATTCATTTGTATTCAGCCCTCAGAAGCAATGCTTTGTAAAACTACATTTCCATGTCTTTCAGTTATGTTTCCACTAGCTTTACATATCTAGAGAAAGACATGTTTGTCCACTTATCCCTGCAAAATGAAAAATGCCTGTGGTTGTATCATAAAAACTGTGACAAAGTTCATAGGATGTTGTGAATAATTTTACAAGACACTGTGTACCAATACTGTAAAACAACATGGCACTGTATTAAAATGTGTATGTGAGGATGTCTCAGTTAAAAGGAATTCATTTTTCTGTGATGAGCAAGACAAAATGCATACACATGTAAAGGCAAAGCTGTAGAGTCCTGTTGAAAGAGCCCTGTCTCTCACAGGGTGGTGGAAACTTAAAGCACAATCCTGTTCTGGGTTCTGTCTGTGTTCCCTGTGCTCGGTGACAACCTGCAGATCAAAGCCCAACACCCTTGGGAAATGGATCTGTAAGCTGCTCTGTGGTTTGGCTGTTTAATTTGATGTTGGAGAGCCAACTTCTAGGTAGGAAACGGGTGTACGTGCTTGTGTGTGTGCACAATAGAGAGCGAGAGAGAGTTAGCTGTTCAAAAGTGCAGGCCTACAGGTCCCTTGCTAAAACACTGAGTTTTTGAGGTTTAGTAAAAGACACCAAACATTTAAAACATTTTAAAACCTTTTCCCACGAAATGTGCCATCAAATGTATACTTTTATTGTCAGCATTTTGCATCAGAGATTTCTGTTCAGCTGTTGCAAAAAAAAGGTTCCTAGCAACAAAACCCAAGTTAGCTTATGGTTGAAATGTTCTGAAACTTTTGAACTATTCGTTGTTTCCTATGCTAAAACCGTTGCTTTTGGTGGCCCTTCTCTGGGCTTTAGCCAGTTTGACTTGTCCTTGAAAAATCCTCCCTGTTTCTCTAAACTGAGATTGAGCAGCACAATGTCTGCGGCGAGTGAAACAAGATGTAAATACTTTGCAAAACCAAAACTATCCTCTTTGGAGATATATATTATTGTTTGCTTTTCTGGTTCCTAATTTTAATGTGATTTCAATTTATAGGCAACTGTTTATCTTTTTTTTTTTGGTCCAGTCACATTTAAAGAGATTGGTCTGTTTTTTGGTCTTGGTCCCTCTCAGAAAAATCGTTAATACCCTCTAATACCCACCATTCTTGAGTTATACTAAACAAAGACGCCAAGAGAGTTATCTTCTTCAGATAATGTTCCTGCGTTTAAACTTTGACGGACCTCACTTTCTCCTGGACTATGTCTTATTTTCTTTGGCTCCATTGACACTTGTACACCTCCCAGGGGCGGCCCCTGTACTAAAAACATGATATTAAATTTCTTAGGATGATAAATGCTGACAAAGATACCGTGACTGACTGGTCATTTGGATCAGTTGTATTTTTTACGTTTATGGTTTTACCCAATAATAAAATAACAAAATGATTAAAAAAATATATATATAAAAAATAACAATAATTAAAAAATTAAGCTGTTTCAAGTTAAGCTCCCGCCGTATTGAGAAAAGATCAGGGGTCTGCAACCTGCAGTTCCAGAGACACAACTGGCTCTTTGGCTTACTTAATATATTAAACGATGAAATGTTGACCTGTTTAGGTGTTTTTCCCCAAGCTTTTGTTCTGTGCCCCTGTGAAAAAACACTGGCCCCACCCTGGCCCCCCTGCTAAATTTGGTCTAGAACCACCACTAACACCTCCTATACACTACTCTAAAAGGATATAAGATGTGATTTTAAAACCAATAACAGCAAATGTGCAAAAAGCTTAAATCCTTGGTGAACCTAGAACACTGTTTTGTGGTTTGCAGCATGAACACATTAACCATTAGATTTGATCCAGCTTCTAAATTCACTTCTGAGCTGCTGTGTAATCAGAGCTCCCACGCAGAGATGCTTTGGATGGGAGGAAGACCAACAGGAGCTTCCAAGATACGTCCTCAGGGCCTCGGTGTTGGGGGTCTTCAGTGGGGCTGACCATGTGTACATGTGGCAGAGGCAAACAACAGCTGGCTTTCAGTTTCAGAAAGGATTTTGAAGCGATGCACAGGAGAAAGCTGCCCTATGGATCCAGGTTAACGGGTGAGTGTATAAGAGTTGTTTTGTGTGTCTTGTGGCGTATTACCAACTGGAGCACTGAAAGCCAGGCTTCATCCCTTTCCCTTTTCCCTCTCTTGTTTTCCTCATGGTCCTGACACACTCAATAGGCCAGTCAGCAGGGTCTCCTCCAGTGAACTTACTCCATCCAAGAGGAATGCGTGTGTTGCAGGCTCACACACAACAATGCATGCACACACACACACAAACACACACACGAATGCAATGCAAAGCCAAAAATGTGCACGCACATTCAGGCAGCTGTCTTTGGAAGTGAACTATCTGGCAGCAGCAGGTGGCTTCTAAATACTTACTGGAATCGCAGTCATTCACTGACCAAGGCTGCATAGCTGAAAAGCGTTTGTCACCAAAGCTTTTTAAATTAATTTGTTCCGAGAAAAGCACTTGAACCTGTTTAATATTCATGGTTGAGATATAAGCACAAAGGTACACTTCCAGAGGATTCCTGAAATGGGCATGTGAAGGGGAAAGCACAATAACAAGGTGGACAACAGGTGGAGCCACGCCAAGTCCATATATAAGGGCCAACTGGAGTTAAGCAGTGATCTCCATGGTGGGTTTCCATATGTTCATCCCGTGTTACACTTTAACTTAACAGAACATACTAAGCCTGCCCTTAAAGCATGCTGGGACAGATTCCAGCTGTGCTAATCGACCTAAATATGATCACGGCAATGTTTATGTAGTAGATGAATAAATGGACTGATGGGCTTAAAGCAGTTACATAACATGTATGTGATGACATATGTGAGGTTGGACTGAAATCGATCCATGTACTTAATTTAGACTCTGAACATTTCAAGCCTGAGGAAATAAAAAACATGATTTCACTTGGCTTCATTCTGATCTCTTGCTTTTTGCTCCTCCCCTGATGACTGTAGGCAACTGAGTCATTGACTTTTCACGTGTTTACGATAGAGTCAGTTTCTTTGTTTCTGCTATTTGCTCTTGCTCATAACACATTATGAATTGTACCCGTTTCAGTAAGTCTATATTTAAAACGATATTTAAAACTTAAAAAAAACAGCATCAATGAATTTTTTTTTCCTAGCAGACGTATTTTGCATTTTAGTCGCAACCCCTCTAAGACTTCACACTTGACTCTTGCTTTGACCTGTGACTTTACTCTGACATGTGGTCTGAGACTTGAGTCTAGATACAGTCTTTATTTAATGTAATTATGGTGAAAGCATGCTGGCATGTAAATTACAGACCACAGCTCTAATGGAAGATGCACCTGATACACATATTGTATCATATTGTATCATTCATTATTCATATTGAATAAATCAATATATTATTGAAAAGTTCATTTAATTTAGAAACTGAATTCACATTACATACGTATTATTTCTGTCAATCATGAGTATTTTTCTGCTTACAGCTAATAAAAACATGACATTTAGGATTTGAATATTATATCACACCAATAGAGAAAGACATTTGTAATACAAAAATGTGGACTTAATGAAAAGTTTGTTTAAAACCTGCTTAAAGGTTGTTACTTTTGAAGGGGGCTTTTAATCTCACAAACGGGTCTTATCAGAATGCATATTTTGACTTTGAATGTAATTGTATTTCCATTTGAAAGGAATGTGAGTGAATTATTAGCGACTGATGTTCGCAGATCATGGCTTTTAATGGCTCATAATAACCTGATTATGTTAGCTGTGGCTTAATAATATTCACTTCATCTGTGTTCCTCAAACTGAAAACTATAATAAATGACTTCTGGCAAAATAAAATTAACGTACATCTAGGGCCGTATTCACCAAGATTCACAGAGTCCTATTAAGGAGTCTGAGCTTAAGAGTGATTCATATAGTTGCTGAGAGCGACTCTGAGCAAGGAAATGATTTTTATCTTAGTGAGGTGTGGTTTACCCCATTGATAGGTGTAACGTCTTCAAAGAGCTGTGATTGGCTGATGTAAGCAACAAAAATAACACAAATGCATTCCTAGTGATCAATTGAAATAAATTAACAATGAATAATGATGAAGCGTAACAAAATTAATTAAAAGTCACACAGTATTAAATGTTTAAACGCAAATTATTTACATCTGGATCCTTATTGTCATTTGCTTATTGTTATGTTTACTAGCCGCCCTGGTCGTTTTACTACTTTGTGTATTTGATATTAGCAACAATCATCTTTACTTGTCATTACAACGTTCATTTAAATGAAATTTATAATGCCAATGTGTGGTGCCCGGGGAGAATTCTGGGTCTTGCTCAGGGACCCAGAGTGACAGTCTGTGGGAGTTGAACCCAGAACCTCCAGGATGAAAGCGGATTGCTCTAACCACTTGGATGGTTTGCTGTGTTTTGGCTTCTTCTCACTACCCCAAACATTTTTTTTCACTTTAGGAGCTCTCTTAAGGCATAGGGTAATTTGTGAATAACCTTCATATTACCGAAAAATCTTAAAAATTCTAAGATTTTTCCTAAAATGACTAAGAGCTACTTTTGGTCTTAGGATGCTTTGTTATTATGGCCCCAGATGTTCTCTGGCTGCTATCCATTATCATACTTCCAGTTCTTCAAAATAAAAACCTTTTCTGTTCTGTTCTTTTATCATTTGTGGTTTACTCAGTACACTGCACCTCACTCTTTATGTTGCCATTTAGAGTATACACTGAAATATGGTTAGGGTTTATACTTGACACCAGGAGTCTTAAATTGTCGTAATAGTTGTGGTACATGGTCCCCCATTAATAAAATAAATCCGTCAACTCAGCAAGGAAGACAATAGCCTCCAAAACTTATATTGTGCAGTATTTACAGAAGAAGTGGAAAACACGAACATGTGGGTAAACAGGTATTAATAATTTCATTACAACTCAAAAAATAAATAACATTTTTGATTCATAGATTCCAGCTCTCACCCCCCTCTGTCCCTGTAGTCCCGGGGGTATCGCCTTATCTATCGGTTGTCCCACATGCCAATCATTCTGACGCGCTCAAGTAACGCCAGTGTGTGTGCACGTTCCTTGTTTGTTTCCGCTTGCTGGCTGCGCATGTGCACTTCTAGAGTTTATGTATCTGGTTAGCTTC
This sequence comes from Fundulus diaphanus, assembly GCA_037039145.1. Taxonomy (NCBI): domain Eukaryota; kingdom Metazoa; phylum Chordata; class Actinopteri; order Cyprinodontiformes; family Fundulidae; genus Fundulus; species Fundulus diaphanus. Next base: position 38,313,012 of record CM073128.1, read on the forward strand.
AGTGTTAGCCGTTCACTGTAGCTACACTGCTCTCCCCGTGTACTTTGAACATGGCTGAGAGTCACAATAAGCGAACCACTTAAAAGTTTATGAGAATAAGAGGAAGGCTTCAGTAGAATGAAATAAGACCAGAGTAGATGTGAGAGATTTTTTTTTTCCGTGATCCCCCTGAGGAGCGGAAGAGCAAGGTAAGACGTCGTTTGCATGCTCAGTTATTCAAAAAGGGACATGGTGAAACTTCCGGAAAAATCGCCGACTCTAGCTTTAATCTCTTCTAATTAGTTTGTTCTGAACATATTGCATATCTAACATTTCTAATAAGGTAAATATTACACGATCAATTTTAAACTAATATAATGCAGCTCCGACTGTTTTTGCAGGCTGAATTAAATGTTAGAAAATTAACAAATAATTATTTATAAATGGTAAAACATGCAGTTAATTTAAGGAAACTTTTTTCATTTCAAATTAGGCCCAAGGAGAAATATTACAGGTTTAAATTCCTAACCACTGCAGTGTGATAGATTATGTGGCATGAAGAGAATTTTATTTTAATTATTAGAAACTTGGGGGTTTGACTAGGACTTTGGGTGAAAGTATTGACTCGGACCTGCTTCAAATTTGACCTTGAGGGAAACAACTCTGCTGCAACGTATACCATATAGCTAAATACTAGTGAAAGGTTCACGTCTGGACTTTGATCCAGATCATTTTAAACTACCATGATCTAGATCCTAAGGCGAGTTGGGATCAGATTGGGTCGTGAGTCCATTGAAGGTTTTGATATAGTTGGTATCACAGAGGCTATGTTTCTACTACTGACAGATAGCAAAAGACATCTCTACCTATCAATGTTCTGTATGTTGACAGTTTCATACTGACGCCAGTATCACTTATCAAGTTCCCTTCTCTATATTTCCAACCTCTCCCTCTGTAAAAATAAACCCTACCAACTTTGGTCCGTCAGTGGTCAACGACACCACAGCATGTGTGCATTATCCTTTTTCACTCACTGAGCATCTGCAGTGATACTGTGGGGTATCTGCTTTTTGTTCCTGGCAACGCTGTGGGCAAGCAGGATTTGGAGGAGCCGTTCACACTATCATTTATAGTGACCGTGTTTCAGGATCAAAGCATTGCCTGCATTACTGGACCCTGGCCCTGCAGTAAGATGAGCTGGTGTGCATGCCTGGTACACATAAATCCAGGCTATCAATGAACTGCACTCTCTCTGCTAACTGCTCTCACAGTGAAGGTCTATGGACACTACATTCCACTAATCTGAAAAGGTTTGAAATCAACCTTTGAATGAATACTTTTTTAGTAAGATGCATGCAATGTGTTCAGCAAGGTACAATTCTGTAACCTTTGGGATGAGAGGTTACACATGTTTTGCCTCTCTGGAAGTCTTCAATAGCCACACATTGTTGCCATTACCATGACACAGAGGAGGAAGATGAGGGTGTGTCTTACACTCTTTATTACGCATACAAGGTCTCTGGATTCCTCTAAGTGATTGAGGAATAATGACTACTAATGAACCATATCCACTGTTTGTTACTTTTGGATAGCTAGGTCCCCTGAGGAGAGTAATTCTTCTTGAAGCACTTTGCATGCAAAGGGGGCTGACTGACATGCCACTGCTGTGTGCAACAGCTGAGCTTGCCTGGTTGGCAAAGCATGAGTGTGCATGTGTTCGAACTAGTCATCGACCACAGAAAACAGAAAGAGAGGATCCTGCTGGTGCATGAGTTAAAGGGTTGTCTGCTGAATATGACTCCAGAAGGTCATTTGACTTGCATTTTGAGTTTCAATTAATTTTGATTGGCTTCAAATTAACCATCTGTAAAAGTACATCTCATCTAGTGGCCAATTCACTTCACATTTTTGTAACTATACTTTAGAACTGGGCTAAAAGGGAGTCACAACTCTGCTGAAACTTTTGTCACCACAAACGTGTAGGGATCCTTAACAGTACCATCACTTCAAAAAAATGTGTGTTTCATTGAAGATGTCCTTTGCTGTGACTGTTCATGTTTTTGTTTCTTTGACAAGGCTCATTCAATCATTTTGCCTGTTTTTCCTATACAAGACAAAAGCCAGGGTTGGCCTTGTGCTGGTAAGTTAGGTTTAATGGCAACAGTCTGGATAAAGCCAGTCTAACATAGAAATAGTAGTATTGAACTCCACCTAAGTTACTATGATGTCAAGTTCATAATTATAGGGTAAAACACATTGGTGTCTTAAGCCCATGAGTCAAAAAGTATGCCTCCAATATTTTTCTATTCAACCCACACTGGCAGCATTTGGTTGACAACTGATTCTCCAAAGCATCTTTTCTGGTGATTCTTTTGAACCTGCTCTATTCAGAAGTGTCTATGATTCTAAAACTATACTATGATACCCTCAAACTACCAATGGCTGAATTTCAATAATCTCTACTGTCTCTGCGCACTTCAACAAGATGTGCAATGTGGGGGAGAGGTTCCATCTGAGGTTAAAATCAGAGCCATTAGCATTGAGTTTGTATGTTCTACCCCATGCATGAGGAGTCAAAAAATGTGCATTTAGGTCTGAGTGTCTGTCTCTGTGTTGGCCTGTGATGGACTGACAACCCACCCAGGGTGTAGGCAACAGCCGCCTTATGGCCTTGCAGCAATAAGAAGGTATGGGCAAAAGATGGATGGTGGATAATATGGCGCATTATCTTGACATGTTAAGTATCAGTGCCTTTTGTGCCATGATCACATTTGTTTGCCAAACACACCTCCATTTGTATTATTCTGCATTTGTGAGATAATTTAAATGTGAAAATCATGACTAAAGTTATTGACTGTCTTATGTGTCTCTCCAAGTTGTCTTGTGATGAACTAGTGACCCGTCCAGGGTGTACCCCAGCTCCAGCCCAATGACTGCTGGAGATAGGCTCCGGCCTATATCACGAGTTAAATAACACTGCTGCCTCACAACAAGAACCCCCCATAAAGTATTTAACAGTAATAAAAATGACAGCATTATCTTTTGTCAATGCAGCATCAAGGTAAAGACCGGGATTGACGTGGCCTTCCTTAAACACCCATATAACAGATGTTCATGTGTGTCCAGTGCTTTGATAAGGGGAAACCTAAATTTGGATCTCCGTTCCCCTGCTCCATGTGTGAAGCTGAGTTGTTCAACTCATTGACACATGTTTTCTCTGGGTTCTCTAGTTTCCTTCCACAGTTGATAAACATGAATATTAGTTAATTGTTTTTCCTAAGTTGACCTTATAAGTGCCTGCAAACCCCCTCGTACCTCAGATTTTCAAATGAAATCTGCCCTTTGCATTTAACAGCACACTTTTTCACATACTGACTTTTGCATCAGCATTGTTCCTCAACTTTAGGATTGTTTACTGATATTCAAACACACAAATTAATTTTAGAAAGAACCAGTGGGCTAGCATTAACGTCAAGACAGGCTCTTCTCACTGGGAGGTTTTCTCAGCCCATTAGCTCAGTGCCTTTTTCTCCAAATGTTTGTATTTAGTGTTATCTTGCAAAACTATGACCAGAATCTTTCCTGCTTTCACAAGGACTCCCTTCTCTAAACATAGTTGTTAAAGTTCATTCAGCAACACCGGCTGCTTCTCAAAGAAAATCCATCACTGTTGTGCAAAGTCCAAAATCTCAGGACATTTGGAAACACCAATGTAGTGATTTGAGAATATACAATTAAACAGCCTACGCTGGAATGTCTCCTTTGCTTCGTAAGACATCCGCGCCAAGGTTTTGTGTTTGGTTACCATTCTCCATGTGACTCACTCTAGAAAAACAAATATGGCCCTCAGTTTCCTAACAGGAAAACACAGAATGTAGTGAAAGAATGAAAGAATTGGAGCTCAGATGCTTGCTTACTGAATGTTCAGCTTGTCAGTGATGACAGGTTAGTGCTCTGCCTATTGTCAGGATTACCTAAAGGTTGCCGCTGAACCAGCCAATACAGAAAGCTGGGGTCTATGCTGCACTGTAACTTAGAGTTTATTTTAAAAAGAACTGGAGCTTATAGCTTCAATAAATTTAGTGCAACATCTTTTTAATATATCCAGTGTATAATTCTGGCTTTGACAAAAATCACTGAGCCAAAAACCAGACCTGAATCTACTGAGATAACAGATGCAGTTCATGAAACAGTGTTCAGCCAGAACTGCTTTGTATCATCTTGAGGGAATTAAATGGATGAAGCCCCCGACCCCTGTCGGGCAGAGAGTACAGCAGAAAGTACACAAACAATAAACGCTCGATACACCCAAACAAAATGTTGGATGTCTTATACCAGTCTGTTGTCTCGAGCGTCATCTCTTTCAAAGCTGTTTGTTGGGGTTAAGGCAAGGCAAGGCAAGTTTATTTATAAAGCACTCTTCGGTATCAAGACCATTTCAAGCACCAGACTGCAGCATCAGAGCCAGAGACCTCTAGACCGGACAAGATCATCAGGAGGGCTGGCTCTGTGACTGGTCTCAGGCTGGAGACCTTTGAGACTGTAGTGGAGGGATGGGGGGATACTGGAGAAACTTTTCTCCATTATTGACAACACAGACCACACCCTCCACCCATGCCTATGGTATCATAAGAGCACATGGTAAGACCATTATAGCAATATGTTGCTCACACATATCGGCAAACGAGCATCTTAGGAGCTTGAAACAATTAGGTAACAGAAGGGAATACTCTAACTGAAAAGTTGTAAGGGTTAAGCAGCATGTGGTGGATGCTTCTCCTACCGCCGCCAAGTATTAGTATTGTTTTTTTTTCATAATTTACATTTATTGATTCCAGGTTACACTATACATAAATTAAGATCAAGTTATTTTATTTAAACATGTATTTTCTAATGGGTGCAAACTTTAGTTAATAGCTGTCTGAATGGTTTACTTATACTTGTTCTTTTTTTTGAGGTCCTACAAATCAGCTGGAGGGGGAGGTCAGGAACATACCACTACTCCAAAAGAGGGGGAGGAACTTTATTTGTTGAAGTTGACCTTAGTTATTTTATTTTTAATATTCACTTATTTGTGCTAAGTTAAATATGATTTTGCTTTATCTGTTTGTTAGTTTTTGTGTTTGTGTTTTTGGTTTGTTGTTCCTCTGTTATGCTGTGCCTCCCTAATGTGGAAAGTTTAGGTTATTCCACCCCTATTTAGGCAGCCTCTTTGTCTGGAGGTCAGTTTTGTTTGCATTTTGTTATTGTTTAGTTTACCTCAGCTGAGTTGGGCCCAAATTCATGCTATTTATTATTTGAGTTATTTTGTATTGAAGTTTGACCCTTTTTTTTAACCATTTTTTACATTATTAAATTGAAGCCTTTCTAATTTTTGGAACACTTTTTGTCCTTTTTAAGTCTGGTCAGGAGTGGGATCCGATCAGTTAAGTTGTTTTCAACCTGAAAGAATCTGCGGCAGTCCTGACATTTTTTCATGAGCCGATTTGGTTGTGGAGAACGTGTCGGATTTTTATTCCATAATTAGTTTCAGTATTCTTGCACTTTCAGGCACATATTTTCAAACTCTGTTGAAATGTGTGATTGCTGACACGAGATTTTGCAGAGGAAGTGGATGCAATTTAAAAAAATGAATAAATAATAAAGGCATTGATATCTGTCTTGCTATTTCAGTTGCCCAGCAAACAGGAAATCCTTCCACCTCTGAGTTTCTGCAGTTCCCATAGTGACATGAAAATGGCTCCCAAAGCATAGGTTACGACCTCTCCACCTTTCACCACTGACCTGAATGCTCTTTCACCTATCGGAGAGTTTCCGAAAGTCTGCCTTAATCAAAACAAAGCATATATCACTAGCACAGACTATAAAATCAATCAATCATCTGTGTTAGTGACTCATCAAGGTTGCTATTAGAATTTTATAAGATATCCTTGCTTAATACTTTTTAGATGTAGTCCAACAGATCAATCAACACTTCTTCTAAGGAGGCCACAGAAAAAGTCATTACACTATCCTTGAAAACCTACTAGACTGTTTCCTTCCAGCGCAGGATGACACTACTCTGGCAAAGCTCCAGTGTCCCATGGTGAGGGGCACCAGCAAAAATCCTTTAAATGAACACAGCTTTTGTTTAATCTCACAAAGCTTCTACTGTGCTGTCTTCCCACTCTCATCCTGTAAGCTCTCCTCAGGCATATCAGAGGTTCTTGGCTGTCTATGAAGCCAGAGGTCAGTGGTTTAATGGCTCAATAATATGTGTATTGTTGCGGCTGTGGAGAGTGGTGAGACGAGACTCAAACCAGCAAAAATGCTGAAACAAATCTCTGTAGGGAGAACAAAGGCCTATGGGAGGTGACTGTGGAGAGAAGAGGAAAGAATAGTCTCCTAAACGTCACATTAAATTGACAAAATCATTTCACATGTTCTTGTAAAGTTCCCTTTTCTCAACTTGACTGGACATCCCATAGATGACAGATTATTGAGTCTGTTTTCTTTCCCTGGACAATCCCATTAGTACATGAAATCCTTTTTCATTGTGTGTGTGTGTGTGTGTGTGTGTGTGTGTGTGTGTGTGTGTGTGTGTGTGTGTGTGTGTGTGTGTGTGTGTGTGTGTGTGTGTGTGTGTGTGTGTGTGTGTGTGTGTGTGTGTGTGTGTGTGTGTGTGTGTGTTGTTAGCATAACGGCAAGTCCACGTTTGACCATGTCTAATCAGTCAGAAGGGAGGGTCCAGATAACATTGTGGGACTGAAGCTTTGAAGACTACAGTATAAGTGGTTTCCCATAAACTCTGGAGGAAGATGACCCTTTTTAATCTCTCACTTTTACTCTCTCACGCACACTCAAAAACTCAGCTCACCAACCAAAGCTACGAGACTAACTATCACAGGTCATAGGTAAACAACTTTTTGTTCTCTGAACGATATTGTTATTTGTGAAAAATCAAGTAAGTAGTTGAGAAGTGCCTGTTTGGAGAAGTGCAGCTCCAACTGCTGGTTGCTCAAGTGCTAGCCACCAGAATTGACAAAGACTCCTGGGTAGGTGTCGAAACATTTTCAAAAGCTCCCAGAAAAGCTGAGCGAAAGTCCAATTGGCTTTGGTATAAGCCTGTTTGCTGTGTGAGAAATGGCACCACACCAATATGTCCTAACTCCACACAATAACCATCAGTTTTTGGTTAACATCAAATCATTCATCATTACCTAAGCAAACAATAGCAGTGTTTCCATTCAGTTCTCTTTTGGATTTTAAGCAGACTTTTAAAATGACTAAAAAATGAAAATGCCAATCAGAGGATTTTCCATCTTCCGGAGTTAACCAGGCGACACAAAGCATAATGTCATACATTGGTTTTACACTGTAATAAACAGGAACCAAATTTTAAGCAAAGACTCATACAAACTCTGCTCAATCTGCCTTTGGATGGAACAGGCCTGCTTGCCTATCTAGTCCCCAGGGTTGTGCAGGTGTTTTGGAAAACATTTTCAAGCTGAACCACAAGGTTATTATGTAGCTCTTCATATGAGATGAGAATAAGGTCCTTTGCCTGCACGTCAAGTCTGCAAAGTCTTCACTGTACCTTCATCAGTAGGGCTCTGGTAGAACTACCTTCTTCCATGGACATTGAGAGTGTGGAAAAAGTTGACATGCTCTGTGCAGAGTGAGTGCGCTGGGCTACAAACTAACTTTGATAGCTCTGCAGCACCATGCAATGCACTGGCTAACACAAATTTATCAGTATCTGCACAGACAGCCATGGCAACTCGATTTGCCCAATGACATGGTGTTTCAGGCAGGGGAAAATGTTTTTCTCAACACCCTCTGGTGTGCTGTTTTATGGTAGGGTCCTTTCCCTGCTTCTAAACACCTGGCCCCCCCATGGGACTTGGTGTCGAGGGGCCCCTCAGGCCCCTTGCTTTTAGCACCTGATGTCATTGACCTCATTATATATATATATATATATATATATATATATATATATATATATATATATATATATATATATTAGTGCTGTCAGTTAAACGCGTTATTAACGGCGTTAACGTAAACCCATTTTAACGCCGACAATTTTTTTGTCGCCGTTAATCGCGCGTCAAAACACACACACCGTTCCCTCATGTTTTTCCCCCCGCCGCGCTCTCCGGACTGTGTTTCTTTTACCCTCGGTGCTTTCCGTAGTTTCAAGAGTGCTAGAAAACTGTAGCAAAACAGACCCGCGGTCACTGTTGCCAACAGTTTCTTTTACCCTCGGACACATGCGACTTTGGGCTTCTTTTTTCTAAAAGCGCTTCTAAATTTCATGAGTCACGGGTTGCGTTTTTTTTTGGGCAGGTTTCTGAAAGTGAAATCGCTTATTTGGGCTCTAAAATAAGTGACGAAATAGGGGTTATTATGAGACCTGCCTGCACTAGACGCTTTGAGTATATCCAGCTGAAATATCCCTCCGCCATAGGAAGTAAAGGCAGTCAGAGCAACTCTGTACGTATTTTCTGCAGTTTACGGTGCAATAACCGGTGGTAACTGCTGAAAGTAGATTAGGCGGTGCAGATCACCATTTTAAGCAGATATTGGTTCTGAAGATGAGCTTTTACACATTGATAACATTGATAACATTGCAGAAACCCCAACCCATAAACCGTACTTTAATGCTTATTAATTTGTTGTCTCTGTATTTGACAAACCAAGGATGAATCACGTTGCCAAACAAGTACCTGGAGTTACTAATCAGTTCCTAAACAGTCTCTTTCAAGGGTATTAAGCTCCTGGCCCAGTTGCAAGCAAAGTGTAAGACTGGAATGACCTGGAAATTTAAAACCTTTTTCCAGGCTTAAACTCTATGAATATGGATAGAAACAGCAAGCAAAAATATTCAAAGAAATTATTGTTGGTGTGAAAGCTCAGAATTAGATGTGTGTGAGAGAGAGAGAGAGAGAGTGAAGAAATGAACAAAACTTATGACTTTATTGAAATGTACAATTTTTATTAATTTATATGTTTATGCATAATACCATGTCTATCTTTAAGAGGCAAAAAAAATATATCGGCATGAAAACAGGTATTTATTTACACATTTGTTTACACACTGTGTAAACATCAGGGCGTCATGATTAGTCATATAGCCATTATAGTCCAGAGTTTAACATTTGGCACCAGGATGTTTTCATTCCAATTCTGAAAAGTGCTTGAAAAATAACAAAATAAAAATATTTTTTGTACAAGCATGTATTTTATTAGTGTCATTTATTGCAAAATTGCATATTAAAATGGCCAAACAGGCTATTACACTTTCAGAAATAAAAGGATAAAATATGCGATTAATTTGCGATTAATCTCGAGTTAACTATCGACATTATGCGATTAATCGCGATTAAAATTTTTAATCGTTTGACAGCACTAATATATATATATATATATATATATATATATATATATATATATATATATATATATATATATATATATATATATATATATATGCTTGCTCTCTCCAAGCCCACCCCCCCCCCCGCCCCCGCACCCAGTATGCCCAAGGGGACGTCAAAGGTTCTCTGAAGCTTAACCCGGCCTTTGTGCCTTGTGATCTTGGCTCAGTCTATCACATTGTTCCCAGCGTTTTCTCCTACGCCCTTTTCCTCACCTAAGGAAATGTGATCTAATAAACGCTGCCTAGGTTGCCCTGTGACAGAAGTAAGGTACTGTGGTGAAGCTACCTGCCCTACTATTTAGGGTAAAACTGTACTGAGGCAGGTCCATCAGAAAGCAGTGGCCACATGTTTGTGGGAGTGATTGCCTTGGACAAAGCATGTTAGGGCATACAGGCCGCGCTATGAATGGGAACATTAGGTTACATTCCTAACTTCAGTTCTCCAAGGAAACGTCTACCATCCCATCTACTACAGTTTGTAGCAGTGTAAAATGTGATGATGTTTAATTGAGTAGCATTCACATGATGATTTTGGGAGTTGTCTAATCCCTCTTGAATTACCCTGCAGTGTTGTAGACACTCAAAAACTAGACTTTTTGCAAACACATGCATGCACGGATGGATACGAATGCACACCAGTCGTATCTTGTCTTTGGGTGTTTTAGAATAGTCTCTTTCTCTATCGAAATGTAAATGTAAATGTAACAGCCATCTCATGAGTTGTGGCAAGCATTAGGTTTCTTGAAGCCAAGCATTTAAAGCTGAGTCAGTGAAGAGAGTATGAGAAGAATAAGTAAGCAGACTAAAGAGAGACTGTACCAAGCAAGAGCCCAATAGTTGTTTTTTTTACTCATAATAATTTTTATTGAATTTTACATGTAAAAATAGAGCACTCAACATATTACAAAGTAGGTGTGTCGAATAAAGCTTGACAAGACACCTTTCAGATGCTTAACTTTCAAAAACTTACAACACAGCGATAGGTTTGATTCCTGCAGGTCTATATAGCTTGGAACTCCACACTACTCCAGACATTTAGAATTGAGAAAGCTTCCTGGATGAGAAGCGAAACGTCTTCAGCTTCAGAATAAAAGTCCAGTTGTTTTATTTTTTTAACCTTTTTTGGATTGATCATGACCTGGATGACTGAGAATCTTCACCAACATGTCTTTGGGTAGTAGGCAGATTTCAGTAGTAGATTTTATTAATTAGACTCATCAGGTTTTTAACAAATATATATAAATACATGGCCATATCAGTTGCTACATTTAATGTTCTACTGATTATGCAGAAGTTCTCAGATGACTCTGCCATAGTCGGTCTCATCAGAGATGAGGACGAGTCAGAGTGCACATTGGATCCAAAGCTTTGTAGATTGGTGCCAGCAGAACCACCTCACGCTAAATGCAGCGAAAACAAAAGAGCTAGTGGTGGACTTTCGCAGGCACAGACCAACCTCACTGACACCAGGGAACTGATGTGGAGATAGTGGACTCCCATGAGTACCTCAGTGTTCACCTAACCAATAAACTGGACTGGAGTCACAACACCGATGCTCTTTACAGGAAGGGTCGGAGCACACTCTACCTGCTGAGGAGGCTGAGGTTTTTGGAGTTCAAAGGTTGCTCCTGAAAACCTTCTTTAACTCTGTGGTGGCATCAGCCATCTTCAGTTGTGTGGTTTGTTGGAGCAGCAGCTTACCTGTAGCTGAGAAGAAGCGGCTGGATAAGGATAAGGAGGGCCAGCTCTGTCCTGGGATGCCCCCTGGACCCAGTGCAGGTGGTGGGAGACAGAAGTACTGTAAGGAAAATAACATTGGTGATGGACTATGTCTCCCACCCCATACATGGAGCTGTTGCAGAGCTTGAGATCTCTTTTAGTGACAGACTGCTCCATCCCAGACGTTCTAAGGAGCGTTTTCACAGGTCGTTCCTCCCGACTGCAGTCAGACTTTATAATCTTGGCTGCTCCCAACAGACATAATAACTGTTTAATCATTGCACAGGTTCTGATTCAACCATTAATTGTTTACACTGTTCCCAAGTACTAAGGCAACTTGCACACGCCTTAGCTAGGGACACTGCTGAACTACTATGCATATTGCATATTGTATGTTGTCTAAATATTACATATTCTATTATTGTGTGTTATGTAAATAGGCTGGAGGTAGCTTTTTTTCCACTGTCAAATACTTTTTCCTATGTTCAATATTTACTCTGGTATTTACTCTTATCTATTACTTGTGATGTTTTTTTAGAGCTAACTTTAGATTAGACCAGTTTGCTCTTTTTTTCTTCTTTTCTTTTTTCTCATTGCTAATAATTGTGTGTAACTGTCCATGTGTTTGCCACTGTCACACCTGAATTTCCCCATTGCGGGACAATAAAGGAATTCTTATTTTTATTATGAGCAATTAATATTGTCTATATTGTCCTTCCAGGTTTGGGTCAGGATATGCTTGGTAGCTTTCCCAGAGGCTGAAGTTAACACCTAGTCTGAGAACATGAAGACAAAAGTGAACTTCTATCATCTTAACATATGTTCCAATGTCCAGCGTCTGAAATGTCATAGCTGTTTATGCAAAGGCTATTTAATGAAACTTTAAATCATTCAATTGTTTGCATTCAGCAATTATTTTCTCAGAAATCAATAATTATTTACACAGAAAATGGTGGAGGGAGGTGGTTCAATACCAGTGATGTAACCAAAGCATACGGGGAATGGAACGTGCAAAGCATTGTCAGGAAGGGTAATCACCTATCCGAAAAGTCAATAAGGGTAAAAATCCTAATACTGGCATTCACCCAAACTAAATGAATAGAATGTCATTAAAATAAATAACGATGATGCTGTCTTATGTTGTGGTTGAAAAGATGCTGCCTTAGAGGTGTCTACTATGAGTTTCAAAGTTGGCTAGGGATGATGAACTTGGTTAACCAAGCCTGACTTTAAGAAATGTCTTTGTTATGGTTTGATTTTTGATAGGACTTACGGGCTATAACGTCTCTGTTTTCTACTCGTCTTGAATTCTGAATTTCTAAAAGGCAAACTGAAAAAAATATCTTACTCCATGGAAATCCATTGTTAGGATTGATCCCTGTAATGGACATAAACTCCCTACTCTGAAAATATTTAGCCAAGATAGCCTGACCTGCGAAAGAAAAGAAGAGCAAAAAGGAGAGAAATACAAAACTAAAGGATGAGTTGGACTTCCCCTGAATCCCTTAAAAAAACATGACACCTTCCTTCATGATTTTTCTTCTTATGGCCACGCTTGACCCGCTGCCTAGCACATTTGCGGTACACTTTGTCCCATGATACACATTAACTAATAACCCTAAATCACATTTCCTGAGGTATGTCTGCAAGGGGATATAACTGCTCCTCTGTGACTCTGTGACCCAGGTGGTCATGAGTTGTGGTTTTACATAGTTTTCTCCTCTCTACCATCAGGCATTTACAAAGCTGCTTCTATAACGGAACAGGTATTCTTTTTCAAACCGCTTGGAGTGACTACAAGATGACTATTTGGGTATTTATCTCCTAGGTTGCCAAGTTATCCCTGTTTGAAATAACATCCGTTTTGCGTTGACTTGTTACCATGTCAATCCTGAGTCTCATTGGCCTAAATAAATGTGCAGAGTTTGCTATTTATTAAGGCAATTAATTTGGTGAATTAACACAGCTCCAGTATGTAGTGGTCAGTGGATGGCAATGGCTCAGACCTCAGACATGCGGGGATCATAAATCTCAGTCAACAGCAGTGTTTACACTCGTTATGCTGACAGTACTTCCAAATACGTTCGCTCTTCAGCCTGGAGAACAGGAAGGCAATTGAGAATATAAACTGGTAAAATGAACAGAAGATGCCAAGTGTTCATTTAATCCACAGACTGAGGGAGCAAAATATCCTCAGGGCTTACCAGCAAGAAGGCCAGAGATCAGCGGGCAAATCTGAGGGAGTCCAGGAAGAGGAGTTGAGAAATAGCAAGGTAGGGGGAGGTCTTTTTTTTTTGGTGTGTATGTGAAATTTGGGACCAAAAAAGAGTTAGCCAATGTGAAATGAAGAGACAGAAATAACTGTGGCCAACTGAGTGAAGCAATCCAAAGCAGAACGCAATGATAAACTGGTCTTCACTGGGGTTCTATATTGCGAAAGCCATTGTTAGTCAAGGTTACACCTCCAGAAAAAGACAACCACAGAGTTTTAGAGATATTAAAAACATCTCACATAAAAAAATCAAGTAAGATGAAACTGAAAAAAAAAAGGTTCAACCTTTCAGACTGTAAAGGCAAACCTTTGACAATAAACGTTGGGGTTGTTATCTTCCATACTGAGAGAAATAGCAAAGCCACAATTTGATGCTTTGGTTGTTAAAGACTTTCCATCTGCTTTCATCTGAAATAGTTGCACTTGGAGTATGACTGTCATATTAGCATTTCTTCGATGGAAACTGCTAGCTGCACCTGAGATTACTATATAAATGGATACCATCTTGTATATAATTTTGAGGTATCATCTTACAAAAACATCCCCAAAGACTGTCTTTGTCGTGTCTAAATTGCTATTTTTTTGTAATGAAGAAAAATATGCATTCATATCTGGCTTTCACACATGTTGGAGGGTGATTTTGTCTTTTTTGGATTTCTATTTTTATGGAGGTTGTTCAGCTAGTAGTTTTCTTTATCAATTTCCCTGTTACATTGCTCATCCATGGTCCATTACTCAAGATCTGATAGACTGAATATGATCTTAAATTTTCAAGTCTTGTCACAGATTCTCAGTTGGATTTAGTTCTGGACTTTGACGAAAATGCTTTAGTTGTTAATGGGTTCATTGTAGCTTTGCCTGTATCTTTTTGGGCTGTTCTGTTAGATTAAGAGCCTAAACTTCAGTCTCTTTAGCAGCCTCTAGCAGATTTTTTTCCACGATTATCTTGTATATAGCTCCTTTTCCTCCAGCTCTCACCAACTTCCCAGTCCCCCACTCAACAACATGTCATGGTGGGGAAGATGAGCAGGTCTCAAAGATCCTGGGCCTGAATACAAATCCTCAACACACATAATTTTTATTAAAACCCATATAACCTTCCATCCACTTCACCAATAACTGCTACTTTGGGTTGGTATATTACATAAAATCTCAATAAAACAAACTGAAGTCTGGGGTTGTGATTGGACATATGGTGAAAAAGTTGCTAGGGTATGGATGCTTTTGTAAGACAACATATTAGTATCTGAACGATGTATTACTGCAGTCTACACTCTATACAGTTATATTGCACAGACAGAGTAGTGACCCAGAAACTGCCATGAGTTATTTCTTTGTAGGTCACAGTGTTTTGTATCGGTCCAACCAGCAGACAGAGCTGGATCAGCCTTGAGCTGGAGTGGAAAATACCTGGAACTGTTTCCACAACAAAAAGTCATTTCCCATTGTGGGATTTCAGCTTGAAACTAAGTGCATAAATGTGTGTGTGGACTGAGGACAGCAGGTCATATCAAGAAACTCACATACGTGGATGTTTTTATAAAACCGTGATAGATTTACCATGTCCCCTTCAGTTTCTCCCTCATTTCTCGACTAATACATTTTTCTTGCTTTATTGGTCCCTGTGTGTGAAAAAAAGAGAGAGAAAGGGACCGTGTGTGCAGGGATGTGTGACCCTGGACCTGAGATGATGGAAAGAATGTGACACATTCTGATCTAAATAACAATGAAATTCAACTGCACACCGACATGAATAAACACACAGACCTTTGTCCCAGCAGTGTAATAGAAGCCGCCAGAGCCAAGTTTGACGGAGGAGCATCTGAGTGAATTTTGGCAGGGAACATGACTCCCAGCAACATGCTTTATAGGCGGGTATAAAATCTGAGGTTCTGACTTACCCCTGAGACAGCTGAGGGACTTGAGTAGCAGAGACTCGTGAACTGGAGAACCAGGGATTCAGCAGCAAGTTTGGAATCAGCAGAAGTCGTGAAGTTTTCAAAGTCCTGTATTGTGCTTGATATCACACATAGCCAAAACATGGACCTGGAATGTCACGGTCACTTTTGGGAATACCAGGACACCAGCAGTGAATGATCTATAGACTATGTACATGCTGCTCCTCATCATGTGCTGATGCTGAAGTTACTAGTAAAAGATAAAATCTAATAAAACGTTGGCAGTGACTAAGGCTTTGGGGCCTTTAGTCACTGCAGAAACACAACAAAGGTCTCCACTGAATAGTTTTATGGTTAAAATTGGGTTAGGGATAGTGGATAATAGTCATGGTGTTTAAGTGAAAATGAACGCATTTGCTGAGAGAACATGATGATGCACGCTCAAAACCATACCTTTCAATGACTTAGACTGTAAAGCTACTGTTCATCAAAGAGCACTGAGGTCGCAATATGCTATCTGACAGTGAAGACGAATATCGATGCAGTCAATAGATATTGTACCTTGAAAAAGTATTCACACCTGTTGAGTTTCGTATGCTGAGAAGGAGCAGCTTGTCTATTTTGCTTACCAGGGAGTGGGTATTTGCCAGGTGGTTAAACTGGAGCAGAGCTCGCAATCTTTAGTGTCGGAGCTTGACAAGCGTGCTGTTGCACAATTTGGATGTCATGATATTATGCAGTGATTGATTTTTCTGCAATAACAGTTTCCCAGCATAACCTTGGGGTGTCACCAATGGAATAAACGTGTATGCCAACTAAGCAGATGTTGTGGATATGCAAAAAGTGCCATGGTCATTTTATTACGGATCTGAAATTTGGCCTAGAAAAGGTTTTTTTTTACTCTGCTTTCTACACACCCTTTTAACTGAGACCTGAAAAAAGGATTTTGTTTTCATTATATATCCCTTTTAGAGGATTATTCTAGAAGCATGTGGGTGACCTGCATCTTGCCTATAATTTGTAACATTTAAGTGTTACTGAAGTGATCATGTTCTGTTGGACTGCATCATATTTAGAGCTGTTTCTTCTTATTACTGTGATTTCATAACTTGAGAATTACAGGATACAAGGTGTGCAGGCACAAGCTGGTAATGGAAGACTTAACTGTTGTGGGTTCACTGGCATGAAATGTGCCCTTTGTTACGCCTGCTGCAGCATGGGCTTCAGTTGCTCCGTGAGTGTGCTGCCCGCAGGAAGTTCCCACTGCCCTGGCTATCAGGGCGGAAAATCTGTTTCTCAGCCACTTTTGTCATAACTCGTTCTGTCTCTCTCGTTCCCTGTCCCTCTGTCTCGTTGCAAAACAAACTGAAACACTTAACGATACACATACAGACATGGATCAGCACATGCTTGACATCCCTGCTCCCACAGCAGCTGTAGACTAACAGGGATCTGACTGCTTAATTGAGCCTGAGGTGTTGGATGTGTCTGTGTCTAGTGTGAGGAAGTCAGCTCAAACGTCAAAGCGATTTCCTGGGAAAGTTTTAATTTGTTGTCAGTTTGACAACTTAGTCCCGCAGCAGTGCTTGATGACAATAGGCCAAAGACAACAAGTGAAATTAGGGTTTGTTTACTTGGACCATGAATCCTGGTTTTATCTCATGGTTGCCCATGGTTGTCTAAAACAGGTTTTAAACCCAAAAGCAATCACCAGAATAAACATAATGGACGGTAATGTCAATGCAACTTGTTCGTACTCAGATGTTGTCATGAACCGTCTGGCTTTATGACATAATATAGGATCTGTTGGTGTGGGATGAACAGACTGGAAGTCCTTTAGAGTCTGTAACAGATATGGTGCTTTGCAAAACTATTCATACCCTTTTGTGCACTTTGGCGTAACAACAAACTTCAGTGTTTGTAACCTTGACGTCTGCAGACTAACCTGAACCTAGAATCCTTGTTGTGAAACATGATGGCGTCAGCATCATGCCATGGGGATTTACACTCTGAAAAGTTGCCGTCGCACCTTAGAGTGAAGGCTTTGGAGGACCATCTTTCGCTGCAGCTACAGCTGTGAGTCTTTTAGATTGTGTCTCTAGATCTAAAAATGTAGAGACACGGATCTAGAGATTCTTTTTTTATTCCCAATTTTCTATTTTTATTTATTTACTTTTTTTTGCAGAATAGCTCAACTCAGTCACATTAGATGCATATGATGCAAACATGAATATGCTTTAGTCCAGACCATTCAGCTGTAGCTCAGTCAGTTTTCCTCATGGAAGGTGGACTAGTCTCAAGTCTTTTGATTGTCCTCCCTTTTCTGCCAGTATTTATCGCCTCCATCTTCCAATCAACTGACCAGTTTCCCTGCCCCAGGCGAGACAAGCATCCCCCACCGCATAATCTTGGCACCTCCCCTTCTGAACCAAGAATATCTGACTTTCCTAACACATTGATGAAAATACAACCATATATTGCTGTATGTTGTTTTGTTCTACTCTGAACACCCCCCACCCCCAAAAAAAGGAAAATAAAACAATACGTGTTATTTAATAATGCAGAGAATCATCGTAAGCAAAAAGTAAAATAGTTTTCTACCAGACGTAATGCACTGCTCTTAAAAGATGCATCAGATACTTTTAAAGGTCATTATTTTGAAAGAGTTTCAGTACACGTCATTTGAGAAGCTTGAGTCATTTAGCTAAATAGAAAACAGAAGGGCGACTCAAGTAATCCTGACCAAAGTAGTTTTTCTTTCTTAAGCTTGATCTAATTTCATCAGGTTAAAGAGGTGAAAGTTGGATCATACCGTTGGGAAATATCAAACTCAAAAGTGTCTGTGGCCTAAGAAGCTGCGCATTGGGACCTATAAGACAGTTTTTATTTTTTTATAATTGTTGCTTCATGTTCAACCTGGCAGAGGCACAGTCCCATCAAAGACTAAATGTGTCATTTGTAAAAGATTGCAAGCGTTGGTGTAATTCGGACAAACAAGCTGTACCCAAGTGTGTGGAGTGAGGCAATGCATTTTACTATGGGTTCATTTTTTTTTTTTTTTGCAGAAACCTTGATTGTAAACTTTGTCAGTCAAAGGGAAAACTGTTAATAAGGTTCAAAAGCCCCTCTTTGGCCAATACTTTCAGTGTTAAAATATTTACACAAGTAGGATCATTCTTCCCTAAAATCTTTTATCGTTCATGGGAGACTAAATGTGGAGTTGTTTCCAGTTTGGCCGCTGAGGAGAAGCTTTTGATCAAAAAAAAAAAAAAAAAACACCCAGCCTGAAGCTTCACAAACTGTTGATGTAATGCAGGCTGGAGAAGAACTGCAGCAGGAACAAAATATAAAACTGCTAACAAAAACCTGATACAGGCTGATTCATGCAAGCATGCTTAATGGAGCTTCTTCAAATGATCCGGTCTTTAAAAGTAGCCATAGATGATGTTTTGTTTTTTAGATAGCCCCACAGATCTATGATATTTTGTTGTATCTGTTGTGTTTTTAGCAGGTTTCCTATCCAGCAGCAGCTATGAAGTCTCAGTATGGCTCTTCCTGATCTCTGATCAGAATGTTCTGATGTGTAACCAATGTTCTTTTCCAAATAAAAGCACGCTGTCATGTTCCAACTGCAATATGTTTCTGTTTTGAGGTGCCACGCAGAAGGAATACACCCCCAATTACACTTTCTCAACAGAAAACAAACACCATAGTGGCCTGTAGGAAAACTCCTTCTCCCAGAACCCAGCAAATACACTGAGCTTGATTTATCCTAAATATTTACTGAAGTCATAGATTATGAGTTCATACCCTCGTCTCAAATTTCTTAGTCAAACTTTAGGGGCCAAAATAAGGTCTTTATCATTACCCGCTGAGTTCTTTGTTGACGCATGTCTTTTTTTATATTTTTTATTTATTGAAATCATAATAGACATAAAATTCAAAATTTCTGCAAATATAAATTGCACCTCTCAAAACAAGTGAATCTTTTTAGCGGGTCAGTAAGAAGTTCACCTGCACAGATTCTTTCACAGCAGCAGTTTTATTACTCAACGGTGGTTTCCAAGAATGTCAGAGGATATGGGTGAAATAGGACTTGACAGTATTTTCCAAAAAACCCATTGACCTTATTCTAATGCAAAAACCTTAGATTTGTATGAATATCAGATAATTTGAATATACTTGTGCTTTGACTTATACAGGAACCTACAAAAGTATTAAACTTTGAACTTTTTACTGTTTTACAACAGACAAAGAAATACCTTTTACAATACCTTTTGCTGTAATTAAAGGTGTAAGTCAGTTTTGGGTACTCCTCTGCCATATTTGGGTAGAGAGACATTTTGGCACATTCCTTTCACAATATAGCTCAAGCTAAGTTGGACTGGAGGAAGACCACCTGGAGGAAGAGCCCCTGTGAACCTCCATTCCAGCTCCAAGTATTTTAGATAGGTGCATACGTTATTAATAGCTTGTGGAAATTTGTTGTGCTACAGCAGCAATGAAACAATAAAAACTTTGGAGTGTTTCACAGGTTTTCTTCCAGGATGTTAGGCTCAGCCCTCCTCACTTGCATTTGGTTTTCTTTAGGGGCATCAGAGTAAAAGGGGGCTGCATTAAATTGCATATACATTCTAGATGTTGTTTGTAAAAACTTAAATAAAAATATTATAAAAATACTTCTTCATCCACCTCACCATTTTGTGCGACTTTGTGTTGGTTTACCATGGAATACCAATAACATACATATATGTTTGTGGTTAGAATTGAAAGACATGTTAGAAATTTCAACGGTTGTGAATGCTTTTCCAAAAGCACAATACAGGCAAAGTATTTAAAATAAGTTTCACTGGTGAGCATTTCTGGACACCAACATCTTCAGCCTCATATGGGATGTATGACTGCAGAGTCACACTTCATCCTCATTTGTAAGTTTGGCCTGGATAAAAGCATCTGCCAAATGCATAAACATAAATATAAACAAAAAAAATCAAAGCTAAAGCTTCACAGCTGTGTTTTAAACCTATGCCTAAAACTGTTCAGAAATATGTCACACTAATATACATGTAATATTATGGAGGCTGCAGTACATTATTCAAAGAGAAGAATAGGGGTAAGAATATGTCAGTGAAAATGCCTTACATGGAAACTAACTGCTCTATCCTGTGGGGTTTAAATGGATCAAACAGACCTTCTGGGCATATTGCACAGCTGAAAGTGAATCTGAAATCTTAAGTGAACCATCGTGGCTCAGCTCAAACACAGAACACATCAACACTAATGACAAAGATTTTGTTGTGCCGTTGTCTCAGGCCATGTCCAGGACTGAATGGGGGAATAATTGATGGAATATAAAAATTAATGGAATTACATCAGCACTTTTAATGCGCTGAGATAAAGTCAACATATTACTCAAGCAGACCTCAGCAATCTGCTGTGTTATTCCCTACATCTGTGCAGTATATGCTCCATAAACCCATGCAAAACTATTCATGTACTTAAATGCACTTTGATCTTACTCAGAATAACTGTAAAAGCCGCAGATTGAAAAACATAACTGAAACAAATTTGTCAGAGAAATTAAACCCTTGCGGGATCTGGATTTAATTAGAATGATATTACTGCTTGGTTGCACGCTAAAATTAAACCTCCATCTGGCCAATTATTAATAGAAAGAAACACATGGCAAAGAAAAACAGAACAATTTACATGAAAATGTGTGTAATTTATGTGTAAGAGTTATGTTTTTTGAAGCAGGTTTCTCATATTGGCTCAGCAAAGATATTGCCAAGAACATAAATAAATATTGGAGAGGCTGAAGTTGGGTTTTGCTATCAAATATTAAGTTCTCAGGAAACAGACCAGAGGTGCACTCTCCACACCACTCTCTTTTCACCCCCCTTTAGACTGCCTCAGTTATTTGGACTCTGGATTTGGGGAATAATGTTTGCGTAATTCAACACAGATTGAGCAACATGATATGGCCACAAATATGGCTCCAATTAAAACTGATTCTCCAATCAGTTTTAACCTAAGGTGAAAGTACAGTTGAGGCTCACCTTTATTGTCTGTCCCCATGTGGGACAGACAATAAAGTTTTTCTATTCTGTTCTACAATCAGTGTTCAAACAAGCAAACACATGCAGCGTGTATGTGAGGAGCAAATCATGGTCCAGATTTGCCAGAGATGTTCATGTTCGGCATTAAACTGTCAAAATAAATCAATGAACACCACAATCAGCACAGTCAAGCACCATTGTTGCACAACTATGGTTCAAGGACTGAAACGCTGCTCCTGGTCTGTGTGTTAGTCTTTCTATGGACAATGAAAGCAGCTGAAAATCAATGTCAGACTCAGCCGCCTTTTCAAATCTTTTTTTTTCAAAAATCCTCTTCGCAAAGGAGCTACCCAACCTCTGACCGTACGCTTACATACAGCTTGATCATTTTGTACTTTTGCATTTCTGTTTTTTTTGTACTACCTTTTCTCTTTTACTCATTATGAATTGCTTATAGAGGTGGCACCTTTCGTTTAAAATCCAACGATCAGAAAAGATTTTCTGTATTTAACCTGTTCTGCTGTTAGGAGATCTTGATCTGTGACTTCTAAATACCTTTAATTATAGCTACCGCCACACGCTGGCTTAGTAATGTTGTTTAAATCAGAAGTCATACTCTGAAAGAGTAAACTGGTCAAACTGGTATCAGAACCAAAATAATTAGCAATTAAAATATACCTGAGATTTGAGAAACTTTACTCTCTACTATTTCATAATGTTACCTATCTGACCAAAATTACATTATGGTGACATAATGACAATAAATAATCTGGATTCTTGAAAAAAAAAAAACAATCTGTTATGTGTGTGCTTAAGTACATGGATGGAAAACAGATTGCAGGTAATTAGGGACAAAATAGCAACATGTGAGCACTACAAGGGGGTGAGAATTGGCAAACACAAAAAGACAGATGTTTTGATAAACATTTGGGTTTTGCAACAAGACAGTACTGTTTGGTTCATGTAATGGATAGTTTTCAATATTTATCATTTAATAACAGAAAAACACTACTGCTACTTTGGAAAATTATGTATGGAATGATGACTTTGTTGGTCTTATCCCCAAGGGAATTTTAATTTAAATTATTCTTATTACCAAATACTCTAAATGCCATTGTGGCACACAGAGCATGAAACCTATAAATCTTAGCTATCCACAAGTGACTGTATGCATAGCCTGGATTTGAAAGAGCAGAAAAGATCCCCAGTAAAATTTGTGTCTGGACTTACACTACCAGTCAAAAGTTTGAAAACCCTTTCTCATTCTTTGAAGGAGGAAGTGTGTCCAAACATTTGACTGGTAGGGTACATCCATAGGACTTTTCATTGTTTTCAGATCTCTTTTTAGCTTGCCAAAGAGAAGTGGGATTTATTTTTATGTATATGATTGGCTGTGTTCATCATTCTAGCTTTTCCAGCCATCTTACTGGAAAATACTGACAAACTACACGTCCTAGCTTTGATTGCAGTTCTGATGTCACAGGCCGAGGCTACATGAGAAGTTGCAAAGAGGCATGTATAGCCTCTCCAGCTGCTAACATGGCACATCGGAATATCTTTGGACGAGCAGAGTTATTTACTTGCCGGCAAGTTTTTATTCATTGTCCCTCTGTTCAACTGTTGAAGAAGTACCTTAAGGGAAGCTTTAAGACCTTGCTGTCTGTGTATCTCGCAGGTCTAAATCCCGTCCGGAAAAACTTGGATTGGCAGCCTGCAATCCAAAGTTCATAGAATCTGAACATAGATTATCCAAGGAGACAATACTACATCCTTTTATAGCCAACCCAAGAGTGATAATCCTTTTGTTTTCCCTCCACAGAGGAGAAGCGAACCGCAAGCTCTAGTCCCCAATGATGTGAGAATAAACCAGCCATCCCAAGAAGATGACTCAGTGTTAGGAGAGTTCTTTTTTTCATGTG
This sequence comes from Fundulus diaphanus, assembly GCA_037039145.1. Taxonomy (NCBI): domain Eukaryota; kingdom Metazoa; phylum Chordata; class Actinopteri; order Cyprinodontiformes; family Fundulidae; genus Fundulus; species Fundulus diaphanus. The sequence continues at coordinate 38,336,279 of CM073128.1, forward strand.
GTTTTGATGATTGGCTAGCTAGTAGGCTATTGCAAGTAAATGAGCCATCATTGCTGCTACGTAGCTTGCTAGTTAGTTGTTCGTAGCTTGCCCTGGCTAGCTCGCCACTTACCCTAGACACACATAAACAGATCTCCAAGTGCCCTTGGGGGTTGGAGCCAAGGTGTCGAAATTACATAGCTGCATTGATGTTCCTCATTTTGCCTCCTATTATCTTTCGCCCCTGAAGCTGTGATTATTTCTCATTGTGCAGTTTTGTTAATTACTCATTGGTTGATTTATATTTTCATTTTGCATTAGTTCATTATCTTTTCCTTAGTCAGTAGTGTAGTGAGTTGTTCTAGTATAGGTCAATTTATTGGCTCATTCATCTTAACTGTGTAAATAATGGTTTTAGTTAATGAATTCAGACATATATGAAGAACCACCCTGCCTCTCATCCAATGACCGCAGGAGATGGGCACCAGGCCCCTGCATCCCTGAATGGATAAGTGGGCATAGATAATGGATAGCTGGATGGATGGACAGATGGATATATAAAGAACTGTTGTTTGTATTTATTTTCTTTGAAGTGATTTCTGTCTGAAGGTCCAAGCTTGGATCTTCCCTTTTGGTTAACTGTCTGATAATACTGTTACATCTATGTAGATGTATGGTTAATCGTTATCATTTATCAATTAGGATTGTTATTTATAATTCTTAACAAATATTTATAATCAACCAATGCTAATTGCACAACATAGCTGGGAGTGTTTGTATGCAATAACTTTTTTATGTCCCAAACAAAACTTGCACGGCTATGGGAGAATGGATTTGTTGATTCATGTACTAAAGGACACATTTCAGCCAAATGTTGACTTGGATGAGGATTGTCAGAGTCAGCTGCCAGTTTTCTGTCATAACAAATCAGCTATCAACAGACGTAACCTTCCTCCTCACGGTTTAATAGAGATATCAAGATTTCTAGAGTTACTTGGATTCATTCAGTGACCTCCATTAATGTGGACAGTTGTAAATACCTTAAATACCTACATATACAGCATATATATATGGACTGATGAGCTGTTCTGTAACCGTAATGGTCTTAGAATATAACAAAATATCTTCACCTTCTGTCTATGACGTGCATGCCTTGCCTTCCTCATGCAGTCTTGTTTTTAGATGTTTACGGCCATCTGTGCATGCAGAATTTGGAACAGGAAACTGAGGAGGGGGGGGGGGGGGCAAACTTAGCAAACCCATTGTGAGCAGTGTTAGATGAGTCGGACCACAGTGGCAGGGAGCTACTCAAGAAATTTTAACTGCTCATGTTGCATTCAGACATCCTTAGTACCATGGGAAGAACAAAATGGACAATGTGGAGCATGCATATGCTGTCAGCGTTTCTGCAAGGCTAAAAGCAAAGAAACTGCAACAATGTTCGACTAACAGACTGTTGCCCCTCTTATTTGTGCAGCTTGTTAAAATAAAGCTTTTTCTGTTAGATAACATGCAAAATAGTTACTGTTGCGCATATCGTTTTTATCTGCTCCAATAAAGGCAGGAAAGTCGTATAAGCTTCTTGGGCTCATGATCACCATTGCTCTTTCCCACAGAGTTCATCAAACAGTGAGGAGACCAATAACTCAGGGATTATCCATCTTTTCCAATAACCTTACTCAACGAAACAAAATGCTCTCAAATTAGTAATGTGTTGTTTTATTAACTGAAGCTCTCTATGGTTTGATATTTAAAAAGAGTAAGATGGTCATCACACGGTGAGGGCTAAGAGGGGGATGGCCGGATCCTCAGGAAATGAAGACAGCTGACAGTGGACTGTGGGGATAGAAAGTCAGATGATAGAGAAAGGGGACTGAGATTTGGAGGAAGAGGGAGGTCAAAATCAAAACCATATGCTGGCTAAATCTCAAGTATTGTTTCCCAACTAAAACCAGCTGCTCGCTCTTGGCTTATCCATCAAAATAAACATTTTCATGATGGCCACGAGCTGCACAGGCCTGTAAGTTATTAAAATCAGCACCACAGCCTTACACTAGACCAATCTCTGCATATAACAACACATTTAAAGAGATGAAGACAAAAAACAAATAGTTTACTTTCATTTAGAGTCTTTAATTCTATAAAGGCAGGTTTATTTGTATGGCACATTTCAGCAGCAGCACAATTCAAATTGCTTTAAAGCGCCTTGCAAAAGTATACACACCCCTTCAATATTTCCAGATTTTGCTGCTTTACAACCACAACGTTCTGAGTATTTTAATGTGGGGTTTATGTTATAGACCAAAACGTGCATAAATGCACGTGAGAAAATCTGAAGAGCTTTCCAAATTTGTCTTACAATAAAAATGTTGAAAGCATTAAAATCATTTCTATTACCCCACCACCACCATCATCTTTCCCCTTCAGACCACTAAATAAAATCTGATGCAACCAAATGCCTTAAAAGATCTTCCAGTTAATGAACAGAGTTCACCTGTCTGGGATTTGATATCAGTATAAAACCAGCTTCTCTGTGAAGGCCTCAGAGGTCTGTTGGAGAATCATGAAGACTAAGGAACACAGGGGACAGGTCAGGGAGAGAGCTGCAAAGTTTCAAGAATTAGGTTATAAAACAATATCCCAAGTTTTGAACACCTGAAAACATACTGTTCAATTCGTCCGTCCGTCCGTCTCCTGCCGCTTATCCGGGGTCGGGTCGCGGGGGTAGCAGCTTCAGTAGGGAGGCCCAGACGTCCCTCTCCCCGGCCACTTGGGCCAGCTCCTCCGGAGGAATCCCAAGGCGTTCCCAGGTCAGCCGAGAGACATAGTCCCTCCAGCGTGTCCTGGGTCTTCCCATGGGCCTCCTCCCAGTGGGACGTGCCCGGAACACCTCACCAGGGAGGCGTCCAGGAGGCATCCTGACCAGATGCCCGAGCCGCCTCAACTGGCTCCTCTCGACATGGAGGAGCAGCGGCTCTACTCTGAGTCCTCCCCGGATGACTGAGCTCCTCACCCTATCTCTAAGGGAGAGCCCAGACACACTACGGAGAAAACTCATTTCAGCCGCTTGTATCCGGGATCTCGTTCTTTCGGTCAAAACCCAAAGCTCGTGACCATAGCGGGTAGGAGGGTAGGAACGTAGATCGACCGGTAAATCGAGAGCTTCGCCTTTTGGCTCAGCTCTCTCTTCACCACAATGGATCGGTACAGCGCCAGCTTCACAGCAGACGCTGCACCAATCCGCCTGTCGATCTCCCGCTCCATCTTCCCCTCATTCGCGAACAAGACCCCAAGATACTTGAACTCCTCCACTAGGGGCAGGACATCCTCCCCAACCCGGAGAAGGCACTCTACCCTTTTCCGGTTCAAGACCATGGTCTCGGATTTGGAGGCACTGATTTTCATACCGCCCTCTTCGCACTCGGCTGCGAACCGCTCTAGTGAGAGCTGTAGATCACGCCCTGATGAAGCCAATAGGACCACGTCATCCGCGAATAGCAGAGACGCAATCCTAAGGCCACCAAAACGGATCCCCTCAACACCTTGGCTGCGCCTAGAAATTCTGTCCATAAAAGTTATGAAAAGAATCGTTGACAAAGGGCAACCTTGGCGGAGTTCAACTCTCACCGGAAACGAGTCCGACTTACTGCCGGCAATGCGGACCAGACTCTGACACCGGTCGTTCAGAGACCTGACAGCCCTTATTAAAGTACTCCATACTCCCGGAGTACCCCCCACAGGATCCCTCGGGGGACACGGTCGAATGCCTTCTCCAGATCCACAAAGCACATTTAGACTGGTTTGGCAAACTCCCATGCCCCCTCCAGGATCCTGCTGAGGTTGTAGAGCTGATCCAGTGTTCCACTACTACTGTTCAATTCATCATCTAAAAATGGCAATAATATGGAATCACTGAAAACCTACCAAAACAAAACCATCCAATAATCAGAGAAACAGAGCTACAGAGATCGACAGCCTATGTTAACAGAAATAATATTTCCCATACAGTTTATTAATCTGGCCTTTATTTAGCTGGTTAAGCAGGAAGCCATTGTTAAAAAGCGCTAGCAAATCCTATTTGCAGTTTGCCTCGAGCCACGGCAGAGTAAACATTTGGGAAATTGTGCTCTGGTAAGATGAGACCAAAATTTTATTTTTTGGCCTTCAAACAAAACATTAGGTGAGGCAGAAAACTAACATTGTGCACAGCTCCTAACATATTGTTTCCACAGCATGACGCTTTTATGGAGAGGGTAGAAGGCTGCTTGTCAGAGTTATTGGGAAGATAGATGGAGCTAAATCCTGGAAGAGACTGGGCTGGGTGCTTGCTTTCAGGCAGGGCAATGACTTTAAGCTTGCAGCCAGAACTATGATAGCATAGTTTAGATAAAAAAAAAAATATTAATGTACATGATGGGCCAATCAATGACCTGACTTAAATCTACTTTCTCCATCCAGTCTGACTGGGTTTGAGTTGCTTTGTTCAGCACAGTGGGCAAAACTGTCAAGTCTCCAGATGTGTAGCCTTCAGCAGGTGGGGACATACCCCAAAAGACTTGCAGCTGTTAAAACAAAGAAAGGTGCTTCTACAATGTCTTGATGCAAGGAGGATGAATACAAACATACATCACAGTGTCCTGTTTTTTCATTAGTATAAAAAAAAATATGAAAACCATGTTTTTTTTGTTCTTTCCACTTGACACTATGCACAACTTTGAGTTAGTCTATCCCATAAAATCCAAATAAAACAGTTTGTGATTGTGATGTGACAAAATCTGAAAAGGCTCTATCAAGGTTTCTGGCACACTGTATCTGTTCGGCAGATGTCTGCCATCTCAAAGACAAAGCCTTCTGAGGAAACTATGTCAGGACCGTGAAAGATAAATACCACATTTGCATTGTTCTCTGTTGGCTTCAACATAGCCTTTGTGCTCTTCTTCAATTTCCACTTCAAAGTCTTCCTTGGGGAGAACATGTCTGTATCAATGCTCTGTGCTCAGTGTGGATAAAAAGAAACACAGTTTTCAATTATGTCTGTGATTAAACCTCGCACTGGTAGCTTCTGATGAACAGAAACTTTACAGGGGAACCAGCAGAAAGGAACTCATTGTGCAGGCTTTAAATAGACATCACCTATTAACGTAAAACGTGGAAATCCCCTTACACAAGAGTGAAATGAATGAATTCAAACTGCAGCCCAATGTTGCCATCAGCTAACATTCTTCGTTAACGAGAGGTGCTACATATTTATACCATCAATCAATTCTGACCAGCTTCGCTCTCCCTGCTGAAGAAGAGCATCCCAGAAGCATGATTCTACCACCACCGTGTTTCACCACAGCAAAGATGCATTAGGAGCTGTGTGGAGTGTTAGTTATGACAAAGTGGTGAAGGGTTAAAGGGCTTTGATAGTATATAGCAGTTTTTGAAACCTCAAAAATACAGAACATGCACTGGCTTACTAAAGCTAGCTTATAGAAAGAAAAAAAACATATGCAAAAGTTAAACGGAACAAATACAGAAACCATTGAAGAATACTTCCAGGCTTTAAAGGGGCCTAGTCAGGTACAATGACACACAAAAAACAAAAAACATATATTCATCCTGAAAATAAAACATTATACGGCAGATTTTGGTCCCGATGCATGCATACGCAATATCGTATCTCTGGTCATGTGGTCTTTATATGGTAAATGTACACAAAATGTGCTTTGTTTACTAACAAATAGAACAAAAACAAAGTGCAAAACACAGAAATAAACTATAATAAGCCAACACGGAGTGATAATTTAATCAGAAAACCTTTGTATGCAACCAGAAGGAGCTAACTAAGCATAGAAATTTATAAAATCATAGTAGGTGACTCGGCCCCTTTAAACTGACAGCATAGGAACATTTTGAAACGAGACTGGCAGAGGAAGTCTGACAAGGGTAAGAAATGCAAAAAAGTGAGCATATTGGGATTTTTTTTGCAACTGTGTTTCTCCTAGTGTTTTGCAATTGTCTATTGTCCTACTGTCCATATGTTTCCTACCATCCAGCAGTCATGTTCCAGATCTAGCTGCACTCACTGAACAGGAATTAACCGTTATAAACTGACAAGGGCATTGAGGCCAGACAGTCTGAATGGCCTTGTACTGTCACTGCACACTGTCCTTCCTCTCCACACTCTGCCTGGACATTTGCACGGTCCCCACTTTTACTTTGCTGTTTCAGACGTAAAGATGGATTGGTTCTGTTTAGCCACAGAGCTGCAGCATATTCCCCAGCAGACCTTGCTGTGTTATGTCGTCCGTTGCCAAGAAAAACAAACCAGGGCTTTGGAACCTGGAAAGGCCATATCCTGATGCCTTAAAGGTCTGCTCGCTTGTCCATGTATGTCAGGTTGGTTTTTAAGGGCAGCGGATGGCTCAACACGCAGATGGAAGCTTGTGGGACTGCTTAAACAGTTTTACATGCCGTCAGGTGAAAACATTTGGAGCCTGTTTTAAATATTCAGTTCTTTGTTAAAAAAATATGCAGAAATGTATGTCTAGTTTTGTTTATCTCTGCAACAGAAATAGATTTATTTAGACTTAGACTCAGACCAACCTTACTGTCATGTACTTATTGAATGTACGTTGACAATGTACATTCAAGCGAAATATTGTTTCAAGGCAGCAAGTAAAAACAGAAGACAAATGATATACCTTTTAAATATAAGTATGTGCAATATAAAAGAATTAAAGGCATAAAATAAAAAATATTGTGGCATTTGTCAGGAATGTAGTAGGGAACCAACAAAAAAACTAAATAATTTATGCATACAGAAAAGTTAGACAACATGAATAGCGCAAGTATTTGCACCAACAGGATGTATTGCAACAATGAACTGATGATATGATAGTGCAGATAGTTACATTTGCATGTAAACAGCATACGTGAACCTTGCTTTACCAGTTATACAAAAGATATCAACAAAAATGCAGATGTTAACTGAGGAAAAAGGTAGGACACCCTACTGCTTTATAGCTAGACTTACCCCCTATGGAAGTTATGACTTCAGAGAAATGGTTCTTATTTTACAGTCCCTCAGAGAGGGAATTTGTCTTTGTGTTTAACCCATCCCTTAGGGAGCAGTGTGCTGCCAACACTGATGCACAGGGAGCTATCTGTGGTCAAGGGTCTTGCTCAGAGACCCAGTGACAGACTGAGTTTTAAACTGCCAACCTTTGGTGTCTCTCCAAGATGCAAAGGTCCAGCTCTCTGACCACTAGGCCACCCCTCCCAGGTTAAATGTAGCTATCTATCAGTTTCTGACATCAGCCTGAGGAGGGGTTTTTTCACCCCTCACTGTCGGTGGGAGAAGGTTGACGGGTTTCTTGCATGTTCAGCCATTTTTTGTCACCCCACAGCAACTCAGTGAGATCAATATTAGGTTTTTGACTTGGCACAGCAATTTCCTTTTCTTAATTCTCAAATTTTAAAAGTTTACTTTACTTGAAAAACCGATTCATATTTCTTTTTGTTTACATTAATCCTTCCTGGCCGGGGCCTGGGACGTATCTCCAGCGGTCAATGGGAAGAGGTGGGTTACACCCTGCACAAGTCGTCAGTCCATCACAGTGGACAGGTTGCACGGGATGTGATGTTCACTGCCCTCAGTATTTCATCACATAGGGTTGTATAAGATCGTCATGAGTTCAGCTCAACAGCAAAGAAATCACGTGGCTCTATTTTTACACAGAAATCCCTCCCATTCCATCACAGGACAACTATCGGCAGAATAAGGTCTCAGTCATTTGCTACTTAACACATTTTTCTTCAAATTAGAAACAGACACAGCGTAAACATCCTTCTGCATGGATGCATTTATCTGGTTATGAGAGTCAACCACAAGCTCATAAAGAACAACACAGAAGCTACTGTTAGCCTTGCTCAAACAGAAGCAGTTGATCAGTGTCCCTTAAATCCCTTAAATTTGAGACTGATACTATGAATGTTTTACAATTGCACTTTTTATGTTTTAAGAAAAGGAAAATATACAAAGAATGTTGAACGTACTAAGAAGGTGGAAATGATAGAGGGGGGAAAAAAAGCTAAATTTTGTGAATTTATCCATACCCTTTTCCTGGTTTATGTGAATAGAGGTGCGTAAATTTGGTAGATCCTTGGCCCTCAGGGGCTTCTGAGAAGGAAGGGAAATGACGCTCCACTGATGCTCGATACTAAATTTCCATTATTACACTTTTCTCTCTGTAGGATAAACTCTCCTTCACTCTTACACATATTTCCTGTTGATGTAAAAGACCCGAAGGTCTCACTCAGGAGGTAGAGTTTACCGGCAGGTCTTCCGTTCTGTCCTTTTTTGTTCGTCGTTATGAACGAACCAACCTAGCAGATTATGGGTATTCCAAATCAGTCCCAGATCTTTATTCTTTTTTCCCATTGAAGGTTGTTCTTCTTATCACTGGCAGCATTCCTGTTTGATATACACATGTGCAAATGAACCCCAGAATCTCTGGATCTTTGATTTGTAGATTTTTGTTTTTTTAGCAAGCAATGGGAGCTTTTCCCGCTGTACTTCAAAGTTAGCTTTGTGGTCAAAGAAATGTGAAAGGTAAAACCTACAGCTGGGGCAGGAGACCTGCAATCCCAACTAATTCTACCTCCCTCCAAATGGTAGAAACCACTACAACTTTAAATTTGTCTGTTATCCCTTTTTATAATTTTCCTAATGTAAATTTTTAAACTGTTGATTATAAAGAAGGTTGCAAAACTCTATCATGCACCCTAAAAGAGAAAACTTTAAGGAACAGTGTGTAACTAATTTGGCTTTTAATTAGCAAAAATCAAGTATTGCTTTTCATAAATGCATATTCTGGAAAAGTCTAATAACCTCACATCAAAAATGAAAGCGTTCTCATAACTAAGAATTTGTATTTTATAAATACATAAGTGTCGGTGCACCCACTGTGGGAGACGCCATGTTGCGTCGCTATTTCTGATTTCAGAAGCTGAAAGGGCACTGGGGCTTTAAATTAATTGCTTCAGATTGTTTTTTACTTATTTTATTTAGTTTGTGTTGTCAATTTAAGCCATCGAAAATAAATTAAGTTAGGTCAAATTTATTCAGTTACTAATTTAAGTTGTTTCAGCTTTCTATTCTTAGTGTGGAACTCCCCCGATCTCTGTAAACAGTGTAAACCAACTTCTCATCTTCATCTTATATATATATATATATATATATATATATATATATATATATATATATATATATATATATATATATATATATATATATATATATATTCTTACCCCTTATTACTATATACTACTTCTTACCTCTCTTCCTCAGTGCTGTTCTGGACTCCCTTCCCAGACTCAGTTTAAATTAATTTACCTGTTTGTATCAATAAACAATTCTCACCGTTCTCTGTTGTGTCCTGCATAAAGGTCTCACTGAAGGGCAACCTAAGTTACTGGGACAGAAAGAGATGACATCTGGTGGGGAGGAAAAGTCCACGTAGTCCAGTTGTGGACAGCCACTGAAGACTGAATTTGAAACGGGTGTGCAAGCAGATATTTTGCTACAGCAGGAACAGGCAGAGGGAGCAGAGGCAGGGAATAAGAGGAAACAATGGAGGAAAGCCCAAAAGAAAACGCCCTCACTCCAAAATCACAATATTCTTTATTTGTAAGAACCAAGCTGCCAATATTTTTTACTCTTGAATATGTGGTAAAAAGTAAGAAATGTCCTGAGGTATGAGTACTTTTGCACGCTAATGTAAAACAGCTGTACCACTTGTTGATGATGTCCTTGTTGCCATACACTGATATTAACAACTACATTCTGCCTTCATAATAAAAAATCATAATCATATCCATGTACAAATGCTTGTGTTCATTCAGTTATTTCCACACTGGTTTTAGTTAAATTTAATGACCCAATTCTTGTGCTGCATTAATGAGGAAAGCAACCCCTCCTTGCAGCCTCCCTTAGAGGGTTGGCGTTTTGCTTCTCTTGGGTTCTCAGTGATAAAACACTCCGCGAGGGAGTCACGATGATCTCATGTGTTGTCCTACAGCCTTTTCTTCCTATCTCCAGGTCAGCACGCACACATACTCATCTCAGGGGCTCAGTGTTTGTGTCGGACTCAGATTTCCCAACAGAAAGATCCCGGAGGAGGTGTCAGCCCGTCACAGGTTAGCGCTACAGACCATGTGGAGAACACTGCTGGTGATATCGTCTGACAGAGTATGCTAATCTCTTCCTCATAATGTAAACACACCTGGGTGCTGTAGTAATACCAGATTCACTCCTCTCCTGTATCTCTGCTGAACTTTTAGCTCCCTCCCAATGTTTTTTCTGAAATGCTCGCTCTTTCGCATACAACCCCTTTGTCGTCCATCGCTGATGATTTACTCCACTTTAGATGAACCAAACTCCACTGTATCAAACATTTTACAGCCAGAATCATGTTACGCTCATAGCAAAGACTGTTTTATGAATTGCTGCATGTTATAAAAGACACTGGTGTTGGGAGATGTGGGGATAACTACTTTCAGATGCAAAGAGGGAGAGTGTAAACGGTGAAAGATGGACCCGTAAATATTGTAAACGACACGTCATAGCAAATGTGTGTACTTATGTGTATTCTGCGGTCTGACAAATCTCACATCTGTTGTTCATTTAGATTATGTTTGGCTTTCATGTCAGTGGATGTGAGGAATAAAAAGAGGGGAGAGTGTAGTGGTCTCTGTAACATAAACCTGTCATGTAGTAATTCCTGTGGGGCAATAGATAAATGAAGAGGCCCTACCAACATGAGATAACTATCATCTTTAAATTGGATCAGCCAGAAGCCTGAGTGATTGAGGGATGAGGTCAATCTTATTCGGACCGAACACCGGATCCAGCTTTTAGTCAAAGGTTATCGGGGCATCATGTAAAGACAGCTACACTGAACTACATCTGATGAAGACCCTCGAGAGTCTGATTGTCAACCAACTTTGCCCCCTGGTGAGGTCTTCACTGGACCACTGCAGTTTGCCTACCAGCCTGACATCAGGGTGGATGAAGCCATCATCTACCTGATGCACTGAGTTCTGACCCACCAGGAGAATTATGGGAGCACTGCGAGGATCATGTTCTTTGATTTCTCTAGCACTTTCAACACCATTCAACCAACTCCTGAAGGACAAGCTGGAGTGATCAGGAGTGGACCACCACTAGTCCGAGTGGATATTGGATTACCTCACTGGTCGACCACAGTATGTCAGGACATGGGGCTGTATTTCTGACTAGCTGATCTGCAGCACAGGAGCACCGCAAGGAACTGGGCACCGTTTCTCTTCACCCACTACACTGCCAACTGCTCCATCAGCTCACCAGTTTTGTACATTCAGAAGTTCTCTGATGACTCTGCCAGTCACAGAGAGTCACCCCAAAGTCACAGCAGGAGAACTCCGCAGAGTGGGGAAAATAGACCCTGATGTCCTCCAGCAGCCTAAGCCTATAGCAGCATAACTAAAAACATAGCACAGGATAGCCTAAGCCACTCTAACTACAAGATTTGTCAAAAAGGAAAGTTTTAAGCCTAGTCTTAAAAGTAGACAGGGTGTCTGCCTCACAGACCAAAACTGGGAGTTGGTTCCACAGGAGAGGAGCCTGATAGCTAAAGGATCTGCCTCCCATTCTACTTTTAGAGACTCTAGGAACCACCAGCAGACCTGCAGTCTGAGAGCGAAGAGCTCTGTTAGGAACATACGGGGTAATCAGAGCTCTGATATATGATGGAGCTTGATTATTAAGGGCTTTATACGTAAGAAGGAGAATTTTAAATTCTATTCTTGATTAACAGGAAGCCAGTAAGGGTAAATATGATCTCTCTTCTTCTTCCTTCCTCTTAATTTTCATCAGAACTCTTGCTGCAGCATTTTGGATCATCTGAAGGCTTCGAACTGCATTTTGTGGACTTCCTGATAGTAAAGAATCACAATAGTCCTGCCTTGAAGTAACAAATGCATGGACTAGTTTTTCAGCATCACTCCTGGAAAGAATATTTCTAATTTTGGAAATATTCCGCAGGTGAAAAAGGAAACCTAGCAACCTAATTAATATCGGATTTAAATGACATGTCTTGGTCAAGAACAATACAAAGGTTTTTTATTTTATTATCAGAGGCCAATTTAATGCCATCCAAATTAAATGGTTGATTAAGAAGTTTATATTTTAAGTAAGATGACAAAGATGACAACTTCTGTCTTGTTAGTAAAAGCAGGAAATTTAAAGTCATCCAGGTTTTGATGTCATCAAGACATGCCTTTAGTCGAAGTGATTGATTGGATTGGTCAGGATTTATGGTAAATGGTAAATGGCTTACCATTTACCATGTATAGCGCTTTAACTAGTCTTGACGACCTCCAAAGTGCTTTACACTACAGTTTTAGTCATTCACCCATTCCCACACACATTCACACCCTGACGGTGGTGAGCTATGTTAGTAGCCACAGCTGCCCTGAGGCATTAGAAAACGTAATTGTCTGGACCAGGCCAGTGGCGCAATGGCTAAAGCGTCTGACTACGGATCAGAAAAGGAAATTGACTCAGTAAAAACTGATTTTATAAGGGAAACAGGAAGAGAGTGGAGTTTAGAAGATTAGGAACAGACAGGGAATCAGGATTAATAAAAGGTGATGTTTTTATTTCTACATAACACTAAATTTAAAAATAGAATATAGTAGGTGGAAAATATACAGCTACACTCTCTTGTACAGTAGGTGGCAGTATGAACCTTTATATTTTATTGCGATCCACCAATAATGAAAAGAAAAAGGAAAACTGGAAGTTGTCTTAGTAGAAGTGGATACTTTACGTACCTAGCCATGAACTAATGGCGGCTCAGGAACCAGGAAGAAGCCCAAACAAGGCAGCGACTTAGCTGAATAGTGTACTGAAGCGACACCCTAACCCATAGCTACAGTATCAGATGTGTCAACATTTGCCATGCAGCCTGCAGACAATGCAAGACTCCCTGAATTCATCTGTGTTCTTTTTAAGCTTCCTCCTACTGTGTCGCCATCAGTTCATCGCAACATACGTAAACCATGCACTTTATTGCCACACGTCCTTCTGTTTCTACTGAAACACCTTCTGTTTCAACTGAAATGAAAACATTTCAGCAGTATGCGTGAGAGCGATTCAGTAATGTGTGTAAGAACTTGCAATGTTTCAGTAGTGTATGAAGGCAAATTCAGAATAATGTCCCTTACAGGTCACTCATAGCACCAGGTTGCATGGGGCCTTACTGCAGGAGGGAATGCTGCTCATGGTTATGAAGAAAGAACATTGTGGAAATATTCAAGCAATTTCTCAAGACATCAACAAGAAAGTTAAAGTTTAGGCATAAATCGGTCTTTCATTGACCCATGACCTCAAGTTTACCACCAAATCTGGTACAAAGTAAATCATGGACAACAAACGCTTTGTGGAGGCTACACAAATCTGATTTCAATTGTAATTCAAAGCTGTGCTTGCTATACATAACATATTTGTACGCTTACCCTCAAGTGAAGTTCCCAGATTTGCTGCTGACATGAAAATATGCCACAAACAGTTTTGAAAAAAATTAAAACTGGCAGCCAGAGATTGACCCTGGCTCAGTTCTTTTCTTGTCACAGTGCGGCTAACCCCTGTATTAAATGACTTTAGATGTCAGGCTGTCGGGCAGGCAACAGTACAAACCTTGTTGAAGACAGGCTGCCCTCATTGATCACCAAGAAGGTTTCGAAGAAGCTCCACAAACCTCTCATCTGATAGAATTTAAAACATCTCGCACCATTCTGTCCTCTGTCGTAAAAGCAGGCCTCTGACTGGATTGAGTTACATGCCTATGAGACCATGGGAAAAAGTGACAAGCAGTTTAGAGTAAACAAGTCAGGAGATTCCTTTCCTTGTATTGTGCAAATGTAACATAGAGCACTGGTTATTTGCAGTCAAAGATCAGGCATGTATTCTCTCTTTTATTAATAGATACATTTTTTATTTTAACCAAGAGTAAAATAAATCCCAAGTCTGACAATTTCACATAGAAGTTTCCAGTATGGCTGATGGCAACTCTGTTGGCCACTGTTAGCGCTGTTACATCACAGGAAGGAGGTGCCGGGTTCAAGGCCTGTCCTGTGAGTCTATGCATGGAATTTGCATGTTTATCTCGTTCATATGTGGGGGGTTTTCAATCACAAATGTTGTAAATGTCAGTATGATGTGCAACAATAATGCCTGCCTTGGTGAAACACATGGACCATGGAGTTACTCAGATTGGTTCTGAATCTCAGCTGTGCAGGCCTTTCTGTGTCTCTGCATGTCCTCCCTGTTACTCTGAGAGTTTTGCTGCATCTTTTGTTAGTTTTTTTTTGTTTTTTTTCAAGGATCAGTCCAGCAACATGCATGTTTGGTTATATGTCGGTTCTAATTAGGAGTAATGTGTGAGAGTCCATGGCTGCCTGTCTAATGTTTCTCTACGTTGACCCAATTATGTAAAGGTCATGTGTCCAGACTGTATCCTCCCTCCCACCTGGTGAGACTTAGGAAAGGCTCCAGGGCACAGGACCCTTAACATGGTGAAGGAGACATGGAGTATGACCCAGAAAAGTAGATAATTATTTAATCTTCCAGTTAAGACAAATCTTATTGAACATTGCGGAGGCGGGATAGAAAATGACAAGTAATTCTACCCGTCTTTTAATTTTTCCTCATCTCCTGAAAATATGAAAGTTTTTTAATCCAGGAAAACAAAGGGGTAATAAGCAAACTAAGGTGCTGCGTAAAGCGCCTAGGCCGGCAGGTTCCCGACCAGAAACGACTGACCTCTTGCACAGAATATACTGCAAAACGTTATCATGACTGAGGTTACTTTATAGTTTAATTTGAATAGTATGTGAATAGCTAAATGAAAAAAGCTTATTTTATTAGTTAAAAAAGTAATTACCATGAATTCACTCAATTCGCTCAAATAAAGAAAACACATTTAGTTACATATGTGATGCTTTCATCCCGTGAGTAAAAATCTGATAATATGATATAAAATCATATAATAAACCATATTATATATATCAAATTATAAAAATCATTTGTAGCCATGTTTCCGTCATGCAAATTTTGAGCAAACTTTTAAAATGTCACAAAAAAGAAAATGCGAAACAGGAATGTTTCCATTCGTTGGTTTATAGCAAATTACGCAGGCTACACAAAGTGTAATTTCACCAGAAGTTGATGTTACACATGTAATACACGGGAAGTGTGTGTGTGTGTGTGTGTGTGTGTGTGTGTGTGTCTCCTTTGTTATTTATTAAATTCCTCTGATGTCATTTAGTCTGCTCTTGGGTCATCTACAAACATGACTAGAATAGAACATATACATTTTTGTAACCTGGTGGACAAATTCAAGTATACAGATGGTGTATAGTTATATTGAATAAATTAGAATGTGTTTTTCTAAGAGGCTTGTATGTCAGATTTAGAATACACGTATCTATATATAGTCAGTTCACTCCAGTTATATAGCCACATTCAAATTTAATGCACACACACACACACACACACACGCACACACTTCCCGTGTATTACATGTGTAACATCAACTTCTGGTGAAATTACACTTTGTGTAGCCTGCGTAATTCGCTCTAAACCAACGAATGGAAACATGCCTGTTTCACATTTTCTTTTTTGTGACATTTTTTTGTGCCATGTCTTGGTATCTGCAGGTATGCCACACTCTTTCCATTTTTAGATCATGGATTTAACCATGCTCCGTGAGATGTCCATAGCTAGGGTTATTGTTTACAACCCAACTAACCAAATATCATTCCAATTCATGACTAGGCACCACTTTGTGTTGGTACATTCACATAAATCCTAGAAAAAAAAATATTCAGATTTGTATTGTAAGGGATGGTGATGTATAGGGCAGTGATGGCCAATTAAAGTAGGGCATCTGCATCCTGAGAAGGCTGCAAGTTGGAACCCCACAGACTGTAACAATGGGTCCCCAAGCAAGACCAATAGCTCCAGAATGCTCCCTGGGCATTGCACAGTGGAAACCCACTGCTCCCTAAAAGGGATGGGTTTAATGCAGAGGATGAATTTCATTGGAGTCTTGCAAGGACCAATACAGATGAATATGAATTAAATAAACATTCAGAAAAACTACATATCTTTAAGTAGGCCAACTATGTGACGGAGATATGCAGTGCTCTGATTAGATCAATAACTCTGACCTGAAGGGCCCTCAGAAGTTTCCCTAAACTGGCTTAGCAGGGATGAATTATTCTTGTAATTCTACTCAGAAAGAAATACTTACAGTCGACTTGTATAGGGAGAAGAGCTAAGTCACTAATGAACACTGAAACGTGAAATGGTGCTTTCTTTATGAGGTCACGCTGACCCAACCTAACCCACCCAGTTGGATCCAAGTAAGTTGAAACATGTTCAATACAGAGCTAACAAAAACACGGCCAGTCCAGCCCTGAAGCTGCGATATGCTTCAGTGGATCAATAACCTTTAGAAAAATGTACCAGAAAAGTATGTCTCCTCTTCAGGTATGTTCACTCTGATATTGTATACAATGACATTGTGTGTGTGTGTGTGTGTGTGTGTGTGTGTATATACATAACAAATGCCATTCCACACATATTGCTACAAAGATATGTAGCAATATGGTTGCCATTTTTCCCAGTCTCTATCTTGAACATTGACCTTGAGGGCGGTGAGATATGCAGTGTTTAAGATATTGTTCGGGTTCCTTTGGGACCTCCTGGATGATGCACTTTTAGAATCATTTTGGTTGGCTGGCCACTCCTGGAAGGGTTTAACATTGGTCCATGTTTTCTCCAGTTGTGGCTGATGGTTCTCACTGGGTCCACTGGAGTCCCGAATCCTTAGACATTCCTTCATGGTCCATTCCATACTCAGAGATACTCTGTTTTTGAGATCATCCAGCCTGCTTTATGTTGTTAGAAGCATTCTATAGGATTTCCTGATTCTGATGGACTGGTGATAAACAGGCCTGATTATGGCTCATTAAGGTGAGAAAAGCAACATCTTAAATTATATTTAATGTATTGTTTAAGACGATTTAAGAAGAAGGGCAGTTATATTTTCATTGAACAAAAGCTAAGGCGCAGCACCTGACAGAACCGTGGTCGCTGCTTTCCAACCTGTTCACAGCAAAGGTTTATGTCTTTTTTTTTTGTTTTGTTTTTTGTCATTACAAATTGTAGGATTTTCTTGGAGACAGATTGAATTCAAGCAGCCTTACCTGTCTCCATCATCTAAAATGATTTCCACCAATTAGAAATACTGTTTGAGTTTTGGCCCTTGATATGGCCAGGTTGGTTTGAATAGTTTTTTTTTCCCTTACAAATAAAATAATTTGGAAACTGGAGAAAATACTTTAACAGCACAGTTAATGCCACACCTGGAGTTATCTTCGCCCTCCCCAGGAGAGAAAACTCACATACAAACATTTAATTGAAGATAGGAAACACAAGATGTGTACAGTTCTGCAATATTTCTAGGCCAGCCCTCTGCCCCCCTTGGTGGGAGATCTCTTATCGGTCGATGACAGGAAAGGATAAGTAATAGACACGAGCCGAGACTTGCCCAAACTAGTTGCATCAATCAAAAGAGCAGCTTACCCTGGAGCTTAGAATAACTTGCAGCAAGATCCCCCGCGCATGCCTCAGCTGATTATTGGCCTTCCCCTCTCAGTGGTTGTCTCACGTATGACCTGTGATAATGATCCAGCTATGCCTCACCTCTGACCCCCCAAAAATCTAAACCAGTTGTGTGCAGAGAGAGAGAGAGAGAGAGAGAGAGAGAGAGAGTGCTCAGGGACAGCAGGGATGTGTTTGTGTGTACGGTGGACCCCTGCCTGCGGTGAGTGACAGAGCCGAACTGTTGCCACACAGCCAGGGCTACTCAGAAAGAAGAGGAGCGGAGCCAAAAACAGCTCGTATATGCCAGGTTTTACAGTGTAAAGCAAGTTTGTTTTGTTTCATCGTAGATCCTATATATGGCAATTAAAGGCATGTGAAACGTGTGCAAATGTTTACACATGACCAAGCAAATCACAGTAGCAGGCTGTTTATACTAGGGCTGGACAATATAGAAAAAAAGCGTATCGATAAAATAGAAATCATATTGATCGATATCGCTAATTATCAACAAATTGAATACATATATTTTAAGTGCAGCCCTGACCATTTTATACTGTTGCTTAGTGACCTATTTTTAGATACAGAACACACAAACACTGAATTCAAACGTAACCTTTCATTGAACCAACTTTTTACCAAAACTGCAAGTTTTTAAAAAAGTCAAACGAACACTTGCTCTCTAAACTCTTTGAAGGGGGGGGAGCTTGATGACAGAGCGTTCCTGGGTCTGCGTTGTGATTGGTTGGGAGGATGTAATAACTGTAATATTAACCTACATGGCTAGAATACAAAAGGAAGGAAAACTGTTCTTCTATTGAACTTTTATTGACCCTGTTTTTCTATCATCGATATACGTCTATCGATCGATATATATTGTTATTGAATTATCGTCCAGCCCTAGTTTATAACCATGACCAGAAATTAGTAGCCGGTGGATTAAAGGCTGGAACAAACCTAGGCCAGGTGGATAGTGTGATGTTATTATTGCCACGCTTCAGGTGCTAGATGGACCTCTGTCAAACACACCTGCTGAAAGGAAATCATAACCGTCAGAATCCAGGAAGTCAGTGACGTCGGTCTGACGACCCAGAGCACCACTGCTTCAACATAAACACAACACTACCAGCACATTGTGACCCAGCCGATACCCATATCCTTCTTTTTCTATTTGTTGAGCATAATTAGGTCATTCATGCTTCCCTTTCCCTTTTACTTCAACACTCTTCCAATAATTTTTGTTCTAGGCTCAACAGCAGCTTTTAAAGATATAGTT
Organism: Fundulus diaphanus; assembly: GCA_037039145.1. Lineage (NCBI taxonomy): Eukaryota > Metazoa > Chordata > Actinopteri > Cyprinodontiformes > Fundulidae > Fundulus > Fundulus diaphanus. The sequence continues at coordinate 38,355,232 of CM073128.1, forward strand.
CTGATTTGTTTCTAAGCAAGACTTTCCCCATCTTTCTTTTCTTTGTAGTAAAGGAATATTATTTCACCCTGAGCTCTCAAAAAATAAATCAGTCCTCAGAGTCGTGGGAGACTAACAGACCTCATGCTCTTTAGACAGAAAACTTTTTTTAACTAATGGGCATGATAAGCTAAACATGACTAGATTGTATTGTAAATAGGATTGAGTAGGAATGTGTATATATCTATGTCTATGTCTATATCTATATATATATGTGCGTGTGTGTGTGTGTGTGTGTGCGTGCGTGCGTGCGTGCGTGTGTGCGTGCATGCGTGTGTGTGCGTGTGTGTGTGTGTGTGCATTAAATTTGAATGTGGCTATATAACTGGAGTGAACTGACTATATATAGATATGTGTATTCTAAATCTGACATACATGCCTCTTAGAAAAACATATTCTAATTTATTCAATATAACTGTACACCATCTGTATACTTAAATTTCTCCACCAGGTTACAGAAATTAATATGTTCTATTCTAGTTATGTTTGTAGATGACCCAAGAGCAGACTAAATGACATCAGAGGAATTTATTAAATAACAAAGCAGACTTACTGGGAAAATCTCAGAGAAAATGTGCAACAGCTGAGGTAGAGTGAAGGACGGGTATCTGAAGGAGGGAGACTAATTAACACAGATTAAGATGAATTAAGACACACAGAGACTTCAAGGGGAAAGGTCTGGCACTCCACAGAGAACATGAAGAACAGAACAAAAGAACAAACTAAGAAACCCCCAAGAGAAACAAATGAACTAATAGAGCAACAGGTAGAGAAAAATGATCAAAACAGAGACACAGAGTCCTGTGATGGACTGGCAACCTGTCCAGGGAGCACCATCCGTCCTGTCCAATGACCACTGGAGATAGGCATCAACCCTCACCTCACCCCACCCCCATCCCTGTGACCCTGCACAGATAAGCGGGTATAGACAATGGATGGGTGGAGACATAAAGAAACGCAAGAACCTAAACACCCAAGAATCACAAAAATTCTGTTCTACATTGACTAGAGAAAAATATTATGAACAAACTCAACCAAATTGAATGGAAAATATATATTAATAAATTGTTTTAACCGTATTACCATAATTGCCCCATTCAATTTATTTTAATTATTGAATATTTTTATTCTTCAAAACAATGTCTAAATAGTTCATAGGCACTTAGGCTAAATCTGATCGCTGTTAAGATCAAAAATAACATTTTTATTTGCAATGTCAAAGACAAAGAGCTGTTGGAGACAAGATTGATGTTGGACTCCATTTGCCTCAGAAATCAAAAATAGCAGCTGGGAATGGGGTAAATTAAAAAGTGCTCCAGTTAACACAGTCAGAGAAGTCGGGATTCCAAAATAAAAACAAAAAAAAACAAAAGGTTAGGTTTCCAATATGGCGATGACCATTGGATTAAGAGGCACATGAATATATGGCTGGGATGGAAGTCTGAATCAAACTCTTAACTTTTCAATTGCAGAATGATTGCCCTTCTTACTGATGTGCAATCGTGAAACAACAAACAAAAAACATGTTTGCTTTCTAAAATAGATATTTTGAACCATGTTTTAGCTTTATGGATTCTACACTAGCCTTTTAGCGGCAAACTTAAATGTACAAATCAACTCAAGTACAAATCAAGTGTACAAACTTTTACGTTGTAAAATAGTTCATTGTCAATTAATTGTCAATGAAGCCAGTGGGGGAAACAAGGGTGAGATGAAAGAAAGGAAATCAAGGTTATTTTAATTTTGTGGAAGGTTCAAGAAACAGTACTTGAATCGAAGTTTGTATTTGAACCGTGTCTTACTAGATTTTTGGAGGTTATCAATGATACTGAGGAACCGATGATTCAGAGTTGCCGGAGGAAGACAGGTGTTTTTTTTTTTTTTGCTGAGGTTATAGTGATTATTGCTGATTTATCTGGTGGAGGAGAATGTGGGGCAGAAAAGCAGACAGTAATAAGGAGACTGGTCAGTGGGAAGAATCAGTAATGGACTCTTATTGACTGAGGTAATCAAGGTTGGTTTAACAAAAGTTGGTAATATTGATCTAACCTGGCCGTGGCTGGAGAATAGGAAATATTGAGGTCCAAGGTAAGACCCAGATAAATTGTTATGTAACTCAGAAAGAAACGAGGTAAGTGTGGAGAATACACTTTGAATATAATTATGTGCAGGATGTGTTTTTTTGTCTTTGTCACCATAGTAAAGGTTTGACAGCATTAATTGGATTGAGCAATATCAAAACAGGTGGAAAAAATCAAAATTGAAGATCGACAGAGAACTGTAGACAAATGTTGGAAAACATTTCAGAGACATTTTTGAACATGGTTATAAATTCTGTTATTTGGTTTGTGTAACCACTTTGTCAAGGTTTTGAGGAAGTCCTAAATGATCACTCTTTTGGATGAAGCATGTTCAGAAAAACCCAGGAACCATTAAGTCAACAACCAAGCTGGATTTACATCCCCATTGAATAATAGTGGTGCCAACTGAAGTACCTCATCCAAAGTCAGCACACTCAAGCTTGACTGAAATTCAAAGCTACCCACATGAACAGAGAAGACAGATAACCAACTATTTGGCCACAATGACTGGAAGAATGCTTGGAGGGGTCAACATGATGCTTTCAAGCTTAAGAAAACAGTAAAAAATATTAAGTATGGTGGTGGGAGGATCATGATGTGGGTTTGTTGGGACATATTTGAGGGAACAATGACAATAAATTATTGAAGGAGGTATATTTGGACTTGGCCCAGAATAAACTTGATCCTTTCCAGTTTGTTTATGGGTCAAAGAGGGTTGTAGACAATCCAATGGGGACACTTTTGACCATGGTTTTTGAACATATTGAAGAAGCTAAGTCCTTGGTCACACAACTTTTTGGCTTTTCTTCAGATTTGAATTTCATTCAACCCCAAATATTTACACACAAGCTAAACAAGTCCTTTAACATTGATGTCAGTTTTATTTCCTGGTTGATAGATTTAGGTTTGAGGACACAATGGGTCAGAGTAAATTATGTTTTACATGAGTCCCGCCTCTCTTCCACTTCCCCAGAGTTGAGTCCTTTTCCCTCTTTTTGTTTTATATGATACATTGTCAAGTTTGCAAATGATTCTGTTACTGTGTCACTCCTCAGGAAATAGGTCTGGTAGTCAGTGGTGCAAAGCTTCCTTTTTAAACATCACAGAGGAGAAAATGAAAGAAATGAGCATGGAGTTTGGAAACAGGTCAACAATGATCTCTTCAGTAACAGCCAATAAACAAACTGTTGAGCTGGTGCCACAGTATAAATACCTGGGGGTGGTTATTGATGACAAGTGCAGTTTTGAGCAGCAAGTGGAGTCGGCGGCCAAAAAGTCACATCACCATATGCACTTTTATTGTCAGCTATGTTTTTATGAGGATGTTTTATTCTTGTTTTATTGAGTCTCTTCTTAGCTTTTCTTTTATCTACTGAGACGGCTCACTTTAAGTTAATTAAAAGAATTGTCTGCGGGACATTATAAAGGTGTGCTGTAAATTTCAGGCATAGACCTGAATGAACTTTGGGACGTCTGCAGCACCAGGTCTCTAAAGTTAAAATCCTCCTGGCTGACTGCAGCCATGCTTTGAGGGGAGAATTTTTCCCCTTGCCTTCAGGAAAGATGTACTGGATGCCACGCTGTACACCGAAGACTGAAAAATCTTTTATTTCTTCTGATGTCAGCTTGGTAAACTCGACAATGTGAGGATGAATTCAGATTTTTTTTTTTATATTGCTGTTGTATGCTTGCTTTTATGTGACTGCTGTCTCCAGCCACATAACGTTTACCTTTGACCTTAACCTAGAAGGAGGACTGCCTCATAATCCTTTATCATCAACAGCTAGAAAGCTGAAACTTGGACATAATTGGGTATTCTAGCAGGACTATAACATAAACACACATGAAATTGGTTTTGGAGTGGATAAAGCAGGCTAATAGTAAGTTTCTACAATGGTCTTTCCAAAGCCCAAACCTCAACCTAATGGAAAATTAATAAACAAAGTTTAAAAGCCACATCCATAGGAAACCCAATTAGTTTTAATGACTGATGTCAGCTCTGTCCAAGAGAATTATCTAATTTCCCGCCAGAATCAAGGCAGAACCTTTAGATGGCTATAAAAATAGATTGTCTACTTTTAGTTTACTGAGGGACTTTCAACCAAATATAAGCAGGTGGTAAATGTATAGTGACATTCAATAAATTAGAATATTATTGGGAAATTCATTCATTTCAGTAACTTAACTTACTAAGTGAAACACATTAAATTACACAGTCATGTTTTCAAGCCTCTATTGCTGTTATGATGATTTTCCGCTTAGTCAATCAAAACATAAAATCTTACATTAGAATATTACATCAGACCTATAAAAATAAAACCTTTTTAAAACAGAATTGTGGGTTTAACGAAATTTTGTTCAATACCTGCTAAAAGATATATATATATATATATATATATATATATATATATATATATATATATATATATATATATATATATATATGAAACCTTGCCATGACTTGTAGCTTAATGAGCATTGGTGCAAAAACTGTGTGCATGTGTGCGTACGTCCGTGCGTGTATGTGTGTGTAATTTTGACCCTGTGTGTACTAGGAAATGCCAAATAAATTCAAATGTGTGCATCAATTTCTTTTTCTTCTTGAAGTCATCTGTTTGTGACAGTACATCTATGTTCTGGCTCAGTGATAAATGATATCTTCATTGTGTGCATGGATGGGGTCAATCCAAAGCTCCCACAGCATGCTGTTTTCCTCTAAAGGTTTGCTTTTCTGTTGAAACACTCTGATCCACAGCCAAGCCCACAAACAAGGGGTGTGTGTGTGTGTGTGTGTGTGTGTGTGTGTGTGTGTGTGTGTGTGTGTGTGTGTGTGTGTGTGTGTGTGTGTGTGTGTGTGTGTGTGTGTGTGTGTGTGTGTGTGTGCGTGTGTGTGTGTGTGTTTGTGTGTGTGTTTGAGCAGGCTCTTTATTCTAATAATTATTTGGTTTGGACTGTGGGGTAAAGCAGCGGATTGCCAGGAAATAAAACAGTCCACTGTCTGGCTAGCAGAAGCATAGTGGAGGTCTCAAGTAACTGATCCGCGTTCGGTGGGTGGTACCAAATGATTTGATAAAGAGGTCAGTTTGCTGGCCAGAGCTCCTCTGGGCTCAGGCCGTGAGATTTTAGAACTGGATTGAAATGCAAAGTGCATCAGAGCCTCAGAGAGGCAGGTTTTCCTTCTCACTGGAGCTTCAAACAACAAATACACACAAAATAAAAGCACTTATTTCCTCTTCTCTCTGTTTCCTTTTGCCCACCGAGCTCTCGGAGGACTGTCTTCAAAGCAGGTCTTATTTTCAGTTCCCTCTTCTCCTCCTCTCCAACTGTCTATGTCCCACCTCATTTCCCCTCATTCCCAGCCATTGGCCATATGGTAATTTCATTCAGAATGCTGTGAGACGGTTGTAGGGCGGTCATTAGATGTCCGAGGTGGATATCCGTGCTAAAAGCAGAATCGGGTGCCTCCTTGGCTCCTGTTGCTGTCTTTGACTATTTCAGACCTGCGATACCGGAAAACACACTCGATAGTCTGCAAATAGAGCAATGGACTGTGATGCCCTTTAAGAAGCTGAGTGGAAAATCAGTTGGAGCAGACTAAGTTTCCGAATAGGATCCAAAAACAGGATAGGCTGTTGAGTGCCTAGAAATGAGTTGAGGAAGAAAGGAAGAGACACAGATATCACAAGAACCAGAGACACTCCATCAATTTACAATCTCCAGAATTCTGCAATATGTCTCGTTTTTGTTACAGTATAATCTATTCAGATACATTATCTAAGGACTGCATGTCGGAGCAATTGGTACAGCTGTTGCGTCATATAATGAAGGGCCTTGGTTCCTTTCTGTGTGGAGTCAGCGTGTTCTCTCTGTGCATTCATTGTTTTTTATCCTGTTTTGTCCTGTATTCCTCCCTCATTCAAGAAACATGTATCTTTTCATCCCACCATCTATTGCCTTTCTTTGGGTCAGGTGGCTAACATGCTTTGGTGGGGAAACCCAGACATACACCAACTAGAGAAAACTTGTGCTCTGGAATGTGTTGTTTTGACAGTGATCCACACGTCCTGACCATAAGTGAGGTTGTGGTAAATTGAGAGCTTTGCTTTTTGACTCAGCTCTGTTTTTTCCCGTATTACTGCAAGATGAAGCCCCAATCCATCAGTCCAGATCCTGCCCCATCCTACCATGACTTGTGAACAAGACACTGAGATACTTAAACTGTAACACTTGTGGTAGAGACTGAACGCCGATATTGAAAAACTATTGCCTCAGACTCAGTAGCTGTCTGTTAGACAAAGCATGCATGTTAACAGAAGATTGTTTGTGGGTGACCAGTTGTTTGTCAGCTGAGTTTGCCTTACGATAGACCGGCGACATGTCCAGGGTACCACTGAAGCTAGATGATTGTTCTTTATTGAATAACCCCGTGGGTAATTTAGAGTCAAACCTATTTGTAAACACAACCCTTATTCATATTTTTTTCAAAGGTTTATGGGACGTGAAGCACATCCTTACCAAAGTTCTGGCTCTTGTCTTGATATGGCTCTCTCTTTGCCAATGCCACATCTGTCCACAAATTGTCCTTAATCTTTGAAGATTTTCTGTAAACTGGCTCTAAACTCTAATTACATACCTCTGACTCAGTTCCCACCTTGGCAAAGAACAAAAGTTTCTTTTGGGAAAACAAACTGTCATAAACTGATAAACTATTCAATCTATGTTTCTTTCAAACATGTTTTCTTCTCACAATGCTATAGAGAAAGAATCAAGAATCTTGATTGAAATTTTTTTTGACATAGACATCGGCTAAGGATTTACACAGATAACACAAAACGCAGAAACAACAGACATTATGCTTCCATATGTGTATGTATATATATATATATATATATATATATATATATATATATATATATATATATATATATATATATATATATATATATATATATATATATATATATATATATATATATATATATATATATATATATATCTCAAGTAACTTCCTAAGAAGCTTACTGTGTGCAATTTTTGTGGTCTGATAAGACTCATACCGAGTCCAAAGAGTCTGATATCAGTCCCTTTGCGAACAAAGTTAATAAATGTGTTGTTGCATGAATTAATCACTAAACGCTCCCTCGATGATGCACTCATTCTCGCAGTAAATGCTGAACTCTGCAATCAGACATTGCCAGACAAATTAGAGTGTGCAAATAGGCATTACCAGTAGTGTTATTGTAACATGTAACAGACCACAATCTTGTCAGCAGGTGGCGATAGCCCTTGCAGCTTTTGGAAAGAAGCTGTAAGAGGAACTTTATGCTGTCCACACGCTCCACCAACTCCCCCTGTATGCAGAGAGGAGCGTGTTTAGTCTTCCAGAACCTCCTGTAATCCACTAAGCTGCAGCTATTTGTCTAAACAAGGCATAAGAACATTTATTGCACTAAACAAAACTCAAAAACATGACAATACATCTGTCTTGTGTGGAGAAGCGGATCTGGACAACTGAGGTGGTTTGCCAAGGAGGAATGAGAGGGAGCACCATGCAGCAGCTTTGTCTCCTGCGGAAACAACGACCCTCAGAGCAACACACAAGTAACTAGTCCTTTTATTGTTTCTAAATAGCTTTTTGTTCTTTTAATTAGTGCAGTTTTAAAGTATTAAAGGGTCGATTGTAGGTCACATTTGTCGTTAGTCCGTTTTTGGTCAACAAAAGGACAAGTTACAGGACAACCCGAATAGAACTTCAGGTGCATAAACATTAAATAAGCAAACTACAACTCAAAATCCTCACTGTTTTCTGCTGTAACATACCCTGATCCAAGGCTCTTTTCATAGCTCGTCGCCTGTGGTCAGCTTATCAGCTCTCATGCCTGCTGTTTCCTATTACCCTGTCTTTGAATAGCCACTACGGATTCTTATTGTTGTTACACTACAGCAAGGGAAATATTAGAAGCAGTGGAAGTCTGCAAATGACAAAGTTACCTGGACTAGAGCCACTTTCCACTGAGGAGAGAAGCATGTGTGCTTCCTTCGCACTTCAAATAAATGTCTAAGTGTTTGTGTTTCCAGTGTTTGTTTGATCCAAACCATCGAGCGACCTTGCATAACGAAATCCAAGTGCACACATGTCCGCTGTTGCTCTGTGCGACACCTGGATATAGACCCAAAGAGAGCATGACTACATGCCTGTCTGAATATAATTAGCAGTTCCTGAAAGGTCCCTGGAGAAAGTTTGTGACCCAGCATCATCCAGCAGTCCAGTCAGGATCGGAGATTAGTCAGCGCAGAGTTGACTTTTTCTCCCTGAAAAGTACATGTTATTTAGAAGTGTGTTTGCCACTCTAAACAAAGTCAATATGGTTGTAAGTTTGTATGTTTGGAAACAAAATTGACCCTGCAAAGGTATGGACTAAAGAGGAAAGAACCCACCCTTCAGCATCCTCATCTGCATCCCAACAGTTCCTGTTTTTGGGAGCAACTAAGTAGAGTGTCATTAATATACAAACACACACTGCTGCCAAGTGAAGGAGGAAGGAGGGCCGTTGAGAGTCTTTAAACAAAAAGACATTTTTAGAAAGATCCTCTTGAGTAAGAGAACAAAGGGGGGAAGTGAGATGACGTCGCACTGAGGGGGTCACTGGGGGCTCGGCAGACACGTCCAGGGAACTGTCTCACACACATACATACACAACCACATAAAGCCAAGGTCCTGCGCTGCCACAAAAATAACCATTTCCTCATCTCCCATCTTATTTGCTTATTCCGGGATCATAAGGTTGTTTGGTATTCACTTTGGCCTTCCTTTGAAAGATTCAACAAGAAGTCCACCACGCTTTGTCAGGAGAACCTGGGATTTTCTGACCTGTTAAAATCCAATTAGTTAGCATTTCTTTAAAAAAAAAAAAAGCATGCAAACCGGTTGCACTTAAAACAACAAGTAGAGAGAACTAGGTCTTTTAAGTTGTGCTAACTAGGTGCTTTCTTTGTAGAGTACACACACACACACTATACATATATATATATATATATATATATATATATATATATATATATATATATATATATATATATATATATATATAAAACAATCTGGTTACTGTCATGATGCAGCCTGATGGCTGCACTCTGGACATTTCCTGCCTCCTCCTTTCCCAGCGCAGCCCTGATTAGGATCACCTGTCAGGCTGCAATTAACTATGACTGGCTCCACCTGTTCACACCCCTTTATATACTCACCTCAGTCTGTTCCTGGTTGCCGGCTCGTCTTCAGTCATCCGAACATCACACCTGTCTAGTTCCTGTCCGTCTCCAGATCCTGCTCTGTCTGTTCCAGTCCGTTCTCGTCAGCCAGCTCCTGCACCCTACTACTCCGTCTGTTAAACTGACTGTGGCTCTCATCATCCACTACCCGTTGTTGCAATAAACTCTGGAAGCCAGCTCTGTGTGTGCGTGCGGTGTCCGGGTTCATCCAAGACAAATCATGACAGTTACTTGCTAAAACCATGCACACTGATTGCAGAATGACAATATTGTTCAACTTCCAGAAAAAAACCTTGCTTCAGATGGTACAAGTACAAATTAGAAGGTGCAACTGAAGTATAACAACTAACCAGAACAGAAACTTGTAAACAGAATAATGTGCAAATCGCCATTAGAAAAAAAAAGTGAAGTTCACATAAATAAAATTGCACAATAGCCTAGCATTCCAATAAGTAAAATAAATAAGTATCAATAAAGTGCAAATTGTCTTGCATCAATCAGCAGTAACATTTTTCACTCATATGAACATGAGAGGCAAAGACACAGTGATTAAAGGTTCTGAGCAAGGAAAATCAGACGGTCAACGGCATCAGGTTTAAGTGCTGCCATGTGACACGTGACTATGTTCTTACCAGAATTAAAAACTTGCTCTGATGGTGTACTGGTAGCAGGGATGCATAAATATCGCTGTGCTAATTTAGCGACATGGGGGAAATTAACTTCCTGGGATTTCCACCACACAAGGGGGTCTGTGTTGCTGTCCACCTCCAAAGTCTGCAGGTATGTTTTGAGCTCCATCTTGATGCTGACCCCATGCTGTTCTTGCTTTGTTTCTGGAAAAAGCTTGGTAAGGACTTTTTCCTCTTCTCTGGAGGAGATGAAGAAGCTGCTTCACTGGCTGCTGCCGCCGCCGTGTCAGTGGACAATTCATTTTTGGCCTGGATTTGTGATGATCTCGGCACTGGTGCTGATCTAATCCATAACTCAGCACACCTGCCCAACTCCACCCTGCCTGCAATCATCCCTCACCGGCACCACCTGTTCTCACCTGCATAAAACCTGCTGTCGGACCAGCCACCAGTGCCAGATTATCTCAAGCCACCCGATAAGAACTTTCCAGCGTTTCTGATTCTGCCTGCCTGTCTGCTACCTGACCTGTTCTGCCTTATCATTACTGAGCCTGCCTGACCCTGTCTTGATTCTGCCTGACCGCCTGGAAACTTGACCTGATCTGTCCTTGGACCTGCCAACCTGCCCGACTTGTGCTGCCTGCCCGTATACCCGACCCTGTCTGCCTGTGAGAACCGGAACCTGCCTAATCCTTGTGAAATCTCTGAGCCTGCCAGTTATCGGACGTGGACTGGACCTGGACCTTCCTCTCGGATCTTCCTGTCTGTACTGCCGCTGGATCTCTGCCTTTCTGTTATCGGACCCGGACCTCTCAGGATTACGCCCCTGGAAACCCCCAAACGGACTGTCTGCCTGCCTGTTAGCCACTCAACGGCTTCAGCCCCGAAAGCCCAGTCCGAAGTCGGATCCCCGCCCCGGACCTGTTCGCCGACCTCAAGCTGGTTCTCCAGGCTCAGGAGCCCCGCCACCAGGGGATTTCCAGCCCAAGAGCGAGCAGCGTGCTCCGATTGCCCGTGTCTGTTTGTCTTTTAATAAAACTTTGAAACGTCACTGACCTGTCCTGGTTTGAATTCTGGGTCCAGTTCCTGTACGTTACAGGATTGACTATTTCTTAAACTGCTTTTGTTGGGATCTATTCCACCTTTTCATTGTTTATGTACCTGGTTCTGAATCGTGGATCCAGGAGAGATACCATATCAAGTAGGTCATCTGTAACTGAATCTGTATAATTCTCATTCAAGTATGCCAGTATTTTTTCTTTACATCCTTGGTGAGCTGAGTGTCGTTCTCCTCTTCTGTGAGAAAGCTTGTATTAAACAGGTGGAGTACAGGCTTTAAGTAGGAGACACTAACACAGTGGTCTCCAGACAGGGCATCGGTGAAGTTTTGTAATGGGTTTAACACTTTGTTGAGAGATTCAAGGACCTCAACATCCTGCCAGGTCAACACCAAGTACCTAGACTTTCTGTCAGCTCTCAAAACTTCAGCAATGGCTTTCTCCTGTTCAAGAATTCTCCATTATTTTCTGGCGTGACTACCACCTGGTAGGTGTCTGTCGTCAGCGCGTACGATGGAAGGCCCATTTCACTCTAAGCAATGGCCAGGTGCCTCCTTTTTTCTAGGAAGATGAGAAAGCAGAAACAATCTAACTACTCTGTTGATGCGCTCATCTTTTGTAGCTCCCTTTGTAAAAGAGAAAAAAAACGTTTTCGAGACAAACAATCCAAATGTTAATTTTAACTGCCAGCAATTCTTTTAAATTAATAGTCCAAAAATAACAAAAACTAAAATTCCCATGCATAAATACAAGAGTTTATAATAGTGATAACAGCAATTAATCATATAACACTTATCATTTATATTTTTATCATTATTATTAGTAGTGATTTATATTATTGTTACTATTATACAACAATAACAGTTTTAATAAATCATAATAACAAACCTATAGCAATGTGAAGTCTCTGTCCAAAGCATTGGAGCCTTATCCAGTTGTTGAGCTGGACTGCCTTCTTGATGTTAGCTCCACTGTCTGTTGTGATGGCGACCAGCTTCTTTTTGTCAAGGCTCCAGGACGCCTTCTGCAATTAATTCGGCAGTGCGGTCTTGAGAGAAAAAACTGGTTTGCAGACAATGGCTTTGCAGCTCCCAGTCAATGTTAATGAAATGGAAGGTAAGGCTCAGGTATGGTTCCATCGTTCGACTACGCCACAGATCTGCTGTTGAGGAATAGTCGGGAAAGTCGCCAGTTTGGTCTGTAATTTCTCCGAGTACATGGCGGGTATGGCCGTGCTGCTGAAATGTTTGCAGTCTGGCAGGACACACCTAGGATCCAAAGTTTTAATCATTGTCTTGAAGCCGTCTCTCTCTCTCTACGGTATTTATTGGTACCATATCCTTGACGAGGTAGAATGTTATTGCCTTTTTTTATCTTGACCCACCACTTGCTTTTTTCCTCATATGCAGTACACAATAAATGGCTTTTGTTGGACGCTTTAACCCATTAAACCTATTTCTTCCATGTTTGCTGGACCGAAGCTGCATGAACTCATTAATATTGTTCTTTTGCACATATGGGTCAGTTTGGAGACGCAAACAGATACAGATACAATTCAATTCAATTCAATTCAATTTTATTTATATAGCGCCAAATCATGAAACATGTCATCTCAAGGCACTTTACAAAATCAAGTTCAATCATATTATACAGATTGGGTCAGATTATACAGACTTTTTCTTTTCTTTTGTTTCCTTCAGGCATGGTTTATTGTTTGTACATAGTAAAATTATAATTTGGTTTGACCTCCTCAGTTCATAGTGGTCCTTGATATTAATGTCATCGCTCTTCAGTTGAACTTTTCCCTGGACATCCTCAGCAAAAATCTTCTAGTTTCTCCTTGCTTTTGGCCAATCAGTGAACAGCGGTCTGTTCAGGTACCATTTTGGCCCTTCTCCACCTTGATTGGCCCTGCTCCTGAGGTTGGATATTGGATATTCAGGGGCATAAAAAAAAAAATCTGCCCAGGACAGAAAAAAACTCTAATCGAAATGCTCGCTAAGCAGGTGGAGCCAAATAGAGTCCAGCCAAATGGAGCCACAAGAAAAGGGGCTAAAAAGAGATGTTAAAGGTTACAGAAATGTTCTCTAATCATCACTAGCTGCAAACATTTTTGCAGCAATGATGGTTTCCATGGAAATTAGCCAAAGAGGTAAGACGTCAGTCTCTTCCTTTTTTCTTTTTCACTTATATGTGCGCAGACACATTGCACAACACCAGCATCCAGTCTCACACATCTGCTGTAGATCTGTTAGTGAGTACAAAGCTAGAAACCAGAGGGGGTAAAACCATCATTCCTACTTCCACCTCTCTATCACTTTTCTCTTCTTGACAGTTTGGGTATTTCGGGGAAACCTTATGTTTACTGGAAGAGCACCTATTTTTCTTGTGTATAGTCAAACGAGAAAGGATAGGCAACATACAAGCTGGATAATAGAAGATCGGTTTCTGCAAGGAAGTCAGGGCATGTCATAATCAGCAGGATATTTCAACATAATTTGGATAACCTGAGCTAAAAACTGAAAGGTAAATCTGGAGATTCAGTTACATGGGATGACTCCTTCTTGGATGAAAGAAAGTGTGACTATCACAAACACACACACACAGCTAACATCATTTGTGCAAGACTATATTTTTCTAATTCAATGTGTGGACAGTTCCTGGATATGATGGGTATTCCTACAGATTATATTTTATTCAAGGTTTAGAATAAAGGAGAGAGAGAGTGTAAAATGTAACGAGCAGATGGACACCACAAATCAGAATCAGAAATACTTTAATAATCCCAGAGGAAAATTATAAAGGAGACAAAGATTAAATGAATCATAACTGGATATCTTAACCTTTAAACTCAAAGCCTAGTGATGTAGCTTTCTAACCAAGATCACCATGACGTCATTGGCCTGTTCAGTAAAACTTTAGTTACTAGCTTACTCAGATGATTTTGAGAAAATAAACATTCCAAAACTTTCTTATTAGAGAATGTAAAAAGATCCTAAAAATGCCTGGTATTTAAATATTATTTGTTTCCTTCATTGTTACACTGTCAGATGCATTAATTAATAATTTTTTTAATTCTTGAACCTTACTTATTGCTTCACCACGTGAAATAGTGAGTGTCCTGTCTGTCATCAACAGAGGTTGCCGTGGTGCATAGATGAAGGTTTTTGAATGATGAAACGGTGTAAAACCTGATTGATCTGTGCACCGCAACAGGAAGCATAACTACTGACTAGTGTCCACTGACAAAAAGGAAAAGGAGCAAAGAATGTACCTACATGAATACAAACATGCTCTACACAGATCTCAGACCATCTTAAATGAACTACACAGATTGGGTACAAAGAATGCAACTTGTCTCAACTGAATCAAACTCATCTAAAATGTCATAGATATAAATGCCTAAGATTTTGGTTGTCTTTCAGTTTAGCTGCATGTTACTAATAGTCATGGGCCAGTTGTAGAGGCCTGAGTATAGATGTCCAAGTAAGATTTTTAGAAAGTTAGAAATTCAAAACCCCTAAAAAGTAAACTTGGATTGATACTCCTGTAAGATCAACATACTAACAAATCTTTTAAAAGGGGAACAACTGGGGTTTACAAAGTCAGTTCTAATGGTATACTCTGCCAAAATGTGTAAAAGGTCCTTTTGACAAATGGGATTCGGTACACAAATGTCTAGATCTGCACAAGAATAATGCACTGAGAAACCACTCATACATACTGTACAAAAAAATGGAAATGTGTTTTCTGTACCAGAGACGCAGCGACAAAGTACCTTCGTTCTGTTCTTACAACCCTAGTTTTGGAGGTTTCGCAGCTTGTTCTGTTCAGGGTACAAATGTTTTCCCGTGTGGTGTCTGGTGAGTTTGATTGGTCGGAAATTTGAAGTGGGCGTGGTTACTATATGGACAAACGCTGCCGTGTGAGAGACCTACAGTATGAGGTCCTCCCAGGAGTTCTGCAATCCAGTTTTGCGTGAAGTATTACATTTATGGTTGGAAAGAACTTTGTTCTTGTTCTTGTCACCTCAAGTAGAAACAAATTTCCCTAACATTTTCCTTAGTGTTGCCTTGTCACTGGGTGTGCTAGAAACAGACAGATGAACACCGATGACCGTGGTGCCAAAGAGTCTGAATGGGCTCCTGAAGGGGCTGTCAGGAACAACGTTGGGTCGATTTCGACAAAGTTGTAAAAGCACCTTACCTGTAAGGATGACCCTTCACATAGAGATAGAATAAGAACGACTGAATTAAGAGAGACAAGCCAGTGCTGACCTAACACTGAATTTTAACCACAATTACAAGGGACAGCTCTAGGGTGTTGTTGGTTTTGAGTTAAAAGACTTAACTGAAAAGAAACACTCACAGCTGGATCCGAGGAGGTATGACACCCAGACCGGTCTGCCTGCTGGGAACGCCTGGCATCTGTCTCACACTGAAAACAACACAGCCACCTAAGGTTCTCCACCAGCCTCCCATCTGGTCCTGTTTTAGTCTTGTGCAGTGGAGTGAAGGTCTGGACATTTGGGTTCATTCAAAATGGACTGAATTCCAGCTTTGGTTGAGCTTTTCAAAGAGCCTCATCTCTGGCAGAATCTTAATTCTGGTTGAGAGTTTCTGAGAGGATGGATGTGATAGGTCCTAAGAAGGCTCCTGTATCCTCACATGTGTACATGGTATATGATGAAGGCTTGAGAGGCAGGGTGAAGTGAATGGCTGCAATGCCAATGTTGACCTCATGTGGATTTCCAGTCTCTTCTTGTTGAGGGTGTTTGAAGTTTGACGCAGTCTCTCTGATCTCACATGTGGCTTATATTTGCACCCAAATACCAACCAGATCTGTTGGCTTCTTTGAAACGGATGTAAACATGAAAACCCCCCTAACATCATTTAGTCCAAGCTGTTTGGCTGGCTTTGTAGTGTCACTGCTTTACAGGGACATCGGAACATCTTAAAGTGAGGTTATGGAGGACTGTTTCACTCATCCCAATCTGTGTGAGAAAGTAAATTGAAGACAAAAGGATAAAAAGGGATTTCACAACACTGCACAAGTTGTTGACGTTGGCCAGTTATAAATGCTCACTCTGAACAAAGAACAAATGCGGTTTGAAAATTACTCGAGTGTCCTCACTCACGCTCATTCACAAGTGAAGAAAACAAACACACACACAAAAAAAAAAACACATTTGTGCTAGCTTGTCAGTTACACAACTCTGTGGTGTGGCATGCTGCCCTGTTATTGTTAACTGGCTCAGTCTCAGCTACAACGCTCGAGCTGATGGATACTTTTCCCTGCTGGGAATGTTCTGAGATCTATCAGAACAAAACAAATTGAGGTCAAACTACTCAAAAAGTTTGAAAAATTGTATTAATTTTTCTTGCATCTTCTGTTGAAATTTTCAAAGTAGTCAATCTGTTACCTGCGAGATAACTTTCTCTGCATGTTCATTTAGTGCAAATCCAAATTAGTTTGTCTCAGAAGATAAAGCCAACGGCAAACCCAAGAGATGCAAAGACAAAACCAGACTTCTACCAACTGAAAACAACTCCAGTCTTAAAAATGTCATAGCATCTAATGCAAAAAGCAGTTTATGAACCGTTAAACCTTTGACAGATTTGCATTGGATGCATATTTAAAAAGAAGCCAAGGATTATTTACACAGGAAATGGAGGTTGTGCATTACCGGTATGAAACATGTAAAAGGAAAAACATAGGTAAGAGTGACTAGCTTACGGAAAAATAAGGCAAATTAAAATTCATACAACACGATTTGGCCCTGTGACAGACTGGCGACCTGTCCAGGGTGTACCCCGCCTCCCGCCCAGTGAACGCTGGATATAGGCACCAGCAACCCCCGCGACCCCATGAGGGATAAAGCGGTTTGGAAAATGGATGGATGGATACAACACGATTTGTTCCCAGTTGTGCGTTTCACACAGGAAGACCGTTGGTGGTGCACCTTCCCCATTACTAATTTAAGTTTTATTTAAAGTTGTATTGCAAGATCAACAGCCAATTTTCAACAAGCCTATTGTGCCATAAGAGCTCCTCAAAGGTCATACATTATAAAATTCTTCCTTTTCCCATTTAAATTATTTAGTTGTGGTCTAAATACTGTATAGTGGAATTGCAATGCTTTGGTCTGAATTTCACATTATTGCAACTCTACATTCCCCCTTTTTACCCCTGTTCTAAAGTTTGTCTCAGACCAACTCATTTCGGTGCCGTCTCTGTAAATCTAAAGGAGCCACTTCATACCCGCGCCCCCTTCAGAAGGTTCCATTAATATTTTGGAACAAATGCATTAGCTAACATTACGCTAGCTGTATGGACTCATAGTGTAGCATAACAAAGCACTAAAAGTTATGTGAAATGTTTTTAAACAAGTCTATAACTGTTCAGACACAATCAAAAAACCTTGATCATTGAAATTTTACTTTAAAAGGCAAAAAAAATATTTAATTGTGCTAATCTCTCATGCAATGAGGACCTATTCTTTGTAGGATGAATTAAATGGCTGAGTCTTCAAAAATGTGTGGTCATATGAACAATTTATTTTATGGTTACTTAGAAACAGTGGGAGGCACAACTTTCCCACTGGCACAAATCACCACCCACTCCCCTAAAGTGGATGTGTATTCTGATGAAGTACATTAAAGATCTATGGAATTACTAACTCCCGTCTTTTTCCAAATAAATGTAAATTATTGCAGGACCTTCTGGGAATATTTTTATGTCAGACTGCCCTTTTGTTGGAGCCATTACAGGCTTTCAGCATGTTGAGGTAGATGACTCTTCATCAGCGTCGACAGAGTGCCTGCATAGTGAAGCATGGGATGAAACTAATATTATTGGGTCACAGCTGTGAAAATTTGGTAGTACTTGGTATTGTTATTTATTAATAGCAGTGTATTGCTGTACACTCTGAAACACAAAGCAGACAAGCAAAAATGTGGTCAGGGTGTAGGTGAAAAAAATGAAGTATGGCTGAAAGCCTCTCAATCAAAGCCAAAATGCAGTCTGAACTGATCCTGTATATTGACTATGTAAAAAGAAATGTCACAAAAGTTATATTTGCAGTGACCACAGCATACACCCCCCCCCCCATCCCAAATTCTATGAATCCACGCCAGATTGGTGGTGAGGAAAGCTTATGCAGGACCACTTCATCCTTAAGCCCTCCTGTCAGATTTAATTGTCAGTTCAATGGAGACTTTGACCATGGAGAGAAACTTGGTTCTCTTTGGACATAGCCAGGCTTACCAGTTCCACCTGTGCCTTGTGCCTTTATTATAAGATAAGCCATCAGCTTGATGGCTGAATATTTCTGAAAACGTTTATTTAAGACACTCAGAGACAGACACGAAGGTCACAGTACAGTAAACTTACCTGGATCAAAGTGAAATCGTTTGACATTCAGTCTTGTTTCGTTCAGAGCTTAATGGTAGCTTCTACACTTAAGGCAATAAAATGTATCTTTATTACAAAAAAGCATTAACAATGTTAACGCTACCATCCTGTATATTCTGAATCTAGTATTGATTTAATGAAAATCAGCAGCAGGCTGCTGGCATTGAGATCTGTGGCTATGATCTAGAAAACTCTATTTCACCAGTTTGTCATTGACAAAACTAAACATACAATGTTGAAGTTCTACAACGCTGCAATACTGGAAGCCCCTCGTGCGACAAAAGAAAAACGACAACTAAAGATTACCAAGGAAATTTACAGTCAAATGTGTAACTCTGTGCCCAATAAAATAGTCAAGAGAAAATTTGCTTTTATAGGAAAACAGATGTGAAACTGGATCCAGCAATAAATGTTAAAAAAAAGGAAAAGATTGGTTTAATTTGGTGGGTCGTGAGTCAAAAACTTACATCATGTTGAATGGGAATTAATAAATAGGATATTTTTCATGTCACCACTACAAACATCAATGGATTTTACTGTGCTTTCATGTCCTGGACCAACAAAGTAATGCATGACCGTGAAATGGAAGGAAAAGTAGACATGGTTGAACATTTCTTTTTACAAACAAGTCTGAAAACTATACATGCATTACTATTGAGCCCTTTTGATTCAAAACACCCAAATAAAATCCAATCCAACCAATTATCTTTAGAAGTCCCCTAATTAGTAAATAGAGTCCCTCTGTTTGTGATTTAATGTCAATATAAAGTTTTTTGGCGAACGTTAGTGAAATAAATAGCATCACGAAGACCAAGGAACACAGCAGACAGGTTTAAAGTTTAAAACATAGACAAAATATATTACAAGCTTTAAACATCAGCGGGAGTTTAATCCATCCTTAGAATTTGGAAAGAGAATGGCACAACTGCAAACCTAACCAGGGTCTGGCCATCCACCTAAACTGACAGGCTGGGAGCAAGGAGGGCATTAGTCAAAGCAGCAGCCCATTGTTAAAAGAAACACAAGAAGTCCCATCTCCAGGGACAAACTTGTGTGGAAGAAGGCGCTCTCGTCAGATGAGACTAAAATCCAACATTTTGTCCCGCATGCCTGATGGTGTGTGGTTAAAAACTAACACTGCAAATCTTTCCCAGATGAAACTCTGGTGGTGGGAGCATGATGTTGTTGGGATACTTTTCATCTGTAGGGGACAAGGAAACTGGTCAGCGTTGCGGAGAGATGGAGCTTAATACAGGGGAACCCTGAAATAAAAACCTGTTAAAGGGTACAAAAGGTGTGAAAGCAGGACAGAGATTCACCTTCAAGCAGGTCAACACAACACAACATACAACCGGAGCTACAACGGAACAGTCTAGATAAAAGCTATACGCATGGTTTAGAATGGCCTAGTCAAAGTCAAGGCCTAAATCCAATTATAGATCTAGGGCAAGACTTGAATTGCTGTTCAAAGATGTTCTCCATCCCCTGACAGAGCCGGAGGTATTTTGCAACAGTGAAACATTTCAGGCTCTAAACATGTACAGCTGGTTTAACAAAGTATTGACTTATGGGAACTGAATAGAAATGCAAACTAAACCCTTCAGATTTTTATTTGTGGTAAATCTCCCATCTTGTGTTGGTGGATCACTTAAAATTCTAATAAGTGAAAGTTTGTGGTTGCAAGGAGGCAAAGCCGCGTAAACTGCTTTACCCAAGTTTTTCCGCTATAGCTGGAATCTGCCTTTGATAAGTGACTTATAAAACTACACAAATCCTTTCACCTACCCCATCTTCAAGCCAATTATTTAGCACAGAACATGCAATACCCACCCAAACTTAATAGCATGAGAGACTTGGCTATGATTAATATGTTACCTCTCTGCTTCGGTCGAGTACCTCCTGGCACGCATGTATAGCCTCCAGAAAACAACCCCAAGTCCATTTCACAACGCTGAGTCAAGAGCCTTTAGGAAAGGACTGAAGTGTATACCCTCAGGACGTGTGGAGGAGGGGGGGGGGGGAGCAGGGAAAGGGAGAGATGGAAGGATCACAGAGCAACAGTAAATAATGTTACAGTATGAATAATGAGCTCCCTCTGTGCCAGGGTCTCAGCTGAACTAATGACAGAGACCTGTTTTAGATTAAGCCTTACGCACAGACACACATTCCTGTGTGCATGGAGCAATACACGCAGAGAGCGGCATACACTGAGAAGAAAGATCCAGCGAGTTTAGATAATCTGTTGTCCCTGGCAAACAGACCTCTGCGTCCTGCTGTGGGACAGCTGACATGAAGACAGAAACAAAGGGAGCAGAGAGCCACACACACCCACACACATTTTCAGACAGATGTCCATCCTTTACTTTACTAATTTTCATCTATTTGCCATCCATTTCCCTCTGTTGGCCCAACTCCTGTCTTTTCGAGGAGAAATCTGTAACTCAACTCGTTATTATTTAACAGCAGTTTCATACTTTTCCCACAGCAACAGAATAAAACCCTGATATCCAGAAAGCTTAAAGAACCAATCATGGTGCAAGACTGCCACCTGCTGTCAATACGTGGGAGTTTTATGTGAAAGCAAAATTAGTTTCCGTGGTGTGTTTTTTTAAAAGGAAAATCACATGATGTTTAATCAGAAATAATCTCCTGTGAGCTATAAGTTTAAAACCTATGGAGTTTGTCTTTAAACTCAACATTACAACAAAGTTGTAGGTTTAAACAGTTAGGTGTTATGTACACAATGCCTGACAAATAAGTGTACATTTCAGATAGTAACTGTCTGAAAGTTTATGAAAAAAAAAATGTCTGGAAGAAGTTTCGCACATGACTGAACAAATGTTAAACGTGTTTCATCAAGTAAATTAACTGTTTGTATAATTTACTTCACTGTTTGATCAAACCGTCTTCCTGATATTACTAAGGAGAGGCTAACAACGAGGGTACAGACTGCACATCTTGGTTGCCTGAACAGAAAGCAGGGCTGCTGGGGTCAAATCTAAAGCAAACAGCGTGATATTAGTTCATCTGCATAATGCTGCTTCCTCCGTGGCCCAGTTTAGCATCCAAAGTCTTTCTGGGTGTTTGCTGCTTCAGGCTCGGGTCACTCCGTCCCCCCTTCCAGCCTTCGGTTCTACTGGTAAGGAGAGTGAATGGCAGGAGGGCGTGAAAGGAGGCGAAAAGGCTCCAAAATCCTCAGTCGGCCTTCTCCTCATCGCTTCTCCAGTTTCTTGAATCTGGCTTCTAGAAAGAGAAAAACAAATAGGGTTGCTCCTGCCCTAGATATGACGGTGTCCAGTCTCCATCAGGGAGATGAAATTAGTATCGATTATAATAACTATAAATCAAATCTCAAACGGTAAAACCATTTGAAATTAAAATTACACCCATGCCTATTTGCCATGGTATTAAAAACTAAGCTTTTTTGCAATTGTCAAACAAATGCAGTGGGAGTATGTGGGATATTTCAACCACGGATTGAGTCCTCAATGTAGTAGCTATATTTTGGATTTGAAAACTGTGCAATTAGAAGAGGTTTTATCCTTCACTTGATGTAAAAGGAAATGAGCAGTAAAGTATAATTAGTCTATTACAATCTGAGCAATTGTCACTATTGTTTCCCTTGTTAATCACCAATTATAAAAACAGTTCTACTGCTAAGTGCTTTGTGGATGCAGTGCAATCAGAAAGTAGCCAGTTACTCATGCATTATTTTTACCAATTTATTTATGGTTGTTTATCTCACAAGGCGGCATCCTCCACGGCAACAATTATACTAATAAAATACTGTTATCATTTATGCTGTGGGAAAACCGAGGGATGCTACTGGATCCACTGACATGACTCTAGTTCATAAGAAAACCTTTTGTATATTCTCACTATAAATTATGTGACTGGTATAATTGGCTTTCCACCAATGAAATGAGCATTCAAACCTAACAATAAAATTGAAATTATAAAAAAAAAAAAAAAGGAAAAGGAAAATCCATGATTTCTCAGCAACAACTAGAATTTTAGATTTTAGCAGATACGTTAATCCTCTGTACTTCGGTGTACAAAGAGTCTTACCCAGTTTCTTTGAGTATGCGTCCAGTTTGTATGCAGCTTGTTCGAGGGCTGACACTTGCTCCTCAATCTTATTTATCTGGTCCAGGTATGGCTGTAGGCTCGCATCTGGAGCAAACGTACAAACACCCAAGAACACTTCAGTTCAGAATAATTCAACCAAAGAATCGGACATACAGAAATAAAATAAACTAATGAGGACTGTTTTTTTCTGTTTTCATTTATTTTATACTAAATTTCTTACACTTGTTGTTGAGATCTTGCAGGTTCCGGCTTATGTTGATACTAATGTCCTTCATCTCCATGTATTTCAGACTCGTGAGCTTGTTCATGTTCTCCAGCAGCAGGTAATCTTCACAAGTTGCTAAGAAAGGAACATTTGCCGAACGTTCATGAGAGAGAAGAAACCACAGTAAGAAAGTGAAGAATGAAAATGTAAACGAAATTAAAAATTAATCTGTTTAAACTGCTGGATTTTTTATTTTTTTTAGAGACGCACTTCTTCACAGCAAATGAATATGCTGATGAACATCCTAAATGTTGAATATCCTGAATATGTTGAATGAATGGACACCAAAGTCACTTTTCCTATGCAAGTTATATCAGCACCTTTAATGAGATTTGTAACCTTTTTTTTTTTTCTCTGCCCTTATCATGTTCGCTGAATAATGGGAGTTACAACAAAATAAACAGGACATTTCAATATGGATTTTTCTTTTAAGTAGCTTCTCAGACAATATTCGAACAAATAAATGGCACAGAGTTATACATGAGCTTTTTGTGAGCTTAAGCCTTTTGTTAACCAAAGTCTACATGACATTTGTGCTTCTATGGGAGTGAACATCCATCCAGCTGGCCCAATATATTATTTGGATCCAGAGCATTGATCTCTCAATGCTCTCAATCCAGAGCATTGATATGTCTCTTGAAATAAAACAGCCTTCCAAGTATTGGATCCATTCAGTCTTTAGCAAATGCAATGGGAAAGAAGTACAGCTGCATAAATTATGATAAATAGCAATCAGGTTACAAGTGGGGTAATGAGAATATTACCTCACTTGTAACCTAACAATTGTGCTCCCTCCACAACTTCGCTGAATAATGGGAGTTACACTAAAAACCGATTCAAGCCTGGCCTCGGCTGGGCTATTTGAAAACGTTAATATGACTCCCAGTCAGAGAAAACGTGTTTATTAAACCGATTTAGAAGTAAACGGTGATCATACAATGTGCACACATCAAACTTGACATCGCAGTGCGTCACGGAGTAGTCTTATATGATTGCTAACAGCGCACAGTATATAACGGCCCGTTAACATGTTCTCCTACTACGTTTTTAGAGATTTTGCCCCAGGAGATAAACTAAAACTTTGAACAAATTCCTGCAGTCCCTTCAATGTAGCTTATAACTTATTGTAATATCCTCCCTAACCAGTTTTTGTCTCATCTACTCACGTTTTTTTTTTTATAAATGACCAGTGTTAATAAGCTCACTGCTGTCCCACATTTTCTCAAATAATTGAGAACTGTCTAATCGGCTTTGTGGAACGCGTCATTTTCCAGAGGCTATATATACGTGCCAGGAACTGACCATATTCATTATAATTGATGGCCAGAGAGAAGTCAAGAAGACCGCATGCAGAAACTAAATCCAAGATTCTTCAACCATTAGTTTATTGTGTGGAAATTTATGTTATTAGGTTATTGCAGTCCTCCCCCTTTTATTATTACCCCAAGATCCGCGTTTCAGCTGAATTTAACAGGAAATATGTCACAATAAAAAGCTTTGAAGAGATTTATCGTTGTCTCATTTTCTATATCACAAAAAAGCTCCCATTTCAAAAAAGCTGGCGAGTAAGCAGGCGACCGTAGGTTGGGGAAAAGACCTGTTAGCTCTCCTTGCAGGAAAATGCCCATCTTCTCAAACATGTCAGCACACAGCTCGTTGATGTCTGGCTCTGCAGGCTCCACAGCCTCCTCTGCAGTCTCCACACCTCCATCACCTGGGCACAGCGATTTGGAATAAATCAAGGTGTTATTTGTAATGAGAATCTACATGAAACCACATCTGCAATACAATAAATCTTCCATCTATCACAGTGAAAAGCCACCGAGGAATTCTACACAATAGCGCTTCAGACGAAAGGGAACACCTTCGTTTGCTGTATGCCGTGTTGCCATTCGGATGCTAAGGAAGTGCACAAAAACACCACGTACTGTTTGCTCCAGGCTTCTTTGGAGCACTCGGCGGGGTTTCCGGTGGTTCAGCCTGAGCTATGCCGCTAGCAGCAGCGATTAAACCCGCCGAAACGGCTGCTGGTTCCCTGGAAATACTGTCCATGGCTGCAGCTTCGTCTCCGGTCGCTGCCATTTTGCTCCTGTTTCGGTGGGTTCTCACTGTCACGTGAGCTGAGTGTTCACGTGACGCTCTGGCGGCATACCGCACCAACTCACGCGCAATGCCACGCCCTTCTTTGTAAAACGTAAAACCACTGTTAGAAGATTCTGTGGGTAAAAAGTAATGCTTTTTTGGGGTACTTCTTAACTATTTAGAGTTTGCTCACTCATATTACAGTAATTAAATTACAAAATTATTCATATCCATCCATCCATCCGTTTTCTTACTCGCTTTATCCCTCATGGGGTCGCGAAAATTATTCATATAGATAATAGATTTATGTTTAGGTTACCTATTTTAATTAAATCAAGTCGTTTGGTTCTGATAGGCCTCTCTCAAAAGATAATACAACAAAAAGAAATGATAGTTTTGAAGAAGAAAAAACAATTCATCTGGTTTTATTTACATTTTATTGTATTCTTCCTTATAATAAATGGCAAATCCTTCTTGGTGTCACTGCAATCCACCCTTCTTCTAAACACTGACCAACTTTCTGCACATTTCTATTTACTTTAATAGTTTTATTTGTTGATGAATATCTCTGAGGTTGGAAGACATCTTGCCATCACCCTAATGTTCTGCTCCGTCCACAAGTTCGTTGAACAATGGGAGTTACACCAAAACCCGATTCATGCATGGCTCTGGCTGGGCCATTTTAAAACGTTAATATTACTCACAGTCAGATGAACATGCTTTTAAACTAAAAAGTTTAAACCTAAATCTTCATGGATCATTTTGGGGTTAACTGTATTCCTCGCGATATCTTAAATGATCCCAACCACCGAATGTCCGTGGCATATAATTGTAATTTTAAAAATAAAATAAAATCCTACTCCGAGTGTCATCAAAGTTTTATCCCACATGGCACCCTGTTCTCTTGTATTTCTATATAAAAAAAGATTATTGTCAGGTTACAAGTGAGGTAATATTCATATCACCTCACCTGTACCCTGATTGCCATTTATCATAATTTATGCAGGTGCACTTCTCCCCCATTGGGTTTTACTCTATTACTGTGTCATGTATGCATTGCATTGTGCAGTATTATTAGTAGGCTTTTTTGTAGACTTGTAGAGCGCAATTTTCCATAAAGAATAAATTCTTATTATTATTATTATTAGTAGTAGTAGTAGTAGTAATGTTGGTATTGTGTTTCTTTCCTGCTGCCATCTCTATTTGCAGTCAATAGGTTAAAAAGTGATTCTGTGCCATACTACTACTACTACTACTACTACTAATAATAATAATAATAATAATACCTCTTTCTGTCATGTTATGTATGACTCCTTTTATTTCTATGTATTGAAAACCTATATGTCCTGATGCATCTCAATATTCCAGGTAGAAAAAAAATCTTTATCAACCTTGATATAGTAATCTTTACTTTAGCAAAATTAAGACAATAAATAAAAGAAATTTGATAGGTCCAGTCTAGACAAGCTATCCAATTTCTTAATTTTTTATTTCTTTTTGTATTTTTTTTTGTCTTAATTTTGCTAAGGTAAAGGTTAATCAATTATCCCGTTGTTGTAAATAGACTTACGTACAATATAGCTCTTCTGGTTAAAACTTCTGCTATAACGACTTAAAGAAAATGCCTGAATCAAGCAGTTTTGGCGGTGTGCGCGCCCCCGCGGCCGGCCTGCGGTTCTCTGAACGCTGTTCCCCACATCACCGGAGGCGGCGCTGTTCTGGGAGAACCAAATCGTGACAGTCAGCCAGGCTAGCTGCGGCGGCGGCGGACTGTAAACATGGCGGCGTGCACAGCTACAGGGCTGTGCCGAGCACCGCTGTACTACTAGTGTGAGAAGCGGAGACACCCCAAAAATGGAGACCGAGGAGGAACAGCACATAACGACGCTCCTCTGCATGGGTTTCCCAGATCCTGACGTGATACGGAAGGCGCTCCGGCTGGCGAAGAATGACATCAACGAGGCTGTGGCGCTTTTAACGAACGAGAGCCCCGGACTCGGCTATGGATACGAGCCGATGGAGAGTGGGCCTTCCACCGGCTTGGGCACGAGTGGAGACGGGGAAAACAACGGGAGGACGGGGACTGGCGGGTTCGACCCCCCTCCGGCGTACCACGACGTCGTGGAAGGCGAGGTAAGCGAGAAGAAACGAGGGGCGAGTGGTGAAATGTGGTCGGTGGGAAGTTGCAACAGAAAGTCGGCTCGCCCAGTGAACTAGCCAAAGTTAGCCGCTCCGGGGCTACATGCAGCAGCCCCGACGTGAGCTGTCAGTGCTCCCGCAGCCCCACAGGGACAGGGCACGCTAGCGTGTCACACCGACATTTAAAAAGGGGCTCTTGGGCAGTAAGTCTAGCCACTTTTATTGCTAAAGCTGAACAACAATTTCAAATTTGCAAGCTAGCCTAGCTAGCTGTGTTAGCTATTTTCTGGCTAAGTTGGAGAGTGAAACCCAACAGTGATCCGGAGCAACAGTGAAAGCATCACTTTCGCGGGTGTTTAAAGGAAACTCCAGTTCGAGGTGGTTGGGGGCTTGTCATCTGGACAGCTGAAAGGATCTGAATTGTGTTTTTCCGTCTCTAACCAGCAGCCTTGTCTGACAGCTCAACCACGGTTAAGATTTTACTCCTTTCTGACTCTGACTTGGAAGCGGTTTCGCAACGTCTCTATCGCAATGTGGCCATTTTGATCATCGTTCTGCACATAGCCCCGCGTTGCCACCTCGGTGTTATTGATTGAAGCGGCCCCTCCTTGTAGAAACGGCCATCAGTTGCCGGTTCGACGCTTGCTCACGGGACCCAAGGCTTCATCCAGCCTGCTGTGTTTATGTGCAGTGGAAGCTATTAAATGCTCTGGCCTCTCATGAAGTGTCCGCCAACAGGACCCAAGAGGACTGCTTTGGCTGACTCCTGAAGTGATGCATACCTGTGCTTCCGCTGCTCCCTGACCTCTGACCTGTTGCTCTGTCAAAAAACCTGTTGGTGTCATTGGAATCAGTTCTTTCCTTCAGAGTCAGTAGTTCATTGCTTCATGGATACAGTAGTACACTACTAGGAGACCTGATCTAAGAGATTCTCACCGTTTGATGACCTGATCTTTAAAGGAACACGCATGTCGATTATGACTTGAGATGCATCAGTATGGCTGACTTGCCTTCTGTGCTTTTTTTTTCTTCTCTCGTTTAGACCTGTTCAGTTCCCCCCCCCCTCCCAATTAAGAACTAGAACGCATGAAAAAAAAAAAAAAAAAGCAGAAACAATGTTCCATATCCAGCAGAAAAGGCGGGAATTTCAAGAGTTTACATCAAACAACCTTTGTCTGACTATGTTATTAAACTTAAAAAAGTTATACTGAAGCTGTTGGTTGCTATGTTTCATAGGTAAAATGGTGGAAGTTCCTAGTTTATTGTTTTTCAGTATTTGACCCGCAGATAATATTTGAGCTGTTCCTGTAACGGAAAAGTAAAAATTTTCAAAAACACACACAGTTTTAAATTATTTATTTGTCACCCCTTGTATTTGATTTGCTGTTTTCCGACATAAGCGTTTGTCCAACGTATGAATCATTTTGTTACTTGCAGATAAATTCACACGTAGACAACAGGCCCATTTCACCGCTCTTTTTACCCTTTAGACACTCTCAGATCGGCGTTTTAAACTCACCCTGCAGTTCTTAAACCGAGTCCGAATTAGATTCCAAACAAAGCATCGGAACTCCTTTTTCCAAACTTATTTCAAAAATACAAATTAAAGCTTTTACAGACTACAAACTGTTTAAACAAGCTGTATTAAGTGTAAGATGAGCCTGGTCATATTTAACAGGTTTAAGGGTTGAAGAATTTGTTATCGATCAGATCTAAGCTGACTCAGATGCAAAAGTAACTTTGAAATAACCCTTTACCACACTTGCAAGTCAGAGGCACGCTCAGCATTGTGCTGTCTTGTGGCTCGTTGAACTGACAGCCAATGAAACGTCGCTGGATGATCTAAAAGCTGCAGGAGGAACGCAGAAATGTGCGTGTGATAAATATGGATTTTTGTAGTGGAAAGTTTGTAGAAACTCTTCCCATCTATCATCCTTAAAACGCTTTAAGTACACCACCATTATGCATTAACTATTAGGGACATAATGTACCGAGTACTCTGTGACTTCCCCCAGGTTTTTTTCTAATGTAGGGGTGTTGCCGCCACAACACCTTTTGAGCATAACTACCCAAAGGGAGGCTGGGAACTCCACTAAAGGCCCGTCCACGTAAGATACGACACGTTCTGCTAATGCAATAACACAAAGGATGGGCACGCTTCATTCCCCCATCTCTCGTTTGTGTTCGTGTGTAACAGGCCAGCGGCTGGTCCGTTGCCTCGTGTAACGCTCCTAAATATAGTCCCTCGGCCGCCCTTGCCACATACGAACACATTGCAGTTTTTGCGCAGGTTTCCCAGGAGGGCTGTCGGTGCACAGTAACAGAGCGGGGCAGAGTTACCCAGCCGTCCAGCACAGCCGCGCACAATTCGCCCTTTACCTCCGAGACCTGCCTGTGCCCTCATGTTTCTGCGTTTGAAAACACGAAGCTTTCCAGCTCAGGGATTTCAGCTGATTGTCTTCACATTTGATCCAAATATTGGCCATTTCAGTTCTGCAAGTATGATTTGACGTTCCCGCTTAGAAGTGGCATATTTGTTTTTCTTTGGCCAAACATCTCTATAATCCCTGTCTTCCTGCTATTTTCCGCCGCTCAACCATCTGCTTGTCATATATCTAATTTTGTTAGAAAGGGAAGGGATGAAATATGATGCATCTCCCGTTGCTTCCTCCTCCTGCCTCCTCCCTGCACTTGGCCCACTCCTATTAGATTTAAAGCCCAGCCTTTCACCTTCCTGTCACGCGTTTTACAGTGTTTAGTACCGAACGGCAGGCATGGGCCGGTCAGAGCGAATATATCGTGGTTTTACTGTAGTTAGACAAAAATCTGTGAAAATAATGTGATCAGTCTTTTTTTCTTTTCACCAGAAAAGCAACAATTAGTTCTTGCTGCTAAATGATTCTAACAATGTGCAAAGCATATAAACTCTAAAGTTAGTAGTTTACAGGTGCGTATTATCCACAGTAGTATGTCTTTTTACCACTTTGCGCTCTATAAAGTAACAGCAGTTTAAAAAGCTTATTTAAGCTGGAAATTATTCGGGCCATTTTGCAGTTGGCTGCTGTATAGACGAGCCAAGGCCGTTTTAA
This sequence comes from Fundulus diaphanus, assembly GCA_037039145.1. NCBI lineage: Eukaryota > Metazoa > Chordata > Actinopteri > Cyprinodontiformes > Fundulidae > Fundulus > Fundulus diaphanus. The sequence continues at coordinate 38,385,385 of CM073128.1, forward strand.
AGGCGCACGATGGGTGCTGCTGTTTTGGTGTCCATCAGTGTTTGGGTCTTTGGCGACCCCAAATTGACCTAAACCGACAGATTTGCGGGCGCGCGTCATTTCGTCACCTGGCAACACGATCGGTGTGCGAGATAGGCGTGGTTCGCCTATTTCCTACGACGCCTCAGCTGGGCCACACCCCGGACGGCCCGTTCCGATCCACCAGCAAGAGCTGGCGACGCACCCTTCGTATAAGCAAAACAGTATCTTTGGGTCTGGAGATGAGATTATTTCAGAGATGTAGCTTTTAATTTTTCCCTTTTAAACTCCAGGCTACGGGTTGTATTGGAGGAAATTTACTCTGGCTGTGGTTGATGGTGCAATAAACTCAGATCTGTCTGACAGGTGGTCTCAGGCCTCGCGCTGCCCTCCATTAAAGAGCTAAACTCCTCCCACACCGCCTCGCCTTCCATTCTTCACAGGTGATCCTCCACCAGACGTTAAGCAGAGCAAAGAAAGCGCGTTGAAGCCCACCTTCATCCAGCTGACCGACCGCTCTACTCTCCGTAGAGCCAGAGGAAACTCTGGTCACGCTAACACTTTCTCTTTCATGTCATCAAAGGCAGTGTAACCCATAGGAACGGTATGCCAGAAAAGTCTCGTAGCGGTTTCGAAACCTCAGCACACCCTCATAACTAACTGACCTTTGCTTAAGGAATGCATGTGATGGTATGTAAGCCAGTATGTGGATGTGTATTCAGCCTAGGCCGACCTGACCTAACTACATTGTTCTGCATTAATATTTAAACTTTGTAGCGCCCACGGGTAAAATGGGCTATACTGGAGTTTGCTCATTTATAATGTAGCCAGAGATGAGTCCTGGGGGTCTGCAGATCAAATCAGTTACAGGACAAACCTTCTGTTAGTCTGTGCTTGCTTTGCCGAAATGTGTAACTTGGTAGCAGGATTTCTGACTATACATATGACATATGACTTTCTGAATATATTGGCAACCTTTTTTAGGTAAATAATTCAGTAATAAAGTTTATTGTTGCTTGAATCGGCTTCTTGTTTCTTTTTCTTTCTTTTTTTGCGAAATACTCAGGTCTTGTTGCGTGCATCTCTACTTCATTTGCTCCGTGTGGCAGATAAACATGTCTAGCGCTGTGCCATTAGGTGGGGAGTTCATTATGCCCTTCCATCCAGCCTTACACACCACAACGCTTCAAACCTAATTGCCCAAGTTCCCATTTAAATGGAGCAGAGATGAAGGGCAGATGACGGAGCCGAGGACACATGTCCCTGCTAATTCAGCTCCTGGCGGAGGAGAAGCCGAAGCAACCGCTTCCTGGCTGTCATTATCGTTGCGAGAGGCAATCTGTATTACCCTCGCGTCGTGCGGAGGGCGGTTGTAGAGTCATAAAAAAGCAGGATGGGCTCTGGGGAATAAAGTCACCTTCTGCGTGTGGTAATAAATTTGCCCCGTCTGTCTGTCTGTCTGTCACAGCGAAGCAACGATGAGAACGGGAACTGCTCGGGAGGCAGCATGGAGTTCCCCACCACCAACCTGTACGAGCTGGAGAGTCGAGTCTTCACCGACCACTGGTCTATACCTTACAAGAGGGAGGAGTCCCTGGGCAAGTGCCTCATCGCCTCCACCTGCCTCGCACGGCACGGTAAGATCGCGCGGATTTGACTTTTTCCTGTGTTCCCAAACAAAATCCGCGTCGTCATGTGTGGGCAGAACGCGTCACTGGGCCCCTGGGTGATTTTTCACATGTTATTTCTGTGGACACATGGCTGGTTGTATCTGAGCTGCGACAGCCAAAACTCTTCTTCCAAGTATAGCTTTAGAGTGTGTGTGTGTGACTCCAACATCTCCCTCTCTGTCAGGCCTCGCGGACGCCGATGAGAACTGCAAGCGGTTTATGGATCGTTGCATGCCGGAGGCCTTTAAAAAGGTGAGCGGCGAAGAAATGAAGCGACCGCTGGATTGATTGACGCTCATTAACCCACACTCTCTCTCTCTCTCTCTCTCTCTCTCTCTCTCTCCTTATTTTCCATCTCACCAGCTGTTGACCAGCAGTGCCGTCCACAAGTGGGGCACAGAGATCCACGAGGGCATCTACAACATGCTCATGTTGCTGGTGGAGCTGGTTGCAGAGAGGGTGAAGCAGGACCCTGTGCCTGTAAACCTGATGGGAGTCCTGACCATGGTGCGCTCTTATGTTTCCTGAGGGAACACCTTGTTATCGTGTCTAATCAGTTCTGGGAAATGCATCTCTTGCTAAAGTATTGAACATTTTTAACCACAAACCTCAGTGTGTTTGTTCCAGGGTTAGGTTATAAGAGCTTTGAGTGCATCAGTCACAAATGGTAAGAGTACGGCACAACCGCGAACCTACACCAACACATGACAGACCGGGGATGGAGAGCATCAGTCTGCTAGCTCAGAAGAAGCTGCACACACACAGCTTCAAGTAGAAGACGATGTGGGCAGGACAACTATTCGTCGCTACGTTTACATGGACAGAAGTAATCGGAATAAAGGAACCGATCGGAATAAAAATGCGTCATGTAAACACGACAATAACAATATTGTGATCGGATTAAGCTCATTCAGAATGAAACTGTATTCCGAATGAGAGTGGTGGTTTATGCTGATTGATGATCGACATGCATCTAAATGCTTGTCAAGATCAAATTATTCTGAATGTGGTAAGCTGACCCGAGTGGGCATGTTCGCCCGACGTAAACGTGGCGTATTTCCACGTTGTTCAGTGTCAGAAATACATCGGAAAGCAAAACTGTGGGGCTCCCGATAAACCTTTCTGTTCAAATCATCAAAATTATTATTGATTCAGCAACAACTCAACTGTAATTAGAACCTTGTGCAGGTCCAGCCTGGGTGCTCGAAAGACAAACAAACTCATATGTTTGTTTACTATTTTTTGTTGTTCACCAAAGACAGAAGTTCGTCTTCTTCTGTGTTTTTTTTTTTTTTTATCTTTTGTTTTTTAGGAAAATTTGATAACTGAATGCCAGAGTGGTTCTATTATGTATTAAGCCAGGTCCATACAAACACATATTATGATCAGATTAATTGATTGTGTGCTCATATAAACAATACAAGCTGTTTTTATTTTATTTTTAATCCAATTACATTTCAATCTGATTGTTAAACTTTGTGCATGTAAATATAGCTACTGATACACTCCACAAATCTGGCCTTCGTGGAGGACTGGTAGGAAGTGAGATATTGCTGAAAAGAATCACTGAGAAGTGTTGTTTACATTTTTTGCCACAAACCAAGTGTGGGACTCAGATGAGCTTAAAACCTAAAACATTTTGGTCTACATGCAAAATGCTGTGTGCGGCAGAAAAATAACTCTCTGAACAATCCATCCCAGCATGAAACATGGTGGTGGCAGCATGATGCTGTGAAGCATCTTCAGTCATAACAGGGAAGCTGGTCATAGTGGGTGGGAGGAGTTTTAGACATGGTAGTCCAGGCAGAAAACCTGCTAGGTTCACCTTCCTGCAAGACAATAATACAGGGGAAAAGTTTAGATCCGGGTTTGTGGTTGTAGCTCCAAAAATCGGAAAAATTCAAGGCAAACGATGCTTCTGCAAAATCACTGCAGTTCATCGATTTCTCAAAGCTACTAGTCTGGTTTTGGCGTAAATGCTAACGTCTTCTAACCGTGTCGGCTCTGTTTTTGTTGTGGCCAGGCCCTCAACCCTGACAACGAGTACCACTTTAAGAACCGAATGAAGTCATGTCAGAGGAACTGGGCAGAGGTTTTTGGAGACGAGGCCAACATATTCGCCGTCTCTCCTAGCAACACCTACCAGAAAGTAAGCGACACTCTTCTAGTTTGTTCTCACTGTTACTGTAAGGCGCGACTCATTTTCTGTGTGCCGGTTTATCCAGAAGCACTTGCAAGTATGTGAAGCTGCCCAAGTATTTATATACCCGCTTCCTTATTAGACACTGTCTATGCTTCGCAATGACGCTCCCAGACAGACCCAGGTTTTTCGTCCTCAGCATTGTGCAACGGAGCCAAGTGATCTCACGGAAACACACGGGACGGACATGCAACAGCTGTCAGCAGACTCCACCTGTCTGTCAAGAGTTTGCACCATCATTGTTGAATGAAAACGTTTGCTTTCTCTTTCAGGAGCCTCACGGTTGGCTGGTTGATTTAGTGAACCGAGTGAGTAACAAATAGTCCGTGCGTTTTAGATGTTTTAGATGTGTTCAATAGTTTTGCTTCATATGTGTTTGTTTCCCCCCCCCCCCTCTTTTTGTCGTGAAGTTTGGGGAGTTGGGAGGATTCGCTGCCATCCAGACTAAGCTCAGCTCAGAGGAGATTGAGATTGCTGTAAGGAAATCTCTTCCATTGATTTTTCTCTGTGCTGTAATTACAGAAAAAGTAGTTGTCCATGTCATGCATGCAAAGTCACAGTTGAGAGGCTTTGATAGTCTATCCCATATGAAAGGTCAACATGCCCCCCGCCCCTGCTCTCAGCTGCAGGGTGCTGAATGTGTCTCTTTTCCCTCCTTCCCAGTAGCAGTCCTTTACACCCAGACACGCTCTGACATCCTCCCGCTGTGTGACGCTTGAAATACTCAGTTGTTTTCCGTGTTCTGAAAGCATCCTTGTGCGGACGCTTCCTGCAGCGGACCTGGCCGGAACCGCAGCAGTGCATAGCAATTGACTCCGATGCTTGGCATGCTAATAAGGCTAAAGGCTCAAATCGGACTAATTTAGCACTCTTGAGTAGCAGAGAGAGCTCAGGAGTATCTGCGCCTGTTAGCTGTTGAATGCCTAACCTACTCCCAAGACAGGAGAGCCTGAAAGTGAAAGGAGGATAGATAATGGGAGGAGAGCTCCCTCCTCTTCTGACTCCCAGAGGTGGCTCATTAATTTGTCATCTCTGAGCAGGAAGTCGAGTGGGATGGAGAGTTAGGGTTATTGAGTTCATAGTGCAGGGAAGGAAGAAAGCAGCAGAGGAGCAGCTGCTTGCAGAATGATTCGATTTCTTAAACTATTCATGACGTTTTTGTGACCGAGCACCGACAGCAAGAATGATCTCTGCTGCTGGGGTAAAAATAGCTCATCAACTGTAAATCTTCGGTTCGTCGCTTTGTTTAATTCACCTGAATTGTTCAGGACAGTGTTTACCGTGCAACATCAAGGTTGCAGCGCATCGCGCTTTGCAGATGCCGTGGTCTTTTAGTAGAAAGATACAAATTAATAGGGCGAAAAGTCAGGAACAATTGCAAAGATACCAACAATTTCTGACAGCTTGAAATAAAACTATAGCAGAAATCCGTTGGGTATATCCACTGCAAAACCAAACTGTCCCACGTTATTAATTTCACTTCTCAACAGGAAGTACATGTTCTATGTGTCCCGCCCACAGAACAGAATCAACTCACCGAATTTAAGCTGTTGAAGCACGTTACATATAGTCTTGTTACAGCTAATTAAGAACATCAATATTTATTTTATTTTATGTGAGGCAAAAAGAAAGTTTCCACGACAGCTCCTATGGAAAACGAAGGATGTTGTTGGTTTTTTGATGGAATTTAAGAAGAAAAGTAGTGGCCAGGTGCTGCGAATCTAGCTTGTTTGATTGGACCTCAGCAGGTGTGAACTGCTGTAAAAGCAGGAGTTTGAGCTGTTTCCTACTGATGTGTTCCAGCAACATCAGCAGCATCCTTAGAGGAGCGCTCGTCGCTGCCCATCATTCTGGGAAGGGTTATTAAGCCCTTTCTAAACAATTTGAAGTCCAACATTAAACAGTAAGAGATTGTTCACAAAGTGGAAGCCATTTACGTACCGCTACCATTCGCCCAAGCAGTGGAGGTACCATGAGTACATTTAGCATCTTAATGAACTGGATCCATGTCCCGGTGGTCATTTTTTTTTCTTGTACATGCATTTTGAACTAAACCTACCTACGGGTGTGGACCAAGTAACCTTGATGTTTTTAAAAAGAAGGAAGCGAACCATAAATCAGCACGGTCACCACATACAGAGCGTTAAACATAGTGATGGAGCGCTGCTGGTTTGGGCTCTTGTTTTGCAGCCTCAGCGCCTTAAGTCAGCCATTAATTCCTTTGCATACCAAAACATTGTTGCGCGAGATGTGAATTCGCTTGCATGTAAACTAAACATCACTGGGACAATGGTCCTAATCACAACAGCTGATCTACAGCAGAATAGCTGAAAGGAAAAGAGCCAAAGTGCTGCAGTTTTCCCGTCGAGGTCCAAATGCTGCTAACGAGGGTCGAGCTATTCAGTTATGGGGTTTACCATATTTTTCTAATGACTGTGCCGACAGCAATGGAAATGATCGTATATCTGATTAGTTATGAGAATATTCAGTCACTAAAATACAAAATATTTGCTGCCTTAATATCAATGATATAACCAAATATATCATTGATATTAACCAAAACATTGATTCAAGTTAGGGTTGAACGATTTTGGAAAATAATCTAATTGCGATTTTTTTTTTATCTTAATATTGCGATTGTGATTTAATTCGATAATTTTTTTTCAGTTTAATTTATCGTGTCTTTTTAAACGTGTACAAACAACAAATCAATCTGTTTCATCGCTGCGCAGATTAAGTGCTAAAAGAGCCGCTGCATCTCAACTCGGAGCAGAAATGATTGCATTCTGACTACGATATATTTCAACTAAAATTGCGATTTGATTTGGACTTTTCTCTACATTAACCACAAGCAACAAATTATTATTAAGTGAATGTTCTGTAGCTAGTATTGATGAGATTATGTTATTATTGGTTTGTGTGTCATGAATATTCTGTCTCTTCCCAGTGTGTATCAGCTCTGGTCCAGCCCCTTGGTGTTTGTGCCGAATATCTAAACTCCAGCCTCGTCCAGGTGAGCTAAGATGCGCTCTCCAGGCCTTTTCAAGACCCAAAGCCGATCATCAAAATTTCTGAGCCAAATCACAAAGTTAAAGGGTCTTTAAAGCACTTCCTAGGTTTGCATGGTGAAGTAAAACATGGATACACTCGCACACAATGGTGGCGGTCGACCATCAGATTTTTCTACTTTCTGTTTTGATTAGTTTAACTTCTGCTAATGTATGTGAGCGACTGTGGCGCAAAAGTTTGTCCTATAACTGCCGGGTTGTGGTTCAATCCCCCGCTCTGACTGTCTCAGTCATTGTGTCCTTGGGCAAGACACTTCACCCGCATTACCTGCTGGCGGTGGTCAGAGGGCCCAGTGGCACCGATGTATGGCAGCCTCGCCTCTGTCAGTCTGCCCCAGGGCAGCTGTGGCTACTAACATAGCTCACCACCGTCAGGGTGTGAATGAGTGACTGTAGAGTAAAGTGCTTTGCGGCCGTCAGACTATTTAAAGCTCTGTACAAGTACAAGTTATTTACCTGTATTTACTCTAGGGATGGGTGCCTTTTACATTTCAACAGATATGGTACCGCTATTGATTCCCTGGTACCATTAAGTACCGGTACCTGGCACTCGATACCGGTACTTAATGGTACCTATTTTCGGTACTCTTGTGTGTTTATATATTAATAAATGTCAGTCTATTAATAAAATTTCAAAATTTTTCAAATTGACACATTTATTTCTCGATATATAAACTTGTTTCATCTACAAATTAACTTTATTAAGTAATTTATTAATTTTAATACATTGCCTGAAAAATAATTAAGGCAATGTAATAATAAAAGTAAATTTTACCAAAACAACAGTTATCAGAGGCACAGAGTGAACGAGGTGAATACGGGACTGAAGCTGTGTGAATAAAATTCAAGGAATTGTTTTAGTACAGTTTCAGAGAAGAAAAAATATATATTAAAAACATATGTTATTCCATTTAGTAAATCGGGGCGGGATTTTTTAGCTGGTTGCTTTTTTGAAAAAAATATCACTGGATTGCTCTGAAAAGTCGCTAAATATAGCGGGAAATTCACAAAATTTGCAGCAGTGACCAGGTCCTTCCTCAGATTAGAAGTGTTCCCGCCGCTGGCTTTTGTTCTTCGCCTCAGAAATATTGTAGTGAGCAGAGTCTGCAGCGCATTTTGAAGAGCGGAGCCACGCTCTCTATCAGCCATGCTTTGTTTACTGGACCAGCGGCTACTGACGTCATCACGCTCTTATGCGTGCAATGCTGTGTTCAAGTTCGGTATGGAAAATCGCCCACTCTTCTACTCCCTCATTGTGACAGTGATGCGTTTAGGTACCGAAACATGGTACCGTTTGATTTGACGTGAATCGGTCCTCGGTAGTACCGACGGGAGTTGGTCGGTGCCTATACAGGTACCGAATTCGGTAGCCATCCCTAATTTACTCTGGGGTTATTTTTACTTGTTTGTGAACGGATGGATTGTCAAGTGATCCTTGAGTCCCATTCAGTGCTATTTTTATTTGCTATATCCTCTTCCTGTTTTGCCCCCAGATTTACCACAGATAAACCAAATTGTTTATTGTTATTTTTATAGCCCATGCTGGATCCCGTCATTCACAAGACCATCACATATGTGCAGAACTTGGAGGAAAAGGACCTGAAAGACAAGGTAGTGTTTTTATAACCTGTAAGACGTCACAACTTCATGCATAGAAATGAGGAAAGTGACAGATTTTTTTTAGTTGTTTAGTCGGTGTAACTGCAGTGGGAATAAGTGATGACAGCGATGACAAATGTTTAAATTGTTATGTAAAAAGGCTCTTGATTTAGTCGAATTCTTTCTAACCCCAGCGTCTCGTGAGCATCCCAGACCTGCTGTCGGCCATCAAGCTGCTGTGTATGAGGTTCCAGCGGGAGCTGGTCGCCGTGGTGGACGACCTGCGGTTGGACACGCTGCTGCGTATGCTCAAAACGCCCCACTTCTCCACCAAAATGAACTCCCTCAAAGAAGTCCGTTCACCTTGGGTTTGAAGTGCTCAGGCATCTTGTTTCTGTGTCTTTAAAAAAACATCAGTCTGACAGTCTTTTTTTTATCTCTACTTATCTGGCAGGTGACCAAGTTAATAGAAGAAAGTACAGTGTCAAAAACAGTGAAAAACGCCATTGATACAGATAAACTTCTCGACTGGCTCGTGGAGAACTCGGTCCTGTCGATAGCGCTGGAAGGTAAGAAACCAGAGCCAGGAGTGTGTGTTATATCCACTTCTACGAACCGTATGTGTGTCAATGTTTCGGCTTGAGGGTTCATGTTTGGTCCTTCTTGCTTCAGGTAATATCGATCAGGCTCAGTACTGTGAGAGGATAAAGGGAATCATTGAGCTGCTCGGGAGCAAGCTGTCACTGGATGAACTCACCAAGATCTGGAGAATACAGGTTAGAAATGAAACTAAATGTTTTTTTTTTTTTTTTTTTACTTCAATAAATTCCTTTATTATCATAATGTTAATTTATTTCAGGTTCCAATTCTAAGGTTGGGAAACATCTTTTTCTTTTCAGTAGCTATAAGATAATCTGAAATCAGTGCTAGAAATGCATCACCCTCTATATAAAGAGTCAAAGTTTTTCTTTTTGTGTTGAATTGTAGAAATAATTTAATTTTTGAATGATGAGTCCTGTTTCCCATAATGCACTGAACACTGTTTGGCAAAAACCAGAGCACACATCTCTTGCAGCAACCATCAAGCATGGTGGTGATGATTTGGGCTGCTGGCGTCTTTGCACTTAAAAACTAGACATAGAAAAAGTGTTTTCACATTTACAGAGTTATGCTAAAGATCGCTTCATTTTCTGTGGGGTATTTCAGGCGGGTCAGTCATCAACGGTGATAGAGAACATCCACACAATAATCGCTGCTGCTGCTGTGAAGTTCAGCTTCGATCAGCTCACCCACCTCTTCGTCCTCATACAGAAGGTCGGTGCTTTTTGTCACTGGTTGCACGTTTCAGTCTGAAAAGTGTCCCTATATAGTGTGCGTGTGTCTACTGATTCCTTTCGTCATTCAGAGCTGGGAGGTGGAGAGCGACCGTGTTAGGCAGAAGCTGCTCAGTCTGATTGGGAGAATAGGCAGAGAAGCTCGCTCTGAAACTACTACAGGAAAGGTACGTCGGCTTCAGAGGATTTCTCTACCTTTCCTGTTTCAGTGTCAAGTCGCAAGCATGTTGTTTTATTTTGTTTTTTGTCTCCTTAGGTGCTAGAGGTGCTGTGGGAGCTGGCTCACCTCCCCACCCTGCCGACCAGTCTAGTTCAGCAGGCTCTGGAGGAGCACCTTGGGATTCTCAGCGATGCCTATGCTGTCAAGGAGACTGTGAAACGCAGTTACATCATTAAATGTATCGAAGACATCAAGAAGGTGAGAGATAGATGCGACTGCATCGTGTTTGTACAAGTTGAGCCATCTTCGCTGGGGGGAGGGGTTGTTTTGTGGCCATGATCCTAAATGGCACCGCTCTGCAGACACTAATTAGGCAAACGTGGCCTAAATGAGATTTTTTTTTTTTTATGCAGATCAAGTGAACAGGTCAGACATTTTAGAACCAGTGGGAACGCTAAGATCTGGCCCTGATACTTTCAAGTCACATTTGAACAACTTTCATGTGGTCCTGAATCCGATTCATATCTGATCTTTATGAATGTGACTCCAGCGGGAACCACCGAGGCAGATTTAATGCGTCTTTGCCGCCACAGCGTTGCTCAGGGTAGGGACGGCGAGATTTGAGACCTCAACTTCTACTCAAGACGGCTCGTATAGGAACCATTTGGATGAAAGACCTAACGCAAACTCATGCAAAATTTGTGTACAACCCTGCACATGGTGGACTTTCCTATGCTTAAGAGGTTTTCAGTCGTCGCAACCCTCTGTATTGCATTTCAACGGGGGGCAGCGTCTCGTAATCTGCCCCTGTTGAAATACAATAAAATGATTGCGGCGGGTATCCAGCCTTTGGCTTCCAGCTGAGAGGCGCTGAGATTTTTAAAAGTTGCCCTCGACTTCCTAAAGTCATGAATGCACTCAGGCTGTGTATTTTTTATCATCACTGCCCCTCCATTCCTGGCTGCACTTCCGCACACAAACAGACCTCTGTTTAGCTAAATCTTTGTAAAACGCCAGAGTTTCATTTTATTTTTATTTTACCCTCAGCTCCCGCTGACACAGTAAAGGCTTCCGTTGGACACTTTAACCCATTAAGCCTTTTTCTTCCATGTTTGCTGGACCGAAGCTGCATGAACTCATTAATATTGTTCTTTTGCACATATGGGTCAGTTTGGAGACGCAAACAGTTCACACTGGAGTCAGTAATAGGCAGCATTTTAAAAGTAACAGGATTTCAGATTTCAGAAAATATCGGGATTGAGCATTGGGAGGCGCAGTGGGAACGCAGCCTATGAAAGGTGAAGGCTGCAGCTCAGCAGTTAGTGGGAACACATCAATGGGCCTTTACAGTTTTCTGTCTGTGGTGACAGTGTTGCTGTAAAGTTGGCACATCAGGGCTGGTTTCTGCGTTATTGCCCTTTAACTGTGGTTCATATCCTGTAGTTTCCCTGAATGATTTCAGAACCTTTGTCTTTTTCAAGAGTCCCTCATCTATTGGGAGTTATTTATTTATTTCAATACTAGGAACTCTGCCTTTCCTCCAGTGTCTGACAATGCTAGGCACTGCTAGGACATGCAGTTAATTTTAGTTTAACAAAATAAGCAGACATAGAGACATCTAGCGGCAGCATTGTAGAACTATCATAATGTTGTTTTGCTTAATTTACAAATAAATTGTAAATAATGCCGGACCGAGCCTGACCCTCTGCAATGCAATAAAGCAGCAGCTCAGTGTGATGGAAGACCAACCTTTCTTCATTGTTTCGCTGGCATATGCTAATAGCCGTTAGCCGCTTCCTTGTTTTAACCCCGCTGCGCATGGCAGCTCGTACTTCCATTATCGTTCATTTTGAAAAAAGGCTTTATTTACTAACAAACTGAGAAAAAACAAAGCATAAGACACCAAAATAACAACTAATACGCCAGCAGCATGTGATAATCTTTAATAAAAACTTTGTATGCAACCAGAGTGAGCTACCGACGTATAAATAAATAAAAAAAAGTCAAATAACGTGGCTATGCACATTTAACAACGTGGCTACTGTGAAGCTTGTTCATGACTTTCTTCAGGCTGCTTTTTGCCATGATTTTTTTCTTTAGCCTTATTAATAGTTTCCGGTCTGTTTAGGGGAATGGTAATGTCTTGGTTGGTTTGTGGTTGTGCCGTACTCTTGCTGCTTTCTGATGATGGATTCAAAAGTGCTCTATGTGATGCTCAAAGCTGAGGGTATTAATTTGGAACTCAGCTTCTGCAAAGCATAAGGAATTATGCTGTCCAATGTGTTCCTTGGTCTTCATGAGGATGTCGGTTCTCTGCTCATCTCAGAAAAACCTTTTAGACTTTGCTGATAGGCTGATTTATGATGGGGATCTTAAAGGGGCCATGAAAACAAATTTTATTTGTCTGAGGTTTTGAGGGTATAAAATGATCCTTTGTGAACTGATGAGGCCGTGTTGATGTCAAAAGTGAATACCAAAGGACCTGCTCAGGGTCGGTCAGCTTTGTTGCTTTGCTCAAAAATGGGCAGCTCTTGGCCTTGCCTGTCTGACAACCTGCAACACAAACACTTCGACCAGCCATAAAGCCATAATGGATTTGTAACGGCGTGTTATGCCGAGAAGGGAGGTGTGGATGGAGGGGGAAAGTGGTGAGTGTGTGTTTGTGTGGGTGGGGTTTATTTATTTTACATAAATAAACATCTTTCCCTTATAGTAAAATATTTTTTTATTAAAGTCTAAATGATGTATATGATGTATACAGATTTAAAAACAGTAACTTGTTCCTAGTGTTTTTCACAGAGTTTTAGTGTCTCCCGACAAACCTGATTTGGTAAGAGTGATTGTGGAAACTGTCCTTTGGGTTTTAAAGGTTGCGCACCTCTGGTCTATCACAGAAAGTCCCTGTAAAATACTCTGAAGTCGCTGGTTGTAACATGACAAAACTGGAGCAGACAAAAGGCATTGCCCAGGGTTTCCGCGGGGCATTAAAAGTAAAAATAAAAATTAAAAAGTAAAAATTAAGGCCTTAATTGGCATTAAAAGTCATTAAATGTGATTATCGGTGGCATTATTTTTTTCTAAAAAAAATACGTTCTTAAAAGCAGTTTCGTCAGATATATTATATCAGATATAACGGATTCCGCGTGTTTGTGCGGAACTGCTTCCGGTTGATCGTAAAGCCGTATGTTTTTACAATGTTCGGAAAAGGAGCTCAAGGCGGAGAAAGAGCTAGAAAATGGGAAAATGCTAATTTCAAAAAAAGTGGATGGAAAACAAGGAATTCGGGACTGTCTGTCGATGGTAAAGATGACGAAAGATTTTGCCGTGTTTGTAAAAAAAATTAAGCTTTGCACTATATATATATATATATATATATATATATATATATATATAGTGCAAAGCTTATAGTGCAAATCTTATAGTGCAAAGCTTATAGTGCAAATCTTTAATCGCATAATTTGCCTGATTAATCATGATTAATCGCATTGTATGCGCAAACTCCAAGAATGAATTCAAAAGTAGTGTAAAGAGAACTTTTATTTTAATGTTCTGCTGCCATATGAACTAAAGTGTTGTAACATTTGTAGCACTTATTAGTAACACATATTTAGTGTAAAGCTCAACTTAAACATGTAAAACAAAAAATAGCAATAATAATAAATTAAAGCTTATTGCCACTGACAGGGAATTGTCTTTATGGGGAAAAAATCTACCAAAAACAGGCAATTTCTGAGGTAAGTTTAACTTGGCAGTGGTTACAACTAACTTGTTTCTGTCATATTCGTTGCTGGAAGAACTTTAAACTGAAATACTTGCTAACTCGATATGCTTGCATGTTTATTTGACGTTAACATGCGTTTTTTTTGTTGTTGCTTTCTCGCGTGCATATAGTGAATGGCAGCCTAAAAACAGGCCAAAACACAGGGATACTTTGAAGCGAGAAGCGACTTCACCGACGGCGCCGATGCAGACCCCCCCCCCCCCCCCCCCCCCCCCCGCCGCGCCGGTCATCCGCACAAAACTTGTTCCGGCCGCCAACTCACCGCCTCGCCTAAGCAAATTCCTGCAGGAAACACTGACTTCCCCATGTCAGCTTTGTTTTTTCCGCATGTCAGCTTTGTTTTTTCCGCATGTCAGCTTTGTTTTTTCCGCATGTCAGCTTTGTTTTTTTCCACATATTCCTTTTTCCAGCCAGCACCTTTCTTCCTCTTTGAATCCGAGGCTGGGCTGACAGCGAGGTTATTGGTGCATTATCGCCACCTACTGTTCTGATTCAAACCCCTACACCGCAGCAACAGACCTTCACAAAATAAAAGCATGTGAGCAACATGTGTTAATGCGCGATAAAGTAAATATCGCCGTTAATAGTCGAATGAATTAACACGAAATTATATATATATATATATATATATATATATATATATATATATATATATATATATATAGGAGAGTCATGGGTACTTGTTGATGGCATTAAAGTTATTTCTACGAGCATTAAACGAGCATTAAAAGCATTAAATTAGAGTTACTCATTCCTGTATAAACCCTGTAGCCACAGGTCTGTCTTTAATGATGCAAACTTTTCAAAATGTCCAATGAACTGACCAGATTATGTACCTTAAATTGAGTTTATCCTATTACTAAACTGAAACAATGTTTGTCGGCATGGTTATTAGTATTGATAAACATTTTTTTGACAGTTTAAATTGATCAGACCTAGGGCTGGACGATAAATTGATTTAATCAATGAATTAGAATTTACAATTTTTTAAGATTTCATTTTTGAAAATTGGGATTTTATTTTTCCAATGCACTCATTGGGCTTCCATGAAGAGAATAGCATGCAATGCTGAATATATGTTTAGAAAAATATATTGGCTGATTAAACAGTCAAAGAACGGTTTTGATCTTATTAGATTTATGAGATTTTGAGTTTGACTTCCTGTTTTTCACACTATTGCCACATTTTAATTGTTTGGAACAACTATGTAATTCTGCTATCTTATTAACGCTCTAAATGCTTCATTTTAACAAAAAATAATCAACGTGTTCAACCTGATTTTTATGGCAGATCATTCTAGGTATAGTAGTAGGACTGCATGCCTTTTCACCTAGTCGCCTCGGTGTGAACGTATACATACATGTATTCCCCCCCCCCCCCCCGACGTGCTACAGCAGATAGTCCTCATCTCACTGCAGCTGCATGTGCCAGCTTGACAAGGCTCACGTTTATGGGTGTGAACACAACTGTGTTTAAATGTCCACCTGCAAATAAAATGTATGTTTCTAGCATCACACTCAGGAGGAGGATCAAGGCAGCAACACTCACAGCTCATTTCATGTTGGCACTTGGCACAAGAAGAAATCTAACTCATTGGCTAAAGTAAGAGAGTAATGCCCTTTAATTTGTGTTTCCACTGACCCATGCGTGTCTCCTCTTGCTGCTTCCTGTCTGTCGTGCAATCATGGAGAAGGGTTCACCCACAAAAACGGGTCCTTTGGTCACAGGTTGATTATGTTGCTGGTTGATAACATGAGGTAATTTAACCAGGTGTATGCTAATCCTTTTTTCTCGCTTAACTAAATTGTCTTTTGGCACTTACTAATGATTTTACATTGGGGGATGATCTGGTTGTTGGTGAGCGCTGTCTGACTGACTAACCATTTTTTCAAGTGGTCAGTTCTTGTGGACTTGGAAGGATAAACGGCATCCTCTTCAATTACAGGAACCCCTGGTAAACATGTAAAACTACAAGACACATAAAAGGAATTCATCTTTTATTGCAGTACATTTTCTCACCGGGAAATGTAGCGCGATCTAGAGCTGCACGATATTGGGAAAGCATTAAATTATTGTCAAACATATTTATTGTGTTTAGAATATTTAGTATATTGCATTTCAGGAGTCCTGGCTCCTATCAGAAGTACTCTTCTCTTCAGCTCACCCGCAGCTTTTCTATCGGATACATGTTGACCAGATTATACTTATTTGTGCGTGTACTAATGACAGTATCCTGGTGGCTTTGGATCACAGAAAAACCCACAGCATCACAGGTCCTCCATCATGCTCGGCAATGAGCATTTACGTTTGTTTCATGCCAGACTCATCTTAAGTCTACGTTGCTAAAAAGCTCGGTTGAGCCTCCTCTGACCTAAGGACGTGGTTCCAGTTAAAGTCCAAGTAGAGTTGAGCATATCCCACATGTGCTTACATTTGTGACTTTAGGACGACATAGGCCTTTTCCAGGTTAGCAAGGCAAGTTCATTTGTATAGCCAATTTCAGTAACAAGACAATTGAAAGTGCTGTGCATGAACAGAACAGAAGAAAACATTACAGAGCAAAGTACATTGCATT
This sequence comes from Fundulus diaphanus, assembly GCA_037039145.1. Lineage (NCBI taxonomy): Eukaryota > Metazoa > Chordata > Actinopteri > Cyprinodontiformes > Fundulidae > Fundulus > Fundulus diaphanus. The sequence continues at coordinate 38,401,790 of CM073128.1, forward strand.
GCCATAAGACAGCACAATGCTGATTGCGCCTTTGATTTATAGGTGTGGTAAAGGGCAATTTCAAACTTTTGCATCTGAATCAGCTTAGGTCCGCTCAATAATAAAACCTTTAACACTTAAAATTGTTAAATATGGGCAGGTTCATCTTACACTTAATACAGCAGATTGTTTAAAGTAGAGCTTGCCGATACGGCCTAAAATCAGTATTGCGATATATTGAGTATTTCACTTCGATAACGATAAATGGATGATAACCCTCTGCACTTGCATCCGTCTGTTGAGCTCGGCAGCTTTAACTATGTTTGTGCCAGTAGTAACACCGACAAGGGCCTGGTCCTTAATGTCCCATGCAGACAGCAGCACTCTTAAACCTTGTTCGACCATCTCTCTGGTATCGGTTGAAAAGCATGCCGTCTCGAGCCCTCTGGTGCGCAGTCCCCATTGGTCATTGATATAATATACAATCAGACTAACATGTGGGTTCATCGTGCCACTGAACCAGAGATCAGATGTGGCTGCAACGTATTTAACAGCTGCTCCTCTTCCTCATTGACCAGCTCCACCGCAGCCGCCGCTTCAACATTTGACATTTCCCTCCGTTCTCGCAAACCTCTCCATCTCTTTCGCTGCTTGCTTCACACTGGATGTGGTGGAGTCATGTGACTAAAGCATCTTAAAGGACCATGAGCATAGCCTACCTTTATCTATTAGAAATGACCTTTCCTTATATTGTTTTAAATACCAAAAACAACAAAATGATGTCGGTTATTGAAGTAAGTTTCGGTGCCGGTAAAAAAAAATAAATAAAAAAATCAAGTTTCCCTTTAAACAGGCTTGAAAGGGAAACTGTAAACGGATCTAAACGAGAAAAAAAAGCACAGAAGGCATCTCAAGTCATAATCGACACGTACAAGAGGCCTGCTCCTTTTTAAGATTAGGTCATCATACGGTGACAATCTCCTAGCGGCCCATTCCTAGTAGTGTACTACTGTATCCATGAAGCAATGAACTACTGACTCTGAAGGAAAGAACTGATTCCAATGACACCAACAGGTTTTTTGACAGAGCAACAGGTCAGAGGTCAGGGAGCAGCGGAAGCACAGGTATGCATCACTTCAGGAGTCAGCCAAAGCAGCCCTCTTGGGTCCTGTTGGCGGACACTTCATGAGAGGCCAGAGCATTTAATAGCTTCCACTGCACATAAACACAGAAGGCTGGATGAAGCTTCAACATTAACATTCAAGGGCAACTCTAAACAAATAGGTTTTTAACCTTGATTTAAAGGAACCCAGGGTTTAACATGTAGATGGAGTCTAATGAATATTATTAATACCTGGTGAAACCTTGAATCCCACACTTTGTTGTGTTGGGTGTTGAGATAAACTAGGGTCCTTCTGCAGCCTTGCTGTCGCAGTTCTGGTTGCTTTAACGTTTTGAATCATTGTTTAGCCTGTAGTTAATCATAGTGAGTAGTTATCTTGTAACCACATCCTGACCTTTTCGAGATCAACACACAGCTGCCTTACTTAAATGATAAGGTTTTATTGTCTTTCCCATTTTGAATAGTGAGAAAATGGCCTCAGTATAATGTAATATTTATGCCACACACAAACGGGAATAATGCTTAGACTCCTTAATAAAGTTGTTCAGGTTGTCATACGGTTATTTTCTAATGAGGGATTTTTTTTATCTCCATTCAATTAATGTATTGAAATTAAATGTTATAGTTAAATTAAATTCTTGAGAGTGAGATAATCCTGCTGCAATAAAAGGTCAGTCTACACATCTTTACCAGGGGTGCCAGTAACTGGAGGGTACAGTATGCTCATTCAAAGAGTAATCCAATCAGCACCATGGACGGCCAACAGGAGCAGCTTGGCTTTAAATTTGAAAAAAGACTGATTTAAATCTCAGTGTTTTGTATCCCTGATTTCTTCTCTGATGTTTCTATAAACTTCAAAGGTGGAAAGTCTGACTTGAAGCATTGACATTAAATGAAACGTGATTAAAAAAAAAACCCTTCTTTCTGTCTTTGAAGCATGTCTTATAGGGTTTTTCATATAGTACCTGTCGTTTGCATGTATTTTAACAGGCTTCTCAGCATAGCACCCCTCAGGCAGTCTGGGTGGTTCCAGCTCTACGGCAGCTGCATGAAATCACGCGTTCTTTCATCAAACAGACCTACCAGAAACAAGACAAGGTACCATAACCTCAGTCACAGCACCCTGATGAGCTGCTCGACAAACCATGGGCTGCTGTGACCATTCTCTGCCTCTCCACAGAGCATCATCCAGGACCTGAAGAAGAACTTTGAGATCGTTAAACTGATTACAGGATCTCTCGTGTGCTGCCACCGACTCGCAGTGACCGCTTCGGGGAATAACGGCCTCTCCGCTTCAACCCTGGTGGATGGCAGATACACCTACCAGGAGGTGAGTGTGGGTCACATTTTCAACAGAGACAGTTTAATTTTAATTTTTAGTCATTTTCTGTGTCAGTGGACCGGTTTGTCAAGCTTGTCAAACTTTTTAAACCGTATTCTTAAATAGACGATGGGTATGAGTAGGATCCAGTTTTAGCTGAAGTGTGTTTCTTTTAATCCGTGTTCAGTATCTGGACAGCCACCTGCGGTTCCTGGCCTTCTTCCTTCAGGAGGCCAGCCTCTACCTGGTCTGGAACAGAGCCAAGGAGCTCTGGGAGTGCCTGGTCTCTGGTCCGGATGTTTGTGAACTTGACCGTGAGGTATGAAGAGGGAAACCTCGTGCTCAGCTGTTTGTCACATCATGATTGCTCGGGAGGAATGCTGTAAAACTTTACCTAAATAAAGTCTGTTTTTAGAAGATACAGATAAAGTCTGACCATAGTCCACACATTCGTTACAAATATGCATTAAATATTTGTACAGAGATGCATAAGAATGACTTTACAAGTCAGAAAATCTGCCTCTTGAAAATGATAGATGTTTGATTAGTTACTGTGTGGGAACCCTGGTCTCTACCTAGTCAGGGTTCTCTGTAATTTAGCCTGGTTTTTATGTGTTTGTGTGTCCAGCTGTGCTTCGAGTGGTTCACCAAAGGACAGCATGACCTCGAGAGCGATGTTCAGCAGCAGCTCTTCAAGGAGAAGATTTTGAAACTGGAGCCGTATGAGATCACCATGAACGGTGAGAGACTCAACACTGACCCCTACAGCACAGAGACAGGTCTAAAGAGTTCGATCAGGTGTTACCCTGTTTGTTTCTCTTCTCAGGGTTCAGTCTGTTTAAGACCTTCTTTGAGAATGTGAATCTGTGTGACCATCGTCTGAAGCGCCAAGGAACTCAGCTGGTCAGTCCTCACTTCTTTTGTTTTCTTTTATTCTTTTATGTACATAAAACATAACAATGTGGTATAATTTGTTCTAAAAAGTGTGTGGAGCGCCTCGACCTGGCAGGGATGGATTTTATTTGGCGCATCGCCATGGAAACACCTGATGAAGAGATAGCCAATGAGGCAATCCAGCTGATAATCACGTATAGCTACACCAACCTCAATCCAAAAATGAAGAAGGTCAGTGCATATGTGGGATCATCCATCAGAATAAACTGGACGTCTGTCTGTTGGCCCGGAGGCCTGGTTCAGATTATAGCCTAAAATGGGGATTGTGAAAACCGGAAAAGATTGTAAATTTGGATTTATTATTGACTCAAAATCTCATCTGTTATCAACTTTTCCACCTTCCAGGATTCTGTCTCTTTGCACAAGAAGTTCATCGCTGATTGCTACAAGCGGCTAGAGGTAAGACCGTGAAATTGTAACAGGTTTGATTTTGCTATTTCAATAGAAATCAACACCCAACAGCACATTTCTGTTCTGTTTTTTTTTTTAACCCAGGCCGCAAGTTCGGCTCTGGGAGGGCCGACTTTAACCCATGCTGTTACCAAGGCAACAAAGATGCTGACGGCCACTGCCATGCCAACGGTAGCCACATCTGTACAATCACCTTCCAGGTACAGAGGGGGGTTTGGGTAAGAGCATAGTTACTTAAGCTATTACATCAATCGTTTTATACTTTCTTGATGTGACAATAAAAGAAATCTGCAGTTTTTAACATTGGTTGTTTGAATCTAACTGAGCTGTTATTGTTTTTGTTGATTTCTAGATCCACAAAGCTGGTGATAATTGAAAGACTGCTGTTGTTGGCTGAACGCTACGTCATCACTATAGAGGTATTTGATAGCTGGAGTTTACCTAAAAACTAACTGTTGCCTAAAAGCACAATAACTGTGCTAATAACACTCTTCTGTGTGGAAGCTGTTACTGTAGGAAGAAGAATCAACGTATCATTGATATGTTTAAAGCAGAAGTCAGAGAAGGCAGAAAGATCTGCTGCGCTACTGCGCATTAGCACTGAACATCTAGCTCTACCTCATCGCCTTCCTTTGCATTCAACACTGTCATATACACAATTCGATCACCAGAAAAACCAGGTTACCACAGATGTGATAGGACCGGTCAAAAAATTTGGCCACATGGTCGCCGAAGTTTTCACATGCAGCATAAACCATGCATGTGCCCCACTGCAATAGAATAACCGCAGCAGCTGATTACAAATTCTTGAACAATTCTGTGCAGAAGGTTACCTCATCTGGACATCTGGTGGCCTCAAACTAACAGTGAAACTTAAGGCAACGTCACAGCAGAACAATGTTAATTTGACCACATTGTTCCCAGTATTTGCATATTTTGCTTAACGGGAACGCATCGAACGCATCATGCAGACTTGACCAGACTTGATGTTTCACCAAATCCCCTTCATTTCCCCATGTTTAAAGCTACATAAAGTGTTTTTAGAAATTACACCATACATGGCAAGGTAGGGAAGAGTATGACAGCAGATAAAGAAGCATGTTTAAAGGGAAACAACATTTTGATAAATAGCTGCGGTTCATTCAGGCTACAAGAGAGCGATACTTGAAGCAGATACGTGGAAGGCTGAACGTATTGCAGCAAAGCTTTTTTCTTTTGGTCTTTCAATTGTTGTCATGGACCATGCTGGGTTTGGAAATGTTGGCAGCTTTTGGACATTTCAGAGGAAAGACAACAATCTTTGTTCTTTTGGTGATACACGTGCAATCTGCTGCATTTTCAGTGCTAACCATGCTAATGGCGCTAATTTTTAGAAATAAAAACTGGCAGTGGTGCTGCAGACGATATAAACAAATCACCACTTACAGCACGGTGGATGGGAAGAATATTTTGAACTTGTTCTTTCATCACCATCATATCAGCATTAGCTTCATTCAGTCTGGAGAGGTGGTTCTCTTAGAAATATGACTCAAGCGATGAGATTAGAATGTTGCTCCATGATTTTAATTGGTCAGTGTCAGAGAAGAATGAGGTTTAAATTCTGACTCGATATTGTCTGTTAAATTTTTAGGATATGTACTCGTTTCCTCGCACTATTCTACCTCACGGGGCCTCTTTCAACGGACACCCCGTCACTCTTCACATCACCTATGAGTCAACCAAAGACACATTCACCCTCGAGGTATTCTTGGTTCACGGTAAGCTTTCATCTTCTGCAGAGAAAATTGTCTCTCCTGACTGTACATGTGCCACGTTTGCCCCGCAGACCCACAGTAACGAGACGATAGGAAGTATCCGGTGGAAGATCTCCGAGCACTTGAGCTGTCCAGTGGATAACGTCCAGATTTTCGCCAATGATAGTGTGGTAGGCGCTTCTCATTTTGTCCCCTTGATGTTCAGCCTGTTGCATGGTCGTGTTTGTTGACTTTATTTTCTGTATCTGTTAGCTGACCATGAACCGAGACCAGAAGCTGCTCTCTCAGCTCGGCTTCAGCGACGAGCAGAGCCTGACCGTGAAGAGCTCCGGCACTGGGACTCCGTCAGGCAGTTCTGAGTCCTCAGCCTCGGCTTCTAGCAGTTCCAGCTCTGCCGTCTTTAACTCAGCCTACGCCTTGGAGCAGGTATTAAAATAGATCACTGTTCTAACTATAGGCACGAGGAGGAGAACATCACCTCTGATGCACTATGACCGTCTTCTTCTATCATCAGGAGAAGTCCCTCCCTGGGGTGGTGATGGCGTTGGTGTGCAATGTGTTTGAGATGCTTTACCAGCTGGCCAACCTTGATGAGCCTCGGTGAGATTATCAGATTTATCATTATGTTGTTCCACCAAATATGTGCCAGCTTTATACTTATAATAAACTGAAGGAATAAAACATCTAGCCAAACATTATGTAACAAATAAAACCTCACCCCACTGGGGAAAAAGCCCCAATGATCCTCTCTGCAGACCTGATTGGTCAGTGTAGTTTGAACTAGGGATACAAGTATCCGACTTGTCCAATAATGGTTGATCAGATTTAACCTGGGAATTCATTTTCTGTTGAATGAGACGGTCTCAGGGTTAAGTTCAGATGCTCTTTTCATCCTTTTCTTTTTCAGTTTTTTTTAAAGAAATCTTTTATCTGTTTAGGATCATTCTTCGTGTGAGGAATCTGCTGCTGCTAATTCCAACAGACCCTGAAGTGCAGGATGCACTAGACAACTTTGTTCCCAAAGAATCCAGTGTCTGGAGCCACCAGGTACCTGCAAGTATCTTCTCAGAAACCATGCCATTCGGCAGCAGCTCACACCTGATAAATCTGAAGACCTCTTTTGATTTTAGCCAGATTTTATGCCTTTGCGCTATAGTCTCAGTGCTGGAGGATGCATATTTTAGAAGACTTGCTCTAGTTTTGTTTTTCGCGCACTATTTTTTTCCTCCCTCTTGTGACCTTTTCTGTTGTAGAAAACTCTTTTCACCCTTGGTCAGGGCTCAGGCTCTCGTTCTCCATCGGTAACACCAAAACAGCAGCATCAGCCCAGTGCTGCATCCATCCTGGAGTCACTTTTTAGATCTTCTGCCCCCGGCATGTCTACCTTCAGAGTGCTTTACAATCTCGAGGTATGCAGCGTTCCCTTCCTTGTGCAAGCATGTCAAAGCTGGGTGCTAACCTTGGATCGGATCATAGTTTTGTTTCTATCTGTGTGTTAGGTGTTGAGTTCCAAGCTGATGCCAACATCGGATGATGAGATGGCCAAAACCAGCAGCAAGTCCTTCTGTGAAAACTTCCTTAAAGCCGGAGGCCTTAGGTAAAAGGATGAAACAAAACAACTTTTCTGTATTTTCTGTGTTCAGCTATGAAAAGGACTTGCATGATTGTGTCAGGCTACATTATATACCAGGATGTTAATGTCGTGTGGCATCTGCTTTCGGAAACACATCTCTGTATTTTGCTGTTGTGCTCCTGACAGCAGTGTTTCCGTGTTTTCTCTGCAGTCTGGTGGTGAATGTCATGCAGAGAGATTCAATCCCATCTGAAGTGGACTACGAGACCAGACAAGGAGTCTACTCCATTTGTCTTCAGCTAGCAAGGTGCAGCGCACCAAAACAACGCCAGTTTTCAAAAAGACATGGCACATCTGATGCTTTCTATACGATTTATTATGGTGACAGAGCAACATAATTTGTTCATAGTCGTCAAAATGGTTTTTAGAAATGGGTGTGGCCAGAGCATGAGGATAGGAGCTGCTCTTATCTAGCTGGCCCTTATATTCCTCACAGTTTGCTTATTTCCAGCGCATTGGAAGAGCACCCAGAACCCTTTTAACCGTGAACAACAGTCTTGACACAGATTCCTAATAGGATTTAGGTCTAGACATTGACTAGGTCATTTTGTGATCTGATCTAGACCATTCCCTGGTGCCTTTGCCCATATGTTTAGAGTCATTGACAAACTACACAGTTGGACTCTGTTAGCTGATTAGATGAAGACAAATGCCTGAACTGCATTTTGTAGCGTTAGACTAAATTGGGGTGAATATGAATGGAGAAAAAACTATTACCGCACAATTATGCCCTACTTTGTCTTGATGTAATATAAAACACATTGAAGGCTGTAGTTGTAACATGACAAACTAAAGAAAAGGTCTAGGGGTGTGAATACTTTTGCACGGCACTTTATATAAAAAGCAAATGTAGCGCTAATGTTTACAGCGGAGAGAGAACGGGTACAAAGGGTGCCTCAAACAACACTTGACGTGCTGTGTCTGGTTCTGCAGGTTCCTTCTGGTGGGTCAGAGCATGCCCACAGCACTGGATGATGACGTCATCAGGGACGGCGATGCGCTGTCGTCTCGGCCGTTCCGTAACGCGGGGCGGACAGGACGGCAGCTGTCTCTCTGCGGGACCCCAGAGAAGTCCTCCTACAGGCAGATGTCTCTGTCAGAGCGCTCGTCCATACGAGTCGAGGAGATCATTCCCGCTGCTCGTGTTGCCATTCAGGTACTGGACTAAAACCTTCCCTGTAGGAATAAGACTCTTTTTTTTTTTTTTTGAGAAATGAAGACTTATTTTACGTCACAGGATGTTCTTTAAGTGTTCCTTTCCTAATGCTTATCTAGACCATGGAAGTCGGTGACTTTACCTCAACCGTAGCCTGCTTCATGCGTCTGACCTGGGCTGCTGCTGCAGGCCGCCTGGACCTCGTCGGTAGCCAGCAGCCAATTAGAGAGACCCACAGCTCACTGCTACCACAGGGAGTCCGTACCAGAGTCAGCAGCACTGGTAGGAAGGACATCTTGCTTAACGTTTCTTCATTCCTGTGCAGTAAAGAGCAGTTTTCACTGTCAAATAAAATCGCTAATAAGAATTAGTTTTCATATCTCAGTTCTGATGCTGTTCAAAACCTTGCTAATGCTGCTGTTATTTAAGCTTAAAACCTAAAGGAATGAAAGTAACCCAAATGTCCTGCAGGGAGTAACTGCAGCTCCAGCAGCGAAGGAGAGACCACCCCGACAGCGTTGCACGCAGGGATATGTGTCCGACAGCAGAGTGTCTCCATCAAGGACGCCATCATCGCCCGCGAGGCTTTGTCGCTGTTGGTTACCTGTCTGCAGCTGCGCTGCCAGCAGATGTGTAAGAAGTTTCAGTAGATTTCTGTCGCCGCCGGCATCGGCAGCATAACTCCCAGAGACTTTTACACGCTGTGCTCTTTCTGTCTCCAGCTTCTTTTTACACCCTTCCCTCCGTCAGCGATTTCATTATTGATATTCTGCTGGGATCTCCCAGTGCAGAGGTAAACCACGCGCCGCAGAGACTTCACAGAACGGATGTTTCTGAGCCGGGATTAAAGTTCTCATTCTGCCTCCTTTAGATCCGCCGTGTGGCCTGTGATCAGCTGTACACTCTGAGTCAGTCTGACACTTCAGCCTTCCCTGAAGTCCAGAAACCCAACCTGTTCCTGCTGTCGGTCATTCTCACCGCTCAGCTGCCATTATGGAGTCCCACGTCTGTCATGAGAGGCATCAACCAGAGGTACCAAAGCGAGAAGCACACCTGGCAGAGTATCAAAAGCGCTTGTAGATGTCTCATGTTGACTCTTTTTCTCAGATTGCTGTCCCAGTGCACTGAATATTTTGACCTAAGGTGCCAGCTTCTGGATGACCTAACCAGTAAGTGACTTTCACCAGAGCCGTCATATGAATTATTTTACCAGATGAAAGAATTTGATTTAGATCTTCTGCTCATAAACGAATCTGATTGTTTTGTCTCCTTTGTGGATCCTGATCCGCCTCAGCGTCAGAGATGGAGGTGTTGAAAGTGAGTGCAGCCAACATGCTGGAGGATGAGACTTCCTGGCTCGACAACTTTGAGCCCAGCTGGAGCTCGGAGATGGAGACCAGCGAGGCAGACAACATCCTGCTGGCAGGACACCTCAGACTCATCAAGACCTTGCTTTCTCTCTGTGGAAACGAAAAAGAACACCTCGGTTAGTGTACCCTCCCGAAAGCTTGTCTACAGCGCAGTGTTGTTGGGTTTTTGGGAATCTTGTCGCATGAGATTGAGAAACTCTTCCCCCAGGTCCATCTCTGATCCAGCAGCTGCTTGATGACTTCCTGTTTCGAGCGTCTCGTATCATCATCAACAGCTCCAACCCCACCCCGTCTCCAGCCCCGAGCCACGACTTCCACCCCAAGTACGGCTGTCATGTAGATTTCTCCGTCCTGTTTGTGACTAAGATGTGTATGTTTAAAAGCCCCAGTGACCCGCCTTTAATTACCTATTTACTTTGGGGTTTTTGGGGTTTTTTTTGTTTAGAGTTTTGATTACTCTTTTGAATAATAGTAAAATGATTTTACAAATTTTCCATCACAAATCAAAAGCGAATTTATTAGTTTTTTCCCAGATGCTGTTTTGCAACCCAAAATGGTAAACAAAGCATGGCATACAATGCATATGGTGCCAATTATAATAGCAATTTATGCATGTCTTAATTTAAAAAAAGTCCTGAATATTCAACAGGCTCTGACAGCCAAAAATAATCAGATTGAATTGAAACAAACACAACTTATTTCAGTCTTGAATGCAATTGAAAAGGAGAAAGAATATTTTTCTATTAAACTTTTTTTTTTATATTATAAAGAAGACAAACCTTTTCATTTAACATCCATATACATTTTTTGTCTGGTTTTGATTCATCATTCAGACTTTCCCTTGATCAGCTCTGACTGGTGATTGGCATCTCAGATGTTGACAAATCTAAAAGACTTTTCTCCTCATTTATTAAATGCATCAAATCTAAGACCTCCCAGCATATAAATAAATCAACTAACGGCATGTAGTTTGATGCACCTTAATAAAATCCAGATAATCACTAGGAACATATTACTTTGAGGTATAATTGGGGTCAATCATCCAATTGCTTGGAAAAGATCTCCAGCTTTTCCAAGCAATTGCATATTTCACCACTAGTTGGCAGCAGAGCTCATGTTGGATTCTAAACATAAACCACACACACCCAAACATAACACTCTGCCTTGGTACATTTTGTTTTGTTTTTGTTGTTAAAATATAGAATGCTATTATAGAAAATGGCATAAAAATATCCAAACTATTATTTGAAAATTAATTAAAACGTTATAGTTCTGATGGGAATAGATAAAAGACTTAAGCTTTAAAAGTGCAGTTCTCTCGGGTGACCCCGAAGGATTAAATGTGATTTTTAAATAAATCATTAATTTAGTGAATAATGGATCAAACTGACATTTAATGCCGTTGAGCAGCTAACAGAGACTTACTGTGGCTTTGACTTTTCAGTAGCCCCTGGGTTTTATCTCTTCAGTTGCTTCTGTGGTTGTTCATAAAACCTGAAAGGGTGTCTGCCATCCCCATTTATTGGCAATAATGCACACACATGTGTAAAGAACCGCCGCAGACTGCAAAATAGGTCCAAATATTGATGCTAACATGTTGGTATCCGCAACGTTTCCAGTTGTGAGGCCTTGCCGCAGCAGCAGCCCCGAAGCTCGGTAAGTTTTGCCTCGGATTAGCAGTGAAACTAACACGTGCGTCTGATCAGGTGCAGCACAGCCAGCAGCAGACTGGCAGCCTACGAGGTCCTGGTGATGCTGGCCGACAGCTCGCTCCCAAACCTGCGCCTCATCACCAGAGAGCTCCTGTCCATGCACCACCAGTCCGACCCGTCGCTCTGCAAGGAGTTCGATGTAAGATGGTAGCTGGCGCAATACGCGGTGTGTATTTTGCGTGTTTGTTTATTCTTTTTTTTATAACTTGTGTCTCTCGTCAGTATTTACCCCCTGTGGAGAGCCGGTCAGTCTCAGGTTTTGTTGGGTTGAAAAATGGAGGAGCGACGTGTTACATGAACGCCGTGTTCCAGCAGCTCTACATGCAGCCTGGCCTGCCTGAGGTACACTGACCGTCTGTCACAGCCACTTAAACTGCATGCAGCCCAGCGACCCTGCCGAGTGCAGACCCCCGGTTAAATAGTGACCCGTGTTTGTGTTCAAGGCCTTCCTTTCCATTGAGGACGACACAGACCAGCCGGAGGAAAGCGTCTTCTATCAGGTCCAGTCTTTGTTTGGCCACCTGATGGAGAGCAAGCTGCAGTACTACGTGCCAGAGAACTTCTGGAAGGTAACAGACTCAAGCTAGAGATCAAGGTGACGAGAGTTTGCTGCTTTTAGTTAATATTCACTGAAATGCTAACGTGTTACAGATCTTCAAGATGTGGAACAAGGAGCTGTACGTCAGAGAGCAGCAGGATGCCTATGAGTTCTTCACCAGCCTGGTGGACCAGCTTGACGAACATCTCAAGGTATCGATTGCGAGACAACGCAACCTTAGCAGAAAGTATTTCTTCGTATTTTGAACAACGTAACCGTTTTCTCGAAATGTCTTGGCTCCAGAAAATGGGTCGGGAACAAATCTTCAAAAACACGTTTCAAGGAATTTATTCCGACCAGAAGATTTGTAAAGACTGTCCACACAGGTGAGGCACAGGTGGTTGCTGTACCAGAGCCCGTCCCTTTGAGTCGCTGCCTGATACGTTTACCGACGTGCATGCTTTCTACCACAGATATGAGCGGGAGGAAACATTCATGGCCTTGAACCTAGGAGTGACGTCTTGCCAGAGTCTGGAGATCTCATTGGACCAGTTTGTCAGAGGAGAGGTGCTTGAGGGCAGCAACGCGTACTACTGTGAAAAGTGCAAGGAGAAGGTCTGGATTTGACCTTAAATTCATTCTCTCTACAGTGTTTCTCTGACATTTTTTTATCCTAAAACATGTGTGTTACTTGTCCGCACAGAGAACCACAGTGAAGCGGACCTGCATCAAATCTCTACCCAGCGTTCTCTGCATCCACCTCATGCGATTCGGCTTTGACTGGGAAAGCGGACGATCCATAAAGTACGATGAGCAGATCAGGGTAAGAAGACATTGTTCAACCCTAAAAACACGTTTCCTACAACTTGAAACCCTTCTTCGTTCAGAACAGGAAATCCTCAACTTAAAACGTTTCCTTTGTGGCTGTCTGTGACTTCCAGTTCCCCTGGGTCTTGAACATGGAGCCCTACACAGTTTCTGGGATGGCCCGGCAGGACTGCAGCGGGGAGGGAGGCGAGGGAAGAGGCGATGGCACTTCAGGAGGATCCCCCAGGAAGAAAGTTACAATTTCAGAGAACTATGAACTTGTGGGTGTTGTAGTCCACAGTGGTCAAGCGCATGCAGGACACTACTACTCCTTCATTAAAGACAGGCGGTAAGACTCTGGTTCTCTTGTTTTTCCTGGCAGAGTCTATAAAGTTCTCCTTTGGGTGCCAGAATGCACCGTCAGAGTTTGTGTGGGCTGCTGGAGGTTATAAACCGCTCCAGATGTTTGGCTCCGGAAGATAGGAAGGCCCATCGGGGTGGTGGGTTATAATGAGACCACAGATGGCCAAGGATAACATGCCGATCTTATTAAAGCAGAGTTTTTGTTAACCTATATGGCAGGTAACGCTTTTCCCATATTATGGAAAAAAAGGTAAAATCAAGAGAAAACATATAAACATCCAATTAATTTAGCCAAAAGCGACAATAAGTTTCTTGTTAAATATATATTTATGTTGCACAGCAAAGCTGCTGAACCCCCCCCCCCCCCCCCCATCATCACGATCACCCCACCGATCTTTGTGAGCTCCAGCATCACAGCCACTATCAGCTGTTGGCTTTGAGGGCAGTGAGAGCCTGTCCAACAGGCCAGGTTCATGACTCAAATGCAGAATATGCATGATTGGTGCTAGTGCCGGACAATAAGACAGTTTAGATGTTTTCTTCAGGAACAGAAAATTACAATATCAGTGATAAAGGTTGGTTAGAAAATTCAACAAGACTAACAATATGTGTGGGCTATCAGACAGTGATGGGCCACCATTACGACTGGGGTCGGATTTATTGCTCAGAAAGTATAATTTGCCTGGTTAGATGAGAACATCTGGAGCAGGTCGGAACTGTAGCAACGCTGTAAGGCATTCTTTTCCAGCTTGTTTTTATTTGTCTCTGATGCACAACTCTTATTTTTTTTTCTTCTTCTTCGTGTCTCTTCTATATTTTCCTTACAGCGGAAACGCCCGTGGGCGCTGGTACAAGTTCAATGACAATGTGGTTGAGGAGTTTGATATGAATGATGAGACTCTGGAGTACGAGTGTTTTGGTGGAGAGTATCGACCCAAAGTTTATGACCAGTGTAAGTTTCTAGTGATGCTTTTTTTTAAAATCTTTTGTTTTTGGGTGGTTTTTTTCTTTTCACTAAAATTTCCTTCGAGGTGAATAATAGATGAATCCTGACCCTGTGTTCCTGATCCTGCCTGTGTTCCCAGCTAACCCATACCCTGATGTGCGGCGGAGGTACTGGAATGCCTACATGTTGTTTTACCAGAAGATCAGCGACCAGAACTCGCCTGGCCTACCGAAGAAAAGCAGAGTCAGCATCATGAGGCAGGAGGCCGAGGATCTTTCACTGTGAGCCAACTTCCCATGTTTCTCCTTATTATAATAATACTTAATAATAATGTGTTTAACGCTTCAAGAACAATATATTTCTTTTAAGCCCCTACAATTGTTCCAAAAACATCCATTAAGATTGGACACAAACAGCTTTGCCGTTGCCTCGTTTTTACCAGGTCTGCCCCATCCTCGCCTGATGTCTCCCCCCAGTCCTCTCCTCGCCCCCCTCGAGCCAACAATGACCGCCTCACCCTCCTGACCCGTCTGGTTCGCAAAGGCGAGAAGAAGGGCCTCTTTGTAGAGAAGATGCCCGCCAGCATCTTTCAGGTAAAGTGGCTTAGAGCCTCCTTCCTAACACAAGGCCTGCTATGTTAGACCCATAAGGAGAAAGGATTAAGCATTTGTGTTAAGATCCGCTCTTTGTGTGGTCTGCAGATGGTTAGAGACGAGAACCTGAGGTTCATGAGAAACAGGGACGTCTACAACAGCGACTACTTCAGCTTCATCCTCTCCCTGGCTTCAGTCAACGCAGTATGTGTCGGATGAGGTCTCATGGGATGACAAACTACTGCAACATCTGTGAATAAAAGTACATACCGTCCAGTAATCAAAATCCTTTTCACAGACAAAACTGAAGCACCAAGACTACCAGCCTATGGCCAAAGAAAGCCTCCAGCTGGCTGTTCACTTTCTCTTCCACACCTACTTGCACACCAAAAAGAAACTCAGGTAATCGCACAATCACTGCATCCTATGGTGACATATTTCTCACCCACCCTGGTAAAGATGTGTAAATAGCCAGAAGAATAGCCCTTCTCGTTCCCCTCATGTCTCGTTTTCATAATTAAAACTAAATGTAACTTTTAACAGATCAGTGATCCAAATCAAATGGCTAAATGGACACAGACATGGATCAGATTGTGTCCTGTGAACTGAAGAGCTCCATGTAATCTAAACAGAAATGTCAAAGACTCCTCTCTCTCTGTGTCCTCCGGTCTAGTAAAATGTTCTGGAAGAACACGTAACTTTTAACGGGGATTTTATAACAGCCTAGTTTACTTCCATGCGTTTTGCATGTCGCTACCTGTGAGGCCATCAGAGTGTGTGACGCTTCAGAGCCTTCATCAGAAGCGGCGTTTTCATTTTGTGCCTGTCGCCTGCAGGGTGGACACAGAGGAATGGATGGCGGCGGTGGAGGTGCTGCTGTCTAAGAGCAGCGAGGCTTGTCAGTGGATGGTGCAGTTCCTGGTTGGACCAGAGGGACGAGAAATCATCAGGTTAATCACTAGCTCTAGTGATGATGTGTTGAACTGCAGGCTGTCTGGATCCACTAATCTCATCTGAGTAAAGCGGCTCCGCCTCCTGCAGCTTTAGGAACCATGCCCGATAATATCCGTGCACTCTGTGACATCCTCCTTGCTTCATAACATGGTGTGATTGCTCCAACACGGAGTCGGCATCTGGAGAACTCCTGGTGCATCGGGGTATGAAAAACAACCGTGCATGTCGCTCCAGCGTTTCTAGTCGCTGGATGCCGATTGGCTGAAACAGCTGGCCAGTCCCTGGAATGTAAATATTCGGAGGCGGAGGATGGTTTCCTGAAGTAGGAGGTTTGTAGAGAAGTGCTTTTGGCTTGGGCTGTTCTGCCTCGTAATCATGGGGCGATTGTTTTATTCACACATGTGATTGGCTGTTGAACATCGGATGTTTAGGCACCGGGAACGCCTTCTCCCAAGAAGTGCCAGAGTCTGGAATGTGTTTTCCAGGCAAAAAGCAGTAAAACTGAGAAAAAGAAAAGGTTCTCCGGGTCTCTTTTAGAGCGCTTCTTTCACATATAAGATGTTAATTGTTGGCATCTCTGCTGCAGGGCTTGTTTGTTGGAGTGCAGCGTACGGGAGTTGAGGATGGTGGTGGCGTCCATCCTGGAGAAAACTCTGGAGAGCGCGCTGCACTTCGGAGACCCGGGACTGGACAGTCTGACCGACGCCTTGCTGTCATTGCTCGACAAAGACGTTCCTGAAAATGTGAAAAACTGTGCCCAGTACTTCAGCCTCTTCAGTAACTTTACCCAGAGGGTAATTCTCATCACAGTGCGAACTCTTAAACTATAAAAAAGATATAAAAAAAAATGTCTACATGGAGAACTTGAGGATAAGTTGTGTTGGATGTGGTTCCTGTGCCTTCAGGGTTGCGGGCCCTGCCAGCTGTTGTTGAAGCACTCAGCCTACCGTCGGATGCTCATCTTCCTCTTAGGGCCCAACCGGCAAAACAACCAGGTATTACCACCAAATATATGGCTTAAGAAGGGTTTTACTTCCCTGCTTTTAATTTTGAGAATAACGGAGCTCATATACAGTCTGGAAAAATATGGAATTTACTTTCTGGGTTTACTGGATGAACAAGGAAATAACAAATATTAGTTTATATTGTTTTTATTAAAGCCTCACCACATCTCTAAGAAATCAAAATAAATGTTCACATTTAGACATCTGGTGAAAGGTTTACATACGCTTATTAACTGATTAGATGTCATCTAATTAATCCAGGTAGTAAAGGGTTAGTAACAC
Organism: Fundulus diaphanus; assembly: GCA_037039145.1. Classification (NCBI taxonomy): domain Eukaryota; kingdom Metazoa; phylum Chordata; class Actinopteri; order Cyprinodontiformes; family Fundulidae; genus Fundulus; species Fundulus diaphanus. The sequence goes on from CM073128.1 coordinate 38,418,690, forward strand.
TCCTCTAAGCAGGAAAACATTGACCTTCTCTAACGTACCTGACCGGATGCCGGATTTTCACCAGGAAACCAACCAATGAGCTCCAAGCATTCTGAGTAGACTGGTCAAATATCCAGGAAGAATTCATTATGTGAGGGAAAAATTGTAATATCTTATGTTGCTTTGAAAGATGAATACAACTTCCCATCTGCTAAAATAAAAAAGAATCATTGCAGGATTTTGCTGATGACCAGAAACCATCGTTAGTCCTCAGGATCGTCAACAGATATCGGTCTCTATGGATGCATGTATTTAAGCTTGTATGTATAATATATAAGTAGGGCTGTACGATTTTGCCAAAAATCAAAATTGAGATTTATTTCAACCATAATCGTCATTTAATTTTGACTTTTCTCTGCATTAACCACAAGCACCAGATAAAGATAAACATGTTTTTTTAAAAAAAAGAGTATTTAAAACAAGAAATCTGTTTTTATTAATCAGAATCTTATTATTCAAGAGAACAGCTTTTAATTGAGTTGGACATCAATCCTTGTTGAACATAAAGAGTAACCAACAAACAAGTCTGTATGTATTAAACAGTTTTATCAGTACTTAATGCTGTGGTGAGATTCCTGAAAGTTTCTGGTAAAAAGTATGATTATATAAATTTTAAAACAAATAATAAAATTACATTATCTCACTGATGCAAATCTCTTCCCTTCCATCTAGAGGCAAACCTACTTTAAACATATTAAAACACCTGAAGAACGAGTGTTATCCATTAATTCTTACATAGCCAAAACCTGCAGACCTCTGCAATTTGGAAATTGCGTCTTTTAAAATTGCGATTAATTGTCCAGCCGTAGACATTAGTAAATAAAGCATTCATGCTGATGTGTAGTGGGTTCTCTTACAGGGATAAACTTGTATAGCCGCAGGGTGTCCTGTAAGAACAGTCCATATACTGTAACTTTAAACTGCTCTGGAGGATAATGGAAATTTCACTTTAAAAAGTCTTTAATGTTGACACTTGTGTTTGGAGATTTGGTTCTTTTCCACTTAATGATGAAAGCTCTGTGTGAAAGTTTTAAAAAGGATTCAAGGCATCCTAAGTTGCCTCTTGTTCTTCTTCCAGAACCGACGGTGGAGTCCAGCTCAGGCTCGGGAGTTCCTCCACCTCCACAGCACTCTTGCGCTCATGACGCTGCACTCAGACCTGACCCCCCAGCGGACCCTCGGTGAGCCACGGCTGGGTTTAAATCCCCAGGTTTCTCGTTCGTTGTATGTCAGCCCTTTAGCTTCATTCGACTTTCCCCCCCGTAGCTCCAGGAGGATCCAAGTTGCCTGCGAGTAGCGTCCAGTCCTCCGGCTCTCTCCTCCCGCTCCACCCTGACATTCTTGCATCGCTCTTCACTCCAGAGGGACAGCCTTACCTTCTCGAGGTTAACACGCAAATCAGCTCTTCTGGGCTTCAGCTTTGATAAGAAGCCAGCAAAAGACAGAAGTTCTTTCACTAATGCGCTGCTATTTCACTGTGATGAACTTCCAGGTGATGTTTGCAATGCGTGAGCTGTCAGGGCCTCTGTCTCTTCTGATAGAAATGGTCACCTACTGCTCATACTGTAATGAAGGCTTTTCCCTGGGAGTGCTGCAGCTGCTAAAGGTACACAAGCTTTAAGGAAACGCCAACCGTCTGTCTGTAATTCAGTAAACAGTGATATAAAAAGTGATCAGCTTTAAAGAAAGACTGTCCGTCTCACAGAGTCAGCTGGAGACGGCTCCACCTCATGAGCTGAAGAACGTTTTCCAGATGCTGCAGGAGATACTCGTGAGCATCACTTCACTCGCTCTTATCACAGCATCGCTGTCTGACCTCTGTTTGTAATCCTCCGCTTTAACCTCGACCGACTCCTTCATCTTAGGTGGTCGAGGACCCTCTGCAGTCCCAGAGACTCAAGTACGCCTTCGAGTCAGAAAAAGGTTTGTTAGGTAGGTCTTTATTCAGGCTGCCGCTGTTACCGCAGCGACCGGTTTAACGTTGTGAACGAAAGCGTCACGGCTCGGTACAAAATTAACACGTTACTGTCGTCTCACAGCTTTGATGCACCAGAGCAACAACGTGGACAGCAGGCGCTGCTACCAGTGTGTAAAGTTCCTGGTCACGCTAGCTCAGAAGTGAGTATTCAGAGGTTCAGACATTACAGTTATGCTGATGTTTATCAATGACATACATTTGTTATTTTAATGCAGAGACTTATTTTATTAAAATGCATAAAGAACATCTGCTTACATTTGTTGTTGGTTTGAAGTGTTTTGTCCCTTGTAAGTGAGAGTTAGGTGTAGGAGTCTTGTGCTTGTGCTATATAGTATCCAGCACTTTCTCAGGCATCTTATTAAAATGGTTTAACCCAGGGGTCAGCAACCCAAAATGTTTGAAGAGCCATATTGGACCAAAAAACCAAAAAACAGATCCGTCTGGAGCCGCAAAAAAATTAAAGTCTGATATAAGCCTTATAATAAAGGCAATATGGGCTGTGTCTATATCAGCTATGTTAGCCTCCTATCAAATGGCTAAGTAGGCTACAAATACATAATGAGCATTCATGTTTAATTTTTATTTTCCCTGCAGCACATCCTGGAGAGAATAAAGCACCACTTGACTATACTGCTCTATGATGAGGCTTTAAATTTAACTTCCATAACAATATTAACATATTATGTTTCATTGCGTTGATGAATAATGAAGAAATTAGTTTTTTATGTCATTTTTATTTTGAGGATTCGAAAAAACAATGAAACATGCACAATAGGCCTCCTACAACTTCAGACCTCCCCATTGAAATAAAGTGCAGTTATCTTTATTGCTCACTAACACAACAATATATAGATATAGCCAATTAATGATTTAGTTGAGTATGTTTAAACATAGGAAAACTTAGAACTTAACCATACCTGATTAAACTTCATCAAGATTGGCTGCCATGTCCTTTCAATGCTTTTTGTAAGCACTTCCCTTTTGTGTTGAATTAGTGAAGTGGGAGAAAACAGCTTTAATTCTCCATCAAATAACATATCAAGCCAACTCGCTTTTTCAGCACCAACAGCATTATTTCCTATGGTTAAATATTCTCCATATGCTTTCATTAAAATTTTCTAATTCCACTCATGCGCACTTTAAGGCTTATGTCGTTGCCATGGTGAAGCACGTTACCTGCGTTCCATTGATCAGGGCTTATTTTATGCTCGTGCTCGCGTTGAAGTCATGGTTGGTTGGACGCTGAGTTTAGTTACCTGGCTGATATCACCTGTTCTGAAACCAAAAACCTGAGTATGACAGAGGGAGGAAGAACTACTCAGAGCAGCAGCTTTCTACTCGGAGTAGATCGGTATTTTTTTCTTTTTACGGAGTCCAGAACAAAGACGCACACCGCAACCTGCCCAACTATAAAGGCGTCTGCTCCACCCATCAATCAGCGGTGCGCTCCGATCAGTACATGCGCTCACAGAGCGGGCGGCGGAACACCGTCTCACCAGAGTTGCAAAATAGTACAACTTGGTTTATTATTATTTTGTTTACAGTTCAGCTTAGATTTTATTTTCTGCGTAGCATAGATTTGCTGTGCGCGCTGAAGCCAGCTGCTGTGCGCGATGGCGCAGGCGCGCAGCTTAGAGGGTCGCCAGTCCATCGCAGGGCAGAAATAGCCGTCTTTTGCCATATTTACTATATCGTCAATGAAAGCAAATGGTTCGGTCCAAGAACTCTGTTCTCCTCAGCTATCTTTCTCTTTTTCCCTTTGGGGTCCATGGCTCAAACACCTACCGGTATTTTTACAACTGCGACCCGCCTGGCGCTACGCCGGGCTGCAAGAAACTTGTGCCGCATCTTATGACGCAAATCTCCGTTGACAGATATTTGAAATGTAACATGTATTCTGCACATTTTACATAATTGGAAAACATTGAGAATGTTTGTCTCGGGGTTTCCCTGCTACAGAAATCACACTAAAATGGAAAATATATTTTCCCTCTCATCTTTTTCTATTTTCATTAATTTTTTTAAAAAGCTCCAGGGAGCCACAAGGGGGGCGCTAAAGAGCCGCATGCGGCTCTAGAGCCGCGGGTTGCCGACCCCCGGTTTAACCCATCGGAGCTGAGTGAAACCATAACTTTTTCAAAGCTCTGTGTACCTTGATAAGTAGCTGCCCAAGCTAATTGTAGTGTTAAATCTACAGCAGCCTCCACGTCTATTGGCTGCTCTGATAAACCCCCTACCTCTTTATAAAATACTGAGAAATAACTGTATGTCGAGTCCATTTATTCAGTGGGGACAAGACGTCCCCTGCAGAATAAATATCTGTTTTTACTAAGACATTACTGCCACTTTTTATTTTGTTTAGTAGAATTAGGCAGGTTATTTAAACCTCCTGGTGTCGGCATATTCCTTCTGTGTTTCACACCACACCCACCTGGGATGTTTGTTGCCATTTGTTAAGTGTCTTGTATTATTATACAACTCATGTTTTAACATATTTACATTTATCTGTGTCTCCTTTCAATATTTCCTGTGCAGATGTCCTCCAGCCAAAGATTACTTCAAAGACCTGTCTGGTCACTGGAGCTGGGCCGTGCAGTGGCTTCAGAAAAAGGCATGCTTGTTAAATGATTCTTATAGAAAAATACAGTAATAGATATTTTTGCACTGTTCTGGGGGCTTCGGTTGCGTTGGTTTGGGTTTAATTTGGGGCTTCAACCAACAACGAAAGGAAGTCTTTACCCTAAATCCAGTCAGTCTCAATATGGTGATCTAACAACACGTCGGTCAAAACCACGCCTTATTTCTGACTGGACACAATCAGCTGGAGTCTTTCATAAACTTGTGTCTCACGTTTTCATGAAGAGGACTTTGCTTTGGTGCCGGTCCAATGTTGGCGTATTTTCTTCCTGTTTTGATGCGACTCGTTGACAATTCAGCTGATAAAATGCAGTGAATGCAGTGGAGTTCTGGGCTAAACCTGAAGAAAAAGTTGCTCTTCTGCTGCATAATGTTGATGCTTTGCTTTGAATGTCATAAAATGTAATATGACGGCACATCCTGCTGTGATTGCTGCAGATATTAAATGAAAACAGATTACACCTTGGAGATGATCACGTTTTGATCATGAACGCCGTAGCAACAGGATTCTGATCAGGAAGTGCGGTTAGCCATCATTTCACGTGCCAGGATGGATATGATTCCTGGGATCGAGTCAAGATCCGTCATTTAAACATTTTATTAATTTCTTTTAGTTCCTTTTTAACCTCTTTGTCTTTTCTGAAAACGATCATATTAATATTTAACTTTTTGATCGTTTAGTTTGAGCTAGCCTAAATTAATTGTACTTTTTCTCATTAGATGTTTTACCTGCGTTTTAACTGAACGTTCAGCGGCTGTTTGCTTTGTTTTTTTGAGATCCTTTTGTTTCTGCCTGCAGATGACTGAACATTACTGGACCCCACAGAGCAATGTCTCCAATGAGACGTCCACCAATAAAACCTTCCAGCGCACCATCTCTGCACAGGTACTCGCCCGCGGGAATGCACAGCGTCCTCCGCTGCTCAGTCCCCCCTCCCCATGGTCTCCCTCCTCCGCTCCCTGCCAACCTCACGTCTTTGTGTTTGTGTTTGTGTTTGTGTGCGTGCGCCAACACCTGCAGGACACCTTGGCCTACGCCACGGCGTTGTTAAACGAGAAGGAGCAGTCCGGCAGCAGCAACGGCTCCGACGGCAGCCCGGCGAACGAAAACGCAGAGCGCAGCCTCCGACAGGTAGTCATCACCAGCGACCCTGCTGGCTGCTTGGAGCAGCGGGGATCTGAAGTGACTCACGCTGTGACAGCGGCTCACATTCAGCTCACACAGCCGGGAAGAAAGAAAACAATGGAAGAAAAATGGCTAAGCTTACTGGCTTCTGTGGAAAGCTTTGAGAAGGCAGTTTGTTACCTCCTACGGTTGTTATTAGCCGTGGATTCAAAGCCGTTTCTTTCTTTGGACTCTTGCTGTGCTTGTCAGCATGCCTACACAGGATTGTCTGAGTTTTTCTGGTATGAATAGAACATAAAATGAGTGGGTTGCATTGAAATTATAATCCCGGTGTCACTTCCTGGCTCACGGATGCTTCACAATTGATTTTATGTTTCTACTTCCAGTAACACCTACATCCCTTCTCAAAGGCATGCATACCCCTTGAAGTTTGCGATGGGTGCGACGAAATGTAAAAACTTCAATGCGTTTTATTGGGGGTTTAATGTGCTACAGCAACAAAAAGTAGTGCACAGCTGTCATGTTGAAAGAAGACGTTGGCTGGGTGTCGATTTCTTTCTATTAGAAATCTGAAAATTGTGGCTTGGGTTTTTATTCAGAGCTTTTGTTTGCCAGAAGGTCTGAATACTTTTGCGAGGCATAATAAAAGTGTTCTTTTATCGCATTCATCTTCACCTCCTTCTTCTGTCCCCCAGGGCTCAGAGTCTCCCATGATGCTCGGCGATTCAAAGAGCGATCTAGAAGACGTAGACTCCTAACTCCTCCGGCCGGCGGGACGACTCCGACGGAGCGACGGCACAGGTCCAGGCGGCCGGTCGAAAACGGGCTGCGCTTTGCCTCTGGTTGGTCTGGACTCTTGGGACTCCACTGGAAGCCAATCAGGACACTTTCTCTCGGTCGCCAGGGCAACCAAGGAGCGGCGAATGAATCATGAATTACTTCCTTTCAGAGCGGCCAGCGGGACGGTGGCGACAAATTATCTTTAAGGGGCACCATAGCTGATCGGGGCGGGGACGCGCCCTCACGGAGGACTTCCGTTTAGCCGTTTATATTCACTCATTCACTCAGAACGACATGGAGGTGGGGGATGGGCTCGGGCGGTGTTTTACCAATGTTCTGCTCATGTTTGCCAATATGTATTTGCGACGGGCATGTTCACGTTGTAATTAAGATGTGTCCCGTAGGTGAAATTTCCAGTGTAAGATAATATTTTAAAGTCTTCTCCACAGCCATGCAAAATGAAGGAGGCCACGTTAGAGCTGCTCTAGAGGAACTGCTAGACGTGTGTCTGTACAGGAACACCTCCACACACGAGCTCCTGGGGGGGGTTGGGAGGGGTGGGGTTCAGTATGCACTTTATAGTCCAGCCCAGGCTATTGTGATGTACAGCAGCGTGGGTCAGTTCCTCCAGAGCAGCTTGGCGCTGTGCTCTTCTTCTGTTTTTTGTTTGTTTGTTTTTTTTGGCTTTTAGCAATGGTTGCAGTGCCACTTACTCGAGCCGCTCTCCCTGTGACTGGACCTTTGACCCGGGGCCACAGGGACGCCGTGTGTGTGTCAGGATCAGGACAGATCAGCAGATCTCAAACTAGCAGTGCCATAGTCAGCACTCAGCCCAATCCCCTCGCCCTCTTTTCCTCCCGCTGACGGGCAGCCTCACGTGCCGATTTCCATTGCTTTCCATCTCCGCATTTTCATTTCTCGGCCACTTTTCTTCTTCTTTTCCGGATGGCTTTCATCCGACGGACGATCCTCAGCCTTATGCAACCTGATCTGGAAGCGCTCGGATCAGTCTTGGCAGGCCATCAGTGCCGACTGAAGGGAAGCTCAGGAGCACGTTTTCTTCGTTTGTTTGTTTTCAGGTGCCAAGGGTTACATTCACACACATGCACAAGAAGAATGACTCATTCAGCTCGCTCACATTTGCACACAGGTCCTCCTCAACTCATTGTTACCTCTGATCTGTTGGCTTTTTTTTTTTGTTTCTTTTTGCTTTGCCTTCTTTGCGTCTGTTTGCCTTTGTACACACTCACAGGTGAGCTTAACCCAGACGTAGCTCCAGTTTTCACTGGAGACAAGCGTCCGCGTTGCCGTCGCCCCTTACACCAATAGTCGGGAGTCTTAAAGTGCCTTAATCTCCCGATTTAAGCCGCCGCCCCGCTTCCGTCGAGCCATCCTCACATCTTCAGTCGTCTGCTTCGCCGCCGGCTCCTGTAGTCACTTGAGCTGGCTGTGGGAGCGCAACAGGGCTCGCTCATCTCCATTCCTGTCCCAGGTCAAACAGGGAATCGCCTCTGTGTTTTGTGACTAAGGGTCCTTGTGAATGTAGCTGTGGCGAGGGTGGGGGCGTGCATGGGGGTCTAGGCGATGGTAAAAATGCTGCTTCTTTTCACTCTGTTCCCAGGCAGGGAGGCTTAGTAGAAACCGGTGTAGTCTGTAGTTCAGGGGAGGCGGCACCGTCGCTCACTCAAGCTCCGCAGGTCGACTCTCAGCTTTCACAGGTCAATGTTTACAGTGTGAGGACCTACAGTATGAGGCAACGATGCCAACGGGCTTTCTGTTGAACTCACCGATGCGCCACGGCATCCTCACAGCCCAGAGAGAGGAAAACACTGCTCTAGCCCCTCCATTCACCCCCTCCTCCCTCCTCCTCCTTCCCCTCGGTCTCATTAGCTGTGAATGTCACGGCGTGCTCTCCGGCACGTTTGCATGTGTGGTGGTGAAGTTTGTGCTTTTTTTTTCAGCGTGACGGAACAAAAATCAGCCCCCCGTGTTGTTTGCTGTGTGATTAGGTATCATTAGCACTTACTGACACAAACGAGGCCGCTCTGCTCGACTCGTTCTGTGCTCTGCGAGGGAGCAGCGTGCAGTCTGTGCCAAGCGACACGTGGCCATGGCAACGTGAGCTGCATCCAGTTGAGAGCATCTCGTATAAGTTCGGCCCTCGTCTACGTCGACACACAAGGATTTGAAGACGGGGCAGAGGCTCTAAAACAGTCTTTTGTTTTATTCTGGGATGCAGGGAGGGATGAGCAGGTGCGTGGGTTGGGACTGGCATCCATACGGGTTTTTACTGTGTTTCAATTTGGAAAGATCACTTCTGACAGCGCAGCAATCTGTAATGCATGTTAAAAACTCAATTTTAATTTGTACATCAGAGTTTGATTAAGGGGAAATTTGATATAAAATAAACTGCAATGCACAAACCTTTGTAAGCATAGTTTTCGTGCATGTCTGCGCATCGGTCGTTGAAAAAAGAAAGCACACCCTCTTCCAACTTTCAGGTATTAAGTCTGAAGACATATTTAACACATCTGGTTTCAGGCGATTCTAAAATCATTTTTTTATCTGACAGAAACACAACATTTTCCACCATTTCATTCCATGTTACACTCAAACAAAGCCAGAGAGGAAAGGTTGTTGGTGAAAAACTAAAATCACCTGTTGTTGCTTTCATAGGGTTGACGGTGTTTTGCAAAAGTATTCACACCCTTTTAACTTTTTCTCATTTTGTCACCATACAATCTCAAATTTTAATAGGAGTTTGTGTGATAAGCCAACAGAAAGTAACACTGAAGTGGAAAGGGAGTTTTTTTTTTTTCGTTTTTTTTTTTTAAACTTAACGGTGGTTAGTATTTGTGCTCGGCCCTCCTTACTTTTCTAGCCCTTAATTCAGTATAACCAAATGCCCTCAGAAGTCAGCAAATTGGTCAAATAGAGTCCACTTGTGTGTAATTTCTTATTGTTGTAAAGCCTCAGATGTTTGTTGGTGAACAAGCAGCGTCATGAAGGGAGAAGGATTAAAACAGGAGCGCTGTTAAATCCATCATCTGAAAATGGAAAGGCCGTTGTGGAACTGCAAAGCCTCCAGGGCATGACCGGTCAAGGAGCGCAGCAGCAAAGAGGCCCACAGCTCACTGCACATCACCCTGAACGCCCTATGCTCATCCTGAAACACGACGGTGGCAGCATTATGCTATGGGAATAGCTTTGTTCACAGTTAATGTAGAGATAAACGGGGCTATAAGCAGGCGAGTCCTGACAGAAACATTGTTGGAGGGGGAAAAAAAGACTCGAGCCTCAGGTGGCCGTTCACTATCTCCAGCAGAGCATGACAAAAAGTCCAAATCTAAGTCTTACAAGGTCTGTTGCAAGGCTTGCATTTGTGTCTGTTGCAAGGCTTGCAATTGTATGTTCACATACGTTCTCTGTTCAATATCACTGCTATTTTGCAAGGAATTAGGAGGGAAAACTGGTCTCTACATGCAATTGATAGAGCTGCAGTTAATGGTAATTCTATGCATCGACTGCACTGTTACCTGTTTGTTACAACGCCTGAAACAATGGGGCCAAAGCAGAGATGTTTAGCAAAAAACATAAACACCTTGTTCCAGCAATCAAGCACGGTGGTGGAGGAGAGATGACTTGGCCCATTGTTGCAGGATGAACATAAACTGTCGCCAAAGATTTCTGGTGTGAAATGTAAGAGCATCGCCCTGTTTGGAGGAAATTAGGTCCCAAACCCAGCAGCAACTCCACAACAGTATGAAAACTAAATGAACGTGGGGTGCTGCGATGCCCTAGTTACAGTCTAGACCTCAATTTGATTGAAATGTTATGTTGGGGACCTTAAGAGAGCCGTGCAGAAATGAAACCCCGATGAGGTTGAAAGGCGAGTGGGACAAAACGGCTTGGCAGCAACGTGAGAGACGGCTTCAAGGAACTGCTGCTGAAAGTGGACGTTCAAGCCGTTGATTCGCTAAGAAATAGTTGCAGCGATTTCACATGCAGTCCAGTAATGACTGAGCTGATGTGCCAGACTAACATCGCATCTGTTCAGCTAACAAACTATGCTTGAAAAAAAAGAAACATCTTGATTCCAGGGCATCTATTAAAAGTGATCCAGGTGACGCCTCAGCTGTCGGGTTTTTCTAAACAAAATGTATGTTAACATGAGTCTAGCAAACATGCTGGTCCTTATCCAGACTTGATTGCATTCGAGCTTTGAAACTCCAAAGACATTTTGAAGTGTTTAATAGCAATACTTGTGACAAATGAAGTGACATCTTGTCATGATTTCTTTTCCTGGAGTGAGAACAGAATAGCTAACAGGAAAATGAGCTCAGTGGGGACCTAGCCTATCACTCAGCGGCGCGACTGCCTGACCGAGTCGTCATCAAGATCCTGCTGAGTCACATCTGGAAACCAACGCTGCTGGATTCGCAGTGTACTGATTTCTCCTGCAGCTGATGTTTATCTTATGTTGCCTTTGATCCAAAGCTCAGTGAGGAAAAAAGCTGCAACTTCTCTCTTTTTTTTTTTTTTTTTTTTTTCTAAGAGCTCTCAGGAGAACTTCTGGCTCTTCAGAGAGCATGGCAGCAAACCACCTGAATCAACTAGAAGAGTTCAGGAACATCCTTTTGGACAGACCGAGATCAGGGGCGTGTGGCCATGTCGCCAGTGCTCCATGTTCGGCAAAAGCCGGTCACAACATCGCTGCCGAGCATGGAGGTGGAAGGGTGATGATTTGGGCTAGTTTTGCAGGACATGGGCACCTGGCAGTCAAGCAGACAGAGACATCAGGGAAATACTGGGTTGTTTGAATCTTGTGTTCATGACAGTTGTTTATTATGTTTGTCCAGTACAAAGATACAAAAAAATATCAGGATATCTTTCTTTTCATACTTGTATATCGGATGGTTTGAAAACAGATAAGAAGACGATGTGGAGCGTTTGGACCTAATCATGGGGATGTGATTCTCAGCTTTGCAGAAGTGCTCACTGTAGATATTGAGTACATCAAAGTGCCTGCGAGGGCGAAGGAGCTCAGGGAAAAGACGGGGAGACGGCTGTGTTCAGTTAGGGGCTGTAGCAGGGGGGTGTGGTGGTGCGACACGGCAGCAGACAGCCACTCCCACCGCCCCGACCTGCGCCGCGCCGTGGAGGCGGCATCCGTTGCCCCCGGGAACCGAGCCCCGGGCCGCAGAGCCCCGAGAGACGGCGCTGCAGTCTGTCAAGGTCCAGCCTGAAGGACAGGACAGCTCGACCTGCGGGAAGTAAAACGGTGATATCCGAGGATAAGCACAGAGACACCCAGGGCTTGATTGATACGTGTGTCTTGCTTCCATTAAACACCTGGTCTCTGTCGGACAACGTGGTCTCCAACAGACGGCACTGGAGAGACGGCGCGTGGCAGCAGACCGCGTGGGATGTGACGCCGGCCTTCACCAAGCAACTCCTCCCGGCACCGTGATGAGGACGGGAGTCAGACGAGATCTCGGTGGCGGACCAAGTTGTGCACCCTGAGGAGAGATGAAGCATTAAAAGGATTCACCAACATAAGATAAAAACGGGCAGGGGCCCATCTTCCTTGCAGCAATCATCAGGAAGATACAAGTGATTTCAGTCAAAGATTAAAACCATTGGGGGGAGGGCTGCTTTTGACATTTCAAAACCTGTTCTTTACACTTCATACGGTTGGCATTTATCCTGCCAAGGAGTTTTTCTTTGACTGATTGCCATGGTAACATTGACCTACAAGCTGCAGTGTATAGAAAATTGAAAAGCTTAAACAGTTTTTATGTATTATATGCAGCACAAGAAAATCTAGCTGTTTCACTGTGGCTTTTTCAATTGAATTCAATTTTATTTTATTTATATAGCGCCAATTCATGAAACATGTCATCTCAAGGCACGTTACAAAGTCAAATTCAATCATTTTGTTGGCTGTTTCTCATCTTCACATCAGTAAAAAAAAAAAAAAAAACTTCAGCCTCTATATTTTACTAAACTGCAAAGGCAAACTTCAGCCAGTTTCCTTGGGGTTTTATGTGATCAACCGACACAAAGAAGCGCATCACTGTGCAGAAGGAAAAGATGGTTTTCAAAATATTTCACAAATGGGAATCTGAAAAGTGTGGCATGTGCTTGTATTCAGGCCTTTGGACGGATAGCATCTGTGAGCAGCAAATTGCTTTGGCTCTCAGGCCCTTTCCGCAGAGAGAAAAGATGAGGTCTATCCACATAGGCATTTTGTCATTTAGGCTCTGCGTCCACATGGATGCAACCTTTTGGGAAACTGTTCCTTGAAACCAGGTCCCAGAAGGATACATTTCAAAACGCAGTTTTTTTTTTTGTTTCTGTGTGTAAATGCAAGTCGTTCCTCTAACTAAATTATGTTTTAGCTGCGCCTCACAGTTACAATGGGGACACAAATTTTTTCTTGATCGCTTATGAAAATTTACTTTGGTTCCTCCGTATGGACGGGTCCTCAGCGTGATTGAGGTCTGGCAACATGAGCATGCTTCGTTGTACACCATCACATCATACTGGTCACATTTAGGGGGGTCCTGCTGGAAAATGTACTTCCCACCCATTCTTCAGTCTCTGAGCACTTTTCTGTTTTTTCGTTCCACTCCACAACAATGCAGGGTTGTTTTTTTTTATTAGTGCATCGCATTAAAGCATTTAAACTTCCGCAGAACGTGGCTGGGATATCACGTTTCTGATCAAGCCTCGAGGAGCTTTGCGTCTTATCATTTAACGCTGATCAAAAAAGTGTGTAGACAAACAGACTGACTGCTTCTAGATTCCTGCCAGCCGTTCATGTTGATTACCTGTGAGGTGGTGCTGTGGGCCGGCGCACCGAGCCTCCTGCCCAGGCTCAGGACTGCCGTGGGCCTGGCACTGCAGACCACCGATCACACAGCAGCGGGCCACAGCAAACACACCGTTGCCAGCAGGTCCGTTGTAGGCAACGCACTCCATGCGCCCGTTGCTCTCCTGTGAACACGGAGATCCAGATTTCACCTGCTGTTGCTTGCTGAGTTTCTGTCAGGCGGAGTGTGAATGAACTCACAGTGAGGGTTTCTCCCACGCGGGCGCCATCAGGAGCGTAGCTGTCGCAGCCCATCATCTCCTCCCCGACGCGACAGCGGCTCACGGCCGTGTCTGCTCTCGACAGCCCTGACCTTTCCGACCACACAGAGCGGCACAGAAGTTCTCCATCTACACGGAAAAAAATAATATGTAAGCACCCAGCGTGAGTTACACTCGGCGGCCATAACCGCGAAAAAAGTTACTGGGTCACTGACTTGGTGTCGGGTTGTTGAAAGGAGGCATTGCTGCCACCAGGTTTGGAGTAGTGAGACTGTGTGTTTGAGACAGAGGCAGGAAGTTAATTGTGTTGCTAATAGAATAACGCAGCATCGTCTGCAGGACCTGCACCGGCGACGCAATCTGATTGGAGGACAGGATCACGGCTGCTATACCTGCACACAAAACAGACCAAAGTATAAACCAGCGCAGCTCGGGTTACTTGTGTGTGCGTCACGGCAGCTGCTCGTGACGGGTCGTACCAGCAGCATGAGCCGCGGCCTGCGAGGTTCCACTGTGCGAGGTGAAACAGGTGCTGCAGTCACTGCTGGCACTGACGATGTCATCGCCAGGCGCAAAGAGATCAACGCAGCGGCCAAAGTTTGTGCCCCCCGCTCCTTGCGACATGAGTTGGTCCGCCGAGTTCACGGCCCCGACGGTGATGACCTGCACAGACAGCTACGGGTTAGAGATCACGGTCCAACCTGAGAAGGTTCTTCAAATGTTCCCCACCAACCTCAGGTTCTGAAGCTGGCGAATAGAGGCAAGCGTCTTCTCGGTAGTTCCCTGCGGCAGCGATGACAACAGCTCCATGGGCCACCATCTCTCTGCAGGCGGCGTTCAACGATCGGCTGAAGCCACCGATGAAGGGTAACAAGACAATTGCCGCATCCACAGGGCGGGCCAGTAAGGATGCTTGGATATACTCCAGCCCTGAAGAGGTAGTGAAAAGACCAGAGAAGAAGAGTCCCACATGGCTTGTTTAAAGCGTTCATACTACATTAACTTTTTCAAATTTTGTTCATGGTACAAGCTCTGAAAACGATGTATATTGTTAGGATTTTCACGTTCGTGTCCAATTGTTACAATTGTTCAAACAGTTACAGCCGCATCTCCTTTCAGGTAGGTCTGTACTACCTTTGCGTGTCTAGAGACCAAAATTTGGCAGATTGCTTACAAAATAGCCCAAGTTCAGTCAGATTGGATCCCTGTAACAGGATTTCTTCCAAAAAGTCCTTGTATTCAGCTCCATCCATCATCCAGTCAACTCTCCCCAGCTTCCAGGCCACTTGTTAAGATAAGCACCCCCACAGCATGATGCCGCCACCACCAGGTTTTACCATGGGAATGGTGAGTTAAGGGTTATGTGCCGTGTTAAGCTTCCCCTTTGCACAGTGTTTTGCATAGAAGACGCATTTTGGTCTTATCTCCATAGAACACCTTCTGCCACATGTTCTTCCTCCAATGTTTTCTAACAAACCTGAGCCCTTCACAGAGAAGCGGTATTTATGCTAACGAAAAATTCAACAAAGCACATCGAGGTCTGTTGTAATGTGACAAAGTGGAAAAAGGTTCAGGTCGTTGTCTTTTTAGACAAGAGCTTCTTTGAGTAACAATCGTGACTGCACAGTGAACCCATCCTACCTGCGAGAGCTCCAGAGACGGTTCCTTTCCCCTGACAGTTGAGCACACGGACCAGGTTAACGCCGGCCCCTCGAGCAACACCCGAATCCGATCCGGTCACAACCCCAGCCAAGTGGGTGCCGTGACCGTCACACTGACTGGCCTGTGAGAAGGAGACGAAGAGGCTGAGCATGGCTGAGGCGGAGATCCCCGTGAAGGCTTTGCTCCTGAGCTGCTGTTAACAAACCTGCCTATGAACTCTGACTCCATCCTCCTCAGGGACGTTATTAAAGTCTGTGATGAGAACTCGTCCTTCAACCTCTCTGTGGGAGCTCTGAACGCTGCCATCCATTAGGTACACCTCCGCCATCTCTCCATCATCTGTAGAGGACGATGTGTGCAAAAGGCAGGTTGAGTTATCTCAGCAGTATGTGTTCAAAGGCTGCCAGAGAGCTGGGCTGCTGTGAGGCTAGCCGAGTGGTTTAACTCTGCAATGGATGCAAAAACATCTGCGCTCCCTGTTTTAAATGTCAGGTTTTTGTGATTTTTGTCAGCTCCTTTCAGAATCGTTTTCATTCTTTACTGTGACCTATAACCTGTAAACCCAACAAAAAAAAGTTGAAATCCCACAGGGACAAACAAAAACTTAACTAAAACTATGTGGTTTCACATATTTACACACATTCGTGTAACAGGGGATACGGTTATCTTTCCAATTAGCCTCCACGTTGAAACTCAGTCCCAACCTACCATCATTTAAAGTACCTCTGAATAACCCTAAATAAACTTTCATAGGTGTTTGCTGGCATTTTCTCCAGTAAAAAGCCATGAACTGCAAGGAGCACCCAAAGCCTCAGGTTGATCTCATTGTTGAAAGGTATCAGTCAGGAGAAGGGTACAAAAGCATTAGAAAGCCTATGGAGCACAGTAACGGCGATCATCAAGAGGAGAAAATATGGTGCAACTCTGATATTTACTAAAAACTGGACATCACTTTAAAATGTATAAAATTAGGAGGCAAAAACTGGTCAGAAAGGCTGTAAAGAGGCCGAAGGAAATTTAAGCGCTGCAAGAATTTCTGGTGAGAACTGGCTGTGTAGCATATGCGTTAAGGTGGATACACAGAAGACTTTCTTTGTGCAGCAAGATGGAGGAGATCATGAACACTTCCAAATACCAATTAGATGGTGGAGTAAAACGCCTGCAGACTTCTGCTGGGAAGCTTAAGATGAAGAAGACCTACTATACATCCTTCGGCATAATTCCAAACCTACGATGAAGATTAAAGTTCCTGAACGGTCCGGTGAGAGCACAGATCTAAATTTGGTGAATATCTGGGGGAGTGATATGATGCAGGAATTGCACAGATTCTAAGCATGTTGGTCTATCTTCAAAAACCTGGCTTTATATCCGGGGTGTCTATACTTTTTATACCCACTGTCGATGTGTGAGCGGCTTAATGTGTTAATAGAATGAATGCAACATGCTGCCGGGTGTTCGAATGGGATGTTTACGGATTTACAGTTTTGAAACTAAAAGATCATCTCAAAAAGAAGTGCTCGAGCCTGACTAAAAGGGAGCGATGCCTTGTTGGATATCCTTCAGGTCAGCTGTAAATAAAACTCATGAGACGTAGTCAGGAGGATTTGAAAGCTGTTATTTAGTACTGTCGACACCATCTGAGTTGTTTACTTGCTGAACAGAGGTCTGGCTGAAGTCTGAAATATCAGCTGTGTTTTGCTGGGAGGTGCAGTGTGGTGCAGGGGGACAACACACTGATCACAATCTCATAAACTCATATGAAACGCCTGCGTGGGGTCATCTGCAGTCCAGGTTGCCACGGTGATAAGAAATGCCAAGCGATGGCTGGGTAATTTAAAATGGATTAACTGAAAGGCATTTCTGAAAGTCTGGTTATTACCTCCTGAGGGTCCGTGACACCTGTAGAAAGTTTTGTATCATCAAACAGAACAACTATTTCAATAAGTGTTTATGTCATCCTCAATATGAAGAATGGACCCATAAAATTGTCTGTCTGGTTTGTACTGGGAGGCAGCAGGATAACGGAATGATACTTTGAAGCAACACAGCATAAAGTCTATTTACACAGTTAAAACAGGCAGGATTTTTTTCAGAATCCTGAAAGACTATATGTGGTGGAGACAAATAGAGACTTACTTGGAGGCAGGTATGTTCCATTTACAGAGACGCCACCATGAGGCTGCAGTAATCGCTGCAGGTTCCAGGGGGCGCTCTGAGCAAAGATGGACGAATCTTCCTCTATGTATTGGACATGAGGAAGCTTCCCCGCCTGACAGGAGCACAACCAGAGGGTCCAAATAACAAATAAATCCACTTGTACTTGTTTATATTTTGCTACAACTTTTTTTTGTCAAACAGCACATATGTCATGTAAAGAGACAAACAAAATGAGCATTCCTTCTTATTTTTGGCTTAACTTTTTCTTAAGCTAAAACCATAAGAAAGCAAAAAATGTCTAAACAAATTTGGATTTTGGCTGAATAACTTGATGAGATATTTGCCAGTTCTGATTCGGATATTAATAATTAACCTCTGTTGACGTGCGTTTTTTCGAGTGGCGAATTCTCATAACTGATGTTACTATTCTTAAGATTGGTAAATACATTTTGCCATGCTAGTTCAATAACGTTGTTAGTTATCCAGTAGGCTGTATACAGTACTGATAAGATTCCATATGTGCAGCTTAGAAAATTGCATTTCGCTGTAACTTTGTCGAACCCCCCGAAATTGATCTTGACAAATCTCTTCTCGTCCTCCCCAAAAATGAAAAGGAATTTTCACAAAATGACAAGGGGGAGATTTCAGAAATTTTAATCCTGAGTTTTGGTGACTAATTAGCTTTGTGGTTTTATATTAGAGGATCATTTTACATAGAGGTCTATAGTTATTTACACTAAAGATAGAGCCAAGTGTTATTTACCAATGACATTTATTGGGAAACATATGCTATCAAGCCGTACATGTTAAACAGCAATGGTAACTTATTAGACAGTTACTCTGGATGGATGTCAAACACGTTCCGCTGTGCACTGGGTGTTTCCTGGAAGGTCCTGATAAAAACTGATCTGCAACATTTTTTCTAAATAGTTGTAGTATAAATGTCTAGGTGTCTTTAGGGTTTCTAAAACTGCTGTAGGGTGGATGGACATTTTAGTTAAACACAGCAACAACCTTCACTTTTATGCAAACCTGTTGCACAAAAAAAAAAATACTTTCATAATTTTTTTATTAAAGGAGCTATACCTGATTGTGCACAAATTCGAATCGTCAGTGAGAACAGTTTATAAGCCCCGCCCCCAGCTGTTTTTCCTCAATGACAAACCCTCGACATGTACGAGACTAATCATGCACCTCCAGCTCGTGCACAATCCTCTGGGGGAAACAAGGCTTCATCAAGGGACTTTTCTTTGTTTTCTTCAACATAAATGACTACATACCTCATAACTACATCTCAGGGAAATCATATTTCCTGATGTGAATGGTCAACACTTGCGAGCACGCCTTGCTGTTTTATACATTACCCTGTCGTGCACGTGCTGGAGGAGCTTCTGCTAAGCAACAGCTCTGCACCTGTTGTACCATTGGCCGAGAAAAGTCGGTCCAGGTTGTCCCCAGTTTGCTGCTTATTACTACTAAAGAAAACCTGAACTCGCAGAATCAATTAGTCACTTATCAAATTATCTCTTTTAACTCATAATACATTGCGTAAAAAGCAATTTTCTTCAAGAGACAAAAATAAATTCAGGTATAGTTCCTTTAAATGAATAGTGAGAAATCAATAGTCATCTAAAAGGTACAGTACAAAAAAAACGGTAGAAAACATTACAGTGAACATGAGAATTGTGACTATACTGCCAGCCACACCTTCTCTCCAGGTGTGATTCAGGTGCAGTAGAGATGGTTTTCTCAGAAAAACTACATACCACATCTGAAAGGAGTGTACATTGCCTTCAGTGAAAGATCCCACAGTTTGGTTCTAGCATGTACATTTTTTAACGATCTGATGCAGTTTTTCCGTTTAACACAGGGACATAATAATCCATGCGTTTTCCCTGCGGGTTTTATTGATGTGTATTCATGTTTCCCTGGGGGAAAAACATGGTAACACGTTGCTGCACAAATCTGTAGACGTTCTTTCTCTTCATGTCAGACTTAACACCAGCCAGTCTGAAATAAAACTTTTAGATGCCTTTTTGTTGACTTTTGCCTGCGAGTCTAGCCTCTTGTACTGTTTTACTGAAACATCATTAGATCAACTTTGTCCAACTGTTTTTAAGGTTTGCTTTTAGTTTCTATTTTTCCATGTTCTATTTTGTTTCTACATTTTATTCCTACTTGCTTTTATTCTGTTTTTCCCCCTGTATTTTAATCATGTAAAGCACTTTGCATTGTCTCTGTACTGAAATGTACTGAAAGTGCTATACAAAAATAAAATTTGCCTTGCAATTCCCAAGGTAATTTTTAATTAACCTCTAATTAAAACTTCCACACAAAGTGTCTTGTAATATTAATATTGAAACAGTGAGAGAGACTGTTTTAATATTTTCAATCTTCTCTGATTTTTTTTTTTTTTTTAAGATCACAGCTGTGACGGGCAGTATTTACCAGGTGAAGGGCGTTGTGGCTCATTTTGACCAGGAAGCCCTGCAGAACTCCAGAGTAGGTCTGCAGGATCTCCAGCAGGTAGCCTCTCCTGGCTGCTTTGGCTCGCAGCCTCCTGATGGTCCTCTGGACCTGAGACTCGTGCGTCCCTTGGTGCAAGATGACCAGATACTGACCGGGCATGCGCCAAGCCGCCTGCAGAGCAGTACAGGAGATATACAGTAAACAGCAGCCTACAGGTGACCTGTCAGCATGCACACGGTTATGATACTGTTAACCATGACAGGGAGATGCTTACATGCGTCTCCTGCACTTTTCTTTTTTTGCATAGATGATTTGATCTAAATGAGAAGTGAATGACTTCTGCTGGGATGTGCCAGCGTCAAGGAGCGTGCCTTTACCTTGTTGCACTTGAGCAACTCTGCAGCGGGCTCGCCTCCAGTTTCAGCCTCATGTCCGTCGTCGCGGATCGCCTCCAGGACCGTCTCGTCGTCCTCGGTGTAGTCCTGCGCGCAGACGGCCGAAGATGCGCACAAACACAGCACCCAGCCAATCCAGCCAGAAATGGGACGCATTGCTCTCTTTCTTTCTTTCTTTTTTTAACCCCCACGGATAAATATTCAATGAAAGCACTGGTGATATTTTTTGTATTAATATTAGTATTATTATTTCAGCCTGACTTCTGCAGATGTTTTTGGTGTCCCTTGCTGCTGCGCGTCCTGTGTGCCACAGCCTGATAACAGCTTCCAACCATCTGCTCTGATTTAAAAAAAAAAGGGAAAAAATCGAAGAATTGATTCTTATAATTTAAGGCGGGGACTGGTGACGTTTCCGCGGCTCACGCCACCTCTTTTGTATCGAATGATTGTCCTCCGTTAAAAACACCTCTTTCTGCGGAGGAGTCATGTTTCATGCTCCCCTGTGATTATTACATGCCAATCAAAGCAAAACTTCCTCCCAGGGCTGGGTTGATGCCGCTTTAACACCGCTATGCAACGTGAACAGCATGTTGCTGCTGGTGATCACTGAACTCAGGCCAAAAGTTTCCACGTTTTGTCACTTCCCAAGTTCAAAAGGATCGCCGTGGATGTGTTTTAAGACGTTTTCAAGTGATTTTTTGAATGAGCGAGAATTTGTAATTGCGTCTATTGTGACAAAGTAGTGCATAGATGGGACGTGGAAGGGAGAGAATGTATGGCTTTAACTTATTTTTTTATCAAAAGTATGACTTGCATTTGTTTTAACTCCTGCTTTACTCCGGTGCCCCTAAATAAAACTCACGGCATCATGAAGACCAAGGAGAGGATCGGGGTTAGTGTGGACGTCTCCCTGAGCAGTGTTCATCCAAAAGCTGAGAGAGTGGGGCACAGCTATAAAATGATCTAAACTAACTCTGGAGGAGCCACAGAGAACCACAGCTCAGGTGGAAGAACATGCTAGTAGGAAAACTACTCATCAAGCCCTTATGGAAGAATGACAAGAAGGAAGCCATTATTGAAAGGAAGCCATGAGAATGCCTGTCTGTAATTTGTCAGAAATCAAACATGTAGAAGAGGGTCCTTTGATCATATCCCTCTGAATTACCCTGGTGGTGGCTGTGGGGACACTGTTCTTCAGTAGGGTTCTGGGAAGCTGAGCAGAGTTGATGAGTACATGGATGAAGCTCAACTTAAAATAAGTTAGAGGTTGCAACAAATTTAAAACAATGACTCCAAAGAGCCAGAATTGCAAAGGAATGATTAGGATCAAAGTATATTACTGTGATAGAACGGCCCAATTGAAGTCTAAAGAATCTGCAGCAAGATACGAACATTAATGTTCCTCCAGAATAACTGAGCTTGAGCTATTTTGCAACCTCAGTTTCTACATGTGCGAAGCTGCTAGAGGCATATCCCTGCAGAACCTGATGCAGGGTTGCTTCTGCTGGAGTCTTCAGAGTCCCCAACAGAGCCCCTGAGTCTGAAACAATCTTCCTCTCCCAGTCCATGCGTTCAACTTATCCCAAAAAAACAGATTTCAGGTCACATTGTGAATAAATCCCTGAGTAATTAGTTATTAGGGGATAATGAAATGTTAATGAAATGTTTTGAAACTAGGGTTGGAGATCCTGTTGCATCCTGTTGCATCGTGGTGATGGTTTTGTGAGAAAAATGTAATCTTTAATTTTCTAAAGCTGAAAGTTTTATTTTCCAGAGACAAAGGCCACCACTTTGGCAAAACTTGCCTTGGCACTTAAAGAGGTTCTCCTCACCGCTGGGCTCACATGGTCGACACATCTTTTCCATGTCATACTGTGCAGTGCCAGACCAGGGTGTCTTTTAAGGGGATCAAAGAGCCAACAATTTGCGGATCGAACTTCTCAGCCTCTCTCGGGAAGCTTACTCTTGGGTGGGGGAAAGGATGTTTCAACTGATCGTCGGACTTCAGATTCAGGAGCAGCAGCGTGGTTTCTGTCCTGGCTGTGGAACAGTGGACCTGATCTTTACCCTTGGTTACTTGTGTGATTTTCAGGTCAGGAGTGATTTGCTGCATGAGGTGGAGGAGTTTGGGCGTGCTGGTATCTTATGAGGAACTGTAGGATGGATTGGGATGACAGACAGACAGTTTGGGGCCTATTCTGCAGTAATGAAGGAGCTGCATCGGTGTGTTGTGAATAAAAAGATGAGGCAAAAAGTAAAGCTCTTAATTTACAGTCCTTCTGCGTCCTGACCCTCACCTTTGCTCACAAGATTTGAATGCTGCCTGAGAGAAAGATATTCTGGTCACAAGGGGCTGAAACTAGATTCCTCTATAAGGTGGTGGGACTCAGCCTCAGCTCAAAGTACAATCTGTGCTCCTCTGCATTGGAAAGATTGATTCAACTCAGGTGATCTGAGCATCTGAACAGGTTACGTCCTGGTGTCACACCCCAGTGTGAGATGCTACTGGGAAGAGGGAAGCAGACTCTCCAACAGAAGCTGCTTTACAACATGGCTTCAGTTACTTCTTGGCCCCTCCAGCTGCAAGTTTTTGATGTGATCTTTAGCTGCTGGCAGCTGTTTTTTAATACGTGCTCAATCAACTTCCTGTTTAAGATCCTATTGCAGACCGTTCGATTTTGCTGAGGATCTAAATCTAAATCTTTTTTGTTGAATGCATGTCTTTCTCTTTTCTAGCTTTTCAAATTTAATAATTTGGTTACCATTTTCATCATCACATTGGATTTTACCTAGTGAAGGATATCCCAATTCATGCTGACTTGTAATCCTTGAAGGAAGAACCCACTACAGCACCTAATCCATGCTTCACCTTACATGAACTGCCAGACATCCGGAGGTTTTTTTAAAAAAAAAAATCTATTAAATTAATCAACAATCTAATTAAATTTTTCATCATAAGGAGAAAATACATTAATATTAGGATCTGGACAAACAGGAGTCATACATATTGTTTTTACTATCATTTAATATACATCTGGTACAAGAGAAGTTCTCCCGGAGAAAGAAAACCAAGATGTTGTTCGACTTTTTTTCTTTCCACCGGGGAATTGTAGAGACCTACTTTATTTAAAACGTCAAAAAGACACACGTTCAAGCTGCATCACTGTCCCTCAAAACCAGTCCATCAATTAGTTGTTGCAGATGAATAACACTGTGACGTGCCTGGCCTAGACCGGGGCCTATCTCTCCAGATAAAGCCCCACCCGCACACCCCAGCCCTGCAGATGTGCAACAGTTCATCAGGTGGAACGGTCAAAAAAAGAAATCCCTCCTTTTTCACTGTAAACAGCGCCACCTTCTGGGACTACCAAGTAAAACATGTTCATCTTTATTAACATTTCCCTGCAGCACAGGTCCACTCATGAACATTTAGCTACTTTCAATAAGGGCACAAAAGTTGCACCATGTGATGTTGGCGCCGTCGGCCCAGTGAGCAGCTTTATGGGGTATCTCCACAGTCCTGAGCGCAGCACCCGCGTCTGAGCTGTGGGACCCTGTGTAGTTGGCCCGGACCGTTGGGGCTCTCTGCTTCAGACCAGGTGCAGCGTGGGACAGCTGCGACACTCACTCTTTGGCACCTCAGGGAGAAATGGCCCACTGCTCGACTTTTGGCAGCCGGAACCCGAACCAGGCTCAGCTTCCCTGAAATCCAAGTGAAGAGAAGGACAGAAATAGAAGTCCAGTTTCATCACAGTGTCCCCATTTTCTTATTTTTTATTTTTTTTTTTTAGCTCTGGGGAGTTTTGCTGAGCAGGCATGTCCTTATCAGGCTGCCGAACGCCCTCGTAATTACAGACACCCAGGCAGGAGATGTGTGAGAGTCTCGTTTTTGACTCAAGTGCTTTAATCGAGAGATTATTAACAGTCTTCTGCTCTCGGGTTACCAGCTAATTCAATCCTCCTTGGTCACAAACGCCGTAGCGTTATCTCTTCTCTTCCTCTCATTCCACTCTTGAGAACAGCTTTCTAGCATAAATTTTGAAGAAGATAAAATGAGTGTCTGCAGCCCATGGAGATGATCTGCTCAGAAATACACGTCTTTGCACATTTAGCTACTTCTACCCACGCCTGTGCAGAAGGTCTTCGTCAAGACCTCAGATGGAGCTGCCGCCATCTTCTTTACCCCTCAGACAGATGTTGCTGAGGTTGTCAAACCCTGTTCAGTCGTGCAGTGCCTCTGACCCTGCAACATGTGACTGCATGCCAAATAATGCTCTTTTTTTGCCAGTCTAGAACTTTGTAGACTTTGGACAGACATTGTGCCATGATTTAGGTTTTTGTTTGGACTGATTATGTTCCACTTCTCAGCCATACTGGCGGATTGACCGGGCGCCTGATGACATTACGATGAGAGGGATTTCTATTACCCGCTCAGCGAAGTCCGGACAGACCGAGAAGCACACAGAACCCAGAAGAAGCCGAACCAGGATTACCATGTCTAACTTGTTAAACTTGTTAAAGGTCCGGTTGCAATGTTGTCCCACCATACTTTTGTTTTTTTCCATATGTCTAATTTTATTTCTTTAAAAGCAGGATTTTTGTTCCAGAGGGAGAAACCATCCAACAACTTGGGCGGGACAGAACAGCCACTTCCTCCCATCCACAGAACAACCTTCAGGCTGGTTCAACCAGCCGTTGTTCTGAGATTCCCCGGTCAGCAGAGCCGGGAATGGCGGCGCTCATTACAAAGCGACACGACCCGAGCCAAAGTAAGGTGTGGGATTTTTTGGGTTGACAAGCCGATTGACCCGGAAGGTTTTCCGCCCCTGGACCCTTCTTTCATCTATCCTCTAAACGTGTCCTTGAATTAAGACATGTAAATGAACTCCAAATGATGAGCAAACCTAAAACTTTAGATGGACTCAGCAGCGTTTGATCAGCTAATAATACTCAGCATTAATTTCCTGCTCCCCCTTTCAAATAAATGTTAATGCACAAAACTCAAAGAAATTTATATTGGTTGGTTAAATTTTGAGTGTAATACTAGATCAAAGCATTAAACCGTATAGCTACTGTTGGAAAAACACGTTTATGGGTTGAGATAAGCAGTGGTCCTAACCTCCACCGCCATGAACGCTTGATGGATCAGCTTTGTGCCAGAGAGGCCACCACAGCCACGTTGGCCATACCGTGGGGACACTTGGCGACAAATGCTGGTTCAGGAATGGGATGCCATCCCACAGCAGTGTGTGGAGGAGGAGGTGGCAGCCTGTGCGTGTTTATTCTACGCCTCACTGAGGTCCACTTATCCATGCAGGGCCGCGGGGCAGGTGGGGGGCTGGTGTCCATCTCCAGCGGTCACTGGGCCAGAAGCGGGGTCCACCCTGAACAGGTCGCCAGGGCAACACAGAGACAGACTGGACAAACAACCATTCTCGCACACACTCACACCTAAGAAGAATTTAGAGAGGCCAATTCTTCTCTGGAAGGAAGCCAGAGTCCTACTGAGGCCCCTGTTTGTTACATGAATACATTATTAAGTTATTCATATGAAATGTTTAGTTGTCTCTTTTTATTTGTCATTTTTGTCTCTTTACCTAATTAATCCCTTAATAAATTAGAGGTACTGCTAAAAGGCCATTCTTAATTTTATTACTTACTAGTTCCAGTCATTATTCAATTACTACTTGAGGTGTCAAAATTGTAATTCTTAAAATAAATATAGTTTCATAATACGTAAACCTCCTTAATTCCTCTTTAAATATTTCATTATTTGGCTCCCAGATTAAGGATAAATGTTTTTCTTCTTCAGATTTATATTTAATAAGCCTGAGGCTGAATTTTTTTATTTCACCAGACTGATGCTTAAATGTTATCAAGCAGCCTAACAGACTGCTACGGCAGACCCGCCCTCTCCTCCCGCCGACACACCGCTGCTGTCACCGTGCTCAGACTAGATGACTGAGCTAGACGGACGGGGCCACCGGGAATCAGTGAGACCTAAATAACCGGCACCGTGCTGTGTGAGTGTGCGTCTGTGTGTCAGACGGTACCTTTCGTCTCTGGCTTCACGCGCAGAACACACTAAATCCTCCAGGCTTTCCTTCTGAATCACAGGTGTCACAATGACCTAATAAACACACATCGTCTTTTACAAAGCCTCCTTCTTGCAGGTCCTGCATGGGAAAAAAATAAAACAAAAAAAACAGAGTGTACCTTAGGGTAGCACTGGCAGAGGCTCCACACTGTCCCAGCACAGACCATGGCGACGCCAAGGACGCACATAGTGACATAGACGTGCGGCTGCTCCTGGATCATGATGAAGAGGCCCAGGGCCACCACAGAGAGGCCGGCCACGATGAGCCCGTATCGATAAGGTTTCCCCTCCACCATCGCAGCAAATCTCCGCCGCCGAATAGAGCGTGCCCTCGTGTGAACTTGAAGCGCAGAGGGGAAAGATGTGGCGCGCCCTTTTGTGTGACAGAGCTTGAAGGTGAGGGTGGAGAAAGGGCAGTCATGGTTCCACTCGGCTGCCTATTACTGCCTGCAGACAGCCTGCTCAGGTCAGGTGTAAAATTGCAGGTGTGCGTCTGTACCTGAAAGGTCACCTTGCTTCAGTCTCCTGGGGGGGGGGAGATCTCACCGCTCAGCTTCTGAGCAGCGCTCCGTTGGCTGTCAGCCTTTGCTTGTTTTTGGAGATGCCCTCCCTTCCCTCCTCTCCAGGGATTTCCTCTCCACTAACAAACAAGCTAGTGTTTATCACGGCCAACACCGGCCCGAGAAAGCTGCTCGGCTATTTGTTAACTCGGGTTTATGGTAATGTCACAAGAAAACTAACAACAGGCGGCCGGCCAACAGCGGCTACACAGCTGAGCGATCAGTAACAATGTGCTGTTAGCATTCTGCTGTCACCGCTTTCCAGCGCAGGAGTCCCATGAAATCCAGCGGGTTAGCAGGATAGCCCAATTTGGTGTCTGAAAGGGGCCAGCATCACTTTGTTGACTCGTGTCCAGTAACCTCCATGTGAAAATGGAACGCTCTGACAAGACACAGTGAAGCCCACTGCATTTGCTATTTCATCGCCCTCCCAATATGTGTTTGGCGGGCACCTAGTACATTTGGCACCGGGTTTGTGCAAGAACGTGGTCTGAGGGGGGGTTCACTCTCGTTTGACACATCTGTTCCTGCACCTACTGCCTGTGGTCTGCCGGCATCCGGGGCCTGAGGGGTTCAGTGTCCTCAGCCACTGACAACACTGTATCATCTGGCCTTTTCAGTCATTCAGCAACTTCGTATGAATGCTAAACTGCATGACCGGCAAACGCTTAAACTACTCACCCCCATAGCAGATTTAGATTAAGAATTATTTTTAGTCAGCCGAGACGTTTGAGTCTGATAAGAAATGAGAACGGATACCTTCAGAAGATAACACAAGATAAAAGCAGAATTAGTTCTATGAACAATATTTATCTGTTCATAATAATAAGAACAATAATATAAAGGGCATTTAAAAAAAGATTTATGCCCCTTTTAATAATTATGGAAAAATCTTTACAGCAACCAGAGCCTTCTTATAAATGCTGAGCAGATTTTTCCACTGGTATTTGGACAATTAATCTTTGGTGATGAGCTTTGAGTTCGGGGCGGTCACGTTCCCATCACCGTCATCTTTAGCTCCCTCCACAGATTCTCTGTCAGACTCAAGCAAGCGGTCTGTCTTGGGCTGCTCGATTCTTTAATCTACATCTTATTCCCAGTCAGCAGAAACGT
Source organism: Fundulus diaphanus (assembly GCA_037039145.1). NCBI lineage: Eukaryota > Metazoa > Chordata > Actinopteri > Cyprinodontiformes > Fundulidae > Fundulus > Fundulus diaphanus. Next base: position 38,446,798 of record CM073128.1, read on the forward strand.
AATGGTAAAATTAATTAGCTGAACCATGATCGGTCGGAGGTATGATATGAATCATTTTGGGCTGAACTGCTGATTGAACAGCAGCTTTGCCCTGTTATTATTATTTGTAGCTTGGAGCTGGTCGTGTTAAACATGGAGTGTCCCAGAAAAGAGCAAAACATACTAAGTGGGGCCTGCTATAGCAGCAAATGTGGGATGATAAGTGGCGAAAACATGCACCTTCTATTATGTTTGTTCACTTGTTAGATTTTATGGGGTTTTTTTTGTTTCTTCACTAATCTTTAACATTATGTCATTTTTTTGTCACTGATTCGATTAACAAACAGAAATGATAATTCAATGTCCTATTAAAGTGCCGGTGATAGAAATCCTCCATTCAAATCATTTCAAAATATATGCATCTCATTTATCCCTCTTTAAAGGGATGCAATAACTCCCTGTTAAAGCTGTTAAAGAGAATTTGCTCCTTTAGGTTCGTTTTTGATGAAACTGACCAAGTGTAATACACGAAACATACATCACCATAGGCTTCTTCGATTCCCTCCAAGTCACAGTGAGCAACAAACCACAGCCAAACGCATACCTGCACAGCTACCCTGAGGGACGATCCCTGTAACTTCACAGCATCACTTAAAGACATCTAGATATTTGAAAAAAACACAGTGAATATATGTCATACTAAAAACGAAGAAAGTATTATAAAAAAGCTTTATTTTTTACATAGAAACATGTTGAACCATATCAAATACAAAGCATATTTCCATCCTGTTCTCAGTGCACGACCCCCTGTTGACCCCTAATGTACGGGATGCATTCATTTCTGCGTCCTTTGTCTATTAGACAAATGGATTTAGCCTGAAAGAGGTTGTTTAAAACAACATTTTAATACAAGTAGATTATTTGTGGAAATGTATGAAAATAACCAAATTTAGCATTTTGTATTGAATACTATATTAGCTGGGAGGTTGAACAGTCTCCTCACAGGAGGAAGGCGACAGGATCGGATGCCACATGGTCAGGACCTAAGAATGGAGGAGGTGCTGGCCTGTTTTCTGAGGTTCTTGCAACCCACTCACTGCTGGGACATGGTGGCTCTAAAAAATGTTGACATCCTTTTAAAAATGGGCCAGGTCTATGTTTCCAGCCCAACATTAGTTTGATTGTTGCACTTTCTTTCATGCTTCGCCTTTCTACATATTATTTTTTGCTTGTATTGTCCGGGACGTACGTAGCGTTATATGTGGAAAGAGTCTGCAGAGTATCAAGGCCCTGTCTTCTTACATCTCAAAACCCTGACATTTTATCAGGGGTGTTGTCAGAATGAAGCAGGTAAGAGGGGAAAAAAAAGAAAAGAAATAAGTGACTGATTGCATCGATTAAATGACATTTAGCCAAGACTTAAACGCGAAAACCCAAGACTGTATATGAGCTCTAGTGAACCAAAAGCAATAAATGTGTTTTAGCAGTATGCATGCTGCGGGTATAGGAAATTGAACTTCAGTACTTCTTGTATTTAAACAGTAGCTTAAAAATATGAAAAGATAACATATATCTAAAGTCACCTTTACCAAATAGCCTTCAGGTCAATCCTTTCCTCTTTTTTCTTATGGTCTAATCCTCACACAGGAAGCCTGAGCAAAATTGAATCCTGATTGGTCAGTTTCAAGGCACAGAGAAGGTTTGCAGCTGGGAGTTCGTCCATAGCACTGACGTTTTAGTCTGACCTCTTGCTTAGTAGAACCGTAGGCACTGAACGGAGTTTAGGATGTCCAACAGGATTTAAAATTCCTGGCTGTTGTCTTGATTCATACATTCAGTGTGTTCAAAATGTTGCTGCACATCGTGCTCATGGTTTAGCTGTTGACTCTGCTCCTGGTTTATCTGCTCGCCGTGCTCCTGGCTCTTCATCACGGTGTCATACGACGGAGGCGGCTCCATGGTCCATGAAGGCGGGGTGGACGGCAGGGAGGGTTCGGGCTCCGGCAACGTGCTGACGGCGTCGGTCGAAATCTCCCGACGGATTCTGTCCAGCCTCCTGGTGAAAACACGCGAGAGACGCCATGAGAACCGCAGTTTTAAGCTGAACCGTAAACCTCCAGAATGTTTAAAGTGCACTTTAAAGCAGCTGTGGCCAATGTGCGGCCTGTGGGCCATTTGTGGCACCCAAAAGGATTTGTGCAGCCTGGGGCTGTGATTTTAAGAATTACACCAATTTGGTCTGCCTCTTGATGTAGATTGACCCTCATTTTTTTAGGGTAGGGTTTTTTTTTAATAGAAAATGTGAGGCAAAACACAGTATTTGTCCTTTATTCAAATATTTATTTATTTTTTTTAGCTTTCTTTTAAAAATCGTTTTATTGCAAACAGGACCACCAACAACCAGCCACTTTAACTCAAAAGTGGTTGGGCACAACCTTTCAATAAGCATGCCGTTTAAAAAAGCTAAACAAAAAGAGTCCTGCATGTCTCGTTGTTGTTGCTGGAAATAAACCAGAAATAGACCAAGAAATCAATTGACTCAAAAATGAGGCAAACTATCTGCCATTCTTTTAATAAGGCAAATGGCTGAGCCCCTTTTTAGGTTTAACACCTACACTGATTTTATAAGTTGCTATGTAAAAAGAAATCTGCGTATGTTTTTTTTTTTCCTTCTTTGAAATATTGTCTTTAGTTTGTTGAGCAGGTAATAATAAGAAAAAATACAACTTTAAAAAAGTATTTTTTGTGGCTCAGTTGTACTTTCAACATAACGTTTTTGGCACAGATGTAATAAAGGTGGGGGACCACTGCTCTAAATCATTAAAGATAATTAACATAACCTGCTCTTCCACACAAGTCACATATGCTTAAGCTGTCAACTAAAGATGAGTAAAGTCAAATAAAAGCAAAGCTAAACACACCATGTCACCTCTCCCCCATTCTCTGCAACCCTAACTTTACATTTTACATTTTCTAGCACCAGGACGAACCCCAGCATTTATTAAACTTATTTTTATAGTTCTGATGTAATATTCTAGTCTTAAATGTGGTGTTTTCTTTAGCTGTAAGTGGAAAGATACTCATAATTCACAGATATTAAGGCTGGAAAACATCTTTCTGTGTGTAATTAATCTATATAATGAGTTTCACTAATAGTGAATGGATTTACTGAAATAAATGAGATTTTCAAAAATATTCTAATTTGCTGAATGAACTTTAGATGCACAAAAATCGAACTTTTATCATAAGTGTGCTTACACAGATGCACACATATCACAGTTAAGGGGTTGATTAGCAGGCCTTCATCATGACATTACATTAATTTAAAATAATCTTTAATTCCACACACTCCAGAGATCATTATAATGGCATGTGCATAAAGCTGTTGCGGTAAACTGCGTGTGCATACGTGTCAACATGATGCTCTTGGAGATGAGTGATCTTTTTCTACTAGTTATGACTTATGAAGCGTTAAATCGAGCCCGTCTTAGACTGAGCGTCATCTAAGGCTGTGGAAATCTGTGGAAGGCTTTCTTAACATCTGATGACATCATGGAGGGGTGGACGTCTGTCTGCTGTCGGTGTTGAGACAGAAGTGTAAAGCGAGTTGGACAGAGACCCTGATGGAGCCCTGATGGAGCACCTGAGAGACCAACAGAGAAGTTGGGCCTAACCGAGTGGGCAGACAAGTCTGATCCACTGCGTCTGCAGTTGGGTATCGTTTTTTTTCTTCACCTGTTTACTCTTTAAAGATTCCAGAGAGCTTCGTCTTGTTTCTGCCTTTCTGCTGCTGCGTTTTGGACCAGATCATCCAGCAAGGTCATAATTCGGTTCTGAATTTCGTAGAGGGGAACCCCCAGACATTCAGAACCTATGCCAGGCGAAAACAGCCAGGAGAGACAACCTTTGAGTCTGGCCGAACAGATGTTTTTCAGAGCTCAGCTGAAGAACAGGACATTCAGAGCCGCGGGTCAAAGACCTAGCCCGGTTCATCGAGAAGTGCCCCAACAGGACCCAGGCACAGAGTGAGGAATCAAGTTAATTAAGGCTGTTTTGGGGCATCAGGACCCGTCGGACCCCAACATCTTCCTCTTTTTAAAGTCCCCTTTCCTGCACTCTTTAAAACTTTCCATGTGACATCATTCAGTTATTTAAAACTTCAAATTTTGTTAAATTTCATGATCTGCTCCGTTGTCTACTTTATATGAAGTATGCCATTCAGATTCCCTGAGAAAGAGACTTTACTCCTTCAGATTACATTTTAGTACACTATTACAGGCTGATATGAGACTAATATATTTTATTTTATGGGACAGATATTATTTTCAATACATTAATTTAATTTAGTTGCTTATCAGTTGCTACAGTTAACGATCCGCTGTTTATGACGCCACTGCACTTCTCCTCGCTACGACATGGGATCACTTCAGCAGATTTCTGTGAACATATAAACCCAAACAGTAATGTTTATGCTGCATGGAAATGAAGAGAATAATGCAGATTACTCTATGTTCCACGAAAATACCAAATAAACCAGTCAAATTACCTAACAGGGAGGAATATCATTGGAAGTTTTGGCTCAACAGCGGTGTCGTGTTGTCAGATACATGAAGGTATTCACAGAAAGATTGTTTACCATTTGTAATACTGTGTATATGTGTGTATATCTGGTAAAGCCCACTAATAACATTACAAGGTTTCCAGTTTTGTTAAATTTAGCCAGGATGCTACAGTGTTGCTAACATGGGATGTCAGCTGGCTGCCTGAAGCGGGGATGTTTTACCTCAGCACCAGTGGACGCTGCCAACAGACTGCCGAAGACGGGAACAGTATGTTCTTTATTCTGGATGAGTTTTGTTACTTATAAGGCAGATAATGAGCAATCTTGTTTGTATAAATAAAGTTCCCTTTTCCGTCAAATTAACCTGAAGCAGGGGTTTAATTGACATATACATATATGTCTATTTCACATTTATTGGTTGTGTCATCCACTTACATTTTTGTCTCCCGGCTAAAAAAAAAAAAAGACTATCTCCACGAACTACGACTGCATGACCTTAAAAGGTGGGGCCATAATCAGCCAATCTCTTGTGTGCTAGTCTTCACGAAATGCCTTTACGGTCTTTGTCATGCTGTGCGCTTAAACCTGGGATCTCTCTCAGCAATCTTGCTGGTTTCCCTGAAACAAGTGAAGGAAATATGGAAATGCAGCCCAGTTGGTTTGTCCGCAGAGTCCATTGTTCGCTCCGCCAGGGGTTTCCTGTCTGCTAGTGGACTGCCAGTTCATTATTTTGGAGCAGACGTCACAGCCGCTGCCACCCAATTGGCTTTGGTTTTAAGAAACTTATTCAGTGGACATCTAAAAAAAAAAAAAATGGTACAACCCGTTACTCCGAAGGATAAATTATATTCATTTTGGTAATGCTTACATTCTGATTGTGCTTCTATCTATATATGTTTCTGCAGAGTCGTACAGCTTAAAGATTTCTTCTAAATCTCTGAGCTTCTGTTTTGCTTAATTTTTTTGTCACCTGTTTCAGGTCATCTGACTAATTTTTACATCAGACAAAGGCAACCCAATAAATATAACTTGCATGTTTTTTTATGTTGGTTTTATTTGTTAAGAGGGAAAAAAACACTATTTAAAAGTTATTGCCCCTTAACATAAGATCTGCCTTGATCTGCTATCAACAGATTGGCACTTGTTGAGATAAGTTTTAACCCACTCTTATCTGCAAAATTCTTTTAAGTCAGACGTTTTGAGGGGATTTCAATCATGAAAGTGAATTTCAATCACAATCATGATTGTGAATCTGAGATCACGCCACACCATCCTAATAGCATTCAAACCTGGACTTTGACAAAGCCGCTCCAAATCCTGGATTTTGTTTGGAGTTGTTAAGCCATCCAGAGATGGATTTGCCGGCGTGCTTTGGGTCGTTTTTATTGCTGCGTCACCCAAATTTGTTTGAACTGATGGCCAGACTTTCGCCTTTAGGATTTTCTGCTAGAGAACAGAATGTGTGGTTCCATCAATGACAGCAGGTTACTCCTGTCAGGTCTTGAAGCAGCAGAGAAGCCCCAGACCCTCACACTAACACCACCATGTTTGACTGAGGGTAACATTTCTGAAAAGCTGAACTTAAAGCGAAATCTCTGTCTGGTTAGTTCCCAGAATATTTTTCCCAAATCATAAAGTATTTTGATTAAGTGTTCTTTTAGTTCAGCATTGGTTTCTGCCCTGGACTCTCCAATGGATGCCATTTCGGCCCAGCCTCTTTCGTACTACTGAATCATAAACTATGACCTTAACCCAGACGCATGACTCCTATAGATCAGGGGTGTCCAAACGTTTCAGTACATGGGCCAAAAGTGTCAAGAACTCAAGAACCAAAAAAATTAACAGAATTTTTTAAACCAAAAAAAAGCCATTGATTTTATTTTTACCTGCTCCACAAAATATGATCATTTTAAATAAATAAATTTGTTAGATTTTTTATTAAGAAGTGAATGTGTAAATTATTGTAGATCCAAAGTTTAAAAAGGGTTTTGCTCATTTGTTGCATTAAAAGATGGTCATCCCGTTTGCAAATTATTTTTGAATAATTTGACTCGTTAACAATAATAAACTTTACTCTTTTTGGTCTAGCAACATAACAGTATTTGGGTCAGTTGTTCTTTGAAAACACGTGCTGTAATTAACCAATTTTAATAATTGAATTAAAGGAAATTTTAATGCACCAAAGTCTGTGTTTGAGTAATTAAATGTCATTTAATAGATGTTACTATGAAATTAAAGAGAATGTCAAAAGTGTGTTTATTAAAAGATGAATACTTTGTGTTGTACTTTACATTTTCAATTGTAGGATTTTAACTTTTCTGTTAGAATTTTGCCCTAATTAAAAATTAGGTGGACCAAATCTTTGTTGAGATGCAGTTGGGGGGCCACCTAAAATCAGTACAGGGGCCACAAATGGCCACACTTTGGACATGCCTGCTTTAGATGTTGTTCTGGGTTCTGATTCTTCGATGCACTCTGGTAGCCTGGCCACTCCTGGGAAGAATCACCACTGTATATGTTTCTTTATTTCTGAAGTTAACAGATAAAGGCTCTTACACTGGTCTGCTGAACTCCTATAACCATTGGAATTGCTTTGTATCCCTTTCCAGACTGATGGGTTCAGTTTTCTACTGCTTTTTGAGATCCTTTAGTTTAGTCGACTTCATGCAGGTGAACTGATTTTTTGACTCTACAGGTGGTTAATCCCAGTTAACTAGTGATTTAACCAGGGGGATGACCACTTTTTCACACAGAGCCAGGTTAGTTTGGAGAGCGTCTTTCACCTTAACACGTTTATATTTACTTGAGTTATCTTTGTCTAATATCAAAATATTAAAGTTTGACAAAAAAGAAAAAGAAAATTATCACGGCTGCTATTCTATTAATCTTCCACAGCAATGTAGTGGGTCTTTTCGTTGACTGGCCGCTGAATGCCTGCTAATACTGTAATTTAAGACGGTGAACATGCTCCACATAAGTGCTGATGATAAGAAAGGTAAGCATGCTGGGGAGCTGAGTTTGGGATGGACTGAAGGTGAGGACGGTGAAGTCTTAATAAAACCACTGACCCAGGCCTATTTTATTCACATTTTAAATATCTATCCCTGAGCCTAATTGTCAAGTTTTAAAGTAAGAACAACACAATTAGTGTTTTTTTTTAATGGAGAAGGGCCCCAAACAATGTTATTCTTTCTCAGGTATCCTTCTGTTTTCTCCCCGAACCCCAAGTTGGGAGCCACCACTTCACTCCACCCAAAACAAGTTGTGAGATACTGATTCCTCTCCAATCTGCTGACACGGAGATTTAAAGCATGTTTACCTTTGTATGGCCAGGGCTTGCTGTGGGCTGAAGCGTGTGCCTGTAGGGGGGTGCAGGAGAAAGTGGCCAGGCACTCCCACCTGGAAATTCTTCTTCGCCATGCAAACTCCTGCCACCACCAGGCTCAGACCCCCCATGCCCAGAAATATCCCAAGTACCATCAGTGGGACTTTCGTAGGGCTGGAGCTATAGCTGAAGGCCATGATTGCTCCGGAGATCATCAGCAGGAGGCCCAGACAGAGCAGCGTGCCATGATGGACCGACATCTCAGGAGCTCCTGCCCTCCAGGGCTTTTTTTCTTCCTGTTCCCGCAGGAGGGGAGAGAGGAGACAGATGAAGATGTGTGAGTGTGTGTGTGTGAGAGAGAGAGAGAGAGAGAGAGAGAGAGAGAGAGAGAGAGAGAGAGAGAGAGAGAGAGAGAGAGAGAGAGAGAGAGAGAGAGAGAGAGAGAGAGAGAGAGAGAGAGAGAGAGAGAGAGAGAGAGAGAGAGCATGTGTGCAACATGTAAATAAGAAGTGCCAGATAGTGCGCGTTTGTGCGCGCAGCCATAAGCATCGATCCTCTCCATACCTGCAGGGAAACCGCGCTGAGAAAGCTTGAACATTACTCCTCTCCAAGTTATCAACTTGGATTCTCTCGTCAGGCGTGATCCCGAACCCAGGAAAAAAAAAAGAATCGCGGAGAGCCGATCTATCCAGCCCAGTCCGAATTTCCTGCGAGTCCGCCGCGCCTCTATCATAACCCAGCCCCTCCGTGGCTCTGTCGCCTCTTTCGCCGCTGAACACTCATATCCGCCTTTTAGTGTCACCCCAGAGATTACAACGCCCACGATCTGGTAGATCGGAGTTGATGTTGTTTGTTGCCGGGGGTAGATTTCATCTGGTCACAGCAGCAGCAGCAGGAGGAGCAGGAGGAGCAGCTGCAGTGGAGGAAGTGCTTTTATTTTTTAATGAGGAAGGCTTTCACTGACGAGGAAAGGAGGGCAGGCCGTCCACGCGGTCTGAACATCGTCACTGTGCCGCTGTTTGGGCAGGCTGTTTGCACACAGAGTTACTGCCGCAGTTAAAGATGAGCGGTTCCAGCTGGAGATGGAGCCGATCACCCAGTCCAGCCTGAAGCAGGCCACAGATCAAATCCTGGGCCTCTTTATTTGGGGGCTCATCATGCTGTCTTAAACTTGTTCACACACACACACGCACACACACACACACTAAAGAAGCCTAGTCTACACAAACCGGTAACTTTTTAATCACTTAAGCAGAAACATTAAAAGGTTTGTTAAAAATGCCAGATACTGAACCTGGCAGCACCAGAAAATGACCTGTTGAAATGAAGATATTCTCATCTTGTGATAGCTGGATTATCAAACTGAGATTTTCAATTCAGTTTCTCCCCAGATTCAGATACCTAACTGGGACAAATCGTCTAGTTTTAAGCATGCGAGATGATCGAGTTTTTAAAATCCGTAGTTTTTTTTTTTTTTTTTTTATCAATTTAAACCTTCATCCTCGCCATGTTCAGACAGGCTGATTCGTGTTTGCTACTGAGCTTTTTGTGCCCACACATGCAACAGGACGATGCTTTTAAGTAAACCACCTGTAAACCACCGTTAATACAGGTATTAAAGGTATTTGCTCCATACATTAAATAATTGAACCACCACATTTTTAGTCACAACCAGGTCTGATTACTGCCTGACCTGTAGGCTAAAATGTCTCCAAAGGCAACACATCATGCCCCTCTCTGAAAAGATCAGAGATATTGACATTGTCAGTCTAGAAAGAGTTGCAAAGCCATTTTCAAGACTCCAGAAAACCACAATGAGAGCTATTGTCCACAAAAGGAGAAAACGTGGAACAGTGGTGAACCTTTTTAGGAGTGGCCAGCCTACCATTCCAGGAGCGCAATTAAGACTTACCCAGGAGGCCAGAAGAGAACCCAGAACAACATCTAAACCCCTGCAGACCTCACTTGCCTCAATTACGGTCAGAGTTCAAAATTCAACCACTGCTGACCAAAAGGAGCACAAATGCCCATCTTTTATTTGCCAAAAAAAACATCTTAATACACAGTACTGAGGAGACATTTTTGGCAGATGAACATCCCTTTCAGTCTCTCAAAACTAGCACATTATTACAGAAAAAAGAACATCATGCCAACAGTCTTTGGGGCTACTTTGTTGGTTTAGTAAGTTGCCTTAATCAAAGGAATAATGAATTCTGCTGTCTACCAAGAAATCCTGAAAGAGAACGTTTGCCCATTGGTGCCCTTGAGGGAAAACCCCGAAGCAATGTATAATCTATAATTATGTGCATAATTCAGGTTAAATTGACCATAAAAGATACATTTCTCATCATTATGAATAAAGGTCATTGAGCTGCTGCTCAAAGGCTCGTGACTTCCTTTTCAAATATCTTCATTGTTCAAATCTCAGCCAAACTTACTGGTCATCAAAAAACCAGAATACTTGATGACTTACCAGTAAAACAGCTTTCATCTGAATCATGGCTTGCGGCTTTCCATTGAAAGCTTTCCATTCTTCCAAACTGCGCTCTCGAAGGAAGAAGAGTTGTTATCATATTTCTTGTTTTCACTCATTGGAAAAAAACAAGCATTTAACAGTTTACTGAAGATTTTAGAACTGAATTAAAAAACCTTTAATGTCCCGCAAAGGGGGAAATTCGGGCGTGACATTGGCAAGAACACGTAGACAGAATCCACCGGAGTGACACACTAGATTAAGTAACATGAATAAAAAACCTAATTTAAAGAGAATGCAACTCATGAGAAAGCAAAAAAAAAAATCTGCACAGTTATTAATAGATAATACCACACATTCAGGTAAAAATGTATACAATATGTAAAAAATGCAACATTCAAGTTAAATAGAGGAAAGACACCAGCCAATTTACAGAATGGTGTGAGGTAACTATGCAATATGCAATATTGCACGAGCAAACACCCCAGAGAAGCGAAAATGGATTTACGATCGGATCAAAAACCTGTGCAACCATTAGGATGTTTGTAAACACTTACTGAGTCTGTGGTGATCAGAGCAGATGGAGAGAAATATCAATTCTAATTATTAAGCCATGTCTATTTGCAATTGTTCTTTCCTTTATGACATCCATCCATTTACGCCATATGCTTCAAATGAAAAAATAACGTACAGGATGAAGATGAAACAACAGATGACAGATGGGTGTTGCTGGAGTTGCATCACAACATCAGTGGCTGATTCCCTGTGAGGGCAGATTGAGATGAAGCTTGAGATGCACATAACATAAAACTGACACATGAATAAGATCTATCCCCCCTCATCCCCCATGAGAGACGCATCCATCAACACTTTTATTGTTTTGGGATTCTAATATATAATTTCTTTTAATTGTCTGTCTAAACCAAACCATATATTTCTGTTTCTTAGGAGCTGCTTAACAAAACTACAAGGTTCTGACAACAATGAGAGATTCATCTTTCATGGCAAGTTTAGCACAGGGTAAATTATGTGTCTTATGAGTAAATGCTTTGTCCCAGGCTGTCTGCATATTAAGGCACAGATAACTTAACAGAATTTGAAAAAAGGATGAATTGCCATAACCCACGTCAATACTGAAGGATTAAATTGAATAAAAGACATAAAGAACAGATTTTTAAACCACAATCACTGTATGTGCTCCATACTGAAACAGGTTTTCCATGGTGTTGCTCTCGGGGGGGGTGGGGGGGGGGGGGGGACATAAAAACATCATGTCAGACAGTTCCTGTCTAGTTATCCTTATCCTAATTTACATATCATGTTCTTGTGATAAGTTAATGATTTATGAAAAGATATTATGATAAGATTTATGACAAGTGACAAGATATGATTATTTTAAAAATATCACAAAATCATATCATTATTGGGGACAGCTCCCTTTTTCTGGGTGGTGGGGAATCTGCATTGACTGGAAATATACACATAAGCAACAGAAAATATGTTTGAGTTATGATTAAAAATGTTTTTTTCTTTTCTAAGCTTAAAAAATAAAATAAATGCATCTTCTACAGTACTTCTTCCAACCTTACCTCACTGAGTGTTTCAAGAGGAGAATGAGCCAAAACAACTGGTAAAAAATCAATGCAAATCCATTTTATTTGTAGAAGCACTTTTTAAAAACCTATTCTTTTAACCACAGTGCTGTGCTGCACTAAAACAGTCCAAACCAAGACATAAATAATTATAGAATAGAACAAAAAAATGTATAAAAGCTGAAATAAAACACTACGAAGACTGAAATGACTCAAATAAAAATAGAAGCAAACAATCTCACACAGTTTTGCTTTTATGCCATCAAATTTAGAAGAGGTTGAATGGAGCATGGACTGTTTGGCTTTATAGGAAGATACATTTTACAGTCATATGCACAACAGTGAAGAGAGATACCATGTTTTCTCAAAACTGACCCTAAAGAGATAAAATACAATGCAAAAAAAGGAGAGGGACAAGAATTTAACCTTGAGGAACTCTGCAGGAAAGACTTGGTGAAATGGATTTTAAGTTTTCACTGTGAACGTTTCTGCTGGTATAAACTAAACTTGTCTAATGTCGATTCTTTAATCTCAAACCAGTATTCCAAATATTAGATAGAGATACGGTGGTCAATAGTATCAAATGCTGCTGTTAGGTCTAAAAATACCAAAATCACAAAACATCCAGAATCAGTTGCTAAAAGAATGTCATTAAAAACCCTAAACAAGGCTGTTTTTCTACTATGTAGATGTTTAAAGTGTAGAAATCGTCTGTCCTGCAGTATATGGGTGAAAAATGGGGTAGAATATTGCAACACAGGAGGATCACATTCACTTAATACGTGACAAGAATAAGTCAAACTGGAACAAAATACAGAAAACGACTAAAAGAAAATTGATACACACATGATGACAAAAACCAACTGCAAATTTTCATTATTTATTGTTTCTCATTCTGGTTCTTTGGTCCAGCCCTGGAACACGCACACTATACATGTGTTCCTATTTTTTATTTGACCTTTATTTATCCAGGATAAATCTCACCAAGAAATAAATTCTCATTCTCAAGAGAGACTAGAAATTCAACCCAGATCAAAAAAAAATTTAGGTGCAAGATTAAAACCCTCTGCAGAATTTTATTAATGGATAAAGAAACAACCACGTGTTTTATTAAAGAAAATGTCTGACATAATCTGGCATAGTTTTTCTTATGCATTTTCCAAGTATAATGACAGTCAGACACATAAACATGCACACACTGTGATATTATGCAGAAGGTCTCTGTGAACCATCCGCAGTGCTGCGATTCCTATAGGGTGCTTTTATTGTGCTTGTTCAGTCAAAGATTAAAATAGTGCAGCACAGCTTCTTCCTTACAATGAATAGTGAAATGTACTGTGATGGCAGTAGTATCAGTCATTCATATAAGTTTGGCCAACTCGTAGTTTGCTTGGACAAACTACAGTAATTAAAGCTCCATCAGAATCATTATCCTGTGATCTAGGATAAAGTTTTCTAGTTGCTGCTTTTCTTTAGCTTTTGTACAGAAATATAGCATATTTGTTTGAACAAGCAAAGAAGAAATATGGTTTAGTAAGCTAGTATGAATACAACTGTAAACCTTGAAAGCTGTAAATTCCAAGTTGTAGTTGAATGCCCAATGACAAAGAATGATACAAGTTCAAAGCACCTGGAAGTCAACTTCCAGGTAGCATTTTTAATAAGGCTGCACTTGGAAAATCAATTGAACTTCAACAACACTAATGTCATTCTCTAAAATGTACAAAACAAAAACATCTGTTACCTCAGTTGCCCCCCCCTCCACCCTTTGTAATATTTAAAAGCTGAGGATGCATTGCCAGAGAAGTGCAGTGGTCTGTTGAGCAGATGAAAGCACATGTGGTCAGATGAGTCATTGTTCCCCTGCTTTCAGCCCACTGAGGAGCATATGTGTGCCACACAAAGGGGAAAATTACGTTTGTTTGAGATTCTTTCCACCAAAGAAAAGAAATATTTGCAGCTTTGCAGGTAAAAAAGACAACAACTAAGGGGATCCCAGAGAATAAAAGTGTAAAGGTATTTGTTGAAATACAGGAAGAAATACAGGAAGTCTTAGTGCGTCTTCTTTGCCTCTGCTTCCATGGTAGCATCCTTTCAAGTACTGTCTTCTTTTTCCATCAAGCTCCTGGTGATTGTCAAGGCTTGGTACACAAAGGTCTGTTGGAACTGTATGGATGGTATTACCTACAAAACAACCATTCACCAGACTCCTCTTTCTGAAGTCCTGTGAATGTTGGTATTTTGTAACAAGGCCTTCAACATTCTAACTCATTTCAGTCAAAGTGATAAACAAACTCAAGGACTATATATGGGGCCTCTTAAAAAGCCACAAATCAGAAAGACAGCATATCTTGATGTGACAGCAATTGTGTGTCCTGCCTTCTACAACTCAGCTAGATGCAAAATCCTTTGTCTCTCAAGGTTGCTTCAATACCATTTTATTTAAAGATGAAAAAGAAAAACACAAGTTGCTCTGATTGGCATTAATCATTATCTTTGGATTCCTTTACATTCATTATGCTCATCCAACATTTAATGTGCTTCTGGAAGTCCTGAAACTGTCTAGTTTCTGATTGAAATTCTCTGTATTGTGAGTATTTGATAAGTCTGGTCTATGACAGCTTAGCCGTACAGCTACTCTCCAAAACATTCACTTCCCTGCTAAAATGCCAGCCTGTGTGATGCAAAACAATAAGATTTTCAAAAGATTTTCCACACATAATATGAGATTTATTCTGCACATTTCAACTAAAAAGCAAAGCAATTTGTTGGGGGTTCTAAAAAGAAAAGGTATAACCAGGTTGCATCCTTATGCCCTTGATATAATGTTCTAATGTAATGTTTAAGCACCTTCTGATTCCTTTCCGGCATTCAGTTTACTTGAGCTCACACCTCCTTCTATTGTGATTGGCCTTCAATATATTTCATTTTCTTTGATGGATGTTCATGCCTTTACCACATTTTTACTATTAGCTTAGACGACAGTTTGCAGGGAGTGTATAACGTATTAGAAGGATCTCACTGTGCAAACATATCAATCAGGAGTGAGGACAGTCGTAAATAACTAGCATAGTAACATTACAATAGCTTGACATGTATTCCCTCGTATGTAAAAAACAAGATGGCAAACGGTCAAGGAGGCTGCAAACACAGAGGCCGACTGCAACACTGAAGGAGCTGCAGGAATTTCCAACAAGGAATAGTTGAATTCAACTTGTGACAAAAATCTCTAATACTGTCTATATCTCTAGGCCAAGGTCTATGGTTGTGAGACAGAAGCCTTTTATTCACAAAGAAAGCAAACCATTGGCGAAAAAAAATAATCCCCAAATCTTGCGGGTAAACATGTCATGGTCTAATGAATCCAAACCTGAAGTTTTGAGCAACAGTTTTGTTTGTACAAATATCAGAAAGTGTTTCTGCTAATAGGCTGAAGATGAACTGATTTTTTCAGCATAACGGTGTGTATAAGCATTCACCCAAATCCACCTACACGTCTTTTTATGAGCTAAAAATTAAAGTTTTTGACTGAATTTAGAATTAAATTCGACAGACAGACGGTTGTCACCATAGGGCTGCAGACAGTCTTAGAGATTCTGAGAACTTGAGCAAGATAAGAAGGCATAGTGGGCAAATAATAGCAAGTTAAATGTAGGGTGCTGACAGACTCCTGCAAAAGAATAAGTACTGAAATTGAATCAAACGGTACCTTCAACAATGTATTAGGTTAAGGATGGGCACACATATGCCAGAATGTTGCACCTTTTTATATTTTACCCCCACTACCAGCAAATTTATTTCATTTTATTCTAGCATTCTCTGCACTCCTCACACTGTGCATCTGTGTATGAATATGTGCACATATACATCACTTCCACCTCTGACATGTACGTAATAATAACAACGATAATGGTATTAATAATTTACTCCTTGCATTCAGCTCATTGCACTATTTACTATTGCACTATTGTCTCAA
The DNA here is from genome assembly GCA_037039145.1 of Fundulus diaphanus. Taxonomy (NCBI): domain Eukaryota; kingdom Metazoa; phylum Chordata; class Actinopteri; order Cyprinodontiformes; family Fundulidae; genus Fundulus; species Fundulus diaphanus. The sequence goes on from CM073128.1 coordinate 38,462,704, forward strand.
TCTGTCAGTTTTCTTTATAGTTTGTACACGTGTGTTCGGTATACTGCAGACTGTGTTTGATTATATGACTGTATTTTTGTGTTCTTGTATTATTTTATAAGTAAGCACATCATTAGCATTATACAATCCAAAATCAAATTCCTCGCACATGTAGACATAGCTGGGAAATCAAACTGATTATGATTCTGATTCAGAATGGTGCAAGTTTTTAGTCATATTATATGTGGAAAATATTGGAAATTATACAGCATTGTCTAGTTTATTTTGTTTTATTTTATTATTATTATTTTCCATTTAATAGCTGTTTGTAGACTTTTGAGATCCTCCATATTATGCTTTGAGGCTTATTATGGATGGGGAAAAAGGGAAAAATGGATTTTCTAAAATGTCCTCTTAAATCTAAGTTCAAATGTGAATCAATCTCTTTGTCCCTGTTTTAGTGTTGGACTCACTGCAAAAAAGAAGTGTATATAACTCCATTCACAAAAGTTAGGATCTGTCATTTCTTCGCTGTAAGTCATTCATTTCATCTGCATTAAAGCTCAGTGGTATAAATGATTAAGGCCTTGTCCCTTTAAATGAATTAGCCTCATGCAAATAGAGGTCAACAATATCATTGTTCATTAAAGCTTCTTGCTTCAGAAATAATATTTAATTAAAAATGTGAAACCCACAAATCAATAGACATGCCATCATTACATTGTTTATCTTTTTTAACCCACCTATCTAAAACGGAAGAACTCGCCTCGTCACAGTGTTTTTGCCAAGCTAGGCTAAGCTAATGTGCTGTGACTACTTTTTAGTTTATACTTCATTTATAATAATATTATCTCTAATACATGTTTTGTGATACAAATCATCCTGTTAATCCCTAAAAAAACTCAATAATATCTTAACCCCCTCAGTATGGAATGTACATAGAATTTTTAAGCTAGCTCTATATTTGTTCGCGATAGACAGAGGGTCATTGTATTTTGAAATGTTGGCTTATGGGGCTTTACTTTGTCCAAATTACCTCAAACCAACCTCCTCATGTTTAATTATTTAACATAGAAACAAAATTCTATAAATTAGGGAGAAGTAATAGGCTTCAAACGAATCATGACTTTGGTTGCTAACATCAATTTGTTCCTATTTGTCACCTGGTTTGACATTCAGAGAAGATGAGCTGTCACACCTCAAAGCTGATCTCTCTCGACTGTCCAAACAAGGGCTCTGTTGCCAGGTGCGTGTCTGAATATGCACGGCGTAGATGTGTAGAGCTACAAGTGGTCTTGATGGCAACTTCATACGGTGGCGGGGGTTCCAGCCATGGTGGAGGACGAGGTGCCGGGCTTAACCCACCACAGTCCATGGGTGGATAGTCAAAGTCTTCACCACGGGCGGCATTCCTGTGGCATTCCATTGTCCTACAACCAGAAAAAGTAGGACATAGTTTGACAGTGCTCTCCATAATTACATCCACTATTTGAAAAAGTGATGAAAATGCCTCAAAATAAAATAACATTGTGTTGCGATACCATAATCATATATAGGATTTTTTTTTTTTATAATCTACCTTAATTTTATCATAATTATTTATTGCTTAAAAACATGTTGCTAAATATGTTTTTAACAAAACTCATACATACTCAGTTTATTGGCCCTCTGCCCTTAAAACTGACAATAAGACATAATTTGTGTGAATCTTCTCCGGTAATATGCCATTCATCTTTGCACATTGTCTCAAGATCATCCACATGCCTTGGTCTTCTCTTATGCTCTCTTCACTTAAGCTCACCCTACAGATTTCCTCTAAGATTTAGGTATTAAGACCAAGATGCCCTGAAAAACTGTTGATTTTGTGTTTGGTGAAAGAGTTCTCTGTTGATGGGGCCATATATTTTGAGAGCATCCTGTTGAAAGAACCCAATAATGACTCAGTTTTCCCCCGGAAGTCACCAAATTGAAAATAAAAATTGTCTTTGTCTCAAAGAGCCCAATCCAACCTGGTTCCGGTCTTTGGAATAGAAAGAATCACAGTACTTCAATATCACTGTGCTTTAACATTGGGCATCTGGCGCTCTTCCACATGCTTATCCTTTGTTTCACAAACATCACAAAAGCACATTTGTGATAGTAGGATAGCATACATCCCAAAAAAGGATGTCTCATAGATAGTGTTAAATGGTTGTCATGGAGACTTATTGACCCTAAGACACCTCTTTACCACTGATCTCAAATATTTTAGAGATTTTTCTACCCTTTTCCTGTATGGTGAAAAGACAAATATAGGTCAACATCCAGACATTTTTTAATCACTTCATATTAGCATTTAAACTTTTAAAAGCTTATTTTATTGTTCATATGAAGGAATTTTGGCATGTAACTAGTGTTACAGAGCCACTGATTTATTTCAGCAAACATTACCAAAACATATCGCTTAACTGATCTTCATTGCTCAAGTTTTATAAATTTCATTTTTTTAAAATCTATGGAAGCTTACAGTAATTTTTTCTTTCTGAAACTAAAGATATATGTGTTTGATAAGTTGATCAACAACACAACCACAAATGTGTTCATACAATATATACGGACTCTGTCTATATTTCAGGCGTGGCAGTGACACACACAGATAGGGTCCTAGAAGGCAACATTTGTTTGGTGCTGTGCCCCAGATGTTGTTTGTCTTTTGTGGAATGAAAGTGGCATTAGTGCGTGAACAGTCAGCGGGAAAATTTAGTTACCTTCGCAAACTGAAATCCGAACCCTTATGAAAAGGGCAGCATTAAAAAGTACAAACCCGCTGGGATGTTAAATGGTGAAGGTTTTCTTGTTCTTGTTTTTTTACTCTCGATTTAACCAAAAGGCTTAGAAAAAATAAAACTTAGCAGTATTAAGAGCTGTGCCGTTTAGATTCTATAAGAAAATAAATAGGTACAAACTGTACTTGCACAATTAATATTTACAAAGAATGCCTTTTTTTTCATTCATTTCACCCACCTGGGCAGAAACACTGACTGGGACTCTGGGAATCGACTCAGCTGAGGAGAGAAGAGAGCATGGCTCGGGTAGTTGGTGTAATCGTTGTACGGGTAATGGGGACAGTCCGGGTCAAACTCCCGGTGGTTGTAGTTCACTACATTTTTGCTGTTCATGGCCCAGAATAGTCCCAGGATAAGCATGACCACTCCCAGCACCACGCAGCAGAGGGAGAAAGCCTGCAGGCGGCTTTGGTAGTGGGCCAGGAAGGCTGTGGAGCCTCCGGTCACAATGAGGAAGGCTCCGACGAAGATCGCTCCGTGGTGCAGGGAAGGCATCCTCCTCCAGGACTGCAACCTGTCTCTGAGGTTTCTGCTTGGCTGGGACTGGCTGGATGGTGTCATTCACATATAAACAGCAGCATAGAGTGCGGTCTCCGTGCACTCTGACGAAGACCAGAAATCCAAATGATTTAAACCACCGTTACGGAAACCCTGACAGAGAAGTCCTGCTAAATCCTACTGTTTGGTTTCCATCTTTTCCATCTCCATTAGTGCTGAAACACTGATGATCATATAGTCCACGTGTTTATCCTCACTCCCCGGAGCTCCGCTTCTTTTGAAAGGGGTCTCAAATTGTTGGTTTGTTGCAAAACTAAAAACAAAAAGCAAGAAAGCGATGATAGCTTTGATGCGCATCAGGCTAATGTTGAGCAGCTGTGTGTTTATCATCAAGCCAGATGGACAAGAGGACGGCAGAGCCCATTAAGAAATCTTTACTGGCGCCCCACCCTCCCTCTAATGTGTCCGAAGGGTACCACTTTAGCCTGCGTGCGTCTGTGAGAGGGAATGAGACAGGAAGAGGTACAGAGAGTGAAAGAGTGTGTGTCAAAGCAGTTTTTTCTGAGCACAAATGAGCATAATATAGAGAGCAATTTACAGTGTGCCTGGATCTTTCATTAATCTGTGTTCTAAGATGCACTTTGACTCTAACCTCAGACCACTAATCAGTTATAGAAATGTATAATGTGCAGCCAGTCTTAAATAAAGACAAGAAGTATATCCTGTAAATGGAAACCTTACAGCTTGGGTTCTAAGTTCACCTCTGACCTATCCCCTCAAAAATCATGTGAGCAGCTGCATTCAGGGACGAGACCTGCTATCAGCTGCACTCTGGTTTGCCAAGGTTAGTGTTTGCGTATTTTCTGTATGGGACTGTAAATGTTTGGATTTTAGGTGTTCGTGTTACCAATGCTTATGCAGCCGGTATAGGAAGGTGCGAGGAGGCGGTGGCCTCAGATTTGGAGGAGACCAGGCCTGGGAGCAGGCTACGTCCAAGCCAAGGGTGTGATTACTTTGTTTTTGCTCTGGCTCTCAATAAAATTCTGGAGCTTGATGGAATCATTGTTTCCTTTTGTTTAATAAGTAACCGAGGGATCAGTTCTCATTATCTTCCGTTACAACCCTTTCAACTGCTTTACATTTGTCACGTTACTAGCATCAACTTTAGCTTTATTTCACTGTGATTATATTTTATAAACCAACACAAAGCAGTGTATAACTGAGAAGTGGAAAACTATTCAGCATCCCTGAGTCAGTACTTTGTTGAACCACCTTTCTTTGCAAATACCACTACAGTTCTTTTGGACGTGTCTACCAGCTTTGCACATATGGACCCTGAAAATGTCCCCCCCCCCTTTCTTTCCCCTTCATCAGAGAGGATGGAGAGTGTCTGTGAACATTGATTTTTCAAGTCTTGGATTTAAGTATGGACTTTTAACTGGGCTATTCTAAACACATTAGTATCCTTTAATACTAAATGGCTTCATTGCAACTCTGGCTGTATGGTAGATATGTGAAGATCTGCCCCGCTCTCAAGTCTTTTGCAGCCTCTAACGTTTTTTTTTTTTTTTTTTAAATATATATGTATTTGTCGCAACATCATCCCAACAACTCTAACCCCTGTCGCTGAAGAAACGTGTCCCCACAGCATAATGCTGCCACCGTTATGTATCACTGTGGGCGTTGTGAGTTCAGGGTGATGTGCGGTGTTAGTTTTCTACCACAAATAACATTTTGCAAATTTAGTTTTGGTCTCATCTGAACAGAACACCTTCTTTCACATGTTGCTGTGTCCCCAGCATGGCCTGTTAGAAACTGCAGACAAGTGTGGTATGGCGTTCTTTCATCAGCGCCTTTCATTTTCATAAAGTCCAGATCTTCAGGGTCAACCATTAAAGATTGTCCTCTCATGAAAGAAAGACCTGTACAATTTCACATGAGTTTTTTTCTTCACTGATTCACAAATTATAAAGTTACCCCATCCTTACTCATTCTCAAAAAAGGAAGATAGGAAAAGCGTAGTTTAATTTCTGTTTTACCAGAAGCATTGTATTACTTGAGAGATGCAGACTCTCAAAGTTAAAAAAAACAACAACAACCTTGAGTTTGCTTTGTTGTACTTTGCCTGTAAATTCTTGGTCTATAGTTCACCTATTCCCATGTGGGAAGGTTGCATGGTGTGAGAGCCTGCCTGTTCAATGATTGGCCAATCAGCAGACACGCTCCGTTTCCCCTGGTACGTACAGACCCAAGGTTAGCCAATAGGATAGAAATCTTGAAGGCAGGCCCCGCCTTTTCGGTAACATTGACCAATCAGCCTTGAGTAGAGGAGGAGTTTAAAGACCCACCTACCCCCTCTCACCTATCGGAGCATAGGGGTGATCGGGTAATCAGGAGTTATTCTGTTACCCCAGCTGGAAAATTGGAAAGTTTGTGCTCCACTTCGGAGCGGCCTCTGATCTGAGCTGACACGATGAGCCCGCTGATGTATTTAGGAGGCCTGCTGGTTTTCCTCCTGCTGTGGATCAGAGTCAAAGGTCTGGATTACGTGATCGTTCACCAACGCTGGATTTTCGTGTGTTTGTTCTTGCTGCCGCTCTCTGTTATATTTGATGTGTATTATTATGTGAGAGCGTGGCTCATTTTTAAGATGTGCTCGGCCCCCAAGCTGCACGACCAGCGCGTGCGGGACATCCAGCGACAGGTGAGTACTACTTCATCATCTGCTCACAGCATGCCTGCACAATACAGGTGTGCGGATCAACAATGTATGCATATGCTGCTCAGGCATGCATGTGAAATCGTGTGGTTGGCTCTCAGGAGCTGGAGCCAGGGCCGGCCCAAGACTCAATAAGGCCCCAAGCTGGATTTAATTGGGGGCATTTTGCTGAGCTCGGGTCAGGGAAATTGCAAGTCGGAAAACCTGTGAGATTTGCTGTGTGTTATACAATACAAGCCAGAGCAGTGCATTTCTCGCCATTTTATGTGTTCAAAGATTAAAGGAACATGTCCAGAGATGGGGATGATACCGCCCTACGTGTGTTACTGGTTCAATGAGATACTAGAGGCCATAGTGTTAATAAGTAGTTTTTAATAAGTTGTCATTGGATACTTAACTTGAGTCTACATGGTGACTCTACCTTTTCCCAGGGGGAAATCCCCATTTTAAGCCGGGCGTACACTGTACGAGTTTTTCAGTCGTGGTACTTATATACATCTCAAACTGTGCGACGGAACCGCGGGTTTTAAAAAGTTCACCGCTCACGATCTGTGCGGCGCAGCGCTTGGACGCGACCGGACTGCTCACACTGTACGTCGTGCCCCCTCTGGGACCGCTCGCTGTGATGGCAGAGGCAGGCGAGCGACGGTGGGTGACAGGGACCCAGAGCAGGGGTTCGAGCCCAGCTCTGGCGAGGCCCGCAGGAGGCACCGGGCGTCGGGGGAACGGAGGGGAGAGAGGAGGGACGAGACGCACCGGCGGCCGCTCGGCACGGCAGGTCGCCCAGCCCGCACCCCCCGCGAGCGGAGGAGTGCCGAAACAGGCGGCGGACCGCGGAGGAGTGCCGAAACAGGCGGCGGACCGCGGAGGAGTGCCGAAACAGGCGGCGGACCGCGGAGGAGTGCCGAAACAGGCGGCGGACCGCGGAGGAGTGCCGAAACAGGCGGCGGACCGCGGAGGAGTGCCGAAACAGGCGGCGGACCGCGGAGGAGTGCCGAAACAGGCGGCCAGCGCGTTGCCGCCCTCCCCAACGCCCCCGCGAGCGGGCCGGGCGGAGGTCGCTTCAGGGACACCCGCTCCCCTCCCTCCGCTGGTGGGGACGGAGAGGAGGGGAGGGCGCCCCCTCGTAGCTCTGCTTGAACAGCAGGATGCGCTCACGAAAACCTCACGACAGCCGACTGATTTTCAAACATGTTTGATTTTCACCGATCGTCCGATTCCTGATCGGGAGGTAGTCGTGAGAAGCCAGTCCCCCCTCCTCCCCCCCTCTACGATCAAGCTGAAATTCACCCCGATTCAAAAATGCCCGCACGACTGAAGAATCGGCCCGAAAAGGGGAAAAACTCGTACAGTGTACGCCCGGCTTTAGAGAGATTTCCCGTTTTATTTACAACTGCAAAATTTGATTTCTAAGTACCAACACCATACACTTGAAGGAAATAGGACAATAATAAAGCAACCTTTATTCACAAACACCATTACTCGCCTGGTCTACTTAAAACATGTTACAATGTGCTTTAAATGTAACCCCAGTTTAGACACAAGCTGCAGAAGTTATTGAATTAGAAATAATATGTTGCTATTTAAATCATTTTAACTTTAAGAAGGTTTTTCTGTGTCCTTTAAACATTGCATAAATTCAAGTGCTGCTAAGCCTCCAGGCCAGCATGGGGCGCTAAACGGCCACAAATACTTGTTTATTCCTCAGGCTCGCTTCGATCGAAACATTTGTCCTTTAAATATCATACATCAGCTTTACAGAATATGTAGATATAGATACTCTGTACAATATACAATAATGCAAAACAAATATTTTCGGTATCACACGCAGGTACGTGAGTGGAGGAAGAATGGCAGCGGGACCTACATGTGCACTGGTCGACCCGGCTGGCTCACTGTGTCCCTCAGAGTGGGGAAATACAAGAAAACCCACAAGAACATCATGATCAACATGATGGACATACTGGAGGTGGACACAAGGAGGCAGGTAGGGCTGGATTCATTCTCCATCCATCCACCCATTACCTTAACTCCTGAAGCCCACTCTGTAATCAACATTTTGATTCATTAAAGCAGAAAATCCTCAGTTATAACTTGTGACCCTTCTATAAGGTCTTTCGATTATAGTTCTTAACTGAATGCACAATTACCTGAGAACATGATATCAAAATTAAATCAAGGCTCATAAGGGGTTATTAAGAATTTTGTTTTCTTCTAAGTGATTGTTAGAAAGTCATCAGACCACAGGGCACGTCATCAAAAATTCAGGTCTGTGTCCCTGTATGCATGTGTAAACCATTCATGTTTCTTTTGGAGTAATGGATTCTTCCTCTCAGAGCGGCCCTCCAGACCATGTTTCCTTTCACGGATGGCGACAATCTCTAGCTTCAGACAACATATTTTGCTTTTGTTCTTGGATTGATACACAGATTTTGCACCAAAAGCCATTAAACTCTGGGAAGCAGAACCATTCTTCTTCTGGACAGTATGGTGTTCTGGACATGCCCATGTGGTTTATATCTGCATATCATTGTTTGAACAGATACGCCTTTAAGCCTTTGAAAATTGTCGAGGCCTGTATTTTTGTGATTTCATTGATTTCTTTAGGTTTTTTTCCAACAAGGAAATGGTGTGTTTGAGGTGTTGCCTTAAAATACACCCACAAATGTGCCTCCGATTTACTCTGATGATCTGATTTTAAACAGCTTATAAACCATGACCACATCATCTGGGCTTTTACAAATTCTTTAAAGGCATAGTAATATAAGTAATAAAAACAAGATTCTCTGTCGTTATTCACACTTTCTGCAAATAAAAATATCCAGTTAATCTTAAAGCTAGGTTCGGTGATTTTTCAAGGCCCATTTTGAATAACGGCGCATGCGCAAGACCGTTTTATCTGCTCTTACTCTTTTCAGGGGGATCGTGTGGAAAAAATTACCCAAATCCACTCTGGTTTTATTTCTTTCTACTGAGGTCTTCCTCCTGCAAGGTATCCTGTAGAGTTACTGCAATCTTTCTGAGCTGTGTGAAAACGAAATTTCGTTCTGTATGCACTCTGTGTATACAAAATGACAATAAAGAAAGTCTAAGTCTTCTTATAAATTTGTATGTTTGTCTCTTGCGACTCTCAGCCGTGTTCAAAGTATAAAGTGAGAACAGTGGAGTTACAATGAACAGCTAACACCGAAGCTAAACGCTAACATAACCACTAAGCTAACTGGATACATAAACACTAGAAGTGTGCATGCGCAAGTGGAAACACAGAAGGAAAGAGCACGGACACTGGCGTTACGTGAGGATGTCAGAATGATTGGCATGTTGGACAACCAATAGAAAAGGGGATTTCCCCAGAACTTGAGGGACAGGGGGTGAGTGAGTAATATAAGATGCCTATGTGTGAGAGCAGGAATAAAACTCACACAAATCCATGCTGCAAAGATCAGTGACTGGTCAGAGTTCTTACAGGCCTGCAGCTCCCACAGAGATTTTCTTTAACCTCCCTTCAGGATGTGTGTTTTCTAAAAAAGTAAGGTGGTGTGTGTGTGTATATATATATATATATATATATATATATATATATATATATATATATATATATATATATAAATAAATTTTTTTATTTTTTTTAAATCAGACGTTTTCCTAATTTTATAGGTGGTGAGAGTTGAGCCACTTGCCAACATGGGTCAAGTGACCGCTCTCCTTAACTCCATTGGCTGGACGCTGCCGGTGCTGCCGGAGCTGGATGATCTCACAGTGGGTATGTTGGGCACTCTTTGGATTATTTTTAGGGTAAACGTCATTGTGCTGTTTCAATTTAATCTTTCTGGTTTTCTAAAAATAGAAAACCCATCTCTCAGATGCTGTTATTTGCACAGCTTATTGCGAGATGGAGATCTGCATACTCTCCATCAATCGGTGCATCCTGTTTTGAGCCTCGGCAACTTCTCTAATTGCGTTAGAGGGCTGGTGTTGCAGCTCAGAAGATGAAACCCGGGAGGAAATGGCTGCAGCTCTGGAAGCACCCCTGGATAGAGTTTCATAATGGATTTCCTGATGCCATAATCTACGCATCACCGATCTAATGTTTTCCCATCAGGCAGTGATACATTCATTTATCCTGCTGTCCACAGACCGACACACTCACAGCAGGCGAATACTGTTATCTGCTCATGTGTTGGCCCCCCTGTTGATCTCACCCGGGCAGAAATTCAATTACTGTAGAGAAGCATTGAGAATTTTCTCTCCTTTTTCAGGTGGGCTGGTGATGGGCACAGGCATCGAGTCGTCCTCCCACATTTATGGGCTATTCCAGCACATATGTGTTGCATTTGAACTGGTCCTTGCTGATGGCAGCTTAGTGCGCTGCACAGAGGTAAGCATTGTGTGCACTGTTTGACTGAGTCCAGAGGCCTGCATGCTAAAGCAGACCAGTCAATTAGAAGGACATTAAGTTTAGTTAAAGGTTTTTATTATCACAGCACAGATGTATATGTAATGGTCACAAAAAAAACATTATTTGAGCTTAAAACATTAGCTCTTCAATTCCCATTTGCCTTCTATCATTATAGATGGTTTTCCAGTAAGACGAGAGACCATTCCATGCTAGTCTGAAAAAATTGCAGAAATTCGGACTAATGCTAAAAATTCAGAAGACTAAAATAATAAACAAAGCAGATCTGTATACGCTGTGCTTTTTATAAGTCAACATTTTGTCAGGTTACAACCAATATACTTTAATGTGATAAATCAAAGCAAAGTAGAGCACAATTTTGAAGGAAGATGATAGTTTTCCTTTTTTTTGGCTGCTAAAAATGTAAAACGTGCCATGCATTCGTATTCAGCACATTTCTTGTTACAAAGAAGCCTGAGAGAGAGTCTGTGAACATCACTTGTCATCTCTTGCCACAGATTCTTAATTAAATTGTTATTGTACTCTGAGGGGTCATCGTACCACATGAATATGTTCTAATCTAAACTGACAGCATGTAGCCCTTGCTGCATGTTTAAGGTTGTTTTTTCTGCTCTTTATTCTTTTGGCACCTCCAACAGGTTGGTTTCATTCAGGGATTGCCCGGTATTTTGGCTCCATTCATTTTCTTATCAACTCAAAAGAAAAGCATCCCCACAGCATGATGCTTCCATCACCATGTGTCATCATGGGGATTATAGGTCCCGGGTGATGTGTTTAGTTTGGTAACCTGTGACCAGAGTACCTTACGGGGTCCCCTACATGGCTTGTGGTAAACGGCAGACACAAGTCCCTCTCACTGTCTGTCCGCTCCTTCCTAAAAGCCAGATTTTTGCATACATGTTTGTATTGTTGACAGGCTCTCCAACCGAGCTATGGATCTCTAAAGCTCCTCGACAGCTGGCTTCTGTCACAATGCTGCTTTCTCACAGCCTTACTGGAAAGAACAGCCATATTTATCCTGAGAAAAAATTAAATTTCACTCATTTACTAGATTTGGCTTATGGAAAAGCGTTTGTTTTTCTAATTGAATAACTAGTGACAATCAGTGACACCAGATTTTATTTAGGGGCGTCCAAATAAAGCGGTGGTAAATACAAATTCACACTCCACTTCTTTTATTATTTGTAAAATATATTTGAAACCCATTCATAATCCAACCAGGAGTCATTGGGGCGAGAGGTGCGGTACACCCTGGATAGGTCGCCAGTCGCCATTTATCGTTGTGGTTGTAATGTGACAAAATGTGAAATGATTAAAAAAAAAAGTGAGAATTGTTTTTCAAAGCAGTGGAGTTTGTTTTTGCCCAAACAGGAGGAGAACTCTGATCTGTTCCATGCCGTCCCCTGGTCCTGTGGCACTCTGGGATTCCTGGTTGCAGCAGAGATTAAAATAGTCCCAGCTAAAGCGTGGGTGAAGCTGCGCTATGAGCCTGTCAGAGGCCTGGAGAACATCTGTAAACACTTTGCGGAGGCATCAGAGAACAAGCAGAACACTTTTGTCGAGGGTATCCAGTACAGCCTGGACTCTGCCGTCATCATGACAGGAACCATGACAGATCATGCAGAGCCAGACAAGGTAAGGTGTTGGCAAGCGAGCCTGCAAATCCCCCCCGTCCCGTCTCTGATCGGAGCTGATGTCGGATCTTCCTCCTGGACCTCAGATTAACAGAATCGGCCTGCACTTCAAACCGTGGTTCTTTAAACACGTGGAGAGCTACCTGAACGTAGACCGCAGCGGAGTGGAGTTCATCCCTCTGAGGCAGTACTATCACCGACACACACGCAGTATCTTCTGGGAGCTTCAGGTAGACACGCTCACCCACATCCCTGTTCTTTTGCATTTTTAACATCCAGCTGTTAACATTAGTACTGTAGGCCTATCTTTAGCTCGGTCCCATCAAATCAATAATGGATGAGACGTTGCAGCAGAACGGTTCTACTCGGAGTTGGCTAACTTTTCTGCCAGAATCTTGTTCTTATTCACTGTGAAATGTCTTCATTACATCCTAAAGCTTTCCGACTGGGTTTGGGCCTGGCACCTGCGGTGGGTCACTCACCCACCTGTTTAAAAAAAAAAAACATTCAATGCTGTCTTTTCCTCTGTCAAATAAATGATGGCATCGCCAGCTTAAAATATGGTCATACCATCAAAGAAAATAATACAGATAAAAAAAACTGCTCATTAAGTATTTCCTTATAATCAGCTGATTTGTAATCAGCTGTATGGTTGGGGGGGAAATTAGACTACATCACCTTTTTTCCATCGCTACAGAGATGGGGGGAAAAAGGGACATTTCAGGATTTTTTAACTTAGTTACTGTGAAAAGGTAAGAAATATCTCTGTCATTGAGTATAAATCCAGAGATAGTGTTGCTCCAGTTTAGCGTTCACAAGAACAAGTTCCAAATTCAGTTTAGCCAGGTTAAAATACATTGATTACTGTTCCACGTTCACCACCCAAACATGCCCGACTAAGCTCACACTTCGCATGTTTTGTCTAAAATTAAGCTATTTATAGATCATGATGTCATTCACCAATTAGCCTAGTGACTGTTATTTAATTTCCCTTGGGGATAATAATGTATTTTTGAATTGAATGGAAGGTGACGTGAAGTATTTGCAACCTAGCCGTAACCAGCTCATCTACAGCCATTTAAGAAGTTTCCTAAGCTGGTCTCATTCACACACTGGCATTTTTTTACATCATTAGAAACCAGAAGGAGTCCAAAAGTATCTCTAAGAGGTGGTCCATTAGCTCCTCATCACTAATAGTTTAAACCACTATACAGTTGGTATACCTATGTAATAAATTCATGTCTTTGTTTTTTTAAATCTTGTCTGCTGGCAAAATCCTCTCACACAATGAAGACACGTGCTGTTATTTCAGCTGTGCAGTTAAAAGGGACAAAATGCACCCAGCTGCATTTACCTGAACTGGAAGCTTCAAGATTAGGGTGCAAAAAATGTCTCACTCTTTTAGTTTTTATGTTTAGGTCATGAACCTTTATTGAAAGAGGTGTGATGGTAGGGTTTATAGTGAGGGGAGAGGCTGCCTTTGTGTGTATGTAACAGCTGAACAGAGGTGGTGCCGACACACACACACACACACACACACATTTTTGCTTTTTACAACACCTTACTTGTATCTAAGATGATAAGGAAATTGGAAATACTTTATATATTTTGCTCTTTTTACATGTTTCACACAGGAAGATTACAGTTGAGACACTGCACCCAACCTACGTTTCCTATGTAAATAATTATCAGCTTGGGTATAAATAACTGACCAATGTAAATCTGATGTCAGTTTATAGGTTCATAAAATAGTATTTGCATAAACCCCTGTTACGTATTTGAGGCTGGAGTTGTTTATAAGACGAACATCTCAGGTCTTGGCTCCTCTTAGACTAGCAGTGATCTTAAACCTCTGGGACCGACTAACCTTGATTTAAACTGAATGAAGACGCCAAGACAGTTATTTACTGTAGGTGATATATTAACTGCTCATACAGTTCTGCCATTACAGTCTAAAATCCTGAACTATTTCAAGCCCACAAATCTTGCTCTAATTAAAAAAAGTTATTGTTACCGGTTTATTTTGGAAGGGGCCAGACGTCGTACCTTCAGTCAACTCTTTTTCTGACTGTTGCCGTGAAACAGAGTGTTGGTTGTCATAAAATGTTCAAACTTACAGAAATCTGATCTTTTAGGCCCCATCCAGTCAATGATTAACTCCTATTTATCAAAAAAACGATCAACGGGTCCACTCAGTCCCACAGAAGCCATGTTTCCTGGTGCTTAGATTATTTTAACAACATGCCTGCTCGTTTCCCTTTATTTTCTAATGCTCCACCTGTCACACACACACACACACACACACACACACACACACACACACACACACACCATTAGCCATTAGTGAGAATAGCCTGACAGTGGTGTTTTCAGTAACAGTAAATGGACTCATTAATTATGCATAGTGGCTGGTTTAACAGATGCCTGAGGTATTGTCCTCTGTGCCACCTTTTTTTTTCTTATTTTGTTTTCTTTCGTTTTTAAAGGCTTTTGTCTCTGTTCACGTTTCAGTGGAAAAGCAGACAGAAATAGAGCAGCTTGTGATCATGGAAATCATCTGGGTGTTGAATTTGATGGCCTGAAACAGAAGTTGTTGTTTTAGCACTGCCCCCTGGTGGAAATCTAGAGGAACTGAAGAAGGCGGTGTAGGGTAGAAGAGAACAAGGAATCACCACTTTCAGAGGTTATACCTCACTTTAAAGAAAAAAAGAGACATGATAAGAAGTGGTTTACAAATCATTTTTTTCACAACAGAGAACAAATCTGTTAATAGCGCTCACCTTGCATTTTATTTTACTGAAGAATATGTTTATAAATTTTGAACTATGCACAACAACAATCCACCCTGTACACAGGAGGAAAGAAACATGAGGACTTTATAAAATAAATATTATCCAATAAACTTCTTCATATATGAAGTGTTGCGTGATAAATATCCACGCGTTGAAGAAACCTCAAACTCCTCCTTTTTGTTTTGCCAAATGCTGCTGAGCTGGATGTCACATTTACGATATTTCAGCTGCAGACAGATAAACAAACTCAAGCAGGATCCCCATGTCAATATAATAATATTAGGGAAAGGGAAAAAGATCACTTTCCACATTTAAATATATATTGTTGATGTAATGGTTCATAGTATAACTTACCAGGCATATCCATAAATTAAAAAAATGCATTTACATAATAATAGTAATAGTAATAGTAATAATAATTAATAAAAAAATTAATAATTATTTTTTTTTTTTTTATAAAAACAAAACGGAGACCTCACCAGTGTGCTTCAGGCTGGGGATGTTGATGGACCTTTGATTCGGTGCAGATCAAAAGAAACATAAGAACATGAGTGAAAGCAAAAACCTATTTCCAAAGTTACTTATGATCATGTAAAACCAAGACTTTACTGAGAAAATGTTCTGATGGACACTGATTTGACCCTCTCCTTCACTTATTCTGGCATAAACCTGACTTGACATTTGATCAATCCTCCAATCTGAAATGGCAAAATTAATATAAAAGGATGACTTTCTCGGGACTGACCTGACTCAAAAGTTCATGTAAACCTGCGTTATCCCTTTCAAAACCGGCTTTGGAGTGAGTTTGGAATTGTAACATCTAAAACGTCCAATTTCCCTGCTGAGCCATACTGAAACCACCCTGAAGTGTATGGTCTATGTTTAAACGCTAGATCCCCACCAGAAAACCAACCAACTGAACTCCAACATTTCTACCCAGAAGAAGAAAGATCAAATGTCAAACTAAGATTGTGCCAGTCGCTTGTTGATGGGGGGGGGGGGGGTTAGGGGGTATTTGGTTGGGGTGCAACTTGCTGGAAACCTTTAACCAAATCGTTGTGGGGTTTGTATGTATATTGTTGTGCATGTATAATGACACTGTAGGGATTAGAAATAGATGCATAATAACAAATAACTCAGCTCTTGTTTGTAAGAGTCAGTGAAATTGATGGGTATTACAATCTATCATTAAAACCCAAATAAATTCATTGCATTCTTAGTGTGTGTGTGTGTGAATACTTCTGACCATGACAGAGAAAAGCAGCATCTAAAAGGAAATGCCCTGTCAGTTTACCACGTTGTGAGGAGAACTGCTTCCATCTGTGCCGTTTTACAGGACATCATCCCGTTTGGCAACAATCCTGTGTTCCGCTGGCTTTTTGGATGGATGGTTCCTCCTAAGATCTCCCTGCTGAAACTCACCCAGGGAGAAACCATTAGGTGCCTCTATGAACAGCACCACGTGGTCCAGGACATGCTGGTACCCATGAAGCATCTGCAGGCCGCCATCTCGCGCTTTCACCAAGAAATCAATGTGAGACTCGGATATCGACCCAACGGGTCCCGTTGCACTCGGTTTAAGATGAGCCGTGTCTCGCTTGAGTCTTATAGAATACCTCGTGCTATTTCGCAGGTCTACCCCCTGTGGCTGTGCCCGTTCCTGTTGCCAGCAGGCAGAGGGATGGTTCACCCCAAGGGCCAACAGGAGGAGCTGTACGTGGACATCGGCGCGTACGGGGAGCCGAAGGTCAAACACTTTGAAGCCAGAGCATCGACGCGTCAGCTGGAGAAGTTCGTCAGAGACGTCCACGGGTAAGCCTCCCACGAGAAAGTCCGAACTGAAGGGCCACGTGCAACGCTTGACGTGTAGCATTCACTTGTCGCGTTTGAATGCTCCTGCGCAGGTTCCAGATGCTGTATGCAGATGTGTACATGGATCGAGAGGAGTTTTGGGAGATGTTTGATGGGCAGCTGTACCACAAACTAAGAACTGAGTTGGGCTGTAAGGAGGCGTTCCCTGAGGTTTATGACAAGATCTGTAAATCTGCCCGTCACTGAGCCAACGTGGTGTCTGCGTTCTGATCAGAGACCCCGTGTCACACTTACACCGCGGTGCCGTGCACCACAGAAACCAGCTACTAATATTTGAATGTTTCTACCAGAAGAAAAACTCTTAGAGATGAGGATACACCTGCCCTCATGATTGTTTTTTTAATATATGATAAACTACCTATTATGAGAGACTGCTTATGAACTTCTTGTGTAACATGAAAGCAAGGCATGACTATTTTTGATGAATTTATGTCGGCGATATGTCATTAACATCCTTTTTTCTGTACACAGCCTATTTTCATTCTCACTGGCCTCTCAGCTCGTATTAAATGTCTTTATTTTTATCTTATAAGTTCACGTTTGGCAATATTTTCCCTTTTCATGTTGAATTTCTAACCATTCCTGGTAATGTTTTGTGAAAATACTTTTGTAATTAATTAGAAGGGAAACTATTAAAAAAACAACTCCTGCTGTTTTAATGTCGGAATCAAGCAAATAAAAACCTATATTTTATCTTGAAGTTAATTCCCATCCATTGGTGACATAATGATCATATTTGGTGTTTTTTGTATTTTGCTGCAAATTCATTGTTTCCATGAATTAAACTGTAAAGTCTATTCTAACTAATGATTTCATAATACAGCTTAGAGGTCACATCTCGACTCAAGCAGAAACATTTCCATGTGGTAATAAGTGAAATCTAAAACACTTAGACTGAGAACATTCCACACAAAACAGAGATTCCTCAAAGCACTATTTGGGATTTAAGCATGAAAGCATTACCATCAGTGCTGTTCTAACAAGACCGCTATGAAAATGATCATATATGGGCCGGTCAAACTTGGCCTGATTTGTTTTTTTATTTTTATTTTATTAATTTGTTATTCTAATCTAGTTTTGGATTTTTGAAACCTTTCTATTTAGGAACCACAAAAACGTTGGGATTTTTTTAATGACTTTTGAAATTTTGTTCAAACCTTGTTTGATGAAATGTAAAGTAAAACATTTCAGAAGAGAGAGCGTGTGTGGTTGTAGTTTTGTTAGAAATGTCATCCCAAAGAACGCGTCATCCCCACACTGAAAAGTAGCGGTGGAGGCATCTCAGTGTTGGGATGCTTTTATTTCGATGTTTGACTGAAAATGATCAGCTGATTGGGGGGGGGGGAAGGAATGGAGCTAAATGCAGGGCGATCCTGAAAGAAAACCTGTTGGAGGCTCCGAAGACTTGAGGCTCGCCTTCCAGCAGGACAGCAACCCTCGACATACAGGCAGAGGGCTACAATGGAAAGGTTTAGATGGAAGAAGATGCGCCTGGCCCAGTCAAAGTCCAGACCCACTGGAAAAACTGGAAAACTGGGGTTCAACTCATTTCGACCACTGAAAAAGCGGTGACCGGATGAGGCGACAGGGGGCGGTAATACAACATGGTTGGATCGAAAACCACCGCCAAGCCTGAGAAGAAGAGGGGGGGGGGGGGGGGGTTGGGCGTTCAGAGCCGCCTCTGGACTGTGAGAGCTAGGAGCTGCTAAGGCTGTCAGGCAGATAGTAGTACAGTTACTGATCCAAGTCACTGCGACGGGCTCCCCACATACCTTTTATAACTCAGGTAAACTGAGCATTTACTTTTAATTCGGAAATGTTTCAGTTATAAAAAAAAAATTCTCGGTGTAAATGAAAAAGTAAAATAACTTTGCTTTTAACTTTGTTTTATGCGAAACTCGTAGGTTTCTGTGTGGGTCGTGTTGGCAGCTGTTTAGCGAAGTTTATTACTCTGCCAGACAGCTAGCTTCTTCACTAAATGCCTCGCCGTTGGAGAGGTGACTTAGAAGTCGTATTACTACTCCACTCTTCGTTTAAGCGGTTCCTGCTTTCTTTGCTCTTTGTGGGATTTATAAACGCTGTTTTCAGTCCCGCTGTTGACTTTGGACACGCATACTTCGTCTTATCATGACTTTAAAATTGTCGCGTAGCTGCATTTTTTCCCCCCTTCTGGGCTAGCTTGGAGATTCTCTCTCACGCGCGGTAGGGTGACGTCAACCCTACTAGCCTGTTACCTTGACAACAGCGCGGAAGTTTCCAAACCCGTTGGAAGTGAGGACTGGATACGCTAAATATCAACATCGCTAACTCAAGGAAACTAGATAAGCCGCTCCTCTGCAAATTCCTCAGTTGTGTTTCTGCTTATCTAAAGATGTAGAGTGTTGGGTTTGTAGTCACTTGTTTCTCATTAGCAAAGCCATCGACAACCTTTTGAGACATTTTTAAATGGTATGGAGGGTATTTATAAGTCTTGGAATGCAGTGTCAAGTAGCCTCCTGACAAAAAGGGGCAACGGTGTGTGTGTGTGTACGGGGGGTGAGGCAGAAGGCTTTACCTGTTGATCTGGACAGTGTTGTTTGTCTGTGACTGAAAGCAGAGCAGAGAAGAGAGGACAGCATGCCTACCGACCAGGAGCCCACCTACACCATGAAGCTGCTGCAGCTGCTGCTGCTCTCCACCTACTGGGGGATGCAGATTTGGGTCACTTTTATTTCAAGTAGGTACCCCCCCCCACACACACACACACACACACACACACACACACACACACACGCACAGTTAACAGATGCTACCATCTCTGTGGGGAAGTTTCTCCTTTCACTCACGCTGTATCCCAACCTCTTGTGAGCAGTTTCATCACCTCAAGGTCCATGTTAGTTGACTTTTTAAAAAGCAGTGTGAATATATAGTCGATTTAATAGAGTTTTTTTTTTCTGATTAATCTAAAAAGAGATACTCCAACATACCTCAATAAACAAGCGTTTTGAACAAAAAAACAACCAAACAAGCATTTATTGCACATTTTAAATGCATTGTAAATGGCACACACATGTAAGAAAAGCTAAAAATGAATGCCCACCGTCTGGCATTTTAGTTTTCTCTTTTCTTCTGTTGACTTTTTTTTTTTATTATTTAAAGGATTAATAAGCGGGTGTCAAAAGGTGGCGAATTTGTTTTACAGGATTTGAACCAGGTGAAGCTAATGCTTTGCCGCTTGAGGAGTTCTGGGTAGAGATTTTCATCTCGAGTGCAAAAATGTACACGTTTGTACAGTTTTTGTCTTACTGCTCTGAGTGAGTGGTTCTGTCAGCGAATTGCATTTTTTAGAGTCTGTATACGTCGTAAACAATCGTTCATTTACTAACTTAGTTGAAAGCCGTAAAGGCACTCATCCCCTGCTAAGAATCCAATAAACCACCAGCCCACCTTATAGTCTGTGACGCGTTTCCAAACGTGCTGCTGGTTTCACAGGTTCTTGATTTTGATAAATAATTATTCCTGTTTCTCACATCCTAATGTCTTTTTGCACAGTTTCTCCTTTTTTACATTGTATTTTCATTGTATTTTATGTTTATATCATTTTACATTCGCAAACTTGGCTTGTTGGGAAGTGATTTTTTTTTTTATGCATTCGTCTTGAACAATTTATTTTTGTCTGAATATGTCCTATTATCTATTAATAACTGCATAGTATTTTCCCCTTATAAGTCTTTCTCTTCTGAGGTACAGTTTAACTTTAAATGTATTTTTTTTTTTTTTAGGTTTTTCATTTTTTAGGGTATTCTCTATGAATCCTCATTCTCGTTTCTCCATGGATGTCTTTGATTTGTGTCTGTGTGTTCCATGTGAACTCTGACCAAATTTTCATTATGGATACATACCGACAATAAAGACTCTTGAGTTTTGATTCTTGGTAAATAAACAAAGCATTCGTTCACTGATTCAGACATGGATGAGTCAAAACAGCCCCTGCAGTGATGGTGAGACCCCCCCCCCCCCCCACCACCACCACCACCACCCCGCAGGTGTTTCAGTTTGCAGTTTGGACAGTACATCAGGCTCAGTGAAGCTCTAGGTCTAGACGACCAAATCACTGAATGAAATATAACGTGTAGTTTGCAATGAAACCCAGAGGGTCAACCCTTAGCTGAGGTGCTCTTGTAAAAACAGCTTCCAGCACATATAAAATGTGTGTAAATAACATGGGTTAACAAATCTAGTACCACAGCGTTATTTGCCTATTTATTACTGTGACGTTTCAGAAGGCTTTTAAAAATAGGTATTTGAGAATTGTGTTTGTATTGTGTCCTGATGAAGCTTGTTTTTGGGTTATTTATGGGGAAACATGTTTGACAAAAATGTAATTCTTTCAAGCCCTTCTTCCAGAATTGATCCCGGATAACAAGTGGGTCTTAAACAACCTTTTATTAAAAACTGGTTACATGCTAGAAGTAAGAGAATCAAACTTTTAATAAAACTACAAGAAGAAACAAGCCTTGTTCTTATCTTAGTTTGTGTAACCGTTGGAAATAAAACTGAAATGGCATTTCTTTTTCTTTGTGCCATGTCCTTAGTTAGATTAGGTTGTGGTCCTGATTGACTCATGGTACACAAAGTTAATAAGAATAAACTAAGCAGTGAATTGTTGTCCGGCAGTTGCGTTGTATGTCAACCAGAACACAGCAAATGGAACCTGTAGGAAAAAAAAGAGCGACTCCCTAAACGCACTCGACTAAAAACATGTCCTCACATCCTGCTTTTATTTATGGGATTTAACACCTGCTGAGCGCCTTCAATACCGCAACCTACTAAAACAGTTCATGTTGAGATTTAACTTTTATTATTGACGTTGTAGTTTAAGTATATACTACCCAGGTGTGATTAACGTTTAAAAAATTTTTTCTGAGACAAACATCACGGTGTCCTTTGTGGTTGTAACGTGTTGCTGTGATTTCTGCCCAGGCTTTATAATGGACCACAACCTGAACAGACACACGTACGGCTTCATCCAGAGTCGCCTGGTTCCGTTCTACCTCCACCTGGGTTCAGCCTGTGCCTTCTTTAACCTCACGATCTATGCTGTTTACCACCCCAGAGACATCATGGATGACAGGGAATCCTTTCAGGTACGTTGGCTGGTCTTTCTACTCCGTCTCGCAAAGACATTTTTTGGGGTTGTGTCCTGTGAGAGGTGCGATTATAAATAAAAGTTTACTTACGTCTTGCCACTACGGGGCAGATTTGTAGAGTGCAGCGAATAATTGTCACTTTCCCTCATAAATCGTTGTTGTTTTCAGATCTTCATCTTCTTCGTGTCGGTGACGGTCGCGGCGGTCAACGCTCAGTGGTTCGGCCAGATGACGTCAGAGATCATGGCGGACATGCATCTGATCGAGCAGGCGTGCGGCCTGGGCCAGGATATCGGCCTGTCGTCTAACCGCGAAGCTTACGCCAAGCTGTGCGAGTCGGATGTGAAGTACAAGCAGCTCAGCAGACGCCTGTGGCTGTACCGCCTGCTGTCGTCTCTGTGCAACCTCTGCTGCATTTGCTGCAACTTTTACAGCCTCTCGTACATGGCTGAGAACCTCGTCAAGCTGTAACGCTGAGCCACAGCAGCCCCGGAGACTTCTGATCTCTACTGCAGCACAACCGCACAATTACATCTTTGTTCTTTGGCAGCAGTGGGTATATTTAATCTCTGTTCGTTTTAAAAATGAGGTGAAACGTCAGGTGAGGCCACTTCTCCTCAGGGTTTTTTTTTTTTTTTTTAAGTAATGAAGGAAACCAGCCTCTTTCAGCGACAGCCAGGCCTCTCTGCCTTGCCCGAGGGTTTTTACGGAGATGAGTCGGTGACTGGCTCGCCTTCACCTTTCACCTAGTTTGGCTGTCAGCTGTGGCTGCCTGGAAGTTTCCTCTTGATTTACCTTTACGTGTTTAATATGACATCCAAGCATTAACTGAAATGGATCGAATGTGTTTTGTAAAACGTTTATCTTAAACTTTACAGTGTAGGAGTGGTTGGTTTAATGCGGATTGCGCCGTTTTTTTGTTTTTTTTTTAAAGAACACTGGTGCCTTTTACTGAAGGAAGTGCTCCTGCACAGCTCACTCCTGCTCTCCCTGTTTAGGGTGGAGCTTTGTCGGTGTGTTTTAGTCTTGCAGGTTTGTCTGGCTTGCTTTCCCACCTTTCACCTTGTAGAGTTGAAGGATGTTCTATCCTGAGCTGTCCTGGCTAGTTGTGGTATGAGAGAGACGGGCACAAACACACCAGACAGGTGTCCAGAATAGACAGGCACTGTTTTAAACGTTACGTCTGTTTACCAGGCAAAAGGCTTTAAGGCAGCAGGTTGGTGGCGTGTCCTCCGACAGCTTTGACCGGACCTTTATATCTGCGGGCTGTCGGCTGCTGGGGCTGTCCTCAGGTCAGCTCAGCAGCGTTCCTAGCTGAAGACAGTAATGCTTGCACTGATGCAGAAGTTATATGGAGGATTGTTCTTTTATTTTGGGCATGCTTTGATTTCTGTTCAGCTCAGGTTAGACTAAAACATGCATCTGAACATCATGTTTAGACTTTCTGTTTATGAGCAGTAAAGCTGACAGATGTACTGTACATGGTAGCCTTGCACCCTGATGAACAAAGCAAGGAATCCGTCTTTTCACGTTCTCCTAAATAAGGCTGTAATTTATGTCCTAAATGTAACTTTCTAAAAGTCTTGCTAGGTGCTATTGTCCCTGGTTGCTGTGGTGCATTGTGTTCATCCACTTCCCTTCACATGACATCTGAAGTGTATAAATGTACGCAAACTATAATATTTTTCTAATGAAAACCGTCTTCTGTACATGCAGGTGAAGGATATTAGTTTTGTATGATTTATTTAATGGATTACTGTACATCAGTGTATGTGTGTTAAATTTTATGTGGTTAAGGGGGAAATCAGTGACAACAGATGCCAAGTAATTTGGTTTCATCTTTGTACCGACCATAAAGTTTCATCTTCATGGTCGGTCTGGTCTCCAACAGAACACGCTGTTTGTGCTACTTTTGTTTGTGCTTAATGCTCTCATCATCTTGGATGCACATCTACTGTATGTAAACTGAGGAAAGGTACCACAAACAGAATCGCTTGAAGTTTGGCCTGGACTGGTGAAGGTGTTTTTTATATTTTATTTTTTATACGCACATTACTGGCAAAAGCAATGCAATGATATGTAGTAGCTGTTTTAAATGTTCTCTTTATGTAAACTTGTATAGTTTACATTATGTCCACATGTAAATATACAAAGGATTTTACAATAAGTTACCTGTTTATATCTGTTTCGTACATTTTAGATGGTCATGGGATTAAGGCTAAAACTGTGTTTTTCTTGTTACAAAATGTTCTTGAATGTTTTCAGTCTACATCTGGGCCCCGTTGCGGAAAGCTGGGTTTGTGGATATTCAGAGTAAGTTCAAACACGCCACAGAAATCTGTCGGGAGAGGCTGGTCAGACATTATTAAATGTCTTATCGTTTCTGGATTAATTTATTTTCTAGCGTTAACGTTTTTCGCCGCTGTCAATGATTTATCGTAATATTCTCAGCCCGCAGCACATCGCTTTTCTAACACAAGGGGGCGCTCTCGGGTCTGAACAATTTCTTTGTGCTGCTCTTCGTTTTGATGCCAACAGCAGCTTTTTACGCACCGCACATTTCTTCACTTAAATAACGATTAATATAAAGTGAGGTTGGCACAAATTATACACCTACAATAAAATCGGTGTCAACTCATTTTTAGAAGGATGGGTAAAGTCAGAATCTGGCAAATGGATGAAAGTATCAGTTATTTCAATGACTAACAACATCCCGTTATTAATGTATGGGGCTAAAATAGTAGCTTTAACATTTGCAAATGTGTGTGGAGAGTTGTGTGTCTGTGTCTCGATTTGTGTGTGTGCAGTGGGATTTGAAAATGTGTAAATAAATCTGTAAATGTGTGAGGAGATTTGTGTGTCTGTACAACAATCTGCAAATGTGTAAAACTACTTGTGTGTAATACGTTTTGCAAATGTGTAAAAAATCCACAAATCAGTATTCAGATCTGCAAATGTGTACTGAGATTTGCAAATGTGTAAAAAATCCACAAATCTGTAGTCAGATCTGCAAATGTGTACTGAGATTTGCAAATGTGTAGATCAATCTGTAAGCACACACAGAGACACTTGTGTCTGAAGTATTTTCGCTTCAAGACCCAGAAATACAGACAAATCATTGGTTACAAGTCAAGCGGTTTTTCGGTTGGCTCTCTTTACACACGTGATTTTTGCTACCCTTCTGCCGCGTGAGATGCACAAATGCGTAGAAGGATTTGTATGTGTATTTTTTCGATTTATGTCCCCTTGCGCAGACTCACAGGCTCACAGCCTCACATGTTGCCCTGAGCGCAGGCTCACAGGCACACAGGCTGCCTCTTCCGGCTGTGGAAGGTCACGTGACTTTCAAGGATTTTACCAAGGCGTTTTGCTTCCAGACGGCTGACAAGGCAACTTGTTATAACTATATAACTTTTTCCCTTTAACGGCAAAAGTTTCTTGTTTTAATGAGAGACTTATCTTGCTAAAACCAGATAATTGTCTCCTCATAACAACGCAACATAACCCGGCATCAGCTCGCGGGATATTTGAGTGTCACGGAGAAGAGGAGAGACGGAGGGCCGCCTTTTATTTCTTTTTAAAAAGTCGTCATTTGTCGGAGGAATGTATTTCTGCACTGAGGAGTGACAAGGTAAGTCATGCATATACAGCAAGTCCTCTACTTGAAATTTTATCAATTCGGCAGTTATTTATAGTTAACAACTATGCTCTGGATACAATGGCATTACTGTAGTACAGTCTCTGGCTCCGTTTACACGGTGAAAACAGGTTTGCGTTGCCTTTGTACTCTCCATTTACACACTACAAGGTTTAACTGTTGCTTAGGGGCACTTTCAGCTATAGCTGTGGGTTTATTTACAACAATTTGCAGCCGAATCAGTCCTCCGCCAGCCGCTTTCTTCTTCTGGGCAAATTGACGCGGAGCTTCAAAAATCACAGCGCTACTAGTGGTGCGGCATGGGAATTGCACCGTTTACTCTGTAAACAGGGCCTGTGACTGCAAATGTTCTACATGGATGTTAATGAGATAGAGATAAGGATAAGCAGCTTAATTTTTTTAAAACATGTCATGCATATAATCATAAATTCTGCTGTAAAGATTAATAATCATGTGCTTAAAAGAGTCTTTTTAGTTTATTTCTTTTTCATATTAACCATAATTTCATTGTGCTTGTAGACATATCAGCTATAGCAAGCATGGATGATGAGAGCTTGGCCATCTACATTCCCACCTATGCTGACAGAATTGCCACCTGGAGATTTTGCTCCGAGTACCAAGGAGAAGGTGAAAGAGATGTCCTTCGACAGACATTGCTTGAAAAACTCTTTTCATGCAAATCTTCATGGAAAAAGTCCAATTTGATCTAAAATGTTTTTGGTTTCAGGTAATACCACTATGTAATATATTTAAAAAGAAAGTTTACCATTTGACTCAAAATGGTCATGTTTTCAGGAACATATGGAAGTGAGCCACAATAGAATCAGTTAGCTTTTGTTTTTGCTGACAAAGATATAGAACAAAAATACTGATTAAAAAGATTACTCCAAAAACATTGTGAAATACAAGTTTTGAAGTCAAATTATTGCTGTTGCTATGAAGCTTCTTTAAAGTAAAAATTTTCAAGCATGTGTTTAAACTGTACTTATTTTCCTTTTCTTTCCATAGGTATTATGTTTTTTATATTCTTCAAAGTTGATTGTAAAATTGATAAATGCTTTGAGCGCAATAGTGCCCAGATTTCTAACATAGACTTTTGTCTGTTGTATGTAAAAGGATTTTCTCATATTCAATTTTGAGATCCATGTATTCATCTTTTTGATACTCATAGATCATGTTCTAGTTAGGTCATCTTCTGGAGGTAGAGAACTTCCTTTTAAAAGGATCTTTCAGAGAACTTGTTAAAGGTACTTTTAATGTATGTTCTTCTGTGAGTTGATGTAACATTGCAATATAATGTTATGTTTCTAAGGAAAGAATGAGTTGGTTTGATCAAAAACCATAACACTTCATTTTGTAATGGGTTTTTACCAAAGATTCATTAAAGGTTTTCATATATCGTTCGACCATATCATCATTGTCAAACAGTACATAACTTGGGTCTCAGTGTTCAGTAACAGAGAACTGAAGTCTTGCTGTTATAAATATAAAAAGTATGTCTTGAATATGAGGAGCAGTGGTGGGGTTTACAGAACATGTGTCATTTAAACATTTTGTGTCCTGCATGATAGATCACAAGGCACATGTGAAGTTAGATGTCTTGTTATTGTCCTAATATATGTAGCAGTATATATTTGCTGTCAAACAACAAGAATCACAGAAAATATAAAACCTAGCACCAAAATTCAAAAAGTTATGTACATCATGATGAAACCTTTAAGTACATGGGAATCGAAGAAAACAGAGGTCTGTTTTTTATTCCTCCATCTGTATTTCTTTGACTGTTTGTCCTTTATGGGTTGTGGGGTCTGCAGCTGCCTATTTCTGACTGTGTAGGAAGGTGACAGGGTCATTCTGGACAGGCTCACAAGGTCATTTGCTCCACAAACTCTTTTTTTACAAGAAAATATCACACGTGTCACAGGTTTGTGCGTATATAAGCTCTTAAAAATAAGCATAACTCAATTGTTTCATCATGTGTGGATGGTGCATGAAGAAAGTTCTCTGTCATCAGAAGGTATGATAGTTCGAACTGTCTCATCACGTGTGAACGGTCCTCTGAAGACGTTGGACTGTGCAAGTTTCCGCCACTTGCTCAGAAACCTGTTTGAGATTATCTTGTTCACCAAAAAGCCGTGGAAGGGTATACATCATGTAGGACCGGCAACTTGGAGCAATAGTATCTCTAATCTTACGAATTATGTTCCATAAGTGAACCACTTTAAGAGTTCTTCCTGAAAGACAAGAAAATAAACAAGTTCTTAAAGTACATACTCCATATTTAAAAGCATATATCATATAGTATTTATCTTTTACATTCAAACATACCTTAGTGATATTTAAACAGGTGAGCACAATTGGCTGCTTATCCAAGAAGTCACCAGTAAAGTAATCTGAATTCTTCAGTTTTTGAAAAAGAGTCATCCAGTACTGGCTGTCGACGTGCTGGCTGTGGTTGCTGGATCCCACAATGAAGTAGTTTTCAGGATAGCTGTCATCAAGACGCAAAAATCTTTGAATGTCTTTCATTGTACCATTCTCTGTCTCCATGTCTATATGAATTCTGGCTGTGGTACCCCCTCTTTTCTCAACCTCTGAAACAAAATATCCAGCAGTAACTTTTGGACAGCACCATCCATGTATTCAGCTTTAGAGATGCCAACCTGTAAACACAGCAGAGATTTTGTTATCGTTCTTTCAAGTTTTTTATTTTAAACAAAGGTAAAAATAACATTGTATTCTTTCTAAGAATTGAGCATGTAACTTTTGCTAAATGTGAGAAGCTAAATATTCCAAATTCAAAGTTTTTAAGTATTTAAATTTTGAGTGTCAGATCAAATGCACAGGCATTCTAAGATGTAAAAGAGAACATTCATGATTTTCTGGCTGTATTTTTAATGTAGCTATCTTAAACCTGGTCCACCTACCTTAATGTTTTTGTTTATGGGAATTTTAAAAAGTACTTTTACATAATTCCCATCAGAAGGAGAATAGCTACTGTTTAAAATTGTGATTAAAGGTTAGACTGGATCAATGTTAAATTGCTCAAACCTAGACTGCAATGCAACAATGTTGATTAAGATTTGTTTTCTTTTCTGAGTAAGTTTAAAGACATCATAAAAAACAAATGCAACAACTACTAAATTGAGAACAGTTGTGCCTTGCTGCCAGGTGCTTTTATTGATAAATTCTGATATTAACTTTTGTATTTGCAGCAATGATAATCGATTATCAGTTTTTGCTTTTCTCCTTATTAAAGCATAAAACAGTAGTTGACTGGGTTTATTAATGGATCTGATATAAATAGCTGTCCTTCACAGCCTTGTGAATTGTCCCATTAGAAAGCTCTGTATTCATCACTTTGTTTTGACACAATATGGATAAATGTAGCTTTATCTAGCCTCACTTTCATTGTGTAGAATACACATACTTTTAATTAGCCTTACGAGTGTCGAATTAAAATTTATTTTAATTATATTTATTTCAAATACATAAATGCATAGGTACATTTGCAGTCACAAGCCCTGTTTAGAGTACTTAAACGATGTAATTCCCCTGCCGCACCACTAGTAGCGCTGTGATTTTTGAAGCTCCGCGTCAATTTGCCCAGAAGAAGAAAACAGCGGCTGGCGGAGGACTGATTCGGCTGCAAACTGTTGTAAATAAACCCACAGCTATAGCTGAAAGTGCCCCTAAGCAACAGTTAAACCTTGTAGTGTGTAAATGGAGAGTACAAAGGCAACGCAAACCTGTTTTCACCGTGTAAACGGAGCCAGAGACGGTACTACAGTGATGCCATTGTATCCAGAGCATAGTTGTTAACTATACATAATAACTGCCAAATAGATCAAATTTCAAGTAGAGGACTTGCTGTATATGCATGACTTACCTCGTCACTCCTCAGAGCAGAAATACATTCCTCCAACAAATGATGACTTCTTAAAAAGAAATAATCTCTCTCCGTCTCTCCTCTTCTCCATGACACTCAAATATTTTTTTATTTAAGCAAATCCAAAATACAATTTTCAAAATATCAGATAAGTACAATTAAACATATGGCAGCCATAACAGATTTTTTTTTTGAAAGACAAAAAATAAAATAAACTTAAACAGTCTCATTAAAGTTAAATCAAAAATAAAAAGAAAATAAAACAAATAACACAGGGGTTTAGCTAAAGTATACTGTTATCAAATCTGAAAACTTTAAGGCTTTGTTACTTTCCAGTAAGGCCAAGTATGGCCAAGCTCTCATCATCCATGCTTGCTATAGCTGATATGTCTACAAGCACAATGAAATTATGGTTAATATGAAAAAGAAATAAACTAAAAAGACTCTTTTAAGCACATGATTATTAATCTTTACAGCAGAATTTATGATTATATGCATGACATGTTTTAAAAAAATTAAGCTGCTTATCCTTATCTCTATCTCATTAACATCCATGAAGAACTTTTGCAGTCACAGGCCCTGTTTACAGAGTAAACGGTGCAATTCCCATGCCGCACCACTAGTAGCGCTGTGATTTTTGAAGCTCCGCGTCAATTTGCCCAGAAGAAGAAAGCGGCTGGCGGAGGACTGATTCGGCTGCAAATTGTTGTAAATAAACCCACAGCTATAGCTGAAAGTGCCCCTAAGCAACAGTTAAACCTTGTAGTGTGTAAATGGAGAGTACAAAGGCAACGCAAACCTGTTTTCACCGTGTAAACGGAGCCAGAGACTGTACTACAGTAATGCCATTGTATCCAGAGCATAGTTGTTAACTATATGTAACAGGTGGCACCAGTAGGTGTCACTCTCCATAGGCTGAGCCTCTATAAAAGGGGAAGCTAGTAGGGTGGTAGCCAGGAGTTCACTTCCTGTGTCTGGGACCAGGGGTGTGGTCGATCCATACTGTTGGCTGGCTGGGGTAGGTTGGGAGGAAAATGTGTTTTAAGTTTATCTTTCTCAATATGTTTTTTGCTGATTTGGTGTTTTTATACAGGGCCGCATTAACAGTATTCCAGTGGTAGCGTTACCTGGGCGTGTGGTTGTTCGACGCCGCAGGTAGGCTTTTACATTTACTGTTTGGGTAACACCTGGGCGTGTTGTTTGATGCCGCAGGTAGGCTTTTATATATGCCGTTTTAAGTGATGCAGGTAAGCAGTGTTTGTAATGTGGTTAGATTGATTTGATTAAAGTGTTTTAATGAGTATTTGGTAATTTTGTATTTTTGTTTTGACAGGGTTGTCACTGCTTCCTGCTGTCCTTTAGAGTTTGATTTCCTTTTCTGTTAGTCTGCCTGGTTTGGATTGTTTTTCTTTTTGAGTACTTGTGAGGGTGGACTAACAGCTTTGCATTTATTTTGTTTTCTTTTCACTTCCTGTATGCTTATATTCCTGCTACATTTTATATATTGGCACCTGTATTTTATTTATATACAATAAAGCTTGGTAAAATTAACATTCTTTTGGTTATGTTTCACTTTCGGTCACAGTAACCATAAGCCGGTGTCATGAAGCATTAAACTCTCATTTGCCCAAAGAAACCCCACTCTGGGACCTGTAACATATACATAATAACTGCCAAATAGATCAAATTTCAAGTAGAGGACTTGCTGTATATGCATGACTTACCTCGTGACTCCTCAGAGCAGAAATACATTCATCCGACAAATGATGACTTCTTAAAAAGAAATAACCTCTCTCCGTCTCTCCTCTTCTCCATGACACTCAAATATTTTTTTTTTTTATTTAAGCAAATCCAAAATACAATTTTCAAAATATCAGATAAGTACAATTAAACATATGGCAGCCATAACAGATTTTTTTTTGAAAGACAAAAATAAAATAAACTTAAACAGTCTCATTAAAGTTAAATCTAAATTAAAAAGAAAATAAAACAAATAACACAGGGGTTTAGCTAAAGTATACTGTTATCAAATTTGAAAACTTTAAGGCTTTGTTACTTTCCAGTAATTTGATCGAAGCATACACATTCTTTACATAATTTTGGAATGCTTGAAAATTTGGAAAAATTTTAAAAAAGTTGCATTTGTGAATAAAGAATTTTCCAATAATGAATATAGTATTACACAGAAATTCTACCCTTTTATCTTGAAAAGTAATGCCAAATTTAACTCCTTTATATTCAAAATTAGGAATCACATTTTTCGTTGATAACCAATCATGAATCTTGTCCCACAAAGACTTAACCACACAACAACTGTAAAAAAGATGTTCTTGTGTTTCCAAATCTTTCTGACAAAAATTACATACATCAACATCAAATTTAAATCTTAAGCTTAAGAACTCTGCACAGGGATAAATATTATTTATAGTTTTAAAATGAACTTCTTTCATCTTGGGTAACACAGGAAATGAGAAAAATCTGGTTCTAATCTTAATCACATCCATCTCTGAAAATTCGTTTAAAGATAAATTCTTTTTAACTGGGAGAGGGAAAATTTCGTTATTTATATGTTCTCTCATCATTTTGTTACTGAATTTGAGATCTGTGAAATCGTATTTATCTATAAGAAGAGAGGGAAAGATCGGTGTTACATCAGAATATTGAATCATTCCTTTGACCAAGTTTATCATGGTTGCTGGAATTGCCTTGATCACAGATAGAAACTGTCTCTGTGGGCAATCTAAATGATATTTTCTTTTAAATTCTGTGTAATCTAGAATATTACCTCTTGTATCCATTAGATGTACTATGGCCCAAATTCCTTTTTCATCCCAGTCCTTGTAGTATAGAGATTTTCTCTTATATAGAATATATTTGTTGTTCCAAATAATCATATGTGGTGTAAAGTTGTGCTTGTATAGAATTTTCCAATACTTAAGAACTTGTGTGTGGTAGTCTGATAATTTAATTGGTAATTTTGCAGGATCAAAGTCACATTTTAAGAGAAATTTTATTCCACCAATTTTTTGAAATAGTTGTGATGGGAAACTAAACCATAAACTTTTTTCATTCTTAATAAAAGTCTGCAGCCATTTTAATTTTATTACGGCATTCATTACTTCAAAATCAATAACGTTTAATCCTCCTTTTTCTACAGATTTTACTATGTCGTTCTTTCTGATCAGATGTTGTCTATTATTCCAAATGAAATTGTAATGAATTTGATTAATTTTTTTTATTGTAGAATTTGATATATTTAAGGTATATGCCGGATAAATTAATCTGGCTATTCCTTCCATTTTTGACAACAATATTCTACCAAAAATTGAAATGTTCCTTTGGAGCCAGCTGTTAAATATTTGTTGATTTTTTTGTAGGATGGGTTGAATATTTGTTTTTTCATTTTCAGTGTGGTCCTTGTTAATCATTAAACCTAAATATTTTACCTCATTTTTTGCTTTGATATTATGAATTAAAGTGGATTGATTATTTTGAATAGTTAAAATTTCACATTTTTCCATGTTAAGCTTTAAGCCTGAAGCTTTTGAGAAGAACGAAACTGCTTCTAAAGCCTCAGGTATTTGGTCAGCATTTTTTAAAAACAATGCTGTATCATCTGCTAACTGTGTGATAACAATTTTTGTACCGAGGAAATTTAGTGGACTTATCTTGCTGTTATTTTTAATGTATAATGCTAATAATTCTGTTCCTATTATGAAAAGTAGCGGGCTAATTGGGTCTCCTTGTCGTATACCTCTTTTTACATCAAATCTCTTTGTAGTTCCTGACTGAAGTAGAACCGAGCTTGTTATATCTTTATATAATGTAGAAACAATGTTTATAAATTTTTTCCCAAAGCCAAATTGTTGTAACGACTGTAAAATGAAAGGGTGTTCTATTTTATCAAAGGCTTTAAGGAAATCTAAGAACAAAATGATTCCTTCATCTTCTATAAAATGTTTGTAATCCATCAGATCCAAAACTAGGCGGATGTTATTGTGTATTAATCGACCTTGTAGGAAGCCAGATTGATTTTCACTGATGATTGTGTTTATTCCACTTTTAAGTCTATCAGCCAGGACATGTGTAAGAATCTTATAATCTATATTTAATAAAGTAATTGGTCTTAGGTTTTCAATAATTGTTTTGTCTTTGTTTGGTTTAGGTATTAATATAATCAACCCTTGCTTCATTGTAGTTAATAATGTGTTGTTTTGTATGCATTCATTCAGTACTTCATACAGTAGTTCTCTTCTATCCAACCAGAAAAACTGATAAAAATTTGTAGTTAAACCATCTTGTCCTGGTGATTTACCCAAAGCCATTTTCTTTACTGCTGCATCTAGTTCCTCTATTTTTAAATCAGTATCGCAAGTCTTTTTAAAATCCAAATCTATCTGTTTAATAAATGGTTTGACTGTTTTAAAGAAGTTGTCAGAATGAGTAACTGAAAATTCTGAAGAGTATAGATTCTGATAGTATGTGAATATTTCGTAAGATATTTCTTTTGATGTTGTTACAAATCTATTTCCAATATTTAGAGACGTAATTATATTTTTCTTTTGTCGGGTTTTTTCTAATCTACTAAAATATGAACTATTTTTTTCTCCTTCTTCAATCCATTTGGCTTTTGATCGAATAAATGCACCACGTGCTCTGTTTTGATAGAATTCATCCAATTTTGATTGTAATTCGATACATTTCTTTTTTTCCGCTTCTGTTGACAAGGAGTTTTTGCAGCAGTTATTAATATCTTGGCTCAATTTTCTTTCCTGTTCTTTTTGTTTCTTACTTTTTTCTTTACCATAATTAATAGAATATTCTCTCAGTTTGTATTTAAAAAAATCCCATTTATTTCCTTTGCTGGTAATTTCTCTATTTGTTTTAACATCAGATAAAATCTTTTTAACCATATTACAGTACTGATCATCTTTTAATAAATTTGCATTAAATTTCCAATATTTTTGTTTATATATATACGCTCTTTCAGGAGGAGTGAATGCTGCTTAGAGAGACTTGATGCAACCTGCTGGGTTTCCTTAGATAGGAAAACTTTCAGACCAACCTGTCTGGTCAGCACATATAACAATTGGCTGCAGTGTTTGAAATCAATAAAACTATTAATGTGAAGTCCAAATATTTTTTAAACATCCTATTCTAATAAAATTGTAATATATATATATTTTGAAACTCCTCATATACTGTTCTTTTCTTTTTAAAGCGACACATCTTGTTTTCTTAATATGGTTCTTGGCTGAATTAAAATATCATTAGATCTGATGATTTTGGCAGTAACTTTATTCTGTGTTCATTTGATCACACTTGGAATCAGCTTTATATAATCCATTCATGCGGGTCTATCCACACAAAAAAAAAACGAACAAGTAGACAGCTGTGATGGACTCAGGAAGGTGGGTTTTTAGTTTCAGCAGACAGACATGCAACAATCTAATGACATAAAGCTAATACTTTCGTGACACATCTGGAGATGACCACAGAGCCGTTTACTTTATCAGAACGTGTTATACTGAGTGATCAGTCTAGTTTCAACCGACATAGCAATCCCTTACGATCGTACTAACAAGTGTTACGTTTTCAATTTTAACCCACTAACTGAAAAATAATGTAACGGCACTATTCCTATATTTCGTTAAGAGAAATAAAACATCTTGATTTCCACGCCTAATTTGTTGCAAATGAGGCGGAGTTGACCGTATACGTTCGTCAACCTGAATGCGCGCTCCCGACGCAGGGGATACACATTCTGGCGGGGATACCTAGTTTGGCACGACACCGTGCACATTTAACACCCCAGCCTTTTGCTCTTTGTTTATCAACAACAAGATATGTGGATTTTAAAAATAGAACAATGTATTGGGAGTTTAAAAAAATCAATTTCATTTTATTAGAATGTGATGTCTAAAAATATTTAGACTTCACAAAGCTGGAGGTTAAAAGTTTTATTGATTTCAAACACTCTCCAGATGCAGGGGATACAAATTCTGCAGGGGATAAGTCGTTTGGCTGTGCTATCCTAGCGCAGCAGGTCTTGGTGATATCACAGTAAAATGAGCAAAAGTCTGAGCTATTTCTGCCCTGTGATGGACTGCCGACCTGTCCAGGGTCTACCCCGCCTCTCGCCCATTGACAGCTGGAGATCGGCACCGGTCCGAATCCAGCAGGGATAAACGTGTTAGAAAATGGATGATGGATGGTCTGGGCTATTTCTTTTTCCTTGCCATCAAGATCTTTGCCAACTGGCGCCAGAAAATGCTATTATTGGGCTTTCTTCGTCTGGAAACAAATGTTTACAACACCTTACACATTGAACGCACTCAGCTGACAATACAGCGATCTGATTGGCTGAGCAGCAAAAATCGAATCACGTGACCTCTCGGACCGGAGCGCAACAGTTTAGATTTTTTATCAGCAATAACTTAATAATGTGCAAGTGAAAACGTGGGATTATTGGTGTTTTGAGATCACTGCTATGTGTAGCAACCTATCTAAGTGCAAGAAAGTTGCCGTCTGACAGTTCATACGAAACTTCTTAAGGAGACGTCCCACAGATTCTGGCCCACGGACTCGTTTTGAGGAAACTACGGTTGTAGCTCAGTGTCTGCCTTGCGGTGGTTGCGGAGAGGTGTCTGTTTTGTAGAATAAATCATCCGCCGATGAGTTATTGATCTGGAAAGCCGAATCTGAAACCACCGAAAAACATTTCAGATCCCAAATGTACAGAGTTCTAATTCTTCCAGTCTATTAGCAGCTTCCCGTAAGAGGTCGGACACTGAACGTCTGCCTGCTGAGTTATTATTAAACAATGCTACATGTCGGGGAAAAGCCTTGTAGATTTGACCGACGCAGTAAAATGCTAACCAACCAATGGGAAGAAGTTGAGCCCTTAAGACACAGCCCTCCTCATTTGCATAATGAGGCAGAAATGCATACAGAAATGTAAAAAGGAGAGACAG
The DNA here is from genome assembly GCA_037039145.1 of Fundulus diaphanus. Lineage (NCBI taxonomy): Eukaryota > Metazoa > Chordata > Actinopteri > Cyprinodontiformes > Fundulidae > Fundulus > Fundulus diaphanus. Next base: position 38,499,090 of record CM073128.1, read on the forward strand.
AAATGTAAAAAGGACAGATAGAAATGTAAAAACGAGAAACAGAAATGTAAAAAGGACAAACAGAAATGTAAAAAGGACAAACCGAAATAAATAGCATCGGAGAAATAAATAGGGCAAAAAAATACAAAGAAAGAATAAAACAGACAAAAATATTATAACATGCACATAAATAAATACTTAAAAAAATAAGTAATTAATAAAGTGGCTAATTAAAGGAAATGTATACATTTTGTCTCACTGTATAATTCATTTTCTATCTACATTTATTTGTGCATTGTATTTTTGGTGGCACATAATTGTATGCATATTTATTTATTGAGCATTTAATTATTTCTGTATTTATTTTTAAATATGGAAGACTTGGTCCTCCATACTCCAGGGCTCAACAAGAGTTCATCTAAAGATGTTTTAGAACTGATTGGTGACCTTTAGTTTATATTTCAGAAAGTTAGTTATAAGTAGAGTTATGTGGTTTTATGTTTTTTGGATACAATTCGGGTTAGCACCCAAACATCCCTTTCAGACAGCTTCCTCGTGCGTCCACAGTTAATCCTGTTGGATGTGGTTCGTCCACATTACCCTGGACACCGTGGCTCTTGATACATCACAAACACTTGCTGTCTTGGTCACAGATGCAAGGCAAGGCAAGGGAAATTTATTTATATAGCACAATTCAGTACAGAGACAATACAAAGTGCTTTACATGATTAAAATATAGCAAAATAAACGCAAGTAGGAATAAAATGTAGATAGAAAATAGAATAAAAGCAAGTAGAGATAGAATGTAGAAACAAAGAAGAACATTAAAAACAGTAAAACAGTTTAACTAGAACAGTCAAAGGCAATTTTAAACAAATGTTTTTAATCTTGATTTAAAAGAACTCAGGCTTTCTGCACTTTTACAGTTTTCTGGAAGTTTGTTCCAGATAAACGGAGCATAGGAACTAAATGCTGCTTTTTCCTTGTTTAGTTCTGGTTCTAGGTATGCAGAGAAGGCTGGAGCCAGAAGACCTTAGTGGTCTGGATGGTTGATACACTGATAACAAGTCTGTGATGTATTTAGGTGCTAAGCCATTCAATGATTTATAGACTAACAGAAGTATTTTAAAGTCTATTCTCTGAGATACAGGGAGCCAGTGTAAGGACTTTAGAACTGGGGTTATGTGCTCTACTTTCTTAGTCTTAGTGAGGATGCAGGCAGCAGCGTTCTGGATCAGCTGCAGCTGTCTGATCCACTTTTTAGGCAGACCTGTGAAAACACCGTTGCAGTAATCAATTCTACTAAATATAAACGCATGGATTAGTTTTTCCAGATCCTGCTGAGACGTTAGTCCTTTAATCCAGGAAATATTCTTCAGGTGATAGAAAGCCGACCTTGTCACTGTCTGTAAATGCCTTTCGAGGTTCAGGTCTGAGTCCATCACTACAACCAGATTTCGGGCCTGATCAGTGGTTTCTAGCTGAAGCGACTGAAGCTGTGTGCTAACTTTTGATCTCTCCTCTATTGGTCCAAATATTATTACTTCAGTTTTGTTTTTATTCAATTGAAGAAAGTTTTGACACATCCAGCAAGATGTGCACCAACAATTTGTCCTCCTTTGAACTCACCCATGTCACCCATAATGTTGTGTACATTGCAATATTTTGAGCAAAACTGTGCTCTTACCCTGATAATTGGACCTTCACACTCTGCTCTTATTGGTTCAATGTGCAATTAATGATGATTGGCCACCAGGCTGGTCCAATTTAGCCATGAAACCACCCACACTAAAATGAGAGGTGTTTCAGTTTCATTGTCCAACCCCTTTATATATTGTATTTCACTTACTGAATTGAGTTACTGAATTAATTGTCTATACTTTTATTTATTAAGATTTAATTCTAGTGTTTATGTAAGGCAGAGGTTACAAATGTAAACGTTACAACCTTTTGTTTGGACCGTTTTTGCCTTTTCTTCTTTCTATTAAAAACGGCTCTAAGAGAAGAGGTGGAAACAACACCCCCAAAATGACGCTTGTGGCCAAAAAGTGTATTATGTCAGTAGTGGTTTAGGACTACCGTAGCAAATGAATGGGAAACGTTGACCGTCGGCTGTCGCCAATTAGCTCATTAGCTGCGTCTCAGATCGAAATACGCAGTTTGCAGCTCTGCAGACGCAGAGTTTTCCCGGTCGGCAGGTTTTGATGAAGACAAATCCTTTTCACTCAGAAGGTTTGATTTAAAATCCCCAAGCGATGAGAGACTACGACCAAGGAACTCGGAAGCTTTGCCTTTGACGGTCATGCCCACCACCAGGCGGGCGCCTTCTTGAACTTCTTCAGAAGTTGAACGATTCTAGTGTTAAATTGCAGCCGCGCTGCCAATAATGTTAAATAGCAGCCGCGTTCGGCTGCTTATAATTAATTGCCGGCGCATCAGCTGCCTATAACTTATTGGATTATTGCAGCCTATATTTTATTATGTAGCAGCCGTGTTCGGCTTGCTTTCATTTACTGTGCAGCCGTGTTCGGCTACCGATATTTTATTACTTAGCAGCCGTTTTCGGGCATGCTTTATCATTCATTTTGCAGCCGTGTTCGGCTTGCCTATGTTTTATTACACAGCAGCCGTGTTCGGGCTTGCTTTATTATTCATTGTGCAGCCGTGTTCGGCTTGCCTATGTTTTATTACACAGCAGCCGTGTTCGGGCTTGCTTTCTCATTCATTGTGCAGCTGTGTTCGGCTTGCCTATGTTTTATTACTTAGCAGCCGTTTTCGGGCTTGCTTTATCATTCATTGTGCAGCCGTGTTCGGCTTGCCTATGTTTTATTACTAAGCAGCCGTTTTTGGGCTTGCTTTATTATTCATTGGGCAGCGTGTTCGGCTTGCCTATGTTTTATTACTAAGCAGCCGTTTTCGGGCATGCTTTATCATTCATTTTGCAGCCGTGTTCGGCTTGCCTATGTTTTATTACACAGCAGCCGTGTTCGGGCTTGCTTTATTATTCATTGTGCAGCCGTGTTCGGCTTGCCTATGTTTTATTACACAGCAGCCGTGTTCGGGCTTGCTTTATCATTCATTGTGCAGTTGTGTTCGGCTTGCCTATGTTTTATTACTTAGCAGCCGTTTTCGGGCATGCTTTATCATTCATTGTGCAGCCGTGTTCGGCTTGCCTATGTTTTATTACTTAGCAGCCGTTTTCGGGCTTGCTTTATCATTCATTGTGCAGCCGTGTTCGGCTTGCCTATGTTTTATTACTAAGCAGCCGTTTTTGGGCTTGCTTTATTATTCATTGGGCAGCGTGTTCGGCTTGCCTATGTTTTATTACTAAGCAGCCGTTTTCGGGCTTGCTTTATTATTCATTGGGCAGCGTGTTCGGCTTGCCTCATTAAGTGTTGCAACCTTGCTGGTTGGTACTTCTGTAGCTACGGTGATCGTAGTGCTCCTTGCAGCCTTTTACGCTGCTGAGGAACCCCTGGTGGCGTTTTCTGCTCAACCGGGTTTCCTGGCCTGTTCGTTTGTCGGCTTAAGTGTCAGGGGTGGCGATTTCAGCTCGACCTGACCTAGTCCTGTGAGCATAAGATGCTGGACGAGCCCTACTGCAGAGCGTGTTTGGCCCCTCTCCAGTCGAAGGATGGGTATGATCTGTGTCCCTCTTGTCTGGGACCAGATCGCCATAGAGAAGCCTTGACTGGAGATGCGATGCTATATTCCTGGCATCTGGTACTGTTTTTCAACATTAGTTGACTCTGGCTCGCATCTGTCTGCAGCCAGTTCACGTATCTCTTCCGGCTCTCAGTCGGAAGAGGACGGTTTGATAGTGGGCGCTTTGAGAACTGCTCTTGCCCGGTTGTAGCTGGATGCTCAACCGAACCAATCTGCGGCTTTTGGTGCTTTCTTTCGACGTCCTACTACTAGGTCGTCCTTAGTTTCCCCATTGCTGAATATGTGAAGGTGGTTCATGCCTGTTGGGCAGACACCAAGGCCTGACCTCTGATGGCAGGGCCCTGGCGGCCATGCAAGACGTGCTCAAGTTTGGCTTGGGCCATATGCCTTCCTTCGAACATGCCAGAGCATCCCTCAGTGTGGTGCCGGAGCTGGCTTTGAGAGCTAATGCCTGTAGTCCTCGTCCTCAGTGCCGTGTGACTGCCGATCTACTCTGTAGAGTCTATGACTCGGGGTCTCTTGGGGCGACTTGGTAACTCATTGTCGCATTTATTACTGGTCTCTCAGCCTCTCTGGAGGCTCCGCGATTGACACACCTTTACATGCTTTTTCTCTCTTGTCAGGGTAAGTTGGCCGTGTCCTGTCTACAGTTGTTGAAGCATGCCGCCAAGTTGGTTGGCTCAGTCTCCTCTAACCGAAGCCTGTAGAGAGACCCTGATGAGTCTTCCAGTGATTCTGGGGAGTTATTTGGCTCTGCTGCGCTTGCAGCGGTCAACCCAGGCTTTGCGTACAAGGCAGCAGCTGGCCGGCCTGCATTGTAGGCGATTGTGGTGTCCTGCTGGGAGTGCCTCTGGTTCACTTTGACGCACTTATCCTGCCCCAACTACACCTTCTGTGGGGCAACCACGGCCTGCTTATGGCCAGTGCATCACCGAGCTGGCGGTGGGACACTTTACCCAGGACTAGCTTGGCTGCTGGACCGCTCTCATTTCTGATCCATGGGTGGTGTCTACACTTGCCCAGGGTTACGCGCTACAGTCCCGCCACCGCCCTCCTGTTCCTGGTCGAGTCAGGATGACGGGAATTCGCGACCAGGTAAAGGCTCAGACTCTGAGCCACGAGATGGATGCCTTGCTGGCCAAGGGTGGTATATTGCCTGTTGACCCCCTGCGGGACCCAGGGAGCTTTATACTTAAATATTTTTATTGGTCCCAAAAACGGCTGCGGACTCGACCCAATTTTGGACCTGAGAGGTCTGAATGTTCTTTTGAGACCATCCCCTTCCACATGTTGGGCATCGGGGTGTGCTTCAGACAATCTTCTCCAGGCAACTGGTTCACCCTGGTTGACATGAGGGACGCATACTTCATGTCCCAATCACACCATGTCATTGGCTGTTTTCTCCGCTTTGCATTTCAGGGCAAGCCTTTCGTCCAGGGTTCTCCCATTCGGTCTCTCTGTCACCACGTATGTTGCTTGGTGCATTGCTGCAACACTGTGTCCTCTGCAGGCCAAGGGGTGAAAGATCCTGCCCTACTTGGACAATTGGCTCATCTGTGCGCCCACAGAGGCCCAAGACACTGCAGACACGAGCACATTACTCGACCACGTAGACCTATTGGGTCTACGTGTGATCTGGCAGGAGAGTAACTTAGTTCCATCTCAAGATGTCACGTTCTTGGAATCACAATGGACTCCCTCACTGTGACCGTTCGCCCATCGCCTCAGCGTGTCGAGGTCATTCTGCCTATGCTGCCCGACTTTCTGCCCGGCCGTGCACCCCCTTTATTGCTTATCTTCATCTGTTGGGCAAGCTGGCTCCTGCCACTACAGTAATACCCCTGGGACTGTTGTCTCTGCGACCACTGCGGATGTGGTTCACAGCCTGGGGCTGGACCCTTCTCGTACGCTGTGCCATCGCACGACACTGTGGGTGTCTTCTCACTGCCTCGCATCACTGGCTCAGTGGCAAAATGCAGTATTAATGACAAAGGGTTCCACTTGGTTCGCTGCCGTCTCGACAAGAGGTTGTCTCTACTGGCACGTCCGCCACGGTACGGGGCGTGGCAGCGACGGATCGCCCGGGGTCATTGTCTCCGCGGAGGAAAACTGCAGCACATCCACGCCTTGGAGTCGGAGTCTGTGCAGCGGGCGTTGCAACACTTCCTCCCAGACCTGTGCGGACGGCATGTCTTGGTGCGGTCAGACAATACTTAAGTGGTTTTTCATATCAACCATCAATGGGGGACACGCTCGTTAACATTGCTGTGGCTGACCCAGAGGCTCTTGACCTGGGCAGCCCCTGTTCTCGCCAGCCTGAGAGCTGCCTACATTCCAGGGGTGCAGATGTTTCGGCCGATATTCTGTCTCTGGGACGCCCACCACCGGGGGAGTGGAGACTCCACCTGGAGGTAGTGGGGGTCATTTCGGAGAGGTATGGCAAAGCAGCTGTAGATCTACTTTCGTCCGAAGAGACAACACATTGCCCTCTTTAGTTCTCCCTGGCAGACAATGCCAGTCCCCTGGGTCAAGACGCACTGGCACATGACTGGCCGAGAGTGCTGCTCTGCACTTTTCCGCCGCTTCCCATGATAGGCCCAACACCCCCGAGGGTCCTTCAGGAGGGGCATTGGGTCCTTCTAGTGGCCACCTGGTGGCCAGGGAGAATCTGGTTTCCTTTGCTGCACAGGCTCTGTTGCAGCTCTCCAATGCCTCTTCCCCACAGGACAGACCTTCTTTCACAGCTGGGGGGTCAGATCCTGCATCCCAATCCCAGTCGCCTCCAACTCTGGGCCTGGCCGCTACGGGGCCGGCGTTTCCTTCAGAGTATGACGGAAACATCAGACATTTGATGACTAATGCCTGGGCCCCTTCCACACGACTGGTTTATACCCATATGTGGAAGGATTAGCAGCTGGTGTCATGCAAGACATGAGGACCCTGTACACTGTCCTGTTTCTCTTATTTTAACCTTCCTTCAAGCACTGCTTTCTCAAGGTTGGTCTCCATCCACTCTAGAAGTTTATGTTGCTGCCATCTTTTGCTGGCATTCGGTGGCGAGTGGAGAAACGATAGGCCGTAACAAGGATGCTTTGTGTGTCTGAGAGGTGCCCGATGTTTGCACCTCCCACATGCCCTGTTGTGCCTGTGTGAGACCTCTCTCGTCCTCGCTGCCCTGCGATCTCCTCCGTTTGAACAGTTGGCAGATGCAAGCCTTGAGTGTCTGTCAGAAGACTTTCTCCTTGCCTTGGCTTCGGCGAAGCGGGTCAGGAAGCTACATGTGTTGTCTGTTCACAAGCCCTGTTGCCATGGGAATCCAGCTGATGTTATTCTCTGGCCTGATGTTGGGTTTCTTCCTACTGTGGCCTCATTGGCGGGTCACACTGTGCCCCTCCAGCTTGCTTGCCTTTATACAGATGGGCCTAGCCTTTCTGCCCTGTTCGGGCACTGAAGGCAAATGTCAGACTCACAGCTTCTCTGCGGCAGTCTGATAATCTGTCTGTTTGCTACTCAGGGCCCTGCGAAGGGCAGGCTCCTTCTAAACATGGTCTTGCACGTCGGATTGTGGACGTGGTGGAACGAGCGTACGTTTTAAAGGTCCGCCAACCCCCTGCTGGTGTAAGGTGCCATTCCACCAGAAGCATTAGTGTGGCATGGCCACTATGGCGGGGGTCACTCTGGAGGCTATATGTGCAGCAGCCTCTTGGTAATCCCCGAATACCTTTGCAAGGTTTTACAGGGTTAACTTGGCCGACTTTTACCCTTTGGTGGGGATCCTATCCCAGCACGCATCCTCATCCCAGTGTGGTGGGCGTGCTTTCAGGGTTGTTTATTTCTGTGTGATTCCTCAGGACTCTGTTGGTAATCGTCATCCAGTGCTTTAAGCACCGCCTCTGGCGGTCAGTAGGGATGAAATAGAACGAAAGTTACGACTGTAACTACGGTTCTATGAATCCCGGATGACCACCAGAGCGCTCGGTCCCTCGGAATCATCGTGTTGTTCGCGAGAAGATTAAGGGACTGAGCTGTCGTTGTCACGTGATTATATGGGCTTACCGGTGTCACCGGGGGTCACACGTGACCATGTTGGTATAAAATTCTCGACCTGTGCATGCGCAAGAGTGATCATTCGGTGCTTTAAGCACCGCCTCTGGCGGTCATCCGGGATTCATAGAACCGTAGTTACAGTCGTAACTTTGGTTCAGAAACACTTCGGGGCAAGGTGTGTGTGCGGACAGATATTGAGCCGGCTGCTGTCTGTAACGCAGCAGTAGCACAAGCAGGTCTCTTCACGACGAGCCTTTTAATCGAAGGTCACGTGACGTTCCCGGCGAAACGTCACATCCGGAAACGGGCTGTAATGTTTTCACCCGGCAGCGCGCTCTTCTCCGTGGAAATGAATGAATGATAAATGTGGCTGCACGTCGCTGCCAACCGTAACGTGGAATGAGTTTGTTGTCCACAGTGGGAGGAGAAACACGCCCGTGGGGTTTGCACTTCAGGAAACAATGGCTGCTGCTCCTTAAGAACGTCTGAGCAGCGAAACATCCGCGGCTTTGGCTCTAGGTAGTGTCAGTCCAGCCGTAGCTTTGTGGGTTTTTTTTAGGTGGCGTATTTACATCCGTGACGGGTATTTGCTGGAGAGGACATATTTTCCACGCTTCGGTCCGTCCTGGCGTGTTTGTATTTATATTAAAGGACAGATAAGCGGATGTGGAGCTAACCTGACTCTTGACAGGATGGCCACGATGGTGGCGTTTGGAGCCAGAGGAATCGTGGCGAACCTGCGGTGCGCTCTGCACAGATCGGGCTCCTTTGCCAGACGCGGGCTCCTGCAGGGCCGGGAGCCACGCTGGGATAAAAGAGGACAGATTTTCAGCCACATGCCCAAGGTCACGCTGCTGTGCTGGGGAGTCGTCGGTGCCTCGTCCTTTGCAGCCAGCTGCCAGGAAGCGGCAGCCAGAACAACAGACAGAAAGTCCCTTGCCAAAGTCCAAGTCCACAAAGTGATATTCTTCCTCCGGCTCGGCCTCCGTGCTTTGGTCCTTCTCTTTAAATTTGGCCCCCTCCTCCTCCTCTCGCCCCTGGCTCTGATGTCCACCCGCTGTGCCTCTTACTGGCTGGAGGCTCTGCTGTGGGTGACCGAGAGCTCTGGGCCCACTTTCATCAAGCTGGGCCAGTGGGCCAGCACCCGGCGGGACCAAGGAAGACGTGCTGGATGTTAGCCCCATGGAGGAGGATGACGACGCCTCGTTCCTCATATCAGAGGACGAGGAAGAGGATGACATCTTCATGGCGCCAGTCCAGACTGAAAAGCCGAAGCTGCCGAGCCCTTCCACCAGGGAAGACAGGGGAGCGAGCTCACCGGCTCCCTCCCTCCATGTGGACCTGCTCGACATGTGCAAACGCGCGGCAGAGAAACTGGAGATCCCCTGGCCGATTGCAATAGCGGAGCCCACCCGGTCCCGCTATGAAGGCAAACGGCTTCCCTTGGCGCGAAATGCAATGAAGCAGCTTCTTCCTGTCTTCCCCGAGTTGCTGACTGAGCTCTCCAAAACATGGACTAGCTGCCCGTACAGCAACAGGAGCCCCATTGCGGGCGCGGCATCCCTCGATTGCGAGGCGATGGACGCCCATGGCTTCTTCTCCATGCCCATGGTGGAAGTCCCGGTAGCTGCGCATCTCTGCCCAGGCAGCGCGAGCCAGCTGTCCGCAGCTTCCACCAGGCGCCCGACGCTGCCAGCTAAGCCCGAGCGTTTTCAGTCTGCGCTGACCGAAAGGGCGTACAAAGCAGCTGCCCTCTCGGCCAGAGCCCTCAACGCCCTCTCCATCCTCACCGCCTACCAAGCGGAGTTGTTTGGCGCGTCCGCTGAGGAGCAAGACCCGGATGCGTGGGAGGAAATGGCGGTCATCGCCGATTTGTCTCTCCGCATCCAACGTGTCTCGGTCCAGGCCACGGGAAAAGTGATGGCAACCCTCGTCGTCCAGGAGCGAGCGAGATGGCTCAGTCTCGCTAACCTGACCGACAGGGAGCGGGATGACATCCTGGATATGCCAATCGTCCCTGAAGGCATCTTCGGCTCCGCATTGGCCACAATGCAGCAGAGATGCGAGGCAAAAAAGAAGGACAACGAGGCCCTCAAGCTTTCTCTCCCTCGGAAAGCCCCAGCGCCTTCACCTCCGGTGCAGCGCAAAACCTTTGTGCAAGCTGCCTCCCAGCCGCCGCGTTTTAAAATACAGAGACGGCCACCACCACCTGGCCAGCCCCTCCCAATGAGGAAGGAGCGCGGAGCCGGCTGGCATGGGAAACCCGCCTCCCCGACCGCTGCGCCGCCGCTGCCCACAGCCGCCGCGACCTCGGTCCCCCGGGCGATGAAGAAAAAGAGAGCGGCCTGACAGCCGCCCGTTCCTCAGTTGGTGCAGCCTGCAGTTCCCCGTTGCGCAGGCCCACCGTTTTGGCTTGTTCGTGCGCGCCCCGTGCCACCGCTGCCCGTTCCAGAGCTGGTCCGCGAGGAGAGGGACATCGCCTCGGAGAGTTGCGCTGTTGCGCCCCGAGCAGAATGTCCACAAGCACACACATACACACACGTTCGAAGGTTGAACGGTGTGAAAATAAAAACAATAAATCTGTCACAACCAGGCCACGAGCCGAGGGTGCAGATAATAAAAAAAGCCAAAACAAACAATGCTCTCTCCATAAGCAGGGTGGCCATTCAGCCCCCTGCAGCCCTGCTACCGGGATGGGCGTCGCCGTCCCCGCGGAGCAGAGCAGAGCGCCCCGTCACACCTGCGGTGGTACCCGAGGATCATTTCCCGGCTCTACCACAGGGGGGCGCGGAGCAAAAGCCGCAGTATGCTCCTGCTCTTTCTCTCAAATGGGAAAGCTGGAAAGCAGCAGCGGCCCCACCGTGGGTATTACGCACAATTTCCCGGGGATACAGGCTTCAATTCGCCACTGTCCCTCCCCGTTTCTCCGGCGTAGTACACTCACATGCACAGGGAGAATCAGCTCGAGTCTTACAGGAGGAGATCCTCTCTCTGATAGACAAACGAGCGGTTTCTGTCGTATCTCCCGAACAGAGTCTGTCAGGGTTTTACTCCAGATACTTCCTCGTCCCCAAACGGGGGGGGAGGGGAATCCGCCCTATTCTGGACCTGAGAGCCCTGAACAAATTCCTGCGGAAATACAAGTTCAGGATGCTGACACATGCAGCACTGCTGCGTCTAGTAAGACCGAACGACTGGTTTTCGTCCGTGGATCTGAAAGATGCGTATTTCCACATTCCCATTTACCCCCCTCACAGACAATATCTCCGATTTGCCTTTCAAGGGGTGTGTTACGAATACCGTGTTCTACCATTCGGCCTGTCTCTCAGCCCGAGGGTTTTCATACGGTGCACAGAGGCCGCGGTAGCCCCGCTCAGACGCCGTGGGATACGTCTGGCCACGTATTTGGACGACTGGCTCCTGTTAGCGCAGTCAGAACAGGAAGCCAGGGTTCACACACATATTGTCACAGCACACCTGATGGATTTGGGTTTTGTGATAAATATGGAAAAGAGCCACCTATCTCCGACGCAGGAGATATGCTTTCTGGGGCTATCCCTGCGCTCTGTGCCGTTCACAGCTCGCCTATCAGAGGAGAGGGTGACGACTTTCAGAGCTTGCCTTGCACACTTCCGTCGGCACAGATCCGTCCAGTTCAGACTGTGCCTTCGGTTGCTGGGTCTGATGGCCTCAGCCATCCTCGTGATTCGCCTCGGCCGTCTTCACATGCGGGACTTTCAGCGCTGGGTCGCTTCGCTCCGAATGGACCCCGTGCGTCATGGCGCACGGCGGATAACGGTCACAGCGGACTGTGTAACAGCTCTGCGCTGTTGGCGAGCCCCGTCCTTCCTGACCCAAGGGGTGCCCATGGGCACCGTCTCGTCCAGGAAGGTTGTGACCACGGATGCCAGCCTATACGGCTGGGGCGGCATTCACGAGGGCAGGTCTGTGAGGGGTCGCTGGAGCCAAGCTCTCCAGCGCCTGCACATAAACTTCCTCGAACTTTCAGCTGTGTTTCTTTCCCTGAGACACTTCCTCCCATTCCTCTCAGGTCACCATGTCCTGGTGAGGACAGACAACACGACAACAGTGGCGTATATCAACCGCCAGGGAGGCTTGCGCTCTCGTATGTTGCACGATCGGGCACGCGAACTGATCCTCTGGAGCAGTGCCCACTTTCTCTCCCTGAGGGCGACGCACGTCCCGGGAGATTTAAACACAGGTGCGGACCTGCTGTCCAGGGGCGCGCCAATGTAAGGGGAATGGACGCTGCACCCGCAAGTCGTGGAGCAGATATGGGCGCGCTATGGCCGCGCCCAGATAGATCTGTTCGCGTCCAGGGAAAACGCTCGATGCGAGCTGTTCTTCTCTCTGAGGACCCTGAATGCTCCCCTGGGCGTAGACGCACTAGCGCACGCTTGGCCGCACGAGCTGCTCTACGCGTTCCCCCCGCTGGCCCTGATACCCCCTACTCTCGCCAGAGTGAGGGCATCCAATCACAAGCTGATCCTGATAGCTCCACACTGGCCAGCACAACACTGGCTGGCGGAGATATTCCAGATGCTGTGCGCCCAGCCTTGGCAGCTGCCGCTGCGCAGGGACTTGCTCTCGCAGGGGGCGGGGACAGTGTTCCACCCGCACCCGGAGCGACTGCAGCTGTGGGCCTGGCCCGTGAGTGGCTCAATTTGACCACTGCTGGGCTCCCGCAGAGTGTAGTTAATACTATCCAAAATGCCAGGGCTCCCTCCACTAGGACTCTATATGGCTCCAAGTGGGGACTGTTTGAGCGGTGGTGTCTTGAACGGGACTACGTTCCTTTTCAGTGTTCTGTACCAGCGATTCTGTCGTTTTTACAGGAACTGATTGATAAAGGAAAAGCCTTTTCCACGGTTAAGGTCTATCTGGCTGCTATAGCGGCGTGCCATATAGGATTTGGGGACAAAACGGCGAGCCAACACCCTTTGGTGTGCCGGTTTATGAAGGGCGCGCGCAGGCTTCTCCCTGTCTCCAAACCTTTGCTGCCCCCGTGGGATTTGATGGTGGTTCTGGAAGGGCTCAAAGGGCCCCCTTTTGAGCCATCGTTGGGGACCAGTCTTAAACATCTGTCTCTTAAGACAGTGCTGTTACTGGCTCTGGCCTCTGCGAAACGAGTCAGCGACATTCATGCGCTCTCTGTGAACCCCGCATGTACTCGGTTCGACCCGGGGTACACGCGTATGGTTCTGAAACCCAACCCAGCTTTTGTTCCTAAAGTAGTTGGTTCTTGTTCACCGATCGAGCTGGCGGCGTTCTCCGCTTCCCCCGGTGAACAGCGAGCGCACATGTTGTGCCCTGTTCGAGCTGTACGCTCTTATATGGACAGGACACAGAACATCAGGAGGAGTGATCAGCTCTTTGTCTCCTGGGCGGAGCCCCGTAAGGGACAGCCGATCACAAAGCAGCGCCTCGCCCACTGGGTGGTAGAGGCTATAGCTTTGGCGTATGAAAGCAGGGGTCTGCAGCCCCCGGCGGGTTTACGTGCACACTCTACCCGCGGGATGGCCGCGTCCTGGGCTTTATTCAGGGGAGTGTCCGTTCAGGACATTTGTTCGGCAGCGAGTTGGTCCTCGCCTCTGACTTTTGTGCGGTTCTACATGCTTGACGTGTCCAGACCGTGCGTGGCCAGTGCGGTCCTGAAGTCATAACGGAACTTATGGACCTTCCCCATACGGCCGGTTCTTGTTCGATAAGCTGTCTGGCAATACGGGAGCTACCATATCCCATAGCGAGACACCGAGTGAATATTATGAAAAAGAACGTTTGGTTATCTAACATAACCCCAGTTCTTAGAATAATATGAGCGAGGTGTCTCGCCAGACAACCCTTCTTGCTGGGCGGTGAGAAGAGGTTTGCTTGTTGAATTGAAGTGACGTGATCTGCGCACGCTTTAGTAGTCGGGGCTACTGGGCGTGGCGTAAGACGAGCACTTTCACCGGCCAATCAGGATTGGCAGATTGAGATAAATGCTTCTATCAGTGCTGCAGGAGGCTGCATCCCATAGCGAGACACCTCGCTGATATTATTCTAAGAACTGGGGTTATGTTAGATAACCAAACGTTTCAGTGCATCCCTCAAGTCCATGAGTTCATGAGATGCTCTGTTCTCTTATTTATCTATCTTCTGCATCGAGTTCAGATGCTCTGTCCTCCTGTTTGCATCGTGTTCATGAGATGCTCTTTTCGGTCTGCGTCAAGTTCATAAAGCGGTACGTATTATTAATATAATACTATCTTGCTCCAACGTGTTTGCAGTTTGCTAATTTGTTTCAGTTCGAATTCTCTTGTATTCATTTTTTTCCTCCCCAGATGCCGGTGTCAAAGAGGTATGTATTGGATGTTCTGCATGTTATGCTGTGAATTGATTCAAGAAGGTTTTGTGTCCCTAAAATAAATTTTAAGCATCCTAAACCTCACATTGATTATACTTTTAAGGTCAGGGATTCAAACTAGTCAGCTTTATGCCCTGCCGCCCCCCAAATGTGGCAATGAAGTGAATTGTGTGAAATGTGGATTTGTGTCTGCCCTGAGAAGTGCTTCTCTTGGAGCATTCACTATTTTCACCTTATACTGTTAGTTTGCATTCTTGTGTCCTGTTTTGGCAGGATCATCATAGTAAAACAGTATTTGCTTTTGAAGGTTCCTCTCTGTCCTTGGCTTCATCATAAACATTGACACATTGATGTTGATGGTTCCTGTGCTGCTTGAAGGACAGCGATATGTCCTGACTTATAGGTTCAGCCAGGACCACTTGGAGCTTCTCTTCAACTCCATCAGAGCATCCGGTAGGGTTCATTTAGATTTACCAGCCGCAACACTGAGTCACACAAAGTGTCAGTAAAAGCTCGTATGCTGTTTTGTTTGTCTGTCTTTTTAAAGCATGTGTTGAATATCTTTGTACTATACTCATACACCTTGAGTTTTTCTTAAGGGGGCTGGAATAACAATCCTAATGCCAGCCAGTTCAAGTACATTTTCAGGAAGCTGATTGCCCGGTGTGGGGTTGTCAAATCATGCAGAGGCAATGTGACTGCACAGGATGACACAGAGTCCCTACCAGCTGTCATTGACACCTCTACTAGCCTGTCAGCTGTAGATATGTCCTCTGCAGCAGGAGGAGAAGATCTTCCATCCCCGTTTGCTGACATTCCTGCGCTAGTACATGACCACAGCTACCTTCCTGTCCGCTTGGATGGTCTTGTGGACAACGCTCTCGTGTACATTTCAGGTAAAGGCTGACTAAAAGTCGATTTTTGCCTACAACCGATGGTGCCAATAGTCAAAATCTGAGGGAAATCAATCTCACAATGGTCCAAAAGGATAAATGTTCCCTTAATTTCCCCATGGTTATTATAAATTATTTTAATATACCAACTCTTATTTCAGGATTTGTTGTGCGACGGGCTCTGAAAAAGCTGTCCTGTGATGTCTGCCGTGCCAGCTTGGTAACAGATGCTGCATCTGCCATCAAGGACCAGAGCTACCACCTGCTGAAGTTAAAAAACAACGGAGGTCTGGTGATTCCATCAGAAGGCACAGTGATGGCAGTCAGGGCAGCAGAGTGGGTCATTCGTCAGACCTCATGTACCAGACGATCACATCCCATCAAAGTGCTAGAGGTCGTGTACGTTGTACGTAAGAGGATAGGGTCAGAGGATGTGTTTGTGCTCAGAGAGCACATCGGAGAAACACAGTATGGCATAGACAGCCACCACCATACGCTGTTAACGTTGGTTGTGTCCTTGTTTTTTAAGTTAAGGCTGCACCACATTGCCAAAATAACTAACCTTAGCTTACAGAGCAACATGCAACAGAAGCTCAATAAAACCGTCCTTTTCAAAGGGCATTAGCCAAGCTATGTTTTTTGGGTCATTTTTTAAATCTCTGTCTTCCATGTGTATACCATCACAGTAGTGTAGGTGGGGATTTCAACTTGCTACATCTATATATACACTTGTGAAGGGGACTATTGTACCAATTTTAATAGCAAATAAATGTCACTTTTATAATGGTTTAAAAATAGGAACTTTTGTGTAATTACCCCTGATATATAATCCGAATAGTCTACATTAAAATTCAAAGTGTAACCTTTAATTTGAAACCTGGATTATGCTTCTACACCAAGAGGTTGCCACACAATAAGCCTTTTTTGTCAGTATTTCATATTTTATTATAACAGTAATATTCATGTTAAAAGTATGTATGTAAACATAAATAAATTAGGACTGTGAAATAATTAATCACACCCAAATAAAAGTGTTTTTATATATATATAATGTTGCCATTCTGTACACTGAGTTTTAATAGCATATATTGATTTAACATAAATGCCTTGTGCATGTGTATATTTATTGCACCTGTAAGTTTTATTCAATGTTCTTTTCATTCCATGGTTTTAATTATTCATAAGTGTGCAGTGTGATAACTACTTGTCTGACTTTTGTTTAATTATCAAACCAAACAGTTTGAGAATCGTAAGACAATTGAGGAAGTTATGGTTATTTAAGTATACATGCGCCATTGAAACCATAGACATTATGTCTATGATTGAAACACAATGGCCGTTTCTCAATATGCGTTCTTGAGCGTTCTTGTGTGCTCGTGTGCTCGTGACACGTCATCAGCCTCAGCCCGAGCACTGTTCCAATACCGAGAACGCCAAATCGAGAACGCGCCGAATTCCCCGGATGTTGTTCTCGCCCGCCCTCTTTATCGAGCATGCATCAGAGCAGACTTGTGCGTTCTTCAGACTGACCGCTTTCCCAGAATGCACCGCGGCAAGATGATTTTTAGGCTTTTTAGAAATTAAAAATGTTGTTTTAAAAAAATGTGTCAATAAGATTTATTGTGGTGTAGTATATAAATAGTTTTGAATGTTAAAGAAATGCTAAAGAACTGTGCGTCTCATGACGTCACAAGTACGCTTCTGTTCCAATACACCATACGTGCTGCGTGCTCGCGTTCTTGTCAAGTCCGATCTTCCTGTGTTCTCGCCAAGACCGGTCTTGACGAGAACGCGAGTCCGTTCTCGCGTTCTCGTGAATTGAGAAACGGCCAATGTTACGAATGAGCGAGCTGCCTGTGGCAAGATGGCCGCCACGTGCGGACGTCGACCCCAATTGGCCAGCAGCGCGGACGAGACATCTAGCCTTTATTATGGATATCTATGGGATATGCTCAGAAGTCCGGGAAGATATCATTGCGTAACGTTTATCTGTATTGTCTGAATGCACTCTGTTAGTTTTATTGCTTGTTCAAACAGGACTGGAAAAAAAAATATTTCATCCTTAATTGTACGGTGAATTTCGTTATACAAATAATCTTGTTCTAAACATTTATTTTATTAGAAAGTTAAAATTATCGATTGAGATTTTAGCGCCCTCTGGTGTACACATCACAAACCAGAGAAGACCTCGTTATTATTGTAGCCGCATTGTTTTTTTTTTTTACAAAAACGAACAGGGAATAGAGCAAAGAACACACACAAAGCGAAGTGATACCTTATTAAAATGCATTTATTAAGCACAAAATACATACATATGCAAATCAAATAAATGATACAAAAAACTTCAAAATCAAATACGTTTCTGTACTCCTATGTGTTTATAGCTGGGGGTTTATGTACTTTAAGAAATGGTTTCTATATTTTTATTTCCCTAACCACAACTGGGAAACATTTTTGCTATTAAAAAAACAATGTATTTTTTATGTATTTCTGTTTAATTTTTAGAATATGCAATATTGCCGCAAATACAAAGATATAGACCAGTTCACGCGTGACGTCCGCGCTACATCCGGGTCCCGCGGGTAGGCAAAAACAGTACTGTTCTCGTCTACTACCGTGAAAAAACGGGTGAATTAGAGCGTGCTTTTAGTTAGTTTATTTTTGGAATCTAAACAATGCCTACGACTTCTTGTGAGACAAGTCGTAGGCATGTACGTTTCTTTCGTTTACCGAAGAAAGAAATGGATATTTTCAATGAAAAAAAATGCCACATTGGAAGGCTGGAAACGTACTTAGCAACGGTTGCTAAGCTGATGTGCATTCCTGGGTGGAAATTCTGAATCATAACAGCTCCCTTCATGGTGATGACAACGCAGTAGCTTCTCTGCTCTAGAAGACCGTGTAACGGAATTATTCTTTCCTTCTGACACTTTCTTTATGAGAGACAGACGTGTTTTTGGTGAGAGAAAACTACATAGTTAGCGATAGCTTGCGGTTTTCACGATTTTTACTATTTTTACTATTTTTACAATTGATTTAGTTTTACAATTGATTGATTGATTGATTGTCAATCCCAGAGTTTGCGCTGGGATTGACAATCCCAGAGTTTGCTTTACGAACCAGTGCAAACGAAGAAGCCATGAACGACTCCACCAGTTCAGGGGCTCCAGTAGTCCCAGGAGAGTTTATTATACCATCGATGGAAGATTTCTTTTCGTCCATCTCAATGGAGCAGACCGTGGATTTGGCCGTAGGAGAACCCGATGCTGACACCTTATCTAAGATCAAGGAGCTGGTGTTGAATGTCGCGGATGAATGTACCGGCTTCATCTACATAGGACGCTTCACATCTGGGGATGTGGAAACCGCTGTGGGCGAGTCAGTGCTAACATCATTTGAAAACTTCCTTGTGATGCGTCGAAGGACTCAACCCAAGAGCTTTGACACCTTCAACAAGCAATTTGTCAAACTTGTCAAAGCAAAAGTGAGCTATTTCCTCGGCCCCATGGATAATCAATTAGCTTTTTATGTCTCTGTGATGGACAGAGTGGATATAATGCTGCCACATGCAGTGAGACTGCTAGAGGAACTGTTAGTTGAGAAGAGTATACAACATGAGCAGAGGAAGCAAAACGTTGCTGAAAACCAGCAAGATGCCCTCAATAGGCAGCAGACAGAAGAGCTTCAGCCCATCAGTTCTGATCTGGGTGATTCCCAGACTGTGGAAGAGGAACCACAGCTTGAGGAGGCAGAAGCAGAGATCAACGAGGAGAGGGATTTTATTCCTGAGGACCAGGAATCAGATCTGAAGCTTGTGGATGAATTCATCTCTGAGGAGCTTTCAGAGATGAACAAGGTAAATGATTTTAGCTCTAAAGAAAAGAAATCAGATCTTTAGATGGTGGATTGATTTACATCTGATGAGATTTCTGAAATGATGAAGGTCAATTATTTTATGTCTAAGGAAAAGGAATTAGAGCTGAAGATGGTGGACGATTTCATTTCTGAAGAGCTTTCAGCGATGAACAAGGTGAATTATTTTATCTTTAAGAAGAAGGAACCAGTTTGAGCAATAGGGTGTTTTAACTAGTCCACAGTTTTAAATAAACAGTGCATGCATTTGAACAAGACGAACTATAAATAACAACAACCAACCCAGATGATGAGGCTAGACATAATATTTATCCCTCTGTTTGAGCAAAGTACTGAAAAGTTTTCTACCCAATTGATATATGTAGTTGATAGTAAGATATTCAAATGTTTTGTTTGCATGTGGACTTTGCTTTCTAAAAATATATATTCCAATGTATTCCTTTTTTGAAAAATGTGCAGACATTTCAATTGTTTACTTTTAAATCACTGCTGCACCTCACACTGTGATTTTTCTCCTGCATTGTTTACATTTCAATTGTTTACTTTTAAATCACTGCTGCACCTCATACTGTAATTTAATTTACTGTAATCTACAAGCTGTATGCAACGAAATTTCGTTCTGTACGCACCCTGTGCATACAAAATGACAAATAAAGTTGTCTAAGTCTATTGTTTGATAAAATCGCAAACAATGCAGGAGAAAAATCACAGTGTAATAGGTTGAATATCTCAATTATACTAAATTGGGGCTTGCCAAAATCAACCTTTTTATGTACGCTTTTGGGGAGGGCGTCTGAAAAAAAGAGTATGTACTTTTTATTTGTTTTCTTTTAATAGACTCAATAAGGGTGTATATGATCTGCTCTTAATGTGTTTGAGTTTGTGTGTGTTAAGATAAATTATTTTATCTCTAAGGAAAGGGAGTCAGGGTTGAAAATGGTGGAAAAATTCATCCCTGAGGAGCTTTCAGAGATGAACAAGGTAAATGATTTTATCTTTAAAACAAAAGACTCAGATGTTTAGATGGTGGATACATTTATATCTGATAAGATTTCTGAAATGATGAAGGTAAATTATTTTATCTCTAAGGAAAAGGTGTTGGAGCTGAAGATGGTGGACAGATTCATTTCTGAGGAGGGTTCAGCGATGAACAAGGTGAATTATTTTATCTTTAAAAAGAAGGAATCAGAACTTTAGATGGTTGATTAAGTTATATCTGATGATGTTACTGAAATGATTAAGGGGTTGTTTCCAATATCCAGCCTTTTCACATGTGCACAAACCCTACTCTTTGGCGGTGGGGTCTTGTGTACGCTTAAATGATGACCTGCTGTATACGGCCTGTATTTTTAGCACATTTTGCTGTTCTCCTGCTTAGCAAACTTGTTGACAGAGAGGCGGTAACAGTGTTGCCAAATTTGCTTATTATAAACTGTTTTTCATTTCTTTCTAAAGCTACTTGTAAATTTTGTGAGTCACAGGTGGTTTTGTTTTGGCTTTGTTTCTGAACATGAGGTTACTTATTTGGGCTTGGCTTTGTACCCAACAGAACTCCTTTAGCTAGCTATCGCGCTACGCAACAAGAGACCTGCTTGTGCTACTGCTGCGTTACAGACAGCAGCCGGCTCAATATCTGTCCGCACACACACCTTGCCCCGAAGTGTTTCTGAACCGTGCGTTTCTGACTGTGCTTTGTTTTTGCCTTGCTTCCCTGCCCTTCCCGCAGAGCCCAGGGCTATTGGCAGTGGCCAGCTTTCAGAACGTGTATCCGTGCACTTAATGTTCTTCCTACACGTTGCAAACGGTCCCGCATAAAGTCAGTAGGAGATTGGTTATTTTGTCTTATTTTGATACATTTTTACAACACATAACAGCTCTGAAAACATGTTGCGCTAACGGCTGGCGTTCCCTTAGGGTGCGTTCACACCAAACACAAACAAGGCTAATTTTTCGCCTTGATTGCCTGCTGTTGGTCGCTTGACATTTCTCCTCTCTCTCGCAAACAATCCGCACAGAAAACGAAGCCAATTTCACCCACGCTTGCTTCACTGGGTCATCAAATAGGAGGAGCATCTATACGTTAGTCGGTTTCTCCTGTCAGTAACACTCACCGTGGTGGACATGGATTTTACCGAGCAAGTCACGGTGCTGTATCTGATGTGTCCAAAACCCTTTGGTTTCTAGGTGATTGGTCCGTTTGAGCAATGGGATGTTTGACTAGTCCACAGTTTTAAATAAACACTGCATGAATTTGAACAAGACAAGCCATAAATAACAACAACCAACCGAGATGATGATGCCAAACATAATATTTATCCCTCTGTTTGAACAAAGTACTGATATAAAGTTTTCAACCCAATCAATATATGTTGTTCATAGTAAAATATTCAAATGTTGAGTTTGCATGTGGACTTTGCTCTCTAAATATATATATTGTATTCCTTTTTTGCAAAATGTGCTAACAACAATTTTATCAAACAATAGGTTGAATATCTCAGTTATACTAAATTGGGGCTTGCCAAAATCAGCCTTTATATGTACGCTTGTGGGGAGGGGGTTAAAAAAAAGGATGTTTGTAAACTTGTGAAAATATCTAGGATTTTGAACAACCCCTAAGGTAAATTATTTTATCTCTAAGGAAAGGGAGTCGGGGTTGAAAATGGTGGAAAAATTCATCCCTGAGGAGCATTCAGAGATGAACAAGGTAAATGATTTTATCTTTAAAACTAAAGACTCAGATGTTTAGATGGTGGATACATTTATATCTGATGAGATTTCTGAAATGATGAAGGTAAATTATTTTATCTCTATGCAAAAGGAGTCAGAGCTGAAGATGGTGGACAGATTCATCTCTAAGGAGGTTTTAGAAGTGAGCAAGGTAAAGAAATGTATCTTTAAAAAGAAGGAATCAGATCTTTAGAGGGTGGATGAATTTGTATATGAGGAGATTTCTGAAATGATGAAGGTAAATTATTTTATCTCTAAGGAAAAGGAGTCAGAGCTCAAGATGGTGAACAAATTCATCACTGAGGAACCATCAGAGGGCAAGGAGATCAAAAAGATCATCTCTAAACACCAACAATTAGAGACCCAAGATATCTCAGAGGATATCATTGAACCCAGTAACAATCAAGGATTGAATGGCAGAGCTGTTTCAGTAACCACAGCAAAACAGCAGAACAAAGGAGTTGGAGTGAGAATCAAAACGTTCTTTCAAAAATACAGTCAGCGACGATACAAGAGAGTTGCACCACAGCAGCCACTGGCTGTTAAAGAGGAACCCAGTGAGGAGGAGACGGATGTTGCAGGGCTGAAAAAATCAGTGTCTGAGAAGCAGATTCTTCAAGGAGTCAATAGAAAGGGACAAGAGCTTAAGCCGGGACCAGAGGTTACCACACTGGATGTTGAGCCAGCACCATTGGCTTCAGGCTCAGAGAAGGAAGAGCGGCAGTCATCCATCAGCCTGCTCATTAATGCACTTGTTATGCAGGCAGTAACTAAATCGGTGATAAGCTGCAACTACAAAGACGTTCAAGCTATCATCAAGAGGCTTTCTGAGAAGCTCTGTGCTGAGGTGGAGGGAGAGGATTTGAAGGAGATCCAAAAGAGTCTGAAGAAACTCAGTGTTTTCATCTTGAGAGCGGTCTCTGAAAGGACTGGCTGGTCACAGGCCGACCTTTATGTGTTGCTAGATTTAAAGGACTCAAACGTAGAGAAGGCAACGCTTTCTCTTTGTAGAGAGAAAATACTGAAGACAGCAAAGAAACCCATCCTCAAAAGGGTTTGCTCTTCTATTGGCAAAGCCCTCTCCAAGCCCTTTAAAAAGTTCTGAGGGCCACCTGAAGTGGTCCGGTTAAAACGCTGGATTATTTGCACAACCTGCAAAAAATTTTGGAGATAATCAACACGGCTACATTCACTGACAAATCTTTTCATCCAATCTTCACCAAGTCAGCACCCAATAGTCATGGTCTGAATCGGACATTATTTCATCCACAGGCAGATAGATGAATGATGGGTGTCAAAAATGTTGACTTCCAGGAGGTCGCTACGTCAGAAAGGGCCACCAGAGAGCATGAGTGGTGGCACGGTGAGTGAAGCAGTGGTGTCACAGGCAGCTACCGGAGCGTCCAGCAGTCAGTCGGAGCAGCAGGTGAAGGTCAGTGAACACAGAGTTTGTCTCGCAGGCTCCTTAGACAGCATCATCAGCACTTGATGGAGTTGGACAGGGTTTGTGTTGTAGGTTCATGTGAAGGTGGGTTGTAGAGATGCATTAACCTAGCTCATGGAGCAGTCAGATGTCCTGGTGAACAAATGATGGAACCAGACATCTGTAAGCCCCTCATGCTACGTATTTAGGCTGTTTGGCAGTTTTTCTGTCACCATTAGTGTGTATGCAGCCCATGTGGGGCATACAGATGTGGGGTTCCTCCATTGATCTGTATCTGTATACCCCACATACTAGGTAATGAGTCTGGGTTGGTGTTTTGTGCTATTGCCTGATATGTGGAGCTTACTCTTATCATGGTTTTCTATGCTGGGACAAAAGATCTGTATGCCCCACATGGCAGGCAATGAGCCAGGGTGAGCATTTAATGTTCTTGCCAGGCATGTGGGGCTTACAGATGTCATGTTGCTCCATTTGCCACCATGATATCTGTATGGCCTCATGCTAGGGAATGAGTCTGAGTGGGTGTTTCAAGCTGTTGTCTGGCATTTGCGACGTACAGTTGTCATGGTTAGTAATGCTAGAACCAGAAATCTATATGTGCCATGTGCCAGACAATGAGCCTGAGTAAGCGTTTTGTGTTGTTGCCTGGTATGTGTGGATAGACAGATGTTATTTTCGCACAGTATTGCATCAACATATTTGCACACCCCTCAAAACAGACAATGAGCCTGGGTGGGCGTCTCATGCCATTGACTGGCATGTGGGGTGTACAGATGTCATTGTGGCCCAGATGTATGTACACCCCAAAGGTCAGGCCAGGAAACTGGGTGGGAAATTTTTGCCATTTCCCAGCATGTGGGGAAGTACAGTTGATAAGGGTACATATGTTGGAACCAAACAACGAGCCTGGGTCTCTGTTTTGTGCCATTGCCCGGCACATGGGCCATAGAGATTTTATTGTCATCCAATATTTGATCCAGACATATGTAAGCCCCACATGTCATGGAATGAGACTCAGTGGCTGTCTCCTGCCATTCCCTGGCATATGGGAAATACATAGGTTTGGTTCCAACATTGCTCATCACGACATTTTACACCCCATTTCGACAGTGCCATTGTCTGGTATGTGGGGCATACAGATGTCATTAGCTAAGTTTACATGGACAAAAGTAATGGGACAAAACAGCCGATCGGAATAAAAAAGTGTCATATAAACAAGCCAATTGGAATAAAATGATCGAATTAAGCTAGGTCGAAATGAAATTGCATACCAAATGTGAGGGGTGGTTTATGCTGATTGATATGTGATTGAATGTGGCAAACTGACCGTATTGCGATCGACGTAAACGTGATGTATTTCAATGTTAGCGAGTGGCGGAAATACGTCGGGGCTCCTGATACAACCTTTCTGTTCGAAAAATAAAATGGCTCAGAATTATCGCTTACTCAGTAACGTTTCCACCGTAATTAGAACATCGTGCAAGTCCATTCTTGGAGCTCTGAAGACAAACAAAAATGTATAATTCTGGTTTGTTTACTATTTTTGTAGTTTAGCAAAGACAGAAGTACTTCTTCTGTTTTTTGGGGGGGAATTTGAGAACTGCGTATGTCAGAGTGGTTATATTCTGAATATAGCCAGGTGCATATGCAGTCACATTATGATTCGATTAATTAATTGTGTGCCCATATAAATGGAATAATCCGAATACATTTCAATCCAATTATGACATTTTTGTGCATGTAAACATAGCTATCGTGGACTAATGTTGGATTCAGATGTCTGTACTCCCCGCATGTCAGGGATTGCGACTGGGTGGGCATTCTGTGCCACTGCTTGGCATGTAGAAAATTTAGATGTCTGGTTCAAACATTGTTTACCATGACATCGTTTGCCTCACATTAGGGAATTAGGTTTCATGGGTGTTCTGTGTCATTGTCTGTCAAGTGGACAATACAGTTGTCATGGTTAATAATGTTGGAATCAGAGATCTATAAGCCCCACCTGCAGGACATTGAGCCCAGGTTGGTGTTATATGCCATTTCTTGGCATGTGAGGAGAATGGATGTTAATTGTGGTCCAATATTGGATCCAGACATCTGTACTCCCTACATCCCAAGGAACAGGACTTGGTGGGCATTTTTTGCCATTACCTTGCATGTGGGGAATATAGATGTTTGGTTCCAACATTGTTTACCATGACATCATTATACCCCACATGTTAAGTAATGAGCCTGGGTGAGTGTTTCATGCCATTACCTGGCATGTGGGGCATGCAGATGTCTGGTGGTCCCATCTTTGGTCACTGTGACATCTGTATGCCTCATTAGCCAGGTTAATGGATTTCTACAACCTGCTCCATGCATGCATGCAATACAACTGTGTCCAACTCCACCACCTGCTAGTGGTGCTGTCTGATGCGTCTACGAGTCATTCTCTGTGTCTGCTGACCTTCGCTCACTGTTCCAGCTGACTCCCGGACACACCGGTAACTACCTGTGACACCATCACCTCACTCATATTGTCATCACTTATGCCCTTTGAGGGCTTATCTGGACTTAGCGGCTTCCTGTATGATTCATTTTGACACCTGCCTGTTGTCTGCCTGTGGAGGAGAATAAAACCAAACTGGACCATTTCTACTGGGTGCTGACTTGGTGATTCTGTTTTTTGGTCAGTGGATGTAGCTGTGATTGATTTAAACTGCCATTGCTGGTATCCTCCATGTGCCCATGTGTTTCAGGGCCTCGTTGTAGCAAATGGATCAATGATTACAAAACTAAAATCCAGCCATAACCTTACAATTACCTTCCTGCCTGAGGTAATTGAAAAAACAAAAAAAACTAACACTTATGATTCCTAGAAAATGCCTATTGACTACTGGATATTGACCCCTGCTCATGAAATCCTTAGACTGGAGGATTTTTTTAAGTAGCTCTCCTATTCAGGAGTCAGTACAGCAAGCCAGTACAACTTTCATTTATACTTGACATATCTTACGCCATATGCCTTTCCTGCCACAAGTGGAGTTCAAGCCCAAGTCTGGGACATTTTCAGAATCACCAAACTGTTCCTCTGGAGACCCTTATTGTACAAGTCCTCCTCTATAATGCATAGTCAATCACCTCCAAGTGCACCCATCCAACCTTCCACCAATCCACAACTCCAACTTGGAAAAGATGGAAAGAAGGAAACAATCACCAACTCCACCAAACACCAATCGTGTGCTGCCCTCAGCCTCTGTGGATATCATCGCCTCATCTGCAACAGTAAGACATCTTCACCACTCCTTTTACAACACATTCTCAAATCATTTCAGTTTCAGATACTAATCCCATTACCTCTCCTCCAGGATACTGATAAGAATCATTCACTCCACCAATTTCCTACCAACGTCATTCTCTAAGGATATCCTCCCCTCCTCTGCACCAGTAAGACACCATCACCCCTTCTTGTACACCACATTCTCAACCCATTTCAGTTTCAGATACTAACCCACCTGTCTCACCTTAAACAGGACTCGGTTTCCTGAGAGAGACTTCAGATGTTCTGCTCACACAAGTGGTAATCAGATGCTACTCTTCTGTCTATCATAGATTTCTTGAATTCTTACATTTCGTGTTGCTGACCCTCCGTTAGAGAAATCTGTTTTCTTTGTCGATGCTCAGACATTGGATTCCAACGTATTGTTATTCATTCCCTGTGTCTTTTTTCAGAACTCTCCTTAAGAACCTCTACACCGCTCCTCTGTCTGCTCTCCTGGCTCAAGTGCTCCTCGACGATAATTCATCGCTCTCACACCTGCCAGTCCACCCTCCAACCTTTTGCCGAGCCACAACTTCCACTAGGAAAAGGACCGAAGGAGACAATAATTAACTCCACCAATCTCCTGACCAACCTCAGCCTCAGTGGATATCCTCACCTCCTCTGCACCAGTACGACACTGTCTCCCCTCCTTCTACAACCTGTTCTCTACCCATTTCAGTTTCAGATACTAACCCACCTATGTCTCACCTTAAACAGGACTCGGTTTCCTGAGGGAGACTTCAGATGTTCCGCTCACACAAGTGGTAATCAGATGCTACTCTTCTGTGTATCATAGGTTTCTTGAATTCTTATATTTCGTGTTGCTGACCCTCCGTTAGAGAAATCTGTTTTCGTTGTCGATGCTCAGACATTGGATTCCAACGTATTGTTATTCATTCCCTGTGTCTTTTTTCAGAACTCTCCTTAAGAACCTCTACACCGCTCCTCTGTCTGCTCTCCTGGCTCAAGTGCTCCTGGATAATTAATCGCTCTCTCACCTGCCAGTCCACCCTCCAACCTTTTGCCGATCCAAAACTTCCACTAGAATAAGAAGGACCGAAGGAGACAATAATTAACTCCACCAATCTCCTGACCAACCTCAGCCTCAGTGGATATCCTCACCTCCTCTGCACCAGTACGACACTGTCTCCCCTCCTTCTACAATCTGTTCTCTACCCATTTCAGTTTCAGATACTAACCCACCTATGTCTCACCTTAAACAGGACTCGGTTTCCTGAGGGAGACTTCAGATGTTCTGCTCACACAAGTGGTAATCAGATTCTACTCTTCTGTCTATCATAGATTTCTTGAATTCTTATATTTCGTGTTGCTGACCCTCCGTTAGAGAAATCTGTTTTCGTTGTCGATGCTCAGACATTGGATTCCAACGTATTGTTATTCCTTCCCTGTGTCTTTTTTCAGAACTCTCCTTAAGAACCTCTACACCGCTCCTCTGTCTGCTCTCCTGGCTCAAGTGCTCCTGGATAATGAATCGCTCTCTCACCTGCCAGTCCACCCTCCAACCTTTTGCTGATCCAAAACTTCCACTAGAATAAGAAGGACCGAAGGAGACAATAATTAACTCCACCAATCTCCTGACCAACCTCAGCCTCAGTGGATATCCTCACCTCCTCTGCACCAGTACGACACTGTCTCCCCTCCTTCTACAATCTGTTCTCTACCCATTTCAGTTTCAGATACTAACCCACCTATGTCTCACCTTAAACAGGACTCGGTTTCCTGAGGGAGACTTCAGATGTTCCGCTCACACAAGTGGTAATCAGATGCTACTCTTCTGTGTATCATAGGTTTCTTGAATTCTTATATTTCGTGTTGCTGACCCTCCGTTAGAGAAATCTGTTTTCTTTGTCGATGCTCAGATATTGGATTCCAACGTATTGTTATTCCTTCCCTGTGTCTTTTTTCAGAACTCTCCTTAAGAACCTCTACACCGCTCCTCTGTCTGCTCTCCTGGCTCAAGTGCTCCTGGATAATTAATCGCTCTCTCACCTGCCAGTCCACCCTCCAACCTTTTGCCGATCCAAAACTTCCACTAGAATAAGAAGGACCGAAGGAGACAATAATTAACTCCACCAATCTCCTGACCAACCTCAGCCTCAGTGGATATCCTCACCTCCTCTGCACCAGTACGACACTGTCTCCCCTCCTTCTACAACCTGTTCTCTACCCATTTCAGTTTCAGATACTAACCCACCTATGTCTCACCTTAAACAGGACTCGGTTTCCTGAGGGAGACTTCAGATGTTCTGCTCACACAAGTGGTAATCAGATGCTACTCTTCTGTGTATCATAGGTTTCTTGAATTCTTATATTTCGTGTTGCTGACCCTCCGTTAGAGAAATCTGTTTTCGTTGTCGATGCTCAGACATTGGATTCCAACGTATTGTTATTCATTCCCTGTGTCTTTTTTCAGAACTCTCCTTAAGAACCTCTACACCGCTCCTCTGTCTGCTCTCCTGGCTCAAGTGCTCCTCGATAATTCATCGCTCTCACACCTGCCAGTCCACCCTCCAACCTTTTGCCGATCCACAACTTCCACTAGGAAAAGAAGGACCGAAGGAGACAATAATTAACTCCACCAATCTCCTGACCAACCTCAGCCTCAGTGGATATCCTCACCTCCTCTGCACCAGTACGACACTGTCTCCCCTCCTTCTACAACCTGTTCTCTACCCATTTCAGTTTCAGATACTAACCCACCTATGTCTCACCTTAAACAGGACTCGGTTTCCTGAGGGAGACTTCAGATGTTCCGCTCACACAAGTGGTAATCAGATGCTACTCTTCTGTGTATCATAGGTTTCTTGAATTCTTATATTTCGTGTTGCTGACCCTCCGTTAGAGAAATCTGTTTTCGTTGTCGATGCTCAGACATTGGATTCCAACGTATTGTTATTCATTCCCTGTGTCTTTTTTCAGAACTCTCCTTAAGAACCTCTACACCGCTCCTCTGTCTGCTCTCCTGGCTCAAGTGCTCCTCGATAATTCATCGCTCTCACACCTGCCAGTCCACCCTCCAACCTTTTGCCGATCCACAACTTCCACTAGGAAAAGAAGGACCGAAGGAGACAATAATTAACTCCACCAATCTCCTGACCAACCTCAGCCTCAGTGGATATCCTCACCTCCTCTGCACCAGTACGACACTGTCTCCCCTCCTTCTACAACCTGTTCTCTACCCATTTCAGTTTCAGATACTAACCCACCTATGTCTCACCTTAAACAGGACTCGGTTTCCTGAGGGAGACTTCAGATGTTCCGCTCACACAAGTGGTAATCAGATGCTACTCTTCTGTGTATCATAGGTTTCTTGAATTCTTATATTTCGTGTTGCTGACCCTCCGTTAGAGAAATCTGTTTTCGTTGTCGATGCTCAGACATTGGATTCCAACGTATTGTTATTCCTTCCCTGTGTCTTTTTTCAGAACTCTCCTTAAGAACCTCTACACCGCTCCTCTGTCTGCTCTCCTGGCTCAAGTGCTCCTGGATAATGAATCGCTCTCTCACCTGCCAGTCCACCCTCCAACCTTTTGCCGATCCAAAACTTCCACTAGAATAAGAAGGACCGAAGGAGACAATAATTAACTCCACCAATCTCCTGACCAACCTCAGCCTCAGTGGATATCCTCACCTCCTCTGCACCAGTACGACACTGTCTCCCCTCCTTCTACAACCTGTTCTCTACCCATTTCAGTTTCAGATACTAACCCACCTATGTCTCACCTTAAACAGGACTCGGTTTCCTGAGGGAGACTTCAGATGTTCCGCTCACACAAGTGGTAATCAGATGCTACTCTTCTGTGTATCATAGGTTTCTTGAATTCTTATATTTCGTGTTGCTGACCCTCCGTTAGAGAAATCTGTTTTCGTTGTCGATGCTCAGACATTGGATTCCAACGTATTGTTATTCCTTCCCTGTGTCTTTTTTCAGAACTCTCCTTAAGAACCTCTACACCGCTCCTCTGTCTGCTCTCCTGGCTCAAGTGCTCCTCGACGATAATTCATCGCTCTCTCACCTGCCAGTCCACCCTCCAACCTTTTGCCGAGCCACAACTTCCACTAGAATAAGAAGGACCGAAGGAGACAATAATTAACTCCACCAATCTCCTGACCAACCTCAGCCTCAGTGGATATCCTCACCTCCTCTGCACCAGTACGACACTGTCTCCCCTCCTTCTACAACCTGTTCTCTACCCATTTCAGTTTCAGATACTAACCCACCTATGTCTCACCTTAAACAGGACTCGGTTTCCTGAGGGAGACTTCAGATGTTCCGCTCACACAAGTGGTAATCAGATGCTACTCTTCTGTCTATCATAGATTTCTTGAATTCTTATATTTCGTGTTGCTGACCCTCCGTTAGAGAAATCTGTTTTCGTTGTCGATGCTCAGACATTGGATTCCAACGTATTGTTATTCCTTCCCTGTGTCTTTTTTCAGAACTCTCCTTAAGAACCTCTACACCGCTCCTCTGTCTGCTCTCCTGGCTCAAGTGCTCCTGGATAATGAATCGCTCTCTCACCTGCCAGTCCACCCTCCAACCTTTTGCCGATCCAAAACTTCCACTAGAATAAGAAGGACCGAAGGAGACAATAATTAACTCCACCAATCTCCTGACCAACCTCAGCCTCAGTGGATATCCTCACCTCCTCTGCACCAGTACGACACTGTCTCCCCTCCTTCTACAACCTGTTCTCTACCCATTTCAGTTTCAGATACTAACCCACCTATGTCTCACCTTAAACAGGACTCGGTTTCCTGAGGGAGACTTCAGATGTTCCGCTCACACAAGTGGTAATCAGATGCTACTCTTCTGTGTATCATAGGTTTCTTGAATTCTTATATTTCGTGTTGCTGACCCTCCGTTAGAGAAATCTGTTTTCGTTGTCGATGCTCAGACATTGGATTCCAACGTATTGTTATTCCTTCCCTGTGTCTTTTTTCAGAACTCTCCTTAAGAACCTCTACACCGCTCCTCTGTCTGCTCTCCTGGCTCAAGTGCTCCTCGACGATAATTCATCGCTCTCTCACCTGCCAGTCCACCCTCCAACCTTTTGCCGAGCCACAACTTCCACTAGAATAAGAAGGACCGAAGGAGACAATAATTAACTCCACCAATCTCCTGACCAACCTCAGCCTCAGTGGATATCCTCACCTCCTCTGCACCAGTACGACACTGTCTCCCCTCCTTCTACAACCTGTTCTCTACCCATTTCAGTTTCAGATACTAACCCACCTATGTCTCACCTTAAACAGGACTCGGTTTCCTGAGGGAGACTTCAGATGTTCCGCTCACACAAGTGGTAATCAGATGCTACTCTTCTGTCTATCATAGATTTCTTGAATTCTTATATTTCGTGTTGCTGACCCTCCGTTAGAGAAATCTGTTTTCGTTGTCGATGCTCAGACATTGGATTCCAACGTATTGTTATTCATTCCCTGTGTCTTTTTTCAGAACTCTCCTTAAGAACCTCTACACCGCTCCTCTGTCTGCTCTCCTGGCTCAAGTGCTCCTGGATAATGAATCGCTCTCTCACCTGCCAGTCCACCCTCCAACCTTTTGCCGATCCAAAACTTCCACTAGAATAAGAAGGACCGAAGGAGACAATAATTCACTCCACCAATCTCCTGACCAACCTCAGCCTCAGTGGATATCCTCACCTGCTCTGCACCAGTACGACACTGTCTCCCCTCCTTCTACAACCTGTTCTCTACCCATTTCAGTTTCAGATACTAACCCACCTATGTCTCACCTTAAACAGGACTCGGTTTCCTGAGGGAGACTTCAGATGTTCCGCTCACACAAGTGGTAATCAGATGCTACTCTTCTGTCTATCATAGATTTCTTGAATTCTTATATTTCGTGTTGCTGACCCTCCGTTAGAGAAATCTGTTTTCGTTGTCGATGCTCAGACATTGGATTCCAACGTATTGTTATTCCTTCCCTGTGTCTTTTTTCAGAACTCTCCTTAAGAACCTCTACACCGCTCCTCTGTCTGCTCTCCTGGCTCAAGTGCTCCTGGATAATGAATCGCTCTCTCACCTGCCAGTCCACCCTCCAACCTTTTGCCGATCCAAAACTTCCACTAGAATAAGAAGGACCGAAGGAGACAATAATTAACTCCACCAATCTCCTGACCAACCTCAGCCTCAGTGGATATCCTCACCTCCTCTGCACCAGTACGACACTGTCTCCCCTCCTTCTACAACCTGTTCTCTACCCATTTCAGTTTCAGATACTAACCCACCTATGTCTCACCTTAAACAGGACTCGGTTTCCTGAGGGAGACTTCAGATGTTCCGCTCACACAAGTGGTAATCAGATGCTACTCTTCTGTGTATCATAGATTTCTTGAATTCTTATATTTCGTGTTGCTGACCCTCCGTTAGAGAAATCTGTTTTCGTTGTCGATGCTCAGACATTGGATTCCAACGTATTGTTATTCCTTCCCTGTGTCTTTTTTCAGAACTCTCCTTAAGAACCTCTACACCGCTCCTCTGTCTGCTCTCCTGGCTCAAGTGCTCCTGGATAATTCATCGCTCTCACACCTGCCAGTCCACCCTCCAACCTTTTGCCGAGCCACAACTTCCACTAGGAAAAGGACCGAAGGAGACAATAATTAACTCCACCAATCTCCTGACCAACCTCAGCCTCAGTGGATATCCTCACCTCCTCTGCACCAGTACGACACTGTCTCCCCTCCTTCTACAACCTGTTCTCTACCCATTTCAGTTTCAGATACTAACCCACCTATGTCTCACCTTAAACAGGACTCGGTTTCCTGAGGGAGACTTCAGATGTTCCGCTCACACAAGTGGTAATCAAAATCTCTTCTTCTGTCTAGCTAAGATTGATGAAGTTCTTACATTTCCTTTTGCTGTTTCTCCTTAACATAAATTTGTTATCTTTGTAAATGCTCAGATATTGGACACCAACGTACTGTTTCTCATTCCTTCCGTCTGTTCTAAGAACTCTCCAAAAGACTCTACACACGATTCCTCTGGCCGCCTTCCAGGCATAAGTGCTCCATTATAACTCATCGCTCATTCACCTGCCTGCCCGATCTACAATTCTTACCGTGAAAAGACGGACAAAAGGACACAATCAGTAACTCCACTTATCACCAATCTGCAGCCAACCTCAGCCTCTGCATATATCCTCTCCTCCTCTGCACCAGTAAGAAACCATCACCCCTTCTTGTACACCACATTCTCAACCCAATTCAGTTTCAGATACTAACCCACCTATGTCTCACCTTAAACAGGACTCGGTTTCCTGAGGGAGACTTCAGATGTTCCGCTCACACAAGTGGTAATCAGATGCTACTCTTCTGTCTATCATAGATTTCTTGAATTCTTACATTTCGTGTTGCTGACCCTCCGTTAGAGAAATCTGTTTTCGTTGTCGATGCTCAGACATTGGATTCCAACGTATTGTTATTCCT
Organism: Fundulus diaphanus; assembly: GCA_037039145.1. Taxonomy (NCBI): domain Eukaryota; kingdom Metazoa; phylum Chordata; class Actinopteri; order Cyprinodontiformes; family Fundulidae; genus Fundulus; species Fundulus diaphanus. The sequence goes on from CM073128.1 coordinate 38,532,856, forward strand.
TCCCTGTGTCTTTTTTCAGAACTCTCCTTAAGAACCTCTACACCGCTCCTCTGTCTGCTCTCCTGGCTCAAGTGCTCCTCGATAATTCATCGCTCTCTCACCTGCCAGTCCACCCTCCAACCTTTTGCCGATCCAAAACTTCCACTAGAATAAGAAGGACCGAAGGAGACAATAATTAACTCCACCAATCTCCTGACCAACCTCAGCCTCAGTGGATATCCTCACCTCCTCTGCACCAGTACGACACTGTCTCCCCTCCTTCTACAACCTGTTCTCTACCCATTTCAGTTTCAGATACTAACCCACCTATGTCTCACCTTAAACAGGACTCGGTTTCCTGAGGAAGACTTCAGATGTTCCGCTCACACAAGTGGTAATCAAAATCTCTTCTTCTGTCTAGCTAAGATTGATGAAGTTCTCTTTCAACATTCGTTTCGGTATCTCACTATGGGACACGACCCCAGCGCTGTCCCCCAGAAGCTCTATTACACTACGCCAGTCCTGACTGGCCAGCAAAAGTGACGTCGGCTCCAGGAGGAGGTGCTTCCTACCTCTATAAAAGCTGACGTCACGCAAGCGATCTTCAGTCTAACACCTCTTCTCGCTCCCAGAAGCAACTCTCAGACAGCTAATACGGTACTATTGAGCTAGCTTAACTGTTCACAGAGCGAGCTAACACGCCGAACGCTTCTCAATAGCTGTGCTTGGTTCTACTGAGTTCTTCTACCGCTGGTCTGTCACCAAACAGCAGCAGCTGCAGCTAGTCTCCAAACTAACTGCGCCCCTTTTGCTTTGGTTTTAAACGAAGCTAATAGTCGCGAAGCTTGGACCTGTACTCACCATGGACAGAACCAAACTACCGGCTAGAGCATGCACATGTGGCAACCTCATTGCTGGGGCAGATACACATTCTGTCTGCGCTTCGTGTCTTGGGCCGCAACATGCCCAAGACGGGTTAGCGTCGCCAGCGAGCTGCGAACACTGTGCACGGCTCTCCGTTAAAACTCGTCGGCGCAGGCTAGCACGCCAAGCTAGCTTGTCAGAGGCGGACCCTGTGCTGGGGGTATCCAATCCCCCCGCACCAGTTCTTGCCGTGACCGATGAGGGAGAGCCCCTGTTAACTCAAGTCAGTTGGGGCGACCAGCTTGATGCTGTCGTACCACTTCTGGATATGGAGGAAGACGAAGCCGACCCCCCGGCGTTCAGTAATTTTGCTGGTGCAGAATATGACTCCGAGGTGGAATCTGTTAGTCTCGGGTCGGATGACTACGAGCAGGACGGCGAAGCATTCACCATCCCGTCGGCTGCAAAGCCAACGGAAGCTGGTGAAGCCCACTGCAGCGGCCCCCCAAACCCGACTGCATCGGATTTGCACGATGTCTGCAGAAGAGCAGCTGCAAAGCTGGGCATTGAATGGCCGGAAACCCCGGCCGAGACCACCACGTCTCGGTATGAGGGGAAAAGGCTTCCAAAAGCCAAATCTTCCGCCAGACAACTGCTACCGGTTTTCCCAGAGTGCCTTGAGGAAGCAACCCGGTCCTGGACTAACCCGCTCACCGCCAAGAACCCCGTTCTGGGAGGGTCGGCGCTGGACTGGACCGACATGGAAGACAGCGGTTTCCTCCGTCTGCCCCCTGTTGAACCTCAGCTGGCATCCCACCTGCACCCCTCGCAGAAATCGACCATGACAGCGGCAGGACCAACCCTCCCGTTCAAGGCCGATTCGTTTCAGTCAGCTTTAAACGAAAAAAGCTACAAAGCAGTAGCAACATCGGTTAAAGCCCTGAACGCCTCATCACTTCTCCTCGCTTATCAAGCAGAACTACAGGAGCAGATGACGGGTGCACCGACCGCAGATCTGTGGGACGAGTTGTGCGTGGTGACAGACCTCTGCCTGCGTCTCCATAGAAACGCTGTCCAGGCATCAGGGAGAGCGATGGCTCTGATGGTCACTCAAGAGAGAGCCAGATGGTTGAATCTGTCTAGTCTGTCTCAAAGAGAAAAGAATCACCTCCTCGACACTCCGGTGGACCCGAAGGTTTTTTCGGCCCCACCGTTGCAGCGATGCAAAAACGTTGCGAGGAGAAGAAGAGAGAAGGTGAAGCGCTGCAACTCTGCCTGCCCAGAAGAGCGCAGCCTCCTCCCCCCGCGGCACCTCGTCAGACGTTTGCTCAGGCGGCGGCTCGACCGGTCTACCGCATCCCTAAGCGCCAACCTCAGCCGCAACCACCGGACCACAGCCAGGGAAAGCAGACCGAGCTCAAAGGTGCATGGGGACGAAAGCCCTTTGCGCCACCGGTGACTTCGGGAACCAAACCCCCGGCCACCGCGAGCGCGAAGAAAAAGAGGCGGGCTACCTAGGAAGCTAGCCTCGGGATGGGAGAGCGGGCACTGCCAGACACCTGCTCCCCTCCCACCGGGAAACGTTCTGTCCCAGTTCGAGTTTGCGAAGCCACGTTCAGGGCAAGTCAAACGGCCTGCAGAGCCAGCGTTGGAGCTCACAGTTCAGAGCCGAACCAAGTGGAGAAAACTCACGCACAGCCAGAGCTCAGTGGAGCCAGAGCAGTTGCTAGAAAGCACACACCAGTGCACAAACACACGCCAGTGTTTGAAAACACAAATATCTCCCTTCATAACAAACTCAATAAAATTGTTACCAGGCGCGCAACCAGGTCAAGTGCCGAGGGCGCAGCCAAAACAAAAAAACATAAAAATGTCAGAAATGACATTGGGACAGAACGGGGCCGTGCAGCTGCACATGAGGCCAACAGGGGGAGCTCTGGCCCCACCTTTGGCATACTCGGCAGCTCTCTCTATGGAAGAGGGAGTGGACCGAGAGCAGCACCAGCTTGCTCAACCAGCACTGAACAGTGCTCACACGGAAGCACTTCCCAGCCCTCTAACGAGAAAAATCCAGCTGTGGCGAGCGTGCGGGGCATCAGATTGGGTGCTAAAGACCGTATCCAGAGGATACAAGCTCCAGTTTGTAACAGCCCCTCCCCGGTTCAAAGGCATAATACAGTCATATGCGCGGGGAGAACACGCACGCATTCTGCAAGAGGAGATAATATCTCTGCAGAACAAAAACGCAATTCGGCTGGTCCCGCAGGAGCAAAGCAGAGACGGCTTTTACTCCAGATATTTTCTCGTACCGAAAAAAGGCGGGGGGCTGCGACCGATTTTAGATCTGCGAGCGCTGAACGCATATCTGAGGCAGTATACGTTCAGGATGCTGACACACGCAGCTCTATTAAGGTTTGTGCGTCGAGGAGATTGGTTCATCTCCAGAGACTTGAAAGACGCATATTTTCACATCCCTATATATCCCCCTCACAGAAAGTACCTCAGATTTGCCTTCCAGGGGAAGACGTACGAATATCTCGTACTTCCCTTTGGCCTGTCACTGAGCCCGCGCGTGTTTGTGAAATGCACCGAGGCGGCAGTCGCACCTCTGAGGGAAAAGGGAATACGTCTGGCTATGTATATAGACGACTGGCTGATCGCAGCTCAGTCTCCAGGGGAACTTATGACGCACGCCGAGATGCTGATATCACATCTGGCGGCTCTGGGTTTCACAATAAACTGGGAGAAGAGTATCCTAACCCCAGTACAAACAATAACCTTCATTGGGATGTCCCTAAATTCAGAGGAATTCAGAGCACGCCTCTCAGCAGAACGATTGAAAGCTTTCCAGACTTGTCTGGCAGCTTTTCGCAGAGGCGCGCTCGTGAAATTCAGACTGTGCCACAGACTGCTGGGTCTGATGGCATCAGCACTATCGGTCATCACACTCGGCCGTCTGCACATGCGACCGTTTCAACGGTGGGTGGCATCGCTCAATTTGAGCCCAACACGCCATGCCCACCGGAAGGTGATCGTTTATGGGACATGCACACTCGCTCTGAGTCCGTGGAAACACCCCACATTCCTGAACGCTGGTGTCGCCATGGGAACCATCCTAACACGGAAGGTTGTGACCACGGACGCCTCGTTGACTGGCTGGGGAGCCACACACGAGGGCATGATGGTAAACGGTGTCTGGAGCTCACAAACACGGACAGCTCACATAAACTGTCTGGAGCTCCTAGCTGTTATACTGGCTCTGAGACATTTTCTGCCCTTTATCACAGGGCACCATGTTTTGGTCAGAACAGACAATACAACGGTGGTTGCGTACATCAACAGGCAAGGAGGCCTGCGCTCACATCACTTACACATGCTGGCACACAGACTGATAGTCTGGACCAGCTCACGCCTTCTGTCACTGAGAGCCACTCATGTGCCAGGTGTGATGAACAGGGGTGCAGACCTGCTGTCAAGGGGCAGCCCCCGCTTCAAGGAGTGGAGACTCCACAGCGAGGCCATAACCCTAATATGGCAGCGCTACGGTCAGGCGGAGGTGGACCTCTTTGCATCAGAGGAGAACACTCAGTGTCCGAGGTTTTTCTCCCTGACCGAGGAGGGCGCTCCGCTGGGGCTGGATGCTCTAGCACACGAGTGGCCTCCGGTGCTCTTGTATGCTTTTCCACCGCTGGAACTGATTATTCCTACCCTCGCCAGGGTGCGAGAGAGGAAACATTCGCTCATCCTGGTAGCTCCCCGCTGGCTGGGGAAGCACTGGTTGGCAGAGATTTTCCAGCTACTGCAGGGCGAGCCATGGCAGCTCCCCCTCCGCAGAGATCTGCTAACGCAGGCGCGCGGAGAGATATTTCATCCTCACCCAGAACGCCTGGCTCTATGGGCCTGGCCTGTGAGAGGCTAAATTTGGCAGCCGGCGGGCTCCCCCAGAACGTCATTGACACAATTCAGAGCGCAAGAGCAGTCTCAACTCGTAGCGCATATGAGGGAAAATGGCGTGCTTTTGAGAGTTGGTGCGAAAACAACATGCTCAGAGCAATGCAGAGCCCTGTGTCAGTTATTCTGACATTTTTACAAGAGCTGCTGGACAAAGGCTTGGCCTTTTCCACTGTCAAAGTCTATTTGGCAGCTATTTCGGCTTGCCATGTAGGTTTTGGAGACAAAACAGTGGGACAACATCCTCTGGTGTGCCAGTTCATGAAGGGTGCACGACGGCTCCGGCCAGTGTCCAAAAGCCTCACCCCTTCATGGGATTTGCCGACGGTGCTTGATGCTTTGTCACATGCACCTTTCGAACCTTTGGAGCAGGCTGAGCTTAAAGTGCTTTCATTTAAGACAGCTTTGCTAGTCGCATTGGTTTCTGCCAAGCGTGTTAGCGACATTCAAGCTTTTTCAGTAAACCCTTCCTGCATGCGGTTTACTGAACGAAATCTTAAGGTTTCACTGAAACCCAATCCGGCCTATATGCCAAAAGTCTTTAACCCGACTCTACAATGTCGTCCTTTGGAGCTGATGGCTTTCTGCCCTCCACCATTCTCCTCTCAGGAGCAGGAACGGCTGCATACGCTCTGTCCTGTGCGAGCTCTTCAGATCTATGTGGAGAAAACAGCCAGTTTTCACAAATCTGAGCAGCTGTTTGTGTCATGGGCTTTACCACATAAAGGGAAGCCCCTAACTAAGCAGCGCCTTTCCCATTGGATAGTCGGAGCTATAACTATGGCCTATCAGAGTAAAGGCCTGACACCCCCTGCAGGTCTGCGAGCCCATTCTACTCGTGGCATGGCCTCATTCTGGGCACTGTTTCAGGGCATACCTTTGGAGGACGTATGTGATGCTGCCAGCTGGGCAACCCCTCACACCTTCACTAGATTCTATAGACTGGATGTCACGGCACCAACTCTGGCTCACGCGGTTCTGGGTGTGGGATCCACATTTAAATGACTGCAGCATGCGTCTTTTGGTCTTCGAGTAAGCTTATCTGGCAATACGGGAGTCGCCATATCCCATAGTGAGATACCGAAACGAATGTTGAAAGAGAACTTTAGGTTAAGGAATTAACCCCGGTTCTCTGAAACATGAGTGAGGTATCTCACCAGATCACCCTCCTTGCCTGGAGCGAGGAAGAGGTGTGCTTATGAGACTGAAGATCGCTTGCGTGACGTCAGCTTTTATAGAGGGAGGAAGCACCTCCTCCTGGAGCCGACGTCACTTTTGCTGGCCAGTCAGGACTGGCGTAGTGTAATAGAGCTTCTGGGGGACAGCGCTGGGGTCGTGTCCCATAGTGAGATACCTCACTCATGTTTCAGAGAACCGGGGTTAATTCCTTAACCTAAAGTTCTTACATTTCCTTTTGCTGTTTCTCCTTAACATAAATTTGTTATCTCTGTAAATGCTCAGATATTGGACTCCAACGTATTGTTTCTCATTCCTTCCGTCTGTTCTAAGAACTCTCCAAAAGACTCTACACACCATTCCTCTGGCCGCCTTCCAGGCATAAGTGCTCCATTATAACTCATCGCTCATTCACCTGCCTGCCCGATCTACGATTCTTACCGTGAAAAGACGGACAAAAGGACACAATCAGTAACTCCACTTATCACCAATCTGCAGCCAACCTCAGCCTCTGCATATATCCTCTCCTCCTCTGCACCAGTAAGAAACCCTCACCCCTTCTTGTACACCACATTCTCAACCCAATTCAGTTTCAGATACTAACCCACCTATGTCTCACCTTAAACAGGACTCGGTTTCCTGAGGGAGACTTCAGATGTTCTGCTCACACAAGTGGTAATCAGATGCTACTCTTCTGTCTATCATAGATTTCTTGAATTCTTATATTTCGTGTTGCTGACCCTCCGTTAGAGAAATCTGTTTTCGTTGTCGATGCTCAGACATTGGATTCCAACGTATTGTTATTCATTCCCTGTGTCTTTTTTCAGAACTCTCCTTAAGAACCTCTACACCGCTCCTCTGTCTGCTCTCCTGGCTCAAGTGCTCCTGGATAATTAATCGCTCTCTCACCTGCCAGTCCACCCTCCAACCTTTTGCCGATCCAAAACTTCCACTAGAATAAGAAGGACCGAAGGAGACAATAATTAACTCCACCAATCTCCTGACCAACCTCAGCCTCAGTGGATATCCTCACCTCCTCTGCACCAGTACGACACTGTCTCCCCTCCTTCTACAACCTGTTCTCTACCCATTTCAGTTTCAGATACTAACCCACCTATGTCTCACCTTAAACAGGACTCGGTTTCCTGAGGGAGACTTCAGATGTTCTGCTCACACAAGTGGTAATCAAAATCTCTTCTTCTGTCTAGCTAAGATTGATGAAGTTCTTACATTTCCTTTTGCTGTTTCTCATTAACATAAATTTGTTATCTCTGTAAATGCTCAGATATTGGACTCCAACGTACTGTTTCTCATTCCTTCCGTCTGTTCTAAGAACTCTCCAAAAGACTCTACACACCATTCCTCTGGCCACCTTCCAGGCATAAGTGCTCCATTATAACTCATCGCTCATTCACCTGCCTGCCCGATCTACGATTCTTACCGTGAAAAGACGGACAAAAGGACACAATCAGTAACGAAAGTTACTGCTGTAACTACGGTTCTATGAATCCCGGATGACCGCCAGAGGCGGTGCTTTAAGCACTGAATGATCATTCTTGCGCATGCGCAGGTCGAGTACTAATGACAACAAAGTCACCTGTGACCTGCCGGGGACCCACGTGACTCTATATAGTCACGTGGCACCCGGCGTTCAATCCCTCAATCTTCTCGTGAAAAGCAGAGATTCCGAGGGACCAAGCACTCTGGCGGTCATCCGGGATTCATAGAACCGTAGTTACAGCAGTAACTTTCGTTCTATTTCATCCCTACTGACCGCCAGAGGCGGTGCTTTAAGCACTGGATGACTTATGTCAACAAGGTCACGAGGAATCAGCAACATTCAAGGAACATCCACCTAATGTGTTGTAGATGTGTGCTGCTCCAGAATTCTTTGAAGGGGATGAGGCGCAGCCACATTCACCCTGTAAAATCGAGTAAAGGTACTCTGTGTTTTCCAGGAGGCCGCACGGCATATAACATCCAACGGCACCCCAGTCATAGCAGCAAACGATGTCGACATGCCCCTTGTAGAGTGGCACTTCACTCCTGTCGGCAGTGGCTGGTCCTACAAGGCATAAGCCTTGGAGATCAAATCCACAACCCAGTGTGCCAGTCGCTGCTTAGAAAGTGCCTGACCTTTCCGTGAGCCGGCGTAGCAAACAAAAAGGCTATTTGTCTTTCGGAAGGATGCCGCGACATTGATATATGCCTCAAGGGCACGAACAGGGCACAGTGGTTCGGAGGGGCATCCCTTATCAAACCGAGCAAGATGGAGTGGCTGGTTACCGTCCGCCGCCAGTGACACCTTAGGAATGAACGCTGCGTCAGGCCACAGTGTAACACCTGAGCCATCAGGATTCCACCGGCAGCAGGGCTCGGCCACCGAGAGAGCCTGCAGTTCACCCACACGCTTTGCTGAAACCATCGCCAAAAGGAACGCTGTCTTCAGTGAGAGCCATTTGAGGTCTGCTGACGCCAGGGGCTCAAATGGGTGGGATCGAAGAGCTTCAAGCACCAGAGAAAGGTCCCATGCCGGTGCCACAGGGCGGTTGGGTGGATGCAAACGCCGAGCACCTCTCATAAACTGCAAAACGTCCTTGTCTCGGCCCACTGTGCAACCATTCAGCCCGACATGCCGACAGGAAATGGTGGCTACATATACTTTTAAGGTAGATGGAGACCGCCCCTGATCCAGCAATTCCTGCAGGAAGGTCAGTATGTCAGAGACTGAACACTGCACCGGGTCCTGTCCTTTATTACGGCACCAGGTTGCAAAGAGCGCCCACTTGTTATCATAGACAGCTCGTGTGGATGGCGCCCATGCATTAGCCATTGTATGCCCTACTGACCCAGTGTGTCTCGAGAAAGTGGACCCCGGCCTTGCAGGGGCCAAATCCAGAGCTGGAGCGGGTCCGGTTGGGGGTGCAAATTCTGACCCCCCAGCTGGGAGAGGAGATCCGTCCTGCAGGGGAGACGCATTGGCGAGCCGGAGCTGAGGTCGTGCAGTAGAGGAAACCAAGTCCTCGCTGGCCAGAAGGGGGCTACCAGCAGAACCCTGTGCCCTTCCTGGCGTACCCTTAGGAGAGTCTGAAAAAGCAGACTGAATGGTGGAAAGGCGTAAAGGCGGGTCCGGGGCCAGTCGTGTGCCAGCGCATCGTGGCCCAGAGGGCTGCTGTCGTCCAAGGAGAACCAAAGGGGACAGTGAAATGTGTCCCTTGAGGAAAAGAGGTCCACGTCCGCCCTGCCGAAGACCTTCCAGATGTCCTCCACTACCTCTTGGTGAAGCTTCCACTCTCCTGGAAGCGGCTTCTGACGGGATATGTAGGCTGCTCTGAGGCTGGCCAAGTATGGAGCTGCCCAGGTTAGCAGCTGTTGAGTCAAACACAACAGTTTCCTTGACCTGGTACCCCCTTGGTGGTTGATGTGAAAAACCACAGTAGTGTTGTCTGACCTCACTAGCACATGCTTTCCCTGCAAGCCTGGGAGAAAGCTCTGAAGAGCCAGAAGTACAGCCTGTAATTCCAGGACATTGATGTGTTCCCTGCTCTGCCGCTGGGACCATGTCCCCTGTGCCATTTGGCCCCGCCAGGTTGCACCCCAGCCCGTGGAGGATGCATCCGTAAACACAACTTCCCGACGACACGGGAGGGAGCCGAGCGGGACCCCTGTCGTCATGAACGCCCTCATCCTCCACTGGGACAGAGACTGAAGACACTGAGGCCCCACCCGAAGTCATCTGAGACGATGAGTGTTCCGTGTGGAGTCCAGACCGAAGCTGTTCAACCACCTCCCTGCATCCCTGGCTCGTTTTGCCGGCACCAAAGGTGCAGCCACAGTAGGCCGTTTGCACATCGCCTTTCCCGGCGGCAACAGACTATGCGGCGCAGCGCCCGCCAAGTCGGTAGGCTGCTGCAGCGCAGCCAACCGATCCAGCCTGACCGACCGGGGCATGACGGAGCAGTTGGGGCAGGCGTTATCCGACAGCGCCTCCCGGAGATGTTCCACACCAAGACAGGAGGGACACAAATCATGCCCGTCGTCGGGCTGAAGCGGAGCCAGACAGGTCGAGCAGCACAAACTTTCCAGCATCATAATGCTGAAGGCGTGATCAGCCCGCCACCAACAAGAAGTCACCATGAGCAGGAAACGCCACCAGCGAGTCCGCTTGTTAACTAAGGATGAACTCAACGCGAGCAGAAAACACCACTGGTGAGTCAGATAAATAAACTTATAGTGAACTCAACGCGAGCAGCAACGCTACTGGTGAGTAAAAAGAGCCACAAAATGACCGTGGTAAATCAGCGCGAGCAGTAAACTACTGCTGAGAAAAGAACAAAACTTACCAGTTCATGTCGCGGCGACCGCAAATCTGGTAAGGTGTAAGCAGCTTGTGCAGCCCCTGGAGGGCGAAACTTACCCGCAGCTCCGACCAAACCCGGTCACGGGGCTACTAGCAACAAGCAGCTAGGTTAGCACGTGGTACACACAGAAGCAGTCAGCTTCACACGACCATACCTGCGCGCGAGAAGAACGAAGGGATTGAACGCCGGGTGCCACATGACTATATAGAGTCACTAGGGGCCCCGGCAGGTCACAGGTGACTTTGTTGTCATTAGTACTCGACCTGCGCATGCACAAGAATGATCATTCAGTGCTTAAAGCACCGCCTCTGGCGGTCAGTAGGGATGAAATAGAACTCCACTTATCACCAATCTGCAGCCAACCTCAGCCTCTGCATATATCCTCTCCTCCTCTGCACCAGTAAGAAACCCTCACCCCTTCTTGTACACCACATTCTCAACCCATTTCAGTTTCAGATACTAACCCACCTATGTCTCACCTTAAACAGGACTCGGTTTCCTGAGGGAGACTTCAGATGTTCTGCTCACACAAGTGGTAATCAGATGCTACTCTTCTGTGTATCATAGATTTCTTGAATTCTTACATTTCGTGTTGCTGACCCTCCGTTAGAGAAATCTGTTTTCGTTGTCGATGCTCAGACATTGGATTCCAACGTATTGTTATTCATTCCCTGTGTCTTTTTTCAGAACTCTCCTTAAGAACCTCTACACCGCTCCTCTGTCTGCTCTCCTGGCTCAAGTGCTCCTCGATAATTCATCGCTAGTTGTTACAGGTCCCCACCAGGGTGAGTGATATTGGTTCAGGGTGCAGTTGGTGATAAACCAAGGGTTTGGGAGATTTTTATTCCCTCATCATCGTGATCACAGTGATAAACTTGGGTTCTCCTTTAATCTTGTTCGTCCAATTTCCAGCTGTTTTCATTTTCTTTAGTTAGCTCTCTGACTGTACATGAGTTTTGAAAAATAGCGGTTTTCTTTAACCCTTTTCCTGACTAATTACGGTCACCCCCATCTTCATTTTACCAGAATGACATGTCCTCTGGTCTTTTCTAATTTGAACGGAGGCTAATTAAAACAGGTCTTTATTGCATGGACTTAATTTAAAAATCCTCAATTATTAAAGCAATCAATAGATAATCCTCCAGTAAAAATAAGTGAATGAATGAATGAATGAATTCATTAATTAATAACTCAAATATTTTTGAATGAAGTTAGATTTCTCTGAACTTTTGCAAGTGATGAAAAAATTATTTTGTTTGATGGATTCTTTTTTTTAATCCATATTTCATATTGTTGAAGTGGCTGTGTTCAGGTTTGTTGCCGAGAATATAAACACAAGAGTGACACTTGTTTTTATAATATTGGGGAGGGAATACCCCACAATCCTTATATTCAAAAACTATTCATTAAATCTTCCCGTTCATGTATGGTGTGTTTATCTTCATCTGATTTGGGCTTTTTTTCTGTCCAGGTATATGCCTGCAGCCCGGCACTGTGGGAGGCTTCGAGAGCGACTCCGTCCCCTTTGATGGTTCCTTGAACTCAGTGGATGGCATGTGCAACGGGCGCAGGGCTCGGGAAGATGCGTTTTTCGCTGTTTTTCACAGTGGTAATTGAGAATTTCTCATTCGTGGGAGGTGAAACACGCTGCTAAAATGTTGGCTAAAATGTTCCTTTGAGAGCACATGTGGCAGTGGATTCTTTTTATCGCTGTAGGCAGTAGATTTATTAACTTGTTTGTTACACAGAAGCTTGGATTAAATTTATAGAAAGACATATCTGTAAATATAAGGTATGGTGATAAAAATATGAGAGCGTCGTGCATCTTGCAGGATGGCAGGAGATGGATCTTTCTCCTCTGGCAGACCTCCCCCCGGCTACTCGACGTGACTTGATGGAGAAGCTCCAAGAAGCTCTGAGGGACAGAACCACCCTGTCCTACATGCAGAGCGCGGTGAGGGTCACACTAACCTGACGCACACCAACGAACCTCACACCTGTCAACTTTTGATTATTCCCCAAGGACTCACAGGAATGATTGTCGAATAAGTGACTTGCTAAGATTTTTACTGAGTGTTCTTTGAATCCAGTATCTAACTAAAAACTCTGAACTTTTCTTTCCCCCCAGCTGGAAGAGTCGTGCGATTATGAAACAGTGCAAGACCACATTGCGGATGAGGAGGACACAGTTACAAGAATCTCTACCACCATGGATCTGATGGAGACATGCCGTGTCTCTAGAGACGGCCCTCGTGGCGACCCTTCACTCCTAGACCTGGCTTACCTGCTGGTCTGTGCCATGGAAGGTGAGGGGGACCTCGGCACTCTAAAACATTCAGACTCTGGAATAAGCCAGTGCTGCCTTGAATGTTGTCTTAATTTCTAATCCTCTTGCGTGTTTTTGTCCATAGAGCTGCCCGATGAGACGCTGAACATTTTGAGCAACAGCCGACACGATTTTCTAGCAGCGTTTGATGTGCTGGTTGGTTGACTTCGTTTGCCTTAAATACATACTGATTTATTCTTAAGTGTTTTGGTTCTTTTAAATACAATAGGAACACAACTTCATTTGAATGCGAAAGATTTACAGGAATCTACGCACTTCATTTGCCCCATTGCCTCGAATAAATTCTTAAATTATACTCAGTTATGGTGCAACACTTATTGGCGCCCCTGCTGGTGAAGCGTTGTATAGCAGATCCCTTGTAGCAGCAGGACGACATTTAATCTTCTTCTATAACGTTTTTTGCCGGGTTAGAGCTTTAAGAATGTACAAAATCTCTAAATCAACCTCAGTCTATGTTCTCTTCTCTTCAGCTGACCCCACAGATTTAGGCCTGAGAAATCTGGTTGATTTTGTGTCTATTAGGCCATATGTTTTGGATCATTATCCTGTTTTTTTTTTTTTTTTTTTACCTCTTGCAGACGTCTGTTAAACATTTCTTGAGTTTATATTAGCTAACTAACTAGCTCAACTAGTTTCTTCTCATACACTGCAGTTGCTTTTCATCTCAACAGATGCACAGGTTAAAGGCGAGCCGTGGGACTCTGCCCATCCAGTCGCTTCCTGCCCCGCTGCAGGACAACCAGGCCTTCCAGCAGGCGGAACAGCTGCTCAGGAGAGACGCTGAGCAGCTCCGGGTGGAGATGGAGAACACCCATGGGGTTCTCCCGATGCTCCTCGGCCTCAGCGCGCACGGACTGGCCTTGCTCTGCACTGGCTTGTGTTAGTTGCAGCGTCTGCATCTGCGTCTATATGCTTTCTTCATTGGGATTTATAGTGCTGCTTTCCTCATTGTGCACATTTATCCTGTATAAGCTTCCTGTATTTTGAAGGGAAAAAGAATGTTTAATGAAGTATTTAAACCATGTGCACTTAATGTTTTCTGTTTGCTTGTTTTTCGAGGCCCAGTGGGAGAATGAAGTTGCAGCTGGTGTGTGCAGAAGGGTGCAGCCGATATCAGAAAGCCTAAGAAGATAACTCGAAAAATGGTTCAAGGACGCATCCTGAAATCCTGGAAAAACAAGTTGTGCAACGGAGCTGCATCCAAGGAGGAGCCAAGGGTCATCGCACCATGCTGTCAACCAATAAATGAACTGTTACTATGCCCAAGATGTTGCCTTAGCTTATGATCAGACCCATAGGGTCTGTTTGGGCTCCCTTAAGGAGAACCCTTTTATACCGGGTGCGCCATTGTTAAAGCATCCTTTTGGGGGCTTGGTGTTAGAACTGAGCTCCATCAGGACCGTGCACGTTTAACTGTGCGGAATGTATTGCTTTGTTTAGAGTAGGAATAAAACGCTTTTTATTTTTCAAACTTATTCAGTTTCCAGTCTTTGATTTTTACCTTCACTTTCTCGCGCGGGGTAACACAAAATCTCCTCAACAATTTCATTCATTGACTGGGTCAATTGTTTTGTTTGACTCAGTTTTCAAATATGTGATATTTATGCAACATATAGATATTTTAATATTTAAGTAAATTGTTCATGCTGTTGTATGCTTTAAGGATTTGAACTTTGCACTCTTATTTGGTTGTGAGTTTAAAAAAAGTTTCACAATCGGTTACACTTTACCATCAATCCAGTCATTTATGTGTGTTCACTAACTATTATATATAACTATTATCTTCAGTTATCAGTAAATCTTTGGAGAATTTCAGTATTTGGGTAAATACACACCAACTAAGCTAAAAGTTCTTCATCTTCTTCTTCTCCTCCTTCTTAGTTCAAACAGAATTTAAGAACTAATTGGTCTCCAACAAAACACAAAAGGTTGAAGCTTTAAACAGCTTATTATGATATGCTGAAGATTTTTACATTTAATTTTGGTGATTTTTTTTGTCTTGTTTTCCTACTCTTTATGAAAATACATTTATATTCATATTAAGCAGCAGAGCTATATATATATATATATATATATATTTATATAAAACATTCCCTGAAATACTGGCATTAGACCATGAAAAGCTACACTATATTTAGTGTAATCTATTTTAGTTATTTCATGTACCATAAGCTACAGGCAGCCATGCCGTAATTTACTGTTTAGTGAAATATAACTTAATTGCTTGAAGACATATTTAAAGGTTTATTTTAATGCCACATTTAACACTGTTTTAATGTTTCTATTACCAAAACATTTTTTAAAGATGACAAAAAAAACCCAAACCAAAGGGTTTTGGACACATCAGATACAGCACCGTGACTTGCTCGGTAAAATCCATGTCCACCACGGTGAGTGTTACTGACAGGAGAAACCGACTAACGTATAGATGCTCCTCCTATTTGATGACCCAGTGAAGCAAGCGTGGGTGAAATTGGCTTCGTTTTCTGTGCGGATTGTTTGCGAGAGAGAGGAGAAATGTCAAGCGACCAACAGCAGGCAATCAAGGCGAAAAATTAGCCTTGTTTGTGTTTGGTGTGAACGCACCCTAAGGAACGCCAGCCGTTAGCGCAACATGTTTTCAGAGCTGTTATGTGTTGTAAAAATGTATCAAAATAAGAGGAAATAACCAATCTCCTACTGACTTTATGCGGGACCGTTTGCAACGTGTAGGAAGAACATTAAGTGCATGGATACACGTTCTGAAAGCTGGCCACTGCCAATAGCCCTGGGCTCTGCGGGAAGGGCAGGGAAGCAAGGCAAAAACAAAGCACAGTCAGAAACGCACGGTTCAGAAACACTTCGGGGCAAGGTGTGTGTGCGGACAGATATTGAGCCGGCTGCTGTCTGTAACGCAGCAGTAGCACAAGCAGGTCTCTTCACGACGAGCCTTTTAATCGAAGGTCACGTGACGTTCCCGGCGAAACGTCACAGCGCGCTCTTCTTCGTGGAAATGAATGATAAATGTGGCTGCACGGGGTTCGCTCAAGATGGCGGAGTGAGGAGACGTTCTCTACCGAGATCTGCACAAAAAAATCATAAAACACGGTAAATACCTGACTTTATGAACAATAGCACTTTGGTTTTTCTACAAGACAACATACTTAATAGTTATAACAGAATGCCGAACCAGAAAGGAGCGAAAAGAGGTCTAGATACATCCAAGTCCAAGCCTGCGTCTGAGACGGCTAACAAGGCTAACGCTACAACCGGTAACATGTTATTTGATAACTACCACAACTACGCAGCTGCCCCCTTAACTTTGACATTGAATGAGGAGGAAATTGCAGACTTTCCTGCCCTACCTGTTACTCCTCTGAAATCGCCAGCACCGAAAAAGGTGATGTATGAACGCAGCAACCCGGAGCCTTCTGCTACAAATGAGATAATTTCCAGTCTGTCTGCGCTGATAAACGCCCGCTCTGACAACATAGAGAGCATGGTGAAGGAGAACACGCTAAAGATTGAGGGTCTCAAAAAGACTATTGACTTTATATGCGCAGAAATGAATGATGTGAAGGCGAAAGTGAATGACCTGGAAAAAAGAGTTACTAGAGAAGTAGGTCGGGTGGATAACTACCAGTAGAGGCTTGCTGAGTTGGAAATATATTCCAGGAGGTGGAATCTCAAACTACAAGGAGCTGAAGAGACAGAGAAAGAAGACATACGAAGAAAAGTGATAGAAATCTGCCAGTCAGTTCTACCAGAACATAAACAGAAGCTGCCCGATGCCATCGACACTGTGCACCGTCTTGGAGCCAAACGTACAGGTAGCAACAAACCTAGAGGGGTCATCATTCAGTTCACCTCCAGAGTCCTCAGAGATGCCACATGGAAAGCAGCCAAGACATCTTCGTACCTGAAGGACAACCATCTGAGATTCACTGAGGACCTAAACAAGGATGACAGAGAACGACGCAACAAACTGTGGCCCTTGATAGACAGAGCCCGCAAGGAAGGTAAACCAGCGTACTTCGTTGGCGGCCGTGGCTTCATCAGCGGATCAGAAGTCTTCCCTCCTTCACACTCAACGAATCCTTAGAAGTGCTAATTTCACCTTTTCATTTACACGTTGAGGTTGATCTACACTCTGCTGTCACTTCTCGTTCCTTTTAAACATTATATATTCTCCTTTAGTCAATATAATGTAGTTATGAAGACTTACCTTGTTCTTGTTGTAAGATCCTAAAATACTATAGTTAAACCAAAATTGTTAGCAAAGTGCTACATTTCCTTTTTTTCCTTGTATTTTAAATATTTAGTCAGGCTTCTTACCGCTTTACTGTTAAAGGGTGCAGCCCTCGGTCCCCTTTCTTTGTGAACACAACTTTATCTTTAAAAAGTTTAGTTCTTGTCCTTTATTCTTTGTTATTCCTTCTAACTAACTTTGTTTCATTTGTATCTCTTAATGCCAGGGGGTTGAGACAAACAGGTAAACGCAAAGCTTTATTCTTATTTGCCAAACAATTTAAAACAGATTTTTGTTTTTTTTCAAGAGAGTCATTCTACATCTTCTGATGGCAATTTCTGGAAATCCCAGTGGGGAAATGAAATGTGGTTATCTCACGGATCTGAGCGCTCTGCTGGTGTCACCACACTTAAAAATAATTTTTCTGGATCTATTTTACATACTGATTGCGACACTTTAGGTCACTACATTTGCTCAGTAATTGAATGCCTTAACAATACCTTTATTGTAGTTAACATATACGGTTATAATAATATATCGGATAACGACAAACTATTCGATTCAATAGAAGACAGAATTACTTTTTGGCTTTCCAAATACCCAAACTCAATCATTTTAATTGGTGGGGACTTTAACATTGCCTTAGACCAGGGGTTTTCAAATTCGTTGAAGGTGAGCCTCCCCTAGGAATAGGTAAAGATAACCACGCCCCCCCCCCCCCCCCCCCCCCCCCAACCACAAACCTACCCCACACAAGTCCCTGCAGTAAATGCATCTTTCTTTCGTGTTCCTGGAATGCTGTGTTTCAAAAACAACTGATAGCCCAACACATGTTTTTTATTGGATTTCTTTTAAGAAAGTACATTCATTAAAAAAGGCCTATTCATAAAATATCCATCCAAATATTTTCATTTTATGTGCTACTTTTACTGAAACAAAACGAACAAAGGGCCTACTTTTAAAATTGAACTGTCATTAGAGCAAATTCATAGACTATTGTTTTCAACAGCAGACAAACTGACCTAAACAGACGCCAATGATAAACTGAACTCACGTCAACAGGAGACGTCAACTGAAATAATAATAATAAAAAAGATAACCTGAATTTAACAGACGTCAACATATTACATATTCCGATTTACATATTTAGGCTAATTATACACAATTTAAACCTATTGCTATTTTAACAACCAAGTATTTTATTAGATATTATTTCTTATCTGGTGTATTTCTGATGTTTGGCACTTTGTTTTACCTTTTGTTAAAGTGCTCTTTAAATAATGATGACAATGATAATGATTATGATCAGAATAAACTTTTGCATCACCTCCCAGAAGCTGGAAAGAAAAGAGACAGCTTGTGTTAAGCGTTCAATGGGCAGGTCCAGCGCGCGAGGTGCGCAGGTCCAGCGCGCGAGGTGCGCAGGTCCAGCGCGCGAGGTGCGCAGGTCCAGCGCGCGTGCAAAGTCGCGAGCGCGTGCAGAGATGGGACTGAGCGCGAGGACAGAGCGTGGGTTGAGAAGAGTTTTTCAGAGTTGAGTGCGCGCCAGACCGGTTTTGAGCGGGCGCGTGTTGTCTCACTGCGCGCTTGGATTGGTTTCTGCGCGATCAAACAAAAGGCACAAATATCTTCTTCTCCAGCACATTCTTCGTGCCCCCCAGGGGAGGCGCGCCTCACCTATTGAAAACCCCTGCCTTAGACAATACGATGGACAGATGGCCTCCTAAGCAGCAGACCTCATTCAGTGCCAATTTAAAAAAAATTATGGAGAAATTTAATGTTGTTGATGCATGGAGAGAAAAATGACAATGACAAAATCTTTACATGGAGCAATAAAACAGGTTCCAGACAATCCCGAATAGATTTTTGGCTTATTTCCAAATGTATTAATAAAGACAATATCGCTGTTAACATACCTGCCACCCCTCTTACTGATCATAGCGCTATTAGCATTAGCATCCAACTTTATACTCCAGATAATACTCCTTACAAATATGCTTACTGGAAACTAAATAACTCATTGCTAAAGCATGAAGTAGTTAAAGCTCATATTAATAAATTAGTTATATATTACTGGAATAAGGCTAACAAGGAAGGGTCTTTCTGCAACAATTGGGAACTTTTCAAATTTGAAATTGGCAAATTTTTAAGACATTATGGAAGTCAGATTTCTAAATTAAAGAAAGCTGAAGAGGAAGAAGTCATAAGCAAGATCACATCCTATTACCTAAATTCCCCAGAAGAAGTTTCAGAGGTAGGCTAGAGAACACTGGGAACCAAAGTGCTAGAGAACACGGAGGACCCAAAGGGGCCAAGAAACACGGAGGAACCAAAGGGGTTAGAGAACACAGACGTGCCAGAGCACAACCAGGGCGCGGCACATCAGGGAAAGGTACGGGCGCTACACAGCGCCAAAGGGAAGGAATGGGCGCACACAACGCCAAAGGGAAGGAACGGGCGCACACAACGCCAAAGGGAAGGAACGGGCGCACACAACGCCAGAGGGAAAGAACGGGCGGACTGATCCGCTAGGGCTCAACAGCGTATGGAAACGCTGGAGCACAACTAGCGTACAGAAACGCCAAGGGGAAGGAACGGGCGTACGAAAACGCCAGGGGAAAGGAACGGACGTACTGAAACCCTAGGGCTCAACAGCGTACGAAAACGCCGGAGCACTACTAGTGAAACGAAACGCCAGGAACCCGCCGGGGCGTGAGGGAAACGCCGGGGCGCAAGGGAAGAGATCGCCGGGGCGTGAGGGAAACGCCGGGGCGCAAGGGAAAGATTGCCGAGGCGTGAGGAAAACATCACGACGCAAGAGAAGAGATCACCGGGGCGTGAGGGAAATGCCGGGGCGCAAGGGAAGAAATTGCCGGGGCGTGAGGTAAACGCCGAGACGCAAGAGAAGAGATCGCCGAGGCGTGAGGGTCACGCCGGGGCGCAAGGGTAAGATTGCCGGGGCGTGAGGAAAACGCCACGACGCAAGAGAAGAGATCGCCGGGGCGTGAGGGAAACGCCGGGGCGCAAGAGAAGAGATCGCCGGGGCGTGAGGGAAACGCCGGGGCGCAAGAGAAGAGATCGCCAAGGCGTGAGGGTCACGCCGGGGCGCAAGGGTAAGATCGCCAAGGCGTGAGGGAAACGCCGAGACGGAACGGGCGCACGACAGCGCCAAGGGGAAGTTACGGGCGTACGAAAACGGCAAGAGGAAAGGAACGGGCGCTTCACAGCGCCAGGGGAAAGAGCGGGCGCTCACAGCGCAAGGGGAAAGACAGACGTACGGGAACACTAGAGAGGCAAGACAGGCGTACTGATACGCTAGGGCTCAACGGCGTACGGAAACGCTGGAGCACAACTAGCGTACAGAAAAGCCAGGGGAGAGGACGGGCGTACGGAAACGCCAGGGGAAAGTACAGGCGGACCATAACACCAGGGCTCAAAAGCGTATAGAAACGCTGGAGCACAACTGGTGTATGGAAACGTCAGGGGAAACAAAAACGGAGGGCGTCCAAACACGCCAAGGAACAGGGAGTGCGCCGAGCAGCAACTGGCCGCGCGCGCCAGAGGGCTCTGGCGGCGGCTTGCATGCGCTAAGCAGCGACAGGCTGGCGCACCAGAGGGCTCAACCGGCGACTAGAAGCGCCGGAGGGCTCTGGCAGCACCTAAACACAGAGGAAGACAAGACAAGGGGACAAGGCCAGGGATTACAAGGCTAAGACAGGACTCGAGAGGAACTGCAGGGGCTAGACAGGAAAAACAAAACAAAACCAGAGAACTAAGAGGGGAACCGAAACCCAGAGCTAAACTATAAAACAAAGCAAAAACAGGGAGACGAGGGCAGGTTCAGCTAAACTAATGAAAAAACTAGATAACTAAAGCTAGAAATAAGAACACGAGAAAAACAGGAAATCTGAGGTGAAAACTAAAATTCTGAACCAAAATTCGAAAACCTAAGGGCAAACCTAGAACAATTAAACAGAGCTGAAAAGAAATAAAACCAAAAGCAAAACAAAAACTCAAGTAAGTTAAGCAGAACTTGAACTCAAAACAAGTCGAAACTAAAAATCACTCTAAATCTCAGGTACACAGGACTAAAACTAGAAAATCAAAACAAAACCAAGAATCTAGGAAGAGAACCCAAAAACCAGAGAGAAACTATAAAACAAAACCGGGAGACAAGGACAAAATACTGGTAACTAATGTAAAACTAGATCACTAACCTACAAATAACAAGTAAACACCGGGAAACTAGGGTAAAAACTAAAATTCTAAAGCTAAACCCGGAGACTAAAGGCTAACCTAGAACAGAACTGGAAAAACCAAAGCAAAATAGAAACTCAAATACTCTAAAGAAAACGAAAAACTCCTAAATAAGTCAAAAACAAAAAATCCTAGGTAAACCAAAACTAAGGCTTAAGCCTAAATAAATTAATAGAAAGCAGAAACAAATCTTCTAAATAAGAATATACAAAAGGCAAGACTAGAACTAAAGCGGGACTTGAACACAAACAAAAAAAACGAAACTGAAGAACTCTAAGAAATCTAAGGGGTACTGAAAAACTAAGGAACGTTAAGTAACTCAAAACACAAGGACCCAAAAAATAATTCAAAACAAAACAGAAACTAGAAAACGCTGGGCAACAGGAAGTGACGCCAGGCTACGTCCGAGGTGGGCCGCACGGGAAGCGAACCCGGAAACACAGTCAGAGGTGGACGTAGCAACACAGCGAGCCAAACTAGACGGACCACGGGCGGGGCATCCATGAAGTCCCCGAGCAGAGGTGGAGCAGACCCTGCCAACTTCTGCACCAAGCTCTGTGCGTGCTCGGGTTCATCCTTTTGGCCGGTCCGTAATTGTCATGATTTGTCTTTGGATGAACCCGGACACAGCACGCACACACAGAGCTAGTTCTTAAAGTGAGTTTTATTGAACAGGATGGAAGGTGAATGACGAGAGGAACCAGAGTCCTTTATGGACGGAGATGAAGGGTGCAGAAGCTGGCTGACAGGAGGAGTGTGAGGTGACTGACCAGGAGGAACTCTGGAGCCGAAGGCTTGAGACCGGGACGGAGCGTCTGAGCCGAGGGCTTGAGACCAGAACGTCAGCGCCGAGGGCTTGAGACCAGAACGTCAGCGCCGAGGGCTTGAGACCAGAACGTCAGCGCCGAGGGCTTGAGACCAGAACGTCAGAGCTGAGGTGGATCTAGGCAGTGACTGTAGCAAAAACAAGCTGAAGGAAGTCTTCTGGCTGACTGTAACAAAAACCTGAGCTGACAAAGGATTCTGGCAGAGACTGAGCGGGAGTGAACACTACGGACCGGCAACGAGAGCAGAATGAGGTGAGTCTTAAATAAGGGTGGGAGCAGTTGGAGGTTGATTTCAGCCTGACAGGTGGAACCAATCAGGCTGCGCAGGAAAGAGAGAGAGGGAGAGAGACTCAGCATGCAGCCTACAAGCTGCATCCTGACAAACACTATATGACAAAATTTAAAAGCGACATAAACACTAATTGCAGTTTCTGTGAAGGCCATCCAGAAACGGTGACGCATCTCTTTTGGCTCTGCCCTTTTATACAAAGGCTTTGGTCAGAATTTAGCAAGTTTATTGAAGACCATATTTTGAAGAACTTTTCCTTATGCTGGAAAATTTTTTATTTTGTTTCTATAGATTTCATAGAAAGGATGCTAATCATTTCTTTATAATAAACTTGCTAATACTCTTTGTTAAATTTCATATTCATAAATGTAAATTTGCTAATAATAATTTCTCTTTTTTCATTAAAGATATGGATTTATATATCAAATCAATAACAGACTCTACAAATGAAAAGGCTCAAAGGACAATCTCAATATGTACGTCTTTGCATGTTCTTATCTAATCAACCCTGGCTATGTTGTTGTGTTGTATTGTATACTTCATTATGTTGTTTTGATGTATACTAATTTCATTTAAATAAAGTTCTTTGAAAAAAAAAAAAAAGTGGCTGCACGTCGCTGCCAACCGTAACGTGGAATGAGTTTGTTGTCCACAGTGGGAGGAGAAACACGCCCGTGGGGTTTGCACTTCAGGAAGCCACGGCTGCTGCTCCTTAAGAACGTCTGAGCAGCGAAACATCCGCGGCTTTGGCTCCAGGTAGTGTCAGTCCAGCCGTAGCTTTGTGGGGTTTTTTTTTAGGTGGCGTATTTACATCACCGTGACGGGTGTTTGCTGGAGAGGACATATTTTCCACGCTTCGGTCCGTCCTGGCGTGTTTGTATTTATATTAAAGGACAGATAAGCGGATGTGGAGCTAACCTGACTCTAGACAGGATGGCCACGATGGTGGCGTTTGGAGCCAGAGGAATCGTGGCGAACCTGCGGTGCGCTCTGCACAGATCGGGCTCCTTTGCCAGACGCGGGCTCCTGCAGGGCCGGGAGCCACGCTGGGATAAAAGAGGACAGATTTTCAGCCACATGCCCAAGGTCACGCTGCTGTGCTGGGGAGCCGTCGGTGCCTCGTCCTTTGCAGCCAGCTGCCAGGAAGCGGCAGCCAGAACAACAGACAGAAAGTCCCTTGCCAAAGTCCAAGTCCACAAAGTGATATTCTTCCTCCAGCTCGGCCTCCGTGCTTTGGTCCTTCTCTTTAAATTTGGCCCCCTCCTCCTCCTCTCGCCCCTGGCTCTGATGTCCACCCGCTGTGCCTCTTACTGGCTGGAGGCTCTGCTGTGGGTGACCGAGAGCTCTGGGCCCACTTTCATCAAGCTGGGCCAGTGGGCCAGCACCCGGCGGGACATCTTCTCTCTGGAGTTCTGCGAACGCTTCTCCCGGCTCCACGTCAGGGTGCGCCCTCACTCCTGGGCCCACACCAAGCAGTTCCTCCGCAGGGCCTTCGGCGAGGCCTGGAGGAGGGTGTTGGTGTTTGACAGCAAGGAGCCTGTGGGTTCGGGATCCCTGGCCTCGGAGGCCTGGCCGGTGTTCTGCGGCAGCTCTGGAAGGGCAGGAAAGAGGAGGACGAGGGTTATAAGGAGAGGAGCCCTGCAGATCGGCAGCCTGGGGAGAGCAGCGGCGAGAAGGAGCGCCTGATACCTGTGGCCATCAAGGTGAGTGTCACCATAAACATGCCTAAGGGGGCCCCGCAGAACGTTTCCATATTTTAGAAGAGGTCAGAAGCGTCCTTCGTGGTCCCAGAGCGGGGTTGGATTCAGCTGGACCAGCAGCAAAGTGAGCGGCAGACGGTTGTTTCCTCACAACCTCAGACCTCCATTGGGATTTTATAGAAGTCATCAACAAAAAGTTCCACGATGTGACGGGAAATGACACGTAGTTTTCCTTTTTTTTTTTTTTTTTTTTAAACACATAAATCTGAAAATTAAACTGACATGGTTCATATTTATTCCCCCTAACTCAGTACTCTGTCTCAGCTCTTCCCCTATGTTCGGGGCTGATGTCCTGGAAGGCGACCCTCCGCCCCAGAATCGTCTTTTTCAGCCTCTAAGATTGTTTTACCCCCCCAGCAACCCCCTGTATTCAGCTCCCAACATCATAATCCCTGCTCCTGCTGAGGCCAACCCTCCCTACATCATCACGCTCTGTTCAGGACATTTTGTGTTTGTGGTGATGTGCAGCGTTTCCCTCCAAACATAGGCCTTAGCATGTTGGCTAAAAATTGCACTTGGCCCTCATCTGACCAGAGAGCAGCTTGTTCCACGTGTTTGTTGTATCCCAGAAATGGCCGACGAAGGCCAACTAATGGGCGTTGAGTCGACGGGTTCTTTCACCTGAGCTACGGATCGCTCGTACCTTTACTGCTGTAGGGAGAGGAGGGGGTGTGATCATTTGTTTCTTCTGCTTTTCAGGTGGTCCACCCGGGCGTCAGGAGGCAGGTGGAGATCGACTTGCTGCTGATGAAAGCGGGCAGCTGGCTGCTGCACTGCCTGCCTGGACTCAAGTGGCTCAGCATGTGTGAAGTTGTGGAGGAATTCGAGAAGCTGATGACCAAACAGGTACTTTAACCTCGCTCTGGTTTAGTTTACACTAAACTGATGTAAATGGGTTTCGTTTCTCTATAAAGTTTCGTCAATAGGCCTCAGATTTAGAAATAGCACCACGGCAGCGTCCGTAGAAATGACCTCACTGCACCTGTTTGGGCTTTTCGTGTGCTCGTTTCAGATCGACCTCCGTTTTGAGGCCCGAAACATTGAGCGTTTCCAGGAAAACTTCCGCGACGTGGACAACATCAAGTTCCCAACTCCGTTGCGGCCGTTTGTCACCAGGAACACTTTAGTGGAAACCTTTGAAGTGAGCGCGTGGTTGATGGGGAAAGAGGCTGCCGCCTGAGCTATTATTCGAGGCACTGGCGTGGAAAATGATGGCGTTTGTGTTTCAGGAGAGCGAGCCCATATCGAACTACCTGAGCTCCAAGATTCCTCAGGAGGTGAAGCAGAGAATAGCGAGGATGGGAGTGGACACCCTGCTGAAGATGGTGAGACGAACAAATGTCTGAGATCACTCCGCTTCAGAGGATGTATTGCCACACATCTAGAGCGCTTCGTCACTTTTATCAAGCCGATCTTCACATGCGTCTTCCTCGCAGGTGTTTGTGGATAACGTTGTCCACGGAGATCTGCATCCCGGCAACATCCTGGTCCAAAGCAAGGTGTGAAGACAGCTTTCCGTTGCAGGCTTTACCGCTCATCTGGGTAAATGCTTTAGAGAGTTAACAAGGTATTGACCAGCTATACTTAGATGAGAGAACCTTTCTTGAGTTCAGCTGTGTGGTCTTACAGGGTGAGAGGGTGGCCGAGTTGATTTTGAATCATGCCCGAGCTAACGAGTGCAAAGACGTGGCGCTCTTCAAGAAGGAGATGGCCGACTTGGTGGATCATGCCGTCAGCAACACCCTCTCTCTGGGAAAGGTGCTTCTGGCTTTTTGTCTGACTTGTTTTGTCTCTGAATAGCCGCGATATTGCACTGATAGAGAAAAACACATGTTTTAAATGTCTTCCTCCTTTTTTCCCCGATCTGTTTTAATCTCCACATTTACTGGCACCCCTGCGAAAAAGAATTATTTCATGTCGTATTGATTTTAAAAAAAAAAAAATTATTATACTTTAAATGTAGTACATATACTTCATATATAGGAAAAAACAATCCTTCTTTAGGAAATAAAAAGCACGATTTCTATAATTCATCAGTGCTAGACAACGGCCCTGCTGTCCAATACTTTTTACAACCTCCCACAGCCTTCAGTCTCCATCTAACCCCGTCTTCTGCATCCAGTGCATGCATAAACTCTGAAAGTTAGTGAAAAGTTTTAGTTCCCACAGGAATGCCGAGTTTATACAGCTAGCTTCCTTACTGGCTGGTTAAAGCAGTCAGTAGCAGGGTCCGAGGGGTTTAATGCTGTAGCTCAGCAGGATGTTCACCTAGAAATACAGCTATATTGATCAGAATGAGACTGCTGATTTATAAAATATGGGTTTATTATATTCTGTTAGATTTATACAAGTAGTCAATTTACAAGTCATTAAATTATCCAAGGTAATACTCCACCGGTTTCAGTGCATCCCTCAAGTCCATGAGTTCATGAGATGCTCTGTTCTCTTATTTATCTATCTTCTGCATCGAGTTCAGATGCTCTGTTCTCCTGTTTGCATCGAGTTAAGATGCTCTGTCCTCCTGTTTGCATCGAGTTCAGATGCTCTCTCCCCCTTTTTGCATCGAGTTCATGAGATGCTCTTTTCGGTCTGCGTCAAGTTCATAAAGCGGTACGTGTTATTAATATAATACTATCTTGCTCCAACGTGTTTGCAGTTTGCAAATTTGTTTCAGTTCGAATTCTCTTGTATTCATTTTTTTCCTCCCCAGATGCCGGTGTCAAAGAGGTATGTATTGGATGTTCTGCATGTTATGCTGTGAATTGATTCAAGAAGGTTTGGTGTCCCTAAAATAAATTTTAAGCATCCTAAACCTCACATTGATTATACTTTTAAGGTCAGGGATTCAAACTAGTCAGCTTTATGCCCTGCCGCCCCCCAAATGTGGCAATGAAGTGAATTGTGTGAAATGTGGATTTGTGTCTGCCCTGAGAAGTGCTTCTCTTGGAGCATTCACTATTTTCACCTTATACTGTTAGTTTGCATTCTTGTGTCCTGTTTTGGCAGGATCATCATAGTAAAACAGTATTTGCTTTTGAAGGTTCCTCTCTGTCCTTGGCTTCATCATAAACATTGACACATTGATGTTGATGGTTCCTGTGCTGCTTGAAGGACAGCGATATGTCCTGACTTATAGGTTCAGCCAGGACCACTTGGAGCTTCTCTTCAACTCCATCAGAGCATCCGGTAGGGTTCATTTAGATTTACCAGCCGCAACACTGAGTCACACAAAGTGTCAGTAAAAGCTCGTATGCTGTTTTGTTTGTCTGTCTTTTTAAAGCATGTGTTGAATATCTTTGTACTATACTCATACACCTTGTGTTTTTCTTAAGGGGGCTGGAATAACAATCCTAATGCCAGCCAGTTCAAGTACATTTTCAGGAAGCTGATTGCCCGGTGTGGGGTTGTCAAATCATGCAGAGGCAATGTGACTGCACAGGATGACACAGAGTCCCTACCAGCTGTCATTGACACCTCTACTAGCCTGTCAGCTGTAGATATGTCCTCTGCAGCAGGAGGAGAAGATCTTCCATCCCCGTTTGCTGACATTCCTGCGCTAGTACATGACCACAGCTACCTTCCTGTCCGCTTGGATGGTCTTGTGGACAACGCTCTCGTGTACATTTCAGGTAAAGGCTGACTAAAAGTCGATTTTTGCCTACAACCGATGGTGCCAATAGTCAAAATCTGAGGGAAATCAATCTCACAATGGTCCAAAAGGATAAATGTTCCCTTAATTTCCCCATGGTTATTATAAATTATTTTAATATACCAACTCTTATTTCAGGATTTGTTGTGCGACGGGCTCTGAAAAAGCTGTCCTGTGATGTCTGCCGTGCCAGCTTGGTAACAGATGCTGCATCTGCCATCAAGGACCAGAGCTACCACCTGCTGAAGTTAAAAAACAACGGAGGTCTGGTGATTCCATCAGAAGGCACAGTGATGGCAGTCAGGGCAGCAGAGTGGGTCATTCGTCAGACCTCATGTACCAGACGATCACATCCCATCAAAGTGCTAGAGGTCGTGTACGTTGTACGTAAGAGGATAGGGTCAGAGGATGTGTTTGTGCTCAGAGAGCACATCGGAGAAACACAGTATGGCATAGACAGCCACCACCATACGCTGTTAACGTTGGTTGTGTCCTTGTTTTTTAAGTTAAGGCTGCACCACATTGCCAAAATAACTAACCTTAGCTTACAGAGCAACATGCAACAGAAGCTCAATAAAACCGTCCTTTTCAAAGGGCATTAGCCAAGCTATGTTTTTTGGGTCATTTTTTAAATCTCTGTCTTCCATGTGTATACCATCACAGTAGTGTAGGTGGGGATTTCAACTTGCTACATCTATATATACACTTGTGAAGGGGACTATTGTACCAATTTTAATAGCAAATAAATGTCACTTTTATAATGGTTTAAAAATAGGAACTTTTGTGTAATTACCCCTGATATATAATCCGAATAGTCTACATTAAAATTCAAAGTGTAACCTTTAATTTGAAACCTGGATTATGCTTCTACACCAAGAGGTTGCCACACAATAAGCCTTTTTTGTCAGTATTTCATATTTTATTATAACAGTAATATTCATGTTAAAAGTATGTATGTAAACATAAATAAATTAGGACTGTGAAATAATTAATCACACCCAAATAAAAGTGTTTTTATATATATATAATGTTGCCATTCTGTACACTGAGTTTTAATAGCATATATTGATTTAACATAAATGCCTTGTGCATGTGTATATTTATTGCACCTGTAAGTTTTATTCAATGTTCTTTTCATTCCATGGTTTTAATTATTCATAAGTGTGCAGTGTGATAACTACTTGTCTGTCTTTTGTTTAATTATCAAACCAAACCGTTTGAGAATCGTAAGACAATTGAGGAAGTTATGGTTATTTAAGTATACATGCGCCATTGAAACCATAGACATTATGTCTATGATTGAAACACAATGTTACGAATGAGCGAGCTGCCTGTGGCAAGATGGCCGCCACGTGCGGACGTCGATCCCCATTGGCCAGCAGCGCGGACGAGACATCTAGCCTTTATTATGGATATCTATGGGATATGCTCAGAAGTCCGGGAAGATATCATTGCGTAACGTTTATCTGTATTGTCTGAATGCACTCTGTTAGTTTTATTGCTTGTTCAAACAGGACTGGAAAAAAAATATTTCATCCTTAATTGTACGGTGAATTTCGTTATACAAATAATCTTGTTCTAAACATTTATTTTATTAGAAAGTTAAAATTATCGATTGAGATTTTAGCGCCCTCTGGTGTACACATCATAAACCAGAGAAGACCTCGTTATTATTGTAGCCGCATTGTTTTTTTTTTTACAAAAACGAACAGGGAATAGAGCAAAGAACACACACAAAGCGAAGTGATACCTTATTAAAATGCATTTATTAAGCACAAAATACATATGCAAATCAAATAAATGATACAAAAAACTTCAAAATCAAATACGTTTCTGTACTCCTATGTGTTTATAGCTGGGGGTTTATGTACTTTAAGAAATGGTTTCTATATTTTTATTTCCCTAACCACAACTGGGAAACATTTTTGCTATTAAAAAAACAATGTATTTTTTATGTATTTCTGTTTAATTTTTAGAATATGCAATATTGCCGCAAATACAAAGATATAGACCAGTTCACGCGTGACGTCCGCGCTACATCCGGGTCCCGCGGGTAGGCAAAAACAGTACTGTTCTCGTCTACTACCGTGAAAAAACGGGTGAATTAGAGCGTGCTTTTAGTTAGTTTATTTTTGGAATCTAAACAATGCCTACGACTTCTTGTGAGACAAGTCGTAGGCATGTACGTTTCTTTCGTTTACCGAAGAAAGAAATGGATATTTTCAATGAAAAAAAATGCCACATTGGAAGGCTGGAAACGTACTTAGCAACGGTTGCTAAGCTGATGTGCATTCCTGGGTGGAAATTCTGAATCATAACAGCTCCCTTCATGGTGATGACAACGCAGTAGCTTCTCTGCTCTAGAAGACCGTGTAACGGAATTATTCTTTCCTTCTGACACTTTCTTTATGAGAGACAGACGTGTTTTTGGTGAGAGAAAACTACATAGTTAGCGATAGCTTGCGGTTTTCACGATTTTTACTATTTTTACAATTGATTTAGTTTTACAATTGATTGATTGATTGATTGTCAATCCCAGAGTTTGCGCTGGGATTGACAATCCCAGAGTTTGCTTTACGAACCAGTGCAAACGAAGAAGCCATGAACGACTCCACCAGTTCAGGGGCTCCAGTAGTCCCAGGAGAGTTTATTATACCATCGATGGAAGATTTCTTTTCGTCCATCTCAATGGAGCAGACCGTGGATTTGGCCGTAGGAGAACCCGATGCTGACACCTTATCTAAGATCAAGGAGCTGGTGTTGAATGTCGCGGATGAATGTACCGGCTTCATCTACATAGGACGCTTCACATCTGGGGATGTGGAAACCGCTGTGGGCGAGTCAGTGCTAACATCATTTGAAAACTTCCTTGTGATGCGTCGAAGGACTCAACCCAAGAGCTTTGACACCTTCAACAAGCAATTTGTCAAACTTGTCAAAGCAAAAGTGAGCTATTTCCTCGGCCCCATGGATAATCAATTAGCTTTTTATGTCTCTGTGATGGACAGAGTGGATATAATGCTGCCACATGCAGTGAGACTGCTAGAGGAACTGTTAGTTGAGAAGAGTATACAACATGAGCAGAGGAAGCAAAACGTTGCTGAAAACCAGCAAGATGCCCTCAATAGGCAGCAGACGGAAGAGCTTCAGCCCATCAGTTCTGATCTGGGTGATTCCCAGACTGTGGAAGAGGAACCACAGCTTGAGGAGGCAGAAGCAGAGATCAACGAGGAGAGGGATTTTATTCCTGAGGACCAGGAATCAGATCTGAAGCTTGTAGATGAATTCATCTCTGAGGAGCTTTCAGAGATGAACAAGGTAAATGATTTTAGCTCTAAAGAAAAGAAATCCGATCTTTAGATGGTGGATTGATTTACATCTGATGAGATTTCTGAAATGATGAAGGTCAATTATTTTATGTCTAAGGAAAAGGAATTGGAGCTGAAGATGGTGGACGATTTCATTTCTGAAGAGCTTTCAGCGATGAACAAGGTGAATTATTTTATCTTTAAGAAGAAGGAACCAGTTTGAGCAATAGGGTGTTTTAACTAGTCCACAGTTTTAAATAAACAGTGCATGCATTTGAACAAGACGAACTATAAATAACAACAACCAACCCAGATGATGAGGCTAGACATAATATTTATCCCTCTGTTTGAGCAAAGTACTGAAAAGTTTTCTACCCAATTGATATATGTAGTTGATAGTAAGATATTCAAATGTTTTGTTTGCATGTGGACTTTGCTTTCTAAAAATATATATTCCAATGTATTCCTTTTTTGAAAAATGTGCAGACATTTCAATTGTTTACTTTTAAATCACTGCTGCACCTCACACTGTGATTTTTCTCCTGCATTGTTTACATTTCAATTGTTTACTTTTAAATCACTGCTGCACCTCATACTGTAATTTAATTTACTGTAATCTACAAGCTGTATGCAACGAAATTTCGTTCTGTACGCACCCTGTGCATACAAAATGACAAATAAAGTTGTCTAAGTCTATTGTTTGATAAAATCGCAAACAATGCAGGAGAAAAATCACAGTGTAATAGGTTGAATATCTCAATTATACTAAATTGGGGCTTGCCAAAATCAACCTTTTTATGTACGCTTTTGGGGAGGGCGTCTGAAAAAAAGAGTATGTACTTTTTATTTGTTTTCTTTTAATAGACTCAATAAGGGTGTATATGATCTGCTCTTAATGTGTTTGAGTTTGTGTGTGTTAAGATAAATTATTTTATCTCTAAGGAAAGGGAGTCAGGGTTGAAAATGGTGGAAAAATTCATCCCTGAGGAGCTTTCAGAGATGAACAAGGTAAATTATTTTATCTTTAAAACAAAAGACTCAGATGTTTAGATGGTGGATACATTTATATCTGATAAGATTTCTGAAATGATGAAGGTAAATTATTTTATCTCTAAGGAAAAGGTGTTGGAGCTGAAGATGGTGGACAGATTCATTTCTGAGGAGGGTTCAGCGATGAACAAGGTGAATTATTTTATCTTTAAAAAGAAGGAATCAGAACTTTAGATGGTTGATTAAGTTATATCTGATGATGTTACTGAAATGATTAAGGGGTTGTTTCCAATATCCAGCCTTTTCACATGTGCACAAACCCTACTCTTTGGCGGTGGGGTCTTGTGTACGCTTAAATGATGACCTGCTGTATACGGCCTGTATTTTTAGCACATTTTGCTGTTCTCCTGCTTAGCAAACTTGTTGACAGAGAGGCGGTAACAGTGTTGCCAAATTTGCTTATTATAAACTGTTTTTCATTTCTTTCTAAAGCTACTTGTAAATTTTGTGAGTCACAGGTGGTTTTGTTTTGGCTTTGTTTCTGAACATGAGGTTACTTATTTGGGCTTGGCTTTGTACCCAACAGAACTCCTTTAGCTAGCTATCGCGCTACGCAACAAGAGACCTGCTTGTGCTACTGCTGCGTTACAGACAGCAGCCGGCTCAATATCTGTCCGCACACACACCTTGCCCCGAAGTGTTTCTGAACCGTGCGTTTCTGACTGTGCTTTGTTTTTGCCTTGCTTCCCTGCCCTTCCCGCAGAGCCCAGGGCTATTGGCAGTGGCCAGCTTTCAGAACGTGTATCCGTGCACTTAATGTTCTTCCTACACGTTGCAAACGGTCCCGCATAAAGTCAGTAGGAGATTGGTTATTTTGTCTTATTTTGATACATTTTTACAACAC
Organism: Fundulus diaphanus; assembly: GCA_037039145.1. Classification (NCBI taxonomy): domain Eukaryota; kingdom Metazoa; phylum Chordata; class Actinopteri; order Cyprinodontiformes; family Fundulidae; genus Fundulus; species Fundulus diaphanus. Next base: position 38,565,746 of record CM073128.1, read on the forward strand.
ATAACAGCTCTGAAAACATGTTGCGCTAACGGCTGGCGTTCCCTTAGGGTGCGTTCACACCAAACACAAACAAGGCTAATTTTTCGCCTTGATTGCCTGCTGTTGGTCGCTTGACATTTCTCCTCTCTCTCGCAAACAATCCGCACAGAAAACGAAGCCAATTTCACCCACGCTTGCTTCACTGGGTCATCAAATAGGAGGAGCATCTATACGTTAGTCGGTTTCTCCTGTCAGTAACACTCACCGTGGTGGACATGGATTTTACCGAGCAAGTCACGGTGCTGTATCTGATGTGTCCAAAACCCTTTGGTTTCTAGGTGATTGGTCCGTTTGAGCAATGGGATGTTTGACTAGTCCACAGTTTTAAATAAACACTGCATGAATTTGAACAAGACAAGCCATAAATAACAACAACCAACCGAGATGATGATGCCAAACATAATATTTATCCCTCTGTTTGAACAAAGTACTGATATAAAGTTTTCAACCCAATCAATATATGTTGTTCATAGTAAAATATTCAAATGTTGAGTTTGCATGTGGACTTTGCTCTCTAAATATATATATTGTATTCCTTTTTTGCAAAATGTGCTAACAACAATTTTATCAAACAATAGGTTGAATATCTCAGTTATACTAAATTGGGGCTTGCCAAAATCAGCCTTTATATGTACGCTTGTGGGGAGGGGGTTAAAAAAAAGGATGTTTGTAAACTTGTGAAAATATCTAGGATTTTGAACAACCCCTAAGGTAAATTATTTTATCTCTAAGGAAAGGGAGTCGGGGTTGAAAATGGTGGAAAAATTCATCCCTGAGGAGCATTCAGAGATGAACAAGGTAAATGATTTTATCTTTAAAACTAAAGACTCAGATGTTTAGATGGTGGATACATTTATATCTGATGAGATTTCTGAAATGATGAAGGTAAATTATTTTATCTCTATGCAAAAGGAGTCAGAGCTGAAGATGGTGGACAGATTCATCTCTAAGGAGGTTTTAGAAGTGAGCAAGGTAAAGAAATGTATCTTTAAAAAGAAGGAATCAGATCTTTAGAGGGTGGATGAATTTGTATATGAGGAGATTTCTGAAATGATGAAGGTAAATTATTTTATCTCTAAGGAAAAGGAGTCAGAGCTCAAGATGGTGAACAAATTCATCACTGAGGAACCATCAGAGGGCAAGGAGATCAAAAAGATCATCTCTAAACACCAACAATTAGAGACCCAAGATATCTCAGAGGATATCATTGAACCCAGTAACAATCAAGGATTGAATGGCAGAGCTGTTTCAGTAACCACAGCAAAACAGCAGAACAAAGGAGTTGGAGTGAGAATCAAAACGTTCTTTCAAAAATACAGTCAGCGACGATACAAGAGAGTTGCACCACAGCAGCCACTGGCTGTTAAAGAGGAACCCAGTGAGGAGGAGACGGATGTTGCAGGGCTGAAAAAATCAGTGTCTGAGAAGCAGATTCTTCAAGGAGTCAATAGAAAGGGACAAGAGCTTAAGCCGGGACCAGAGGTTACCACACTGGATGTTGAGCCAGCACCATTGGCTTCAGGCTCAGAGAAGGAAGAGCGGCAGTCATCCATCAGCCTGCTCATTAATGCACTTGTTATGCAGGCAGTAACTAAATCGGTGATAAGCTGCAACTACAAAGACGTTCAAGCTATCATCAAGAGGCTTTCTGAGAAGCTCTGTGCTGAGGTGGAGGGAGAGGATTTGAAGGAGATCCAAAAGAGTCTGAAGAAACTCAGTGTTTTCATCTTGAGAGCGGTCTCTGAAAGGACTGGCTGGTCACAGGCCGACCTTTATGTGTTGCTAGATTTAAAGGACTCAAACGTAGAGAAGGCAACGCTTTCTCTTTGTAGAGAGAAAATACTGAAGACAGCAAAGAAACCCATCCTCAAAAGGGTTTGCTCTTCTATTGGCAAAGCCCTCTCCAAGCCCTTTAAAAAGTTCTGAGGGCCACCTGAAGTGGTCCGGTTAAAACGCTGGATTATTTGCACAACCTGCAAAAAATTTTGGAGATAATCAACACGGCTACATTCACTGACAAATCTTTTCATCCAATCTTCACCAAGTCAGCACCCAATAGTCATGGTCTGAATCGGACATTATTTCATCCACAGGCAGATAGATGAATGATGGGTGTCAAAAATGTTGACTTCCAGGAGGTCGCTACGTCAGAAAGGGCCACCAGAGAGCATGAGTGGTGGCACGGTGAGTGAAGCAGTGGTGTCACAGGCAGCTACCGGAGCGTCCAGCAGTCAGTCGGAGCAGCAGGTGAAGGTCAGTGAACACAGAGTTTGTCTCGCAGGCTCCTTAGACAGCATCATCAGCACTTGATGGAGTTGGACAGGGTTTGTGTTGTAGGTTCATGTGAAGGTGGGTTGTAGAGATGCATTAACCTAGCTCATGGAGCAGTCAGATGTCCTGGTGAACAAATGATGGAACCAGACATCTGTAAGCCCCTCATGCTACGTATTTAGGCTGTTTGGCAGTTTTTCTGTCACCATTAGTGTGTATGCAGCCCATGTGGGGCATACAGATGTGGGGTTCCTCCATTGATCTGTATCTGTATACCCCACATACTAGGTAATGAGTCTGGGTTGGTGTTTTGTGCTATTGCCTGATATGTGGAGCTTACTCTTATCATGGTTTTCTATGCTGGGACAAAAGATCTGTATGCCCCACATGGCAGGCAATGAGCCAGGGTGAGCATTTAATGTTCTTGCCAGGCATGTGGGGCTTACAGATGTCATGTTGCTCCATTTGCCACCATGATATCTGTATGGCCTCATGCTAGGGAATGAGTCTGAGTGGGTGTTTCAAGCTGTTGTCTGGCATTTGCGACGTACAGTTGTCATGGTTAGTAATGCTAGAACCAGAAATCTATATGTGCCATGTGCCAGACAATGAGCCTGAGTAAGCGTTTTGTGTTGTTGCCTGGTATGTGTGGATAGACAGATGTTATTTTCGCACAGTATTGCATCAACATATTTGCACACCCCTCAAAACAGACAATGAGCCTGGGTGGGCGTCTCATGCCATTGACTGGCATGTGGGGTGTACAGATGTCATTGTGGCCCAGATGTATGTACACCCCAAAGGTCAGGCCAGGAAACTGGGTGGGAAATTTTTGCCATTTCCCAGCATGTGGGGAAGTACAGTTGATAAGGGTACATATGTTGGAACCAAACAACGAGCCTGGGTCTCTGTTTTGTGCCATTGCCCGGCACATGGGCCATAGAGATTTTATTGTCATCCAATATTTGATCCAGACATATGTAAGCCCCACATGTCATGGAATGAGACTCAGTGGCTGTCTCCTGCCATTCCCTGGCATATGGGAAATACATAGGTTTGGTTCCAACATTGCTCATCACGACATTTTACACCCCATTTCGACAGTGCCATTGTCTGGTATGTGGGGCATACAGATGTCATTAGCTAAGTTTACATGGACAAAAGTAATGGGACAAAACAGCCGATCGGAATAAAAAAGTGTCATATAAACAAGCCAATTGGAATAAAATGATCGAATTAAGCTAGGTCGAAATGAAATTGCATACCAAATGTGAGGGGTGGTTTATGCTGATTGATATGTGATTGAATGTGGCAAACTGACCGTATTGCGATCGACGTAAACGTGATGTATTTCAATGTTAGCGAGTGGCGGAAATACGTCGGGGCTCCTGATACAACCTTTCTGTTCGAAAAATAAAATGGCTCAGAATTATCGCTTACTCAGTAACGTTTCCACCGTAATTAGAACATCGTGCAAGTCCATTCTTGGAGCTCTGAAGACAAACAAAAATGTATAATTCTGGTTTGTTTACTATTTTTGTAGTTTAGCAAAGACAGAAGTACTTCTTCTGTTTTTTGGGGGGGAATTTGAGAACTGCGTATGTCAGAGTGGTTATATTCTGAATATAGCCAGGTGCATATGCAGTCACATTATGATTCGATTAATTAATTGTGTGCCCATATAAATGGAATAATCCGAATACATTTCAATCCAATTATGACATTTTTGTGCATGTAAACATAGCTATCGTGGACTAATGTTGGATTCAGATGTCTGTACTCCCCGCATGTCAGGGATTGCGACTGGGTGGGCATTCTGTGCCACTGCTTGGCATGTAGAAAATTTAGATGTCTGGTTCAAACATTGTTTACCATGACATCGTTTGCCTCACATTAGGGAATTAGGTTTCATGGGTGTTCTGTGTCATTGTCTGTCAAGTGGACAATACAGTTGTCATGGTTAATAATGTTGGAATCAGAGATCTATAAGCCCCACCTGCAGGACATTGAGCCCAGGTTGGTGTTATATGCCATTTCTTGGCATGTGAGGAGAATGGATGTTAATTGTGGTCCAATATTGGATCCAGACATCTGTACTCCCTACATCCCAAGGAACAGGACTTGGTGGGCATTTTTTGCCATTACCTTGCATGTGGGGAATATAGATGTTTGGTTCCAACATTGTTTACCATGACATCATTATACCCCACATGTTAAGTAATGAGCCTGGGTGAGTGTTTCATGCCATTACCTGGCATGTGGGGCATGCAGATGTCTGGTGGTCCCATCTTTGGTCACTGTGACATCTGTATGCCTCATTAGCCAGGTTAATGGATTTCTACAACCTGCTCCATGCATGCATGCAATACAACTGTGTCCAACTCCACCACCTGCTAGTGGTGCTGTCTGATGCGTCTACGAGTCATTCTCTGTGTCTGCTGACCTTCGCTCACTGTTCCAGCTGACTCCCGGACACACCGGTAACTACCTGTGACACCATCACCTCACTCATATTGTCATCACTTATGCCCTTTGAGGGCTTATCTGGACTTAGCGGCTTCCTGTATGATTCATTTTGACACCTGCCTGTTGTCTGCCTGTGGAGGAGAATAAAACCAAACTGGACCATTTCTACTGGGTGCTGACTTGGTGATTCTGTTTTTTGGTCAGTGGATGTAGCTGTGATTGATTTAAACTGCCATTGCTGGTATCCTCCATGTGCCCATGTGTTTCAGGGCCTCGTTGTAGCAAATGGATCAATGATTACAAAACTAAAATCCAGCCATAACCTTACAATTACCTTCCTGCCTGAGGTAATTGAAAAAACAAAAAAAACTAACACTTATGATTCCTAGAAAATGCCTATTGACTACTGGATATTGACCCCTGCTCATGAAATCCTTAGACTGGAGGATTTTTTTAAGTAGCTCTCCTATTCAGGAGTCAGTACAGCAAGCCAGTACAACTTTCATTTATACTTGACATATCTTACGCCATATGCCTTTCCTGCCACAAGTGGAGTTCAAGCCCAAGTCTGGGACATTTTCAGAATCACCAAACTGTTCCTCTGGAGACCCTTATTGTACAAGTCCTCCTCTATAATGCATAGTCAATCACCTCCAAGTGCACCCATCCAACCTTCCACCAATCCACAACTCCAACTTGGAAAAGATGGAAAGAAGGAAACAATCACCAACTCCACCAAACACCAATCGTGTGCTGCCCTCAGCCTCTGTGGATATCATCGCCTCATCTGCAACAGTAAGACATCTTCACCACTCCTTTTACAACACATTCTCAAATCATTTCAGTTTCAGATACTAATCCCATTACCTCTCCTCCAGGATACTGATAAGAATCATTCACTCCACCAATTTCCTGCCAACGTCATTCTCTAAGGATATCCTCCCCTCCTCTGCACCAGTAAGACACCATCACCCCTTCTTGTACACCACATTCTCAACCCATTTCAGTTTCAGATACTAACCCACCTGTCTCACCTTAAACAGGACTCGGTTTCCTGAGGGAGACTTCAGATGTTCTGCTCACACAAGTGGTAATCAGATGCTACTCTTCTGTCTATCATAGATTTCTTGAATTCTTACATTTCGTGTTGCTGACCCTCCGTTAGAGAAATCTGTTTTCTTTGTCGATGCTCAGACATTGGATTCCAACGTATTGTTATTCATTCCCTGTGTCTTTTTTCAGAACTCTCCTTAAGAACCTCTACACCGCTCCTCTGTCTGCTCTCCTGGCTCAAGTGCTCCTCGACGATAATTCATCGCTCTCACACCTGCCAGTCCACCCTCCAACCTTTTGCCGAGCCACAACTTCCACTAGGAAAAGGACCGAAGGAGACAATAATTAACTCCACCAATCTCCTGACCAACCTCAGCCTCAGTGGATATCCTCACCTCCTCTGCACCAGTACGACACTGTCTCCCCTCCTTCTACAACCTGTTCTCTACCCATTTCAGTTTCAGATACTAACCCACCTATGTCTCACCTTAAACAGGACTCGGTTTCCTGAGGGAGACTTCAGATGTTCCGCTCACACAAGTGGTAATCAGATGCTACTCTTCTGTGTATCATAGGTTTCTTGAATTCTTATATTTCGTGTTGCTGACCCTCCGTTAGAGAAATCTGTTTTCGTTGTCGATGCTCAGACATTGGATTCCAACGTATTGTTATTCATTCCCTGTGTCTTTTTTCAGAACTCTCCTTAAGAACCTCTACACCGCTCCTCTGTCTGCTCTCCTGGCTCAAGTGCTCCTGGATAATTAATCGCTCTCTCACCTGCCAGTCCACCCTCCAACCTTTTGCCGAGCCACAACTTCCACTAGAATAAGAAGGACCGAAGGAGACAATAATTAACTCCACCAATCTCCTGACCAACCTCAGCCTCAGTGGATATCCTCACCTCCTCTGCACCAGTACGACACTGTCTCCCCTCCTTCTACAATCTGTTCTCTACCCATTTCAGTTTCAGATACTAACCCACCTATGTCTCACCTTAAACAGGACTCGGTTTCCTGAGGGAGACTTCAGATGTTCCGCTCACACAAGTGGTAATCAGATGCTACTCTTCTGTGTATCATAGGTTTCTTGAATTCTTATATTTCGTGTTGCTGACCCTCCGTTAGAGAAATCTGTTTTCTTTGTCGATGCTCAGACATTGGATTCCAACGTATTGTTATTCCTTCCCTGTGTCTTTTTTCAGAACTCTCCTTAAGAACCTCTACACCGCTCCTCTGTCTGCTCTCCTGGCTCAAGTGCTCCTGGATAATTAATTGCTCTCTCACCTGCCAGTCCACCCTCCAACCTTTTGCCGATCCAAAACTTCCACTAGAATAAGAAGGACCGAAGGAGACAATAATTAACTCCACCAATCTCCTGACCAACCTCAGCCTCAGTGGATATCCTCACCTCCTCTGCACCAGTACGACACTGTCTCCCCTCCTTCTACAACCTGTTCTCTACCCATTTCAGTTTCAGATACTAACCCACCTATGTCTCACCTTAAACAGGACTCGGTTTCCTGAGGGAGACTTCAGATGTTCCGCTCACACAAGTGGTAATCAGATGCTACTCTTCTGTGTATCATAGGTTTCTTGAATTCTTATATTTCGTGTTGCTGACCCTCCGTTAGAGAAATCTGTTTTCTTTGTCGATGCTCAGATATTGGATTCCAACGTATTGTTATTCCTTCCCTGTGTCTTTTTTCAGAACTCTCCTTAAGAACCTCTACACCGCTCCTCTGTCTGCTCTCCTGGCTCAAGTGCTCCTGGATAATTAATCGCTCTCTCACCTGCCAGTCCACCCTCCAACCTTTTGCCGATCCAAAACTTCCACTAGAATAAGAAGGACCGAAGGAGACAATAATTAACTCCACCAATCTCCTGACCAACCTCAGCCTCAGTGGATATCCTCACCTCCTCTGCACCAGTACGACACTGTCTCCCCTCCTTCTACAACCTGTTCTCTACCCATTTCAGTTTCAGATACTAACCCACCTATGTCTCACCTTAAACAGGACTCGGTTTCCTGAGGGAGACTTCAGATGTTCTGCTCACACAAGTGGTAATCAGATGCTACTCTTCTGTGTATCATAGGTTTCTTGAATTCTTACATTTCGTGTTGCTGACCCTCCGTTAGAGAAATCTGTTTTCGTTGTCGATGCTCAGACATTGGATTCCAACGTATTGTTATTCCTTCCCTGTGTCTTTTTTCAGAACTCTCCTTAAGAACCTCTACACCGCTCCTCTGTCTGCTCTCCTGGCTCAAGTGCTCCTGGATAATTAATCGCTCTCTCACCTGCCAGTCCACCCTCCAACCTTTTGCCGATCCAAAACTTCCACTAGAATAAGAAGGACCGAAGGAGACAATAATTAACTCCACCAATCTCCTGACCAACCTCAGCCTCAGTGGATATCCTCACCTCCTCTGCACCAGTACGACACTGTCTCCCCTCCTTCTACAACCTGTTCTCTACCCATTTCAGTTTCAGATACTAACCCACCTATGTCTCACCTTAAACAGGACTCGGTTTCCTGAGGGAGACTTCAGATGTTCCGCTCACACAAGTGGTAATCAGATGCTACTCTTCTGTGTATCATAGGTTTCTTGAATTCTTATATTTCGTGTTGCTGACCCTCCGTTAGAGAAATCTGTTTTCGTTGTCGATGCTCAGACATTGGATTCCAACGTATTGTTATTCATTCCCTGTGTCTTTTTTCAGAACTCTCCTTAAGAACCTCTACACCGCTCCTCTGTCTGCTCTCCTGGCTCAAGTGCTCCTGGATAATTAATCGCTCTCTCACCTGCCAGTCCACCCTCCAACCTTTTGCCGATCCAAAACTTCCACTAGAATAAGAAGGACCGAAGGAGACAATAATTAACTCCACCAATCTCCTGACCAACCTCAGCCTCAGTGGATATCCTCACCTCCTCTGCACCAGTACGACACTGTCTCCCCTCCTTCTACAATCTGTTCTCTACCCATTTCAGTTTCAGATACTAACCCACCTATGTCTCACCTTAAACAGGACTCGGTTTCCTGAGGGAGACTTCAGATGTTCTGCTCACACAAGTGGTAATCAGATTCTACTCTTCTGTCTATCATAGATTTCTTGAATTCTTATATTTCGTGTTGCTGACCCTCCGTTAGAGAAATCTGTTTTCGTTGTCGATGCTCAGACATTGGATTCCAACGTATTGTTATTCCTTCCCTGTGTCTTTTTTCAGAACTCTCCTTAAGAACCTCTACACCGCTCCTCTGTCTGCTCTCCTGGCTCAAGTGCTCCTGGATAATGAATCGCTCTCTCACCTGCCAGTCCACCCTCCAACCTTTTGCTGATCCAAAACTTCCACTAGAATAAGAAGGACCGAAGGAGACAATAATTAACTCCACCAATCTCCTGACCAACCTCAGCCTCAGTGGATATCCTCACCTCCTCTGCACCAGTACGACACTGTCTCCCCTCCTTCTACAATCTGTTCTCTACCCATTTCAGTTTCAGATACTAACCCACCTATGTCTCACCTTAAACAGGACTCGGTTTCCTGAGGGAGACTTCAGATGTTCCGCTCACACAAGTGGTAATCAGATGCTACTCTTCTGTGTATCATAGGTTTCTTGAATTCTTATATTTCGTGTTGCTGACCCTCCGTTAGAGAAATCTGTTTTCGTTGTCGATGCTCAGACATTGGATTCCAACGTATTGTTATTCATTCCCTGTGTCTTTTTTCAGAACTCTCCTTAAGAACCTCTACACCGCTCCTCTGTCTGCTCTCCTGGCTCAAGTGCTCCTGGATAATGAATCGCTCTCTCACCTGCCAGTCCACCCTCCAACCTTTTGCTGATCCAAAACTTCCACTAGAATAAGAAGGACCGAAGGAGACAATAATTAACTCCACCAATCTCCTGACCAACCTCAGCCTCAGTGGATATCCTCACCTCCTCTGCACCAGTACGACACTGTCTCCCCTCCTTCTACAACCTGTTCTCTACCCATTTCAGTTTCAGATACTAACCCACCTATGTCTCACCTTAAACAGGACTCGGTTTCCTGAGGGAGACTTCAGATGTTCCGCTCACACAAGTGGTAATCAGATGCTACTCTTCTGTGTATCATAGGTTTCTTGAATTCTTATATTTCGTGTTGCTGACCCTCCGTTAGAGAAATCTGTTTTCTTTGTCGATGCTCAGATATTGGATTCCAACGTATTGTTATTCCTTCCCTGTGTCTTTTTTCAGAACTCTCCTTAAGAACCTCTACACCGCTCCTCTGTCTGCTCTCCTGGCTCAAGTGCTCCTGGATAATTAATCGCTCTCTCACCTGCCAGTCCACCCTCCAACCTTTTGCCGATCCAAAACTTCCACTAGAATAAGAAGGACCGAAGGAGACAATAATTAACTCCACCAATCTCCTGACCAACCTCAGCCTCAGTGGATATCCTCACCTCCTCTGCACCAGTACGACACTGTCTCCCCTCCTTCTACAACCTGTTCTCTACCCATTTCAGTTTCAGATACTAACCCACCTATGTCTCACCTTAAACAGGACTCGGTTTCCTGAGGGAGACTTCAGATGTTCTGCTCACACAAGTGGTAATCAGATGCTACTCTTCTGTGTATCATAGGTTTCTTGAATTCTTACATTTCGTGTTGCTGACCCTCCGTTAGAGAAATCTGTTTTCGTTGTCGATGCTCAGACATTGGATTCCAACGTATTGTTATTCCTTCCCTGTGTCTTTTTTCAGAACTCTCCTTAAGAACCTCTACACCGCTCCTCTGTCTGCTCTCCTGGCTCAAGTGCTGCTGGATAATTAATCGCTCTCTCACCTGCCAGTCCACCCTCCAACCTTTTGCCGATCCAAAACTTCCACTAGAATAAGAAGGACCGAAGGAGACAATAATTAACTCCACCAATCTCCTGACCAACCTCAGCCTCAGTGGATATCCTCACCTCCTCTGCACCAGTACGACACTGTCTCCCCTCCTTCTACAATCTGTTCTCTACCCATTTCAGTTTCAGATACTAACCCACCTATGTCTCACCTTAAACAGGACTCGGTTTCCTGAGGGAGACTTCAGATGTTCTGCTCACACAAGTGGTAATCAGATTCTACTCTTCTGTCTATCATAGATTTCTTGAATTCTTATATTTCGTGTTGCTGACCCTCCGTTAGAGAAATCTGTTTTCGTTGTCGATGCTCAGACATTGGATTCCAACGTATTGTTATTCCTTCCCTGTGTCTTTTTTCAGAACTCTCCTTAAGAACCTCTACACCGCTCCTCTGTCTGCTCTCCTGGCTCAAGTGCTCCTGGATAATGAATCGCTCTCTCACCTGCCAGTCCACCCTCCAACCTTTTGCTGATCCAAAACTTCCACTAGAATAAGAAGGACCGAAGGAGAGAATAATTAACTCCACCAATCTCCTGACCAACCTCAGCCTCAGTGGATATCCTCACCTCCTCTGCACCAGTACGACACTGTCTCCCCTCCTTCTACAATCTGTTCTCTACCCATTTCAGTTTCAGATACTAACCCACCTATGTCTCACCTTAAACAGGACTCGGTTTCCTGAGGGAGACTTCAGATGTTCCGCTCACACAAGTGGTAATCAGATGCTACTCTTCTGTGTATCATAGGTTTCTTGAATTCTTATATTTCGTGTTGCTGACCCTCCGTTAGAGAAATCTGTTTTCTTTGTCGATGCTCAGATATTGGATTCCAACGTATTGTTATTCCTTCCCTGTGTCTTTTTTCAGAACTCTCCTTAAGAACCTCTACACCGCTCCTCTGTCTGCTCTCCTGGCTCAAGTGCTCCTGGATAATTAATCGCTCTCTCACCTGCCAGTCCACCCTCCAACCTTTTGCCGATCCAAAACTTCCACTAGAATAAGAAGGACCGAAGGAGACAATAATTAACTCCACCAATCTCCTGACCAACCTCAGCCTCAGTGGATATCCTCACCTCCTCTGCACCAGTACGACACTGTCTCCCCTCCTTCTACAACCTGTTCTCTACCCATTTCAGTTTCAGATACTAACCCACCTATGTCTCACCTTAAACAGGACTCGGTTTCCTGAGGGAGACTTCAGATGTTCCGCTCACACAAGTGGTAATCAGATGCTACTCTTCTGTGTATCATAGGTTTCTTGAATTCTTATATTTCGTGTTGCTGACCCTCCGTTAGAGAAATCTGTTTTCGTTGTCGATGCTCAGACATTGGATTCCAACGTATTGTTATTCCTTCCCTTTGTCTTTTTTCAGAACTCTCCTTAAGAACCTCTACACCGCTCCTCTGTCTGCTCTCCTGGCTCAAGTGCTCCTGGATAATGAATCGCTCTCTCACCTGCCAGTCCACCCTCCAACCTTTTGCCGATCCAAAACTTCCACTAGAATAAGAAGGACCGAAGGAGAGAATAATTAACTCCACCAATCTCCTGACCAACCTCAGCCTCAGTGGATATCCTCACCTCCTCTGCACCAGTACGACACTGTCTCCCCTCCTTCTACAACCTGTTCTCTACCCATTTCAGTTTCAGATACTAACCCACCTATGTCTCACCTTAAACAGGACTCGGTTTCCTGAGGGAGACTTCAGATGTTCTGCTCACACAAGTGGTAATCAGATGCTACTCTTCTGTGTATCATAGGTTTCTTGAATTCTTATATTTCGTGTTGCTGACCCTCCGTTAGAGAAATCTGTTTTCTTTGTCGATGCTCAGACATTGGATTCCAACGTATTGTTATTCCTTCCCTTTGTCTTTTTTCAGAACTCTCCTTAAGAACCTCTACACCGCTCCTCTGTCTGCTCTCCTGGCTCAAGTGCTCCTCGACGATAATTCATCGCTCTCTCACCTGCCAGTCCACCCTCCAACCTTTTGCTGATCCAAAACTTCCACTAGAATAAGAAGGACCGAAGGAGACAATAATTAACTCCACCAATCTCCTGACCAACCTCAGCCTCAGTGGATATCCTCACCTCCTCTGCACCAGTACGACACTGTCTCCCCTCCTTCTACAACCTGTTCTCTACCCATTTCAGTTTCAGATACTAACCCACCTATGTCTCACCTTAAACAGGACTCGGTTTCCTGAGGGAGACTTCAGATGTTCCGCTCACACAAGTGGTAATCAGATGCTACTCTTCTGTGTATCATAGGTTTCTTGAATTCTTATATTTCGTGTTGCTGACCCTCCGTTAGAGAAATCTGTTTTCGTTGTCGATGCTCAGACATTGGATTCCAACGTATTGTTATTCCTTCCCTGTGTCTTTTTTCAGAACTCTCCTTAAGAACCTCTACACCGCTCCTCTGTCTGCTCTCCTGGCTCAAGTGCTCCTCGACGATAATTCATCGCTCTCTCACCTGCCAGTCCACCCTCCAACCTTTTGCCGATCCAAAACTTCCACTAGAATAAGAAGGACCGAAGGAGAGAATAATTAACTCCACCAATCTCCTGACCAACCTCAGCCTCAGTGGATATCCTCACCTCCTCTGCACCAGTACGACACTGTCTCCCCTCCTTCTACAACCTGTTCTCTACCCATTTCAGTTTCAGATACTAACCCACCTATGTCTCACCTTAAACAGGACTCGGTTTCCTGAGGGAGACTTCAGATGTTCCGCTCACACAAGTGGTAATCAGATGCTACTCTTCTGTCTATCATAGATTTCTTGAATTCTTATATTTCGTGTTGCTGACCCTCCGTTAGAGAAATCTGTTTTCGTTGTCGATGCTCAGACATTGGATTCCAACGTATTGTTATTCATTCCCTGTGTCTTTTTTCAGAACTCTCCTTAAGAACCTCTACACCGCTCCTCTGTCTGCTCTCCTGGCTCAAGTGCTCCTCGACAATAATTCATCGCTCTCACACCTGCCAGTCCACCCTCCAACCTTTTGCCGATCCACAACTTCCACTAGGAAAAGGACCGAAGGAGACAATAATTAACTCCACCAATCTCCTGACCAACCTCAGCCTCAGTGGATATCCTCACCTCCTCTGCACCAGTACGACACTGTCTCCCCTCCTTCTACAACCTGTTCTCTACCCATTTCAGTTTCAGATACTAACCCACCTATGTCTCACCTTAAACAGGACTCGGTTTCCTGAGGGAGACTTCAGATGTTCCGCTCACACAAGTGGTAATCAGATGCTACTCTTCTGTGTATCATAGATTTCTTGAATTCTTACATTTCGTGTTGCTGACCCTCCGTTAGAGAAATCTGTTTTCGTTGTCGATGCTCAGACATTGGATTCCAACGTATTGTTATTCATTCCCTGTGTCTTTTTTCAGAACTCTCCTTAAGAACCTCTACACCGCTCCTCTGTCTGCTCTCCTGGCTCAAGTGCTCCTGGATAATTAATCGCTCTCTCACCTGCCAGTCCACCCTCCAACCTTTTGCTGATCCAAAACTTCCACTAGAATAAGAAGGACCGAAGGAGACAATAATTAACTCCACCAATCTCCTGACCAACCTCAGCCTCAGTGGATATCCTCACCTCCTCTGCACCAGTACGACACTGTCTCCCCTCCTTCTACAACCTGTTCTCTACCCATTTCAGTTTCAGATACTAACCCACCTATGTCTCACCTTAAACAGGACTCGGTTTCCTGAGGGAGACTTCAGATGTTCCGCTCACACAAGTGGTAATCAAAATCTCTTCTTCTGTCTAGCTAAGATTGATGAAGTTCTTACATTTCCTTTTGCTGTTTCTCCTTAACATAAATTTGTTATCTTTGTAAATGCTCAGATATTGGACACCAACGTACTGTTTCTCATTCCTTCCGTCTGTTCTAAGAACTCTCCAAAAGACTCTACACACGATTCCTCTGGCCGCCTTCCAGGCATAAGTGCTCCATTATAACTCATCGCTCATTCACCTGCCTGCCCGATCTACAATTCTTACCGTGAAAAGACGGACAAAAGGACACAATCAGTAACTCCACTTATCACCAATCTGCAGCCAACCTCAGCCTCTGCATATATCCTCTCCTCCTCTGCACCAGTAAGAAACCATCACCCCTTCTTGTACACCACATTCTCAACCCAATTCAGTTTCAGATACTAACCCACCTATGTCTCACCTTAAACAGGACTCGGTTTCCTGAGGGAGACTTCAGATGTTCCGCTCACACAAGTGGTAATCAGATGCTACTCTTCTGTCTATCATAGATTTCTTGAATTCTTACATTTCGTGTTGCTGACCCTCCCTTAGAGAAATCTGTTTTCGTTGTCGATGCTCAGACATTGGATTCCAACGTATTGTTATTCCTTCCCTGTGTCTTTTTTCAGAACTCTCCTTAAGAACCTCTACACCGCTCCTCTGTCTGCTCTCCTGGCTCAAGTGCTCCTCGATAATTCATCGCTCTCTCACCTGCCAGTCCACCCTCCAACCTTTTGCCGATCCAAAACTTCCACTAGAATAAGAAGGACCGAAGGAGACAATAATTAACTCCACCAATCTCCTGACCAACCTCAGCCTCAGTGGATATCCTCACCTCCTCTGCACCAGTACGACACTGTCTCCCCTCCTTCTACAACCTGTTCTCTACCCATTTCAGTTTCAGATACTAACCCACCTATGTCTCACCTTAAACAGGACTCGGTTTCCTGAGGAAGACTTCAGATGTTCCGCTCACACAAGTGGTAATCAAAATCTCTTCTTCTGTCTAGCTAAGATTGATGAAGTTCTCTTTCAACATTCGTTTCGGTATCTCACTATGGGACACGACCCCAGCGCTGTCCCCCAGAAGCTCTATTACACTACGCCAGTCCTGACTGGCCAGCAAAAGTGACGTCGGCTCCAGGAGGAGGTGCTTCCTACCTCTATAAAAGCTGACGTCACGCAAGCGATCTTCAGTCTAACACCTCTTCTCGCTCCCAGAAGCAACTCTCAGACAGCTAATACGGTACTATTGAGCTAGCTTAACTGTTCACAGAGCGAGCTAACACGCCGAACGCTTCTCAATAGCTGTGCTTGGTTCTACTGAGTTCTTCTACCGCTGGTCTGTCACCAAACAGCAGCAGCTGCAGCTAGTCTCCAAACTAACTGCGCCCCTTTTGCTTTGGTTTTAAACGAAGCTAATAGTCGCGAAGCTTGGACCTGTACTCACCATGGACAGAACCAAACTACCGGCTAGAGCATGCACATGTGGCAACCTCATTGCTGGGGCAGATACACATTCTGTCTGCGCTTCGTGTCTTGGGCCGCAACATGCCCAAGACGGGTTAGCGTCGCCAGCGAGCTGCGAACACTGTGCACGGCTCTCCGTTAAAACTCGTCGGCGCAGGCTAGCACGCCAAGCTAGCTTGTCAGAGGCGGACCCTGTGCTGGGGGTATCCAATCCCCCCGCACCAGTTCTTGCCGTGACCGATGAGGGAGAGCCCCTGTTAACTCAAGTCAGTTGGGGCGACCAGCTTGATGCTGTCGCACCACTTCTGGATATGGAGGAAGACGAAGCCGACCCCCCGGCGTTCAGTAATTTTGCTGGTGCAGAATATGACTCCGAGGTGGAATCCGTTAGTCTCGGGTCGGATGACTACGAGCAGGACGGCGAAGCATTCACCATCCCGTCGGCTGCAAAGCCAACGGAAGCTGGTGAAGCCCACTGCAGCGGCCCCCCAAACCCGACTGCATCGGATTTGCACGATGTCTGCAGAAGAGCAGCTGCAAAGCTGGGCATTGAATGGCCGGAAACCCCGGCCGAGACCACCACGTCTCGGTATGAGGGGAAAAGGCTTCCAAAAGCCAAATCTTCCGCCAGACAACTGCTACCGGTTTTCCCAGAGTGCCTTGAGGAAGCAACCCGGTCCTGGACTAACCCGCTCACCGCCAAGAACCCCGTTCTGGGAGGGTCGGCGCTGGACTGGACCGACATGGAAGACAGCGGTTTCCTCCGTCTGCCCCCTGTTGAACCTCAGCTGACATCCCACCTGCACCCCTCGCAGAAATCGACCATGACAGCGGCAGGACCAACCCTCCCGTTCAAGGCCGATTCGTTCCAGTCAGCTTTAAACGAAAAAAGCTACAAAGCAGTAGCAACATCGGTTAAAGCCCTGAACGCCTCATCACTTCTTCTCGCTTATCAAGCAGAACTACAGGAGCAGATGACGGGTGCACCGACCGCAGATCTGTGGGACGAGTTGTGCGTGGTGACAGACCTCTGCCTGCGTCTCCATAGAAACGCTGTCCAGGCATCAGGGAGAGCGATGGCTCTGATGGTCACTCAAGAGAGAGCCAGATGGTTGAATCTGTCTAGTCTGTCTCAAAGAGAAAAGAATCACCTCCTCGACACTCCGGTGGACCCGAAGGTTTTTTCGGCCCCACCGTTGCAGCGATGCAAAAACGTTGCGAGGAGAAGAAGAGAGAAGGTGAAGCGCTGCAACTCTGCCTGCCCAGAAGAGCGCAGCCTCCTCCCCCCGCGGCACCTCGTCAGACGTTTGCTCAGGCGGCGGCTCGACCGGTCTACCGCATCCCTAAGCGCCAACCTCAGCCGCAACCACCGGACCACAGCCAGGGAAAGCAGACCGAGCTCAAAGGTGCATGGGGACGAAAGCCCTTTGCGCCACCGGTGACTTCGGGAACCAAACCCCCGGCCACCGCGAGCGCGAAGAAAAAGAGGCGGGCTACCTAGGAAGCTAGCCTCGGGATGGGAGAGCGGGCACTGCCAGACACCTGCTCCCCTCCCACCGGGAAACGTTCTGTCCCAGTTCGAGTTTGCGAAGCCACGTTCAGGGCAAGTCAAACGGCCTGCAGAGCCAGCGTTGGAGCTCACAGTTCAGAGCCGAACCAAGTGGAGAAAACTCACGCACAGCCAGAGCTCAGTGGAGCCAGAGCAGTTGCTAGAAAGCACACACCAGTGCACAAACACACGCCAGTGTTTGAAAACACAAATATCTCCCTTCATAACAAACTCAATAAAATTGTTACCAGGCGCGCAACCAGGTCAAGTGCCGAGGGCGCAGCCAAAACAAAAAAACATAAAAATGTCAGAAATGACATTGGGACAGAACGGGGCCGTGCAGCTGCACATGAGGCCAACAGGGGGAGCTCTGGCCCCACCTTTGGCATACTCGGCAGCTCTCTCTATGGAAGAGGGAGCGGACCGAGAGCAGCACCAGCTTGCTCAACCAGCACTGAACAGTGCTCACACGGAAGCACTTCCCAGCCCTCTAACGAGAAAAATCCAGCTGTGGCGAGCGTGCGGGGCATCAGATTGGGTGCTAAAGACCGTATCCAGAGGATACAAGCTCCAGTTTGTAACAGCCCCTCCCCGGTTCAAAGGCATAATACAGTCATATGCGCGGGGAGAACACGCACGCATTCTGCAAGAGGAGATAATATCTCTGCAGAACAAAAACGCAATTCGGCTGGTCCCGCAGGAGCAAAGCAGAGACGGCTTTTACTCCAGATATTTTCTCGTACCGAAAAAAGGCGGGGGGCTGCGACCGATTTTAGATCTGCGAGCGCTGAACGCATATCTGAGGCAGTATACGTTCAGGATGCTGACACACGCAGCTCTATTAAGGTTTGTGCGTCGAGGAGATTGGTTCATCTCCAGAGACTTGAAAGACGCATATTTTCACATCCCTATATATCCCCCTCACAGAAAGTACCTCAGATTTGCCTTCCAGGGGAAGACGTACGAATATCTCGTACTTCCCTTTGGCCTGTCACTGAGCCCGCGCGTGTTTGTGAAATGCACCGAGGCGGCAGTCGCACCTCTGAGGGAAAAGGGAATACGTCTGGCTATGTATATAGACGACTGGCTGATCGCAGCTCAGTCTCCAGGGGAACTTATGACGCACGCCGAGATGCTGATATCACATCTGGCGGCTCTGGGTTTCACAATAAACTGGGAGAAGAGTATCCTAACCCCAGTACAAACAATAACCTTCATTGGGATGTCCCTAAATTCAGAGGAATTCAGAGCACGCCTCTCAGCAGAACGATTGAAAGCTTTCCAGACTTGTCTGGCAGCTTTTCGCAGAGGCGCGCTCGTGAAATTCAGACTGTGCCACAGACTGCTGGGTCTGATGGCATCAGCACTATCGGTCATCACACTCGGCCGTCTGCACATGCGACCGTTTCAACGGTGGGTGGCATCGCTCAATTTGAGCCCAACACGCCATGCCCACCGGAAGGTGATCGTTTATGGGACATGCACACTCGCTCTGAGTCCGTGGAAACACCCCACATTCCTGAACGCTGGTGTCGCCATGGGAACCATCCTAACACGGAAGGTTGTGACCACGGACGCCTCGTTGACTGGCTGGGGAGCCACACACGAGGGCATGATGGTAAACGGTGTCTGGAGCTCACAAACACGGACAGCTCACATAAACTGTCTGGAGCTCCTAGCTGTTATACTGGCTCTGAGACATTTTCTGCCCTTTATCACAGGGCACCATGTTTTGGTCAGAACAGACAATACAACGGTGGTTGCGTACATCAACAGGCAAGGAGGCCTGCGCTCACATCACTTACACATGCTGGCACACAGACTGATAGTCTGGACCAGCTCACGCCTTCTGTCACTGAGAGCCACTCATGTGCCAGGTGTGATGAACAGGGGTGCAGACCTGCTGTCAAGGGGCAGCCCCCGCTTCAAGGAGTGGAGACTCCACAGCGAGGCCATAACCCTAATATGGCAGCGCTACGGTCAGGCGGAGGTGGACCTCTTTGCATCAGAGGAGAACACTCAGTGTCCGAGGTTTTTCTCCCTGACCGAGGAGGGCGCTCCGCTGGGGCTGGATGCTCTAGCACACGAGTGGCCTCCGGTGCTCTTGTATGCTTTTCCACCGCTGGAACTGATTATTCCTACCCTCGCCAGGGTGCGAGAGAGGAAACATTCGCTCATCCTGGTAGCTCCCCGCTGGCTGGGGAAGCACTGGTTGGCAGAGATTTTCCAGCTACTGCAGGGCGAGCCATGGCAGCTCCCCCTCCGCAGAGATCTGCTAACGCAGGCGCGCGGAGAGATATTTCATCCTCACCCAGAACGCCTGGCTCTATGGGCCTGGCCTGTGAGAGGCTAAATTTGGCAGCCGGCGGGCTCCCCCAGAACGTCATTGACACAATTCAGAGCGCAAGAGCAGTCTCAACTCGTAGCGCATATGAGGGAAAATGGCGTGCTTTTGAGAGTTGGTGCGAAAACAACATGCTCAGAGCAATGCAGAGCCCTGTGTCAGTTATTCTGACATTTTTACAAGAGCTGCTGGACAAAGGCTTGGCCTTTTCCACTGTCAAAGTCTATTTGGCAGCTATTTCGGCTTGCCATGTAGGTTTTGGAGACAAAACAGTGGGACAACATCCTCTGGTGTGCCAGTTCATGAAGGGTGCACGACGGCTCCGGCCAGTGTCCAAAAGCCTCACCCCTTCATGGGATTTGCCGACGGTGCTTGATGCTTTGTCACATGCACCTTTCGAACCTTTGGAGCAGGCTGAGCTTAAAGTGCTTTCATTTAAGACAGCTTTGCTAGTCGCATTGGTTTCTGCCAAGCGTGTTAGCGACATTCAAGCTTTTTCAGTAAACCCTTCCTGCATGCGGTTTACTGAACGAAATCTTAAGGTTTCACTGAAACCCAATCCGGCCTATATGCCAAAAGTCTTTAACCCGACTCTACAATGTCGTCCTTTGGAGCTGATGGCTTTCTGCCCTCCACCATTCTCCTCTCAGGAGCAGGAACGGCTGCATACGCTCTGTCCTGTGCGAGCTCTTCAGATCTATGTGGAGAAAACAGCCAGTTTTCGCAAATCTGAGCAGCTGTTTGTGTCATGGGCTTTACCACGTAAAGGGAAGCCCCTAACTAAGCAGCGCCTTTCCCATTGGATAGTCGGAGCTATAACTATGGCCTATCAGAGTAAAGGCCTGACACCCCCTGCAGGTCTGCGAGCCCATTCTACTCGTGGCATGGCCTCATCCTGGGCACTGTTTCAGGGCATACCTTTGGAGGACGTATGTGATGCTGCCAGCTGGGCAACCCCTCACACCTTCACTAGATTCTATAGACTGGATGTCACGGCACCAACTCTGGCTCACGCGGTTCTGGGTGTGGGATCCACATTTAAATGACTGCAGCATGCGTCTTTTGGTCTTCGAGTAAGCTTATCTGGCAATACGGGAGTCGCCATATCCCATAGTGAGATACCGAAACGAATGTTGAAAGAGAACTTTAGGTTAAGGAATTAACCCCGGTTCTCTGAAACATGAGTGAGGTATCTCACCAGATCACCCTCCTTGCCTGGAGCGAGGAAGAGGTGTGCTTATGAGACTGAAGATCGCTTGCGTGACGTCAGCTTTTATAGAGGGAGGAAGCACCTCCTCCTGGAGCCGACGTCACTTTTGCTGGCCAGTCAGGACTGGCGTAGTGTAATAGAGCTTCTGGGGGACAGCGCTGGGGTCGTGTCCCATAGTGAGATACCTCACTCATGTTTCAGAGAACCGGGGTTAATTCCTTAACCTAAAGTTCTTACATTTCCTTTTGCTGTTTCTCCTTAACATAAATTTGTTATCTTTGTAAATGCTCAGATATTGGACACCAACGTACTGTTTCTCATTCCTTCCGTCTGTTCTAAGAACTCTCCAAAAGACTCTACACACCATTCCTCTGGCCGCCTTCCAGGCATAAGTGCTCCATTATAACTCATCGCTCATTCACCTGCCTGCCCGATCTACGATTCTTACCGTGAAAAGACGGACAAAAGGACACAATCAGTAACTCCACTTATCACCAATCTGCAGCCAACCTCAGCCTCTGCATATATCCTCTCCTCCTCTGCACCAGTAAGAAACCATCACCCCTTCTTGTACACCACATTCTCAACCCAATTCAGTTTCAGATACTAACCCACCTATGTCTCACCTTAAACAGGACTCGGTTTCCTGAGGGAGACTTCAGATGTTCTGCTCACACAAGTGGTAATCAGATGCTACTCTTCTGTCTATCATAGATTTCTTGAATTCTTACATTTCGTGTTGCTGACCCTCCCTTAGAGAAATCTGTTTTCTTTGTCGATGCTCAGATATTGGATTCCAACGTATTGTTATTCATTCCCTGTGTCTTTTTTCAGAACTCTCCTTAAGAACCTTTACACCGCTCCTCTGTCTGCTCTCCTGGCTCAAGTGCTCCTCGATAATTCATCGCTAGTTGTTACAGGTCCCCACCAGGGTGAGTGATATTGGTTCAGGGTGCAGTTGGTGATAAACCAAGGGTTTGGGAGATTTTTATTCCCTCATCATCGTGATCACAGTGATAAACTTGGGTTCTCCTTTAATCTTGTTCGTCCAATTTCCAGCTGTTTTCATTTTCTTTAGTTAGCTCTCTGACTGTACATGAGTTTTGAAAAATAGCGGTTTTCTTTAACCCTTTTCCTGACTAATTACGGTCACCCCCATCTTCATTTTACCAGAATGACATGTCCTCTGGTCTTTTCTAATTTGAACGGAGGCTAATTAAAACAGGTCTTTATTGCATGGACTTAATTTAAAAATCCTCAATTATTAAAGCAATCAATAGATAATCCTCCAGTAAAAATAAGTGAATGAATGAATTAATTAATTCATTAATTAATAACTCAAATATTTTTGAATGAAGTTAGATTTCTCTGAACTTTTGCAAGTGATGAAAAAATTATTTTGTTTGATGGATTCTTTTTTTTTAATCCATATTTCATATTGTTGAAGTGGCTGTGTTCAGGTTTGTTGCCGAGAATATAAACACAAGAGTGACACTTGTATTTATAATATTGGGGAGGGAATACCCCACAATCCTTATATTCAAAAACTATTCATTAGATCTTCCCGTTCATGTATGGTGTGTTTATCTTCATCTGATTTGGGCTTTTTTCTGTCCAGGTATATGCCTGCAGCCCGGCACTGTGGGAGGCTTCGAGAGCGACTCCGTCCCCTTTGATGGTTCCTTGAACTCAGTGGATGGCATGTGCAACGGGCGCAGGGCTCGGGAAGATGCGTTTTTCGCTGTTTTTCACAGTGGTAATTGAGAATTTCTCATTCGTGGGAGGTGAAACACGCTGCTAAAATGTTGGCTAAAATGTTCCTTTGAGAGCACATGTGGCAGTGGATTCTTTTTATCGCTGTAGGCAGTAGATTTATTAACTTGTTTGTTACACAGAAGCTTGGATTAAATTTATAGAAAGACATATCTGTAAATATAAGGTATGGTGATAAAAATATGAGAGCGTCGTGCATCTTGCAGGATGGCAGGAGATGGATCTTTCTCCTCTGGCAGACCTCCCCCCGGCTACTCGACGTGACTTGATGGAGAAGCTCCAAGAAGCTCTGAGGGACAGAACCACCCTGTCCTACATATAGAGCGCGGTGAGGGTCACACTAACCTGACGCACACCAACGAACCTCACACCTGTCAACTTTTGATTATTCCCCAAGGACTCACAGGAATGATTGTCGAATAAGTGACTTGCTAAGATTTTTACTGAGTGTTCTTTGAATCCAGTATCTAACTAAAAACTCTGAACTTTTCTTTCCCCCCAGCTGGAAGAGTCGTGCGATTATGAAACAGTGCAAGACCACATTGCGGATGAGGAGGACACAGTTACAAGAATCTCTACCACCATGGATCTGATGGAGACATGCCGTGTCTCTAGAGACGGCCCTCGTGGCGACCCTTCACTCCTAGACCTGGCTTACCTGCTGGTCTGTGCCATGGAAGGTGAGGGGGACCTCGGCACTCTAAAACATTCAGACTCTGGAATAAGCCAGTGCTGCCTTGAATGTTGTCTTAATTTCTAATCCTCTTGCGTGTTTTTGTCCATAGAGCTGCCCGATGAGACGCTGAACATTTTGAGCAACAGCCGACACGATTTTCTAGCAGCGTTTGATGTGCTGGTTGGTTGACTTCGTTTGCCTTAAATACATACTGATTTATTCTTAAGTGTTTTGGTTCTTTTAAATACAATAGGAACACAACTTCATTTGAATGCGAAAGATTTACAGGAATCTACGCACTTCATTTGCCCCATTGCCTCGAATAAATTCTTAAATTATACTCAGTTATGGTGCAACACTTATTGGCGCCCCTGCTGGTGAAGCGTTGTATAGCAGATCCCTTGTAGCAGCAGGACGAGATTTAATCTTCTTCTATAACGTTTTTTGCCGGGTTAGAGCTTTAAGAATGTACAAAATCTCTAAATCAACCTCAGTCTATGTTCTCTTCTCTTCAGCTGACCCCACAGATTTAGGCCTGAGAAATCTGGTTGATTTTGTGTCTATTAGGCCATATGTTTTGGATCATTATCCTGTTTTTTTTTTTTTTTTTTTTTGTTTTTTTTACCTCTTGCAGACGTCTGTTAAACATTTCTTGAGTTTATATTAGCTAACTAACTAGCTCAACTAGTTTCTTCTCATACACTGCAGCTGCTTTTCATCTCAACAGATGCACAGGTTAAAGGTGAGCCGTGGGACTCTGCCCATCCAGTCGCTTCCTGCCCCGCTGCAGGACAACCAGGCCTTCCAGCAGGCGGAACAGCTGCCCGTCGGCGTGGCACTGAGGAGAGACGCTGAGCAGCTCCGGGTGGAGATGGAGAACACCCATGGGGTTCTCCCGATGCTCCTCGGCCTCAGCGCGCACGGACTGGCCTTGCTCTGCACTGGCTTGTGTTAGTTGCAGCGTCTGCATCTGCGTCTATATGCTTTCTTCATTGGGATTTATAGTGCTGCTTTCCTCATTGTGCACATTTATCCTGTATAAGCTTCCTGTATTTTGAAGGGAAAAAGAATGTTTAATGAAGTATTTAAACCATGTGCACTTAATGTTTTCTGTTTGCTTGTTTTTCGAGGCCCAGTGGGAGAATGAAGTTGCAGCTGGTGTGTGCAGAAGGGTGCAGCCGATATCAGAAAGCCTAAGAAGATAACTCGAAAAATGGTTCAAGGACGCGTCCTGAAATCCTGGAAAAACAAGTTGTGCAACGGAGCTGCATCCAAGGAGGAGCCAAGGGTCATCGCACCATGCTGTCAACCAATAAATGAACTGTTACTATGCCCAAGATGTTGCCTTAGCTTATGATCAGACCAATAGGGTCTGTTTGGGCTCCCTTAAGGAGAACCCTTTTATACCGGGTGCGCCATTGTTAAAGCATCCTTTTGGGGGCTTGGTGTTAGAACTGAGCTCCATCAGGACCGTGCACGTTTAACTGTGCGGAATGTATTGCTTTGTTTAGAGTAGGAATAAAACGCTTTTTATTTTTCAAACTTATTCAGTTTCCAGTCTTTGATTTTTACCTTCACTTTCTCGCGCGGGGTAACACAAAATCTCCTCAACAATTTCATTCATTGACTGGGTCAATTGTTTTGTTTGACTCAGTTTTCAAATATGTGATATTTATGCAACATATAGATATTTTAATATTTAAGTAAATTGTTCATGCTGTTGTATGCTTTAAGGATTTGAACTTTGCACTCTTATTTGGTTGTGAGTTTAAAAAAAGTTTCACAATCGGTTACACTTTACCATCAATCCAGTCATTTATGTGTGTTCACTAACTATTATATATAACTATTATCTTCAGTTATCAGTAAATCTTTGGAGAATTTCAGTATTTGGGTAAATACACACCAACTAAGCTAAAAGTTCTTCTTCTTCATCTTCTTCTTCTTCTTCTCCTCCTTCTTAGTTCAAACAGAATTTGAGAACTAATTGGTCTCCAACAAAACACAAAAGGTTGAAGCTTTAAACAGCTTATTATGATATGCTGAAGATTTTTACATTTAATTTTGGTGATTTTTTTTGTCTTGTTTTCCTACTCTTTATGAAAATACATTTATATTCATATTAAGCAGCAGAGCTATATATATATATATATATATATATATATATATTTTTATATATATATATATATATATATATATATTTATAATAATATATAATATATATATATATAATATATATATATATATATATATTTATATAAAACATTCCCTGAAATACTGGCATTAGACCATGAAAAGCTACACTATATTTAGTGTAATCTATTTTAGTTATTTCATGTACCATAAGCTACAGGCAGCCATGCCGTAATTTACTGTTTAGTGAAATATAACTTAATTGCTTGAAGACATATTTAAAGGTTTATTTTAATGCCACATTTAACACTGTTTTAATGTTTCTATTACCAAAACATTTTTTAAAGATGACAAAAAAAACCCAAACCAAAGGGTTTTGGACACATCAGATACAGCACCGTGACTTGCTCGGTAAAATCCATGTCCACCACGGTGAGTGTTACTGACAGGAGAAACCGACTAACGTATAGATGCTCCTCCTATTTGATGACCCAGTGAAGCAAGCGTGGGTGAAATTGGCTTCGTTTTCTGTGCGGATTGTTTGCGAGAGAGAGGCGAAATGTCAAGCGACCAACAGCAGGCAATCAAGGCGAAAAATTAGCCTTGTTTGTGTTTGGTGTGAACGCACCCTAAGGAACGCCAGCCGTTAGCGCAACATGTTTTCAGAGCTGTTATGTGTTGTAAAAATGTATCAAAATAAGAGGAAATAACCAATCTCCTACTGACTTTATGCGGGACCGTTTGCAACGTGTAGGAAGAACATTAAGTGCATGGATACACGTTCTGAAAGCTGGCCACTGCCAATAGCCCTGGGCTCTGCGGGAAGGGCAGGGAAGCAAGGCAAAAACAAAGCACAGTCAGAAACGCACGGTTCAGAAACACTTCGGGGCAAGGTGTGTGTGCGGACAGATATTGAGCCGGCTGCTGTCTGTAACGCAGCAGTAGCACAAGCAGGTCTCTTCACGACGAGCCTTTTAATCGAAGGTCACGTGACGTTCCCGGCGAAACGTCACAGCGCGCTCTTCTTCGTGGAAATGAATGATAAATGTGGCTGCACGGGGTTCGCTCAAAATGGCGGAGTGAGGAGACGTTCTCTACCGAGATCTGCACAAAAAAATCATAAAACGCGGTAAATACCTGACTTTATGAACAATAGCACTTTGGTTTTTCTACAAGACAACATACTTAATAGTTATAACAGAATGCCGAACCAGAAAGGAGCGAAAAGAGGTCTAGATACATCCAAGTCCAAGCCTGCGTCTGAGACGGCTAACAAGGCTAACGCTACAACCGGTAACATGTTATTTGATAACTACCACAACTACGCAGCTGCCCCCTTAACTTTGACATTGAATGAGGAGGAAATTGCCGACTTTCCTGCCCTACCTGTTACTCCTCTGAAATCGCCAGCACCGAAAAAGGTGATGTATGAACGCAGCAACCCGGAGCCTTCTGCTACAAATGAGATAATTTCCAGTCTGTCTGCGCTGATAAACGCCCGCTCTGACAACATAGAGAGCATGGTGAAGGAGAACACGCTAAAGATTGAGGGTCTCAAAAAGACTATTGACTTTATATGCGCAGAAATGAATGATGTGAAGGCGAAAGTGAATGACCTGGAAAAAAGAGTTACTAGAGAAGTAGGTCGGGTGGATAACTACCAGTAGAGGCTTGCTGAGTTGGAAATATATTCCAGGAGGTGGAATCTCAAACTACAAGGAGCTGAAGAGACAGAGAAAGAAGACATACGAAGAAAAGTGATAGAAATCTGCCAGTCAGTTCTACCAGAACATAAACAGAAGCTGCCCGATGCCATCGACACTGTGCACCGTCTTGGAGCCAAACGTACAGGTAGCAACAAACCTAGAGGGGTCATCATTCAGTTCACCTCCAGAGTCCTCAGAGATGCCACATGGAAAGCAGCCAAGACATCTTCGTACCTGAAGGACAACCATCTGAGATTCACTGAGGACCTAAACAAGGATGACAGAGAACGACGCAACAAACTGTGGCCCTTGATAGACAGAGCCCGCAAGGAAGGTAAACCAGCGTACTTCGTTGGCGGCCGTGGCTTCATCAGCGGATCAGAAGTCTTCCCTCCTTCACACTCAACGAATCCTTAGAAGTGCTAATTTCACCTTTTCATTTACACGTTGAGGTTGATCTACACTCTGCTGTCACTTCTCGTTCCTTTTAAACATTATATATTCTCCTTTAGTCAATATAATGTAGTTATGAAGACTTACCTTGTTCTTGTTGTAAGATCCTAAAATACTATAGTTAAACCAAAATTGTTAGCAAAGTGCTACATTTCCTTTTTTTCCTTGTATTTTAAATATTTAGTCAGGCTTCTTACCGCTTTACTGTTAAAGGGTGCAGCCCTCGGTCCCCTTTCTTTGTGAACACAACTTTATCTTTAAAAAGTTTAGTTCTTGTCCTTTATTCTTTGTTATTCCTTCTAACTAACTTTGTTTCATTTGTATCTCTTAATGCCAGGGGGTTGAGACAAACAGGTAAACGCAAAGCTTTATTCTTATTTGCCAAACAATTTAAAACAGATTTTTGTTTTTTTCAAGAGAGTCATTCTACATCTTCTGATGGCAATTTCTGGAAATCCCAGTGGGGAAATGAAATGTGGTTATCTCACGGATCTGAGCGCTCTGCTGGTGTCACCACACTTAAAAATAATTTTTCTGGATCTATTTTACATACTGATTGCGACACTTTAGGTCACTACATTTGCTCAGTAATTGAATGCCTTAACAATACCTTTATTGTAGTTAACATATACGGTTATAATAATATATCGGATAACGACAAACTATTCGATTCAATAGAAGACAGAATTACTTTTTGGCTTTCCAAATACCCAAACTCAATCATTTTAATTGGTGGGGACTTTAACATTGCCTTAGACCAGGGGTTTTCAAATTCGTTGAAGGTGAGCCTCCCCTAGGAATAGGTAAAGATAACCACGCCCCCCACCCCCCCCCCCCCCCCCCCCCCCCCCCAACCACAAACCTACCCCACACAAGTCCCTGCAGTAAATGCATCTTTCTTTCGTGTTCCTGGAATGCTGTGTTTCAAAAACAACTGATAGCCCAACACATGTTTTTTATTGGATTTCTTTTAAGAAAGTACATTCATTAAAAAAGGCCTATTCATAAAATATCCATCCAAATATTTTCATTTTATGTGCTACTTTTACTGAAACAAAACGAACAAAGGGCCTACTTTTAAAATTGAACTGTCATTAGAGCAAATTCATAGACTATTGTTTTCAACAGCAGACAAACTGACCTAAACAGACGCCAATGATAAACTGAACTCACGTCAACAGGAGACGTCAACTGAAATAATTATAATAAAAAAGATAACCTGAATTTAACAGACGTCAACATATTACATATTCCGATTTACATATTTAGGCTAATTATACACAATTTAAACCTATTGCTATTTTAACAACCAAGTATTTTATTAGATATTATTTCTTATCTGGTGTATTTCTGATGTTTGGCACTTTGTTTTACCTTTTGTTAAAGTGCTCTTTAAATAATGATGACAATGATAATGATTATGATCAGAATAAACTTTTGCATCACCTCCCAGAAGCTGGAAAGAAAAGAGACAGCTTGTGTTAAGCGTTCAATGGGCAGGTCCAGCGCGCGAGGTGCGCAGGTCCAGCGCGCGAGGTGCGCAGGTCCAGCGCGCGAGGTGCGCAGGTCCAGCGCGCGTGCAAAGTCGCGAGCGCGTGCAGAGATGGGACTGAGCGCGAGGACAGAGCGTGGGTTGAGAAGAGTTTTTCAGAGTTGAGTGCGCGCCAGACCGGTTTTGAGCGGGCGCGTGTTGTCTCACTGCGCGCTTGGATTGGTTTCTGCGCGATCAAACAAAAGGCACAAATATCTTCTTCTCCAGCACATTCTTCGTGCCCCCCAGGGGAGGCGCGCCTCACCTATTGAAAACCCCTGCCTTAGACAATACGATGGACAGATGGCCTCCTAAGCAGCAGACCTCATTCAGTGCCAATTTAAAAAAAATTATGGAGAAATTTAATGTTGTTGATGCATGGAGAGAAAAATGACAATGACAAAATCTTTACATGGAGCAATAAAACAGGTTCCAGACAATCCCGAATAGATTTTTGGCTTATTTCCAAATGTATTAATAAAGACAATATCGCTGTTAACATACCTGCCACCCCTCTTACTGATCATAGCGCTATTAGCATTAGCATCCAACTTTATACTCCAGATAATACTCCTTACAAATATGCTTACTGGAAACTAAATAACTCATTGCTAAAGCATGAAGTAGTTAAAGCTCATATTAATAAATTAGTTATATATTACTGGAATAAGGCTAACAAGGAAGGGTCTTTCTGCAACAATTGGGAACTTTTCAAATTTGAAATTGGCAAATTTTTAAGACATTATGGAAGTCAGATTTCTAAATTAAAGAAAGCTGAAGAGGAAGAAGTCATAAGCAAGATCACATCCTATTACCTAAATTCCCCAGAAGAAGTTTCAGAGGTAGGCTAGAGAACACTGGGAACCAAAGTGCTAGAGAACACGGAGGACCCAAAGGGGCCAAGAAACACGGAGGAACCAAAGGGGTTAGAGAACACAGACGTGCCAGAGCACAACCAGGGCGCGGCACATCAGGGAAAGGTACGGGCGCTACACAGCGCCAAAGGGAAGGAATGGGCGCACACAACGCCAGAGGGAAAGAACGGGCGGACTGATCCGCTAGGGCTCAACAGCGTATGGAAACGCTGAAGCACAACTAGCGTACAGAAACGGCAAGGGGAAGGAACGGGCGTACGAAAACGCCAGGGGAAAGGAACGGACGTACTGAAACCCTAGGGCTCAACAGCGTACGAAAACGCCGGAGCACTACTAGTGAAACGAAACGCCAGGAACCCGCCGGGGCGTGAGGGAAACGCCGGGGCGCAAGGGAAGAGATCGCCGGGGCGTGAGGGAAACGCCGGGGCGCAAGGGAAAGATTGCCGAGGCGTGAGGAAAACATCACGACGCAAGAGAAGAGATCACCGGGGCGTGAGGGAAATGCCGGGGCGCAAGGGAAGAAATTGCCGGGGCGTGAGGTAAACGCCGAGACGCAAGAGAAGAGATCGCCGAGGCGTGAGGGTCACGCCGGGGCGCAAGGGTAAGATTGCCGGGGCGTGAGGTAAACGCCGAGACGCAAGGGAAAGATTGCCGAGGCGTGAGGAAAACGCCACGACGCAAGAGAAGAGATCGCCGGGGCGTGAGGGAAACGCCGGGGCGCAAGAGAAGAGATCGCCAAGGCGTGAGGGAAACGCCGGGGCGCAAGGGTAAGATTGCCGGGGCGTGAGGGAAACGCCGAGACGGAACGGGCGCACGACAGCGCCAAGGGGAAGTTACGGGCGTACGAAAACGGCAAGAGGAAAGGAACGGGCGCTTCACAGCGCCAGGGGAAAGAGCGGGCGCTCACAGCGCAAGGGGAAAGACAGACGTACGGGAACACTAGAGAGGCAAGACAGGCGTACTGATACGCTAGGGCTCAACGGCGTACGGAAACGCTGGAGCACAACTAGCGTACAGAAAAGCCAGGGGAGAGGACGGGCGTACGGAAACGCCAGGGGAAAGTACAGGCGGACCATAACACCAGGGCTCAAAAGCGTATAGAAACGCTGGAGCACAACTGGTGTATGGAAACGTCAGGGGAAACAAAAACGGAGGGCGTCCAAACACGCCAAGGAACAGGGAGTGCGCCGAGCAGCAACTGGCCGCTCGCGCCAGAGGGCTCTGGCGGCGGCTTGCATGTGCTAGGCAGCGACAGGCTGGCGCACCAGAGGGCTCAACCGGCGACTAGAAGCGCCGGAGGGCTCTGGCAGCACCTAAACACAGAGGAAGACAAGACAAGGGGACAAGGCCAGGGATTACAAGGCTAAGACAGGACTCGAGAGGAACTGCAGGGGCTAGACAGGAAAAACAAAACAAAACCAGAGAACTAAGAGGGGAACCGAAACCCAGAGCTAAACTATAAAACAAAGCAAAAACAGGGAGACGAGGGCAGGTTCAGCTAAACTAATGAAAAAACTAGATAACTAAAGCTAGAAATAAGAACACGAGAAAAACAGGAAATCTGAGGTGAAAACTAAAATTCTGAACCAAAATTCGAAAACCTAAGGGCAAACCTAGAACAATTAAACAGAGCTGAAAAGAAATAAAACCAAAAGCAAAACAAAAACTCAAGTAAGTTAAGCAGAACTTGAACTCAAAACAAGTCGAAACTAAAAATCACTCTAAATCTCAGGTACACAGGACTAAAACTAGAAAATCAAAACAAAACCAAGAATCTAGGAAGAGAACCCAAAAACCAGAGAGAAACTATAAAACAAAACCGGGAGACAAGGACAAAATACTGGTAACTAATGTAAAACTAGATCACTAACCTACAAATAACAAGTAAACACCGGGAAACTAGGGTAAAAACTAAAATTCTATAGCTAAACCCGGAGACTAAAGGCTAACCTAGAACAGAACTGGAAAAACCAAAGCAAAATAGAAACTCAAATACTCTAAAGAAAACGAAAAACTCCTAAATAAGTCAAAAACAAAAAATCCTAGGTAAACCAAAACTAAGGCTTAAGCCTAAATAAATTAATAGAAAGCAGAAACAAATCTTCTAAATAAGAATATACAAAAGGCAAGACTAGAACTAAAGCGGGACTTGAACACAAACAAAAAAAACGAAACTGAAGAACTCTAAGAAATCTAAGGGGTACTGAAAAACTAAGGAACGTTAAGTAACTCAAAACACAAGGACCCAAAAAATAATTCAAAACAAAACAGAAACTAGAAAACGCTGGGCAACAGGAAGTGACGCCAGGCTACGTCCGAGGTGGGCCGCACGGGAAGCGAACCCGGAAACACAGTCAGAGGTGGACGTAGCAACACAGCGAGCCAAACTAGACGGACCACGGGCGGGGCATCCATGAAGTCCCCGAGCAGAGGTGGAGCAGACCCTGCCAACTTCTGCACCAAGCTCTGTGCGTGCTCGGGTTCATCCTTTTGGCCGGTCCGTAATTGTCATGATTTGTCTTTGGATGAACCCGGACACAGCACGCACACACAGAGCTAGTTCTTAAAGTGAGTTTTATTGAACAGGATGGAAGGTGAATGACGAGAGGAACCAGAGTCTTTTATGGACGGAGATGAAGGGTGCAGAAGCTGGCTGACAGGAGGAGTGTGAGGTGACTGACCAGGAGGAACTCTGGAGCCGAAGGCTTGAGACCGGGACGGAGCATCTGAGCCGAGGGCTTG
Source organism: Fundulus diaphanus (assembly GCA_037039145.1). NCBI lineage: Eukaryota > Metazoa > Chordata > Actinopteri > Cyprinodontiformes > Fundulidae > Fundulus > Fundulus diaphanus. The sequence continues at coordinate 38,598,699 of CM073128.1, forward strand.
AGACCAGAACGTCAGCGCCGAGGGCTTGAGACCAGAACGTCAGCGCCGAGGGCTTGAGACCAGAACGTCAGAGCTGAGGTGGATCTAGGCAGTGACTGTAGCAAAAACAAGCTGAAGGAAGTATTCTGGCTGACTGTAACAAAAACCTGAGCTGACAAAGGATTCTGGCAGAGACTGAGCGGGAGTGAACACTACGGACCGGCAACGAGAGCAGAATGAGGTGAGTCTTAAATAAGGGTGGGAGCAGTTGGAGGTTGATTTCAGCCTGACAGGTGGAACCAATCAGGCTGCGCAGGAAAGAGAGAGAGGGAGAGAGACTCAGCATGCAGCCTACAAGCTGCATCCTGACAAACACTATATGACAAAATTTAAAAGCGACATAAACACTAATTGCAGTTTCTGTGAAGGCCATCCAGAAACGGTGACGCATCTCTTTTGGCTCTGCCCTTTTATACAAAGGCTTTGGTCAGAATTTAGCAAGTTTATTGAAGACCATATTTTGAAGAACTTTTCCTTATGCTGGAAAATTTTTTATTTTGTTTCTATAGATTTCATAGAAAGGATGCTAATCATTTCTTTATAATAAACTTGCTAATACTCTTTGTTAAATTTCATATTCATAAATGTAAATTTGCTAATAATAATTTCTCTTTTTTCATTAAAGATATGGATTTATATATCAAATCAATAACAGACTCTACAAATGAAAAGGCTCAAAGGACAATCTCAATATGTACGTCTTTGCATGTTCTTATCTAATCAACCCTGGCTATGTTGTTGTGTTGTATTGTATACTTCATTATGTTGTTTTGATGTATACTAATTTCATTTAAATAAAGTTCTTTGAAAAAAAAAAAAAAGTGGCTGCACGTCGCTGCCAACCGTAACGTGGAATGAGTTTGTTGTCCACAGTGGGAGGAGAAACACGCCCGTGGGGTTTGCACTTCAGGAAGCCACGGCTGCTGCTCCTTAAGAACGTCTGAGCAGCGAAACATCCGCGGCTTTGGCTCCAGGTAGTGTCAGTCCAGCCGTAGCTTTGTGGGGTTTTTTTTTAGGTGGCGTATTTACATCACCGTGACGGGTGTTTGCTGGAGAGGACATATTTTCCACGCTTCGGTCCGTCCTGGCGTGTTTGTATTTATATTAAAGGACAGATAAGCGGATGTGGAGCTAACCTGACTCTAGACAGGATGGCCACGATGGTGGCGTTTGGAGCCAGAGGAATCGTGGCGAACCTGCGGTGCGCTCTGCACAGATCGGGCTCCTTTGCCAGACGCGGGCTCCTGCAGGGCCGGGAGCCACGCTGGGATAAAAGAGGACAGATTTTCAGCCACATGCCCAAGGTCACGCTGCTGTGCTGGGGAGCCGTCGGTGCCTCGTCCTTTGCAGCCAGCTGCCAGGAAGCGGCAGCCAGAACAACAGACAGAAAGTCCCTTGCCAAAGTCCAAGTCCACAAAGTGATATTCTTCCTCCGGCTCGGCCTCCGTGCTTTGGTCCTTCTCTTTAAATTTGGCCCCCTCCTCCTCCTCTCGCCCCTGGCTCTGATGTCCACCCGCTGTGCCTCTTACTGGCTGGAGGCTCTGCTGTGGGTGACCGAGAGCTCTGGGCCCACTTTCATCAAGCTGGGCCAGTGGGCCAGCACCCGGCGGGACATCTTCTCTCGGGAGTTCTGCGAACGCTTCTCCCGGCTCCACGTCAGGGTGCGCCCTCACTCCTGGGCCCACACCAAGCAGTTCCTCCGCAGGGCCTTCGGCGAGGCCTGGAGGAGGGTGTTGGTGTTTGACAGCAAGGAGCCTGTGGGTTCGGGGTGCGTCGCCCAGGTGTACAGAGGCTGGGCCAGGGTGGAGCAGGTGGAAGACGCCTCCTTCCAGTCCATCGTGGAAGAGATGGAGAGGGAAGACATGCTGGAGGCCTGGGAGATCCCTGGCCTCGGAGGCCTGGCCGGTGTTCTGCGGCAGCTCTGGAAGGGCAGGAAAGAGGAGGACGAGGGTTATAAGGAGAGGAGCCCTGCAGATCGGCAGCCTGGGGAGAGCAGCGGCGAGAAGGAGCGCCTGATACCTGTGGCCATCAAGGTGAGTGTCACCATAAACATGCCTAAGGGGGCCCCGCAGAACGTTTCCATATTTTAGAAGAGGTCAGAAGCGTCCTTCGTGGTCCCAGAGCGGGGTTGGATTCAGCTGGACCAGCAGCAAAGTGAGCGGCAGACGGTTGTTTCCTCACAACCTCAGACCTCCATTGGGATTTTATAGAAGTCATCAACAAAAAGTTCCACGATGTGACGGGAAATGACACGTAGTTTTCCTTTTTTTTTTTTTTTTTTAAACACATAAATCTGAAAATTAAACTGACATGGTTCATATTTATTCCCCCTAACTCAGTACTCTGTCTCAGCTCTTCCCCTATGTTCGGGGCTGATGTCCTGGAAGGCGACCCTCCGCCCCAGAATCGTCTTTTTCAGCCTCTAAGATTGTTTTACCCCCCCAGCAACCCCCTGTATTCAGCTCCCAACATCATAATCCCTGCTCCTGCTGAGGCCAACCCTCCCTACATCATCACGCTCTGTTCAGGACATTTTGTGTTTGTGGTGATGTGCAGCGTTTCCCTCCAAACATAGGCCTTAGCATGTTGGCTAAAAATTGCACTTGGCCCTCATCTGACCAGAGAGCAGCTTGTTCCACGTGTTTGTTGTATCCCAGAAATGGCCGACGAAGGCCAACTAATGGGCGTTGAGTCGACGGGTTCTTTCACCTGAGCTACGGATCGCTCGTACCTTTACTGCTGTAGGGAGAGGAGGGGGTGTGATCATTTGTTTCTTCTGCTTTTCAGGTGGTCCACCCGGGCGTCAGGAGGCAGGTGGAGATCGACTTGCTGCTGATGAAAGCGGGCAGCTGGCTGCTGCACTGCCTGCCTGGACTCAAGTGGCTCAGCATGTGTGAAGTTGTGGAGGAATTCGAGAAGCTGATGACCAAACAGGTACTTTAACCTCGCTCTGGTTTAGTTTACACTAAACTGATGTAAATGGGTTTCGTTTCTCTATAAAGTTTCGTCAATAGGCCTCAGATTTAGAAATAGCACCACGGCAGCGTCCGTAGAAATGACCTCACTGCACCTGTTTGGGCTTTTCGTGTGCTCGTTTCAGATCGACCTCCGTTTTGAGGCCCGAAACATTGAGCGTTTCCAGGAAAACTTCCGCGACGTGGACAACATCAAGTTCCCAACTCCGTTGCGGCCGTTTGTCACCGGGAACATTTTAGTGGAAACCTTTGAAGTGAGCGCGTGGTTGATGGGGAAAGAGGCTGCCGCCTGAGCTATTATTCGAGGCACTGGCGTGGAAAATGATGGCGTTTGTGTTTCAGGAGAGCGAGCCCATATCGAACTACCTGAGCTCCGAGATTCCTCAGGAGGTTAAGCAGAGAATAGCGAGGATGGGAGTGGACACCCTGCTGAAGATGGTGAGACGAACAAATGTCTGAGATCACTCCGCTTCAGAGGATGTATTGCCACACATCTAGAGCGCTTCGTCACTTTTATCAAGCCGATCTTCACATGCGTCTTCCTCGCAGGTGTTTGTGGATAACGTTGTCCACGGAGATCTGCATCCCGGCAACATCCTGGTCCAACGCAAGGTGTGAAGACAGCTTTCCGTTGCAGGCTTTACCGCTCATCTGGGTAAATGCTTTAGAGAGTTAACAAGGTATTGACCAGCTATACTTAGATGAGAGAACCTTTCTTGGGTTCAGCTGTGTGGTCTTACAGGGTGAGAGGGTGGCCGAGTTGATTTTGAATCATGCCCGAGCTAACGAGTGCAAAGACGTGGCGCTCTTCAAGAAGGAGATGGCCGACTTGGTGGATCATGCCGTCAGCAACACCCTCTCTCTGGGAAAGGTGCTTCTGGCTTTTTGTCTGACTTGTTTTGTCTCTGAATAGCCGCAATATTGCACTGATAGAGAAAAACACAGATGTTTTAAATGTCTTCCTCCTTTTTTCCCCGATCTGTTTTAATCTCCACATTTACTGGCACCCCTGCGAAAAAGAATTATTTCATGTCGTATTGATTTTTAAAAAAAAAAAATTATTATACTTTAAATGTAGTACATATACTTCATATATAGGAAAAAACAATCCTTCTTTAGGAAATAAAAAGCACGATTTCTATAATTCATCAGTGCTAGACAACGGCCCTGCTGTCCAATAGTTTTTACAACCTCCCACAGCCTTCAGTCTCCATCTAACCCCGTCTTCTGCATCCAGTGCATGCATAAACTCTGAAAGTTAGTGAAAAGTTTTAGTTCCCACAGGAATGCCGAGTTTATACAGCTAGCTTCCTTACTGGCTGGTTAAAGCAGTCAGTAGCAGGGTCCGAGGGGTTTAATGCTGTAGCTCAGCAGGATGTTCACCTAGAAATACAGCTATATTGATCAGAATGAGACTGCTGATTTATAAAATATGGGTTTATTATATTCTGTTAGATTTATACAAGTAGTCAATTTACAAGTCATTAAATTATCCAAGGTAATACTCCACCGGTTTCAGTGCATCCCTCAAGTCCATGAGTTCATGAGATGCTCTGTTCTCTTATTTATCTATCTTCTGCATCGAGTTCAGATGCTCTGTCCTCCTGTTTGCATCGAGTTCATGAGATGCTCTTTTCGGTCTGCGTCAAGTTCATAAAGCGGTACGTATTATTAATATAATACTATCTTGCTCCAACGTGTTTGCAGTTTGCAAATTTGTTTCAGTTCGAATTCTCTTGTATTCATTTTTTTCCTCCCCAGATGCCGGTGTCAAAGAGGTATGTATTGGATGTTCTGCATGTTATGCTGTGAATTGATTCAAGAAGGTTTGGTGTCCCTAAAATAAATTTTAAGCATCCTAAACCTCACATTGATTATACTTTTAAGGTCAGGGATTCAAACTAGTCAGCTTTATGCCCTGCCGCCCCCCAAATGTGGCAATGAAGTGAATTGTGTGAAATGTGGATTTGTGTCTGCCCTGAGAAGTGCTTTTCTTGGAGCATTCACTATTTTCACCTTATACTGTTAGTTTGCATTCTTGTGTCCTGTTTTGGCAGGATCATCATAGTAAAACAGTATTTGCTTTTGAAGGTTCCTCTCTGTCCTTGGCTTCATCATAAACATTGACACATTGATGTTGATGGTTCCTGTGCTGCTTGAAGGACAGCGATATGTCCTGACTTATAGGTTCAGCCAGGACCACTTGGAGCTTCTCTTCAACTCCATCAGAGCATCCGGTAGGGTTCATTTAGATTTACCAGCCGCAACACTGAGTCACACAAAGTGTCAGTAAAAGCTCGTATGCTGTTTTGTTTGTCTGTCTTTTTAAAGCATGTGTTGAATATCTTTGTACTATACTCATACACCTTGAGTTTTTCTTAAGGGGGCTGGAATAACAATCCTATTGCCAGTCAGTTCAAGTACATTTTCAGGAAGCTGATTGCCCGGTGTGGGGTTGTCAAATCATGCAGAGGCAATGTGACTGCACAGGATGACACAGAGTCCCTACCAGCTGTCATTGACACCTCTACTAGCCTGTCAGCTGTAGATATGTCCTCTGCAGCAGGAGGAGAAGATCTTCCATCCCCGTTTGCTGACATTCCTGCGCTAGTACATGACCACAGCTACCTTCCTGTCCGCTTGGATGGTCTTGTGGACAACGCTCTCGTGTACATTTCAGGTAAAGGCTGACTAAAAGTCGATTTTTGCCTACAACCGATGGTGCCAATAGTCAAAATCTGAGGGAAATCAATCTCACAATGGTCCAAAAGGATAAATGTTCCCTTAATTTCCCCATGGTTATTATAAATTATTTTAATATACCAACTCTTATTTCAGGATTTGTTGTGCGACGGGCTCTGAAAAAGCTGTCCTGTGATGTCTGCCGTGCCAGCTTGGTAACAGATGCTGCATCTGCCATCAAGGACCAGAGCTACCACCTGCTGAAGTTAAAAAACAACGGAGGTCTGGTGATTCCATCAGAAGGCACAGTGATGGCAGTCAGGGCAGCAGAGTGGGTCATTCGTCAGACCTGATGTACCAGACGATCACATCCCATCAAAGTGCTAGAGGTCGTGTACGTTGTACGTAAGAGGATAGGGTCAGAGGATGTGTTTGTGCTCAGAGAGCACATCGGAGAAACACAGTATGGCATAGACAGCCACCACCATACGCTGTTAACGTTGGTTGTGTCCTTGTTTTTTAAGTTAAGGCTGCACCACATTGCCAAAATAACTAACCTTAGCTTACAGAGCAACATGCAACAGAAGCTCAATAAAACCGTCCTTTTCAAAGGGCATTAGCCAAGCTATGTTTTTTGGGTCATTTTTTAAATCTCTGTCTTCCATGTGTATACCATCACAGTAGTGTAGGTGGGGATTTCAACATGCTACATCTATATATACTTGTGAAGGGGACTATTGTACTAATTTTAATAGCAAATAAATGTCACTTTTATAATGGTTTAAAAATAGGAACTTTTGTGTAATTACCCCTGATATATAATCCGAATAGTCTACATGAAAATTCAAAGTGTAACCTTTAATTTGAAACCTGGATTATGCTTCTACACCAAGAGGTTGCCACACAATAAGCCTTTTTTGTCAGTATTTCATATTTTATTATAACAGTAATATTCATGTTAAAAGTCCGTCCGTCCGTTGTCTTCCGCTTATCCGGGGTCGGGTCGCGGGGGTAGCAGCTTCAGTAGGGAGGCCCAGACGTCCCTCTCCCCAGCCACTTGGGCCAGCTCCTCCGGGGGAATCCCAAGGCGTTCCCAGGCCAGCCGGGAGACATAGTCCCTCCAGCGTGTCCTGGGTCTTCCCCTGGGCCTCCTCCCGGTGGGACGTGCCCGGAACACCTCTCCAGGGAGGCGTCCAGGAGGCATCCTGACCAGATGCCCGAGCCACCTCAACTGGCTCCTCTCGACGTGGAGGAGCAGCGGCTCTACTCTGAGTCCTCCCCGGATGACTGAGCTCCTCACCCTATCTCTAAGGGAGAGCCCAGACACACTACGGAGAAAACTCATTTCAGCCGCTTGTATCCGGGATCTCGTTCTTTCGGTCACGACCCAAAGCTCGTGACCATAGATGAGGGTAGGAACGTAGATCGACCGGTAAATCGAGAGCCTCGCCTTTTGGCTCAGCTCTCTCTTCACCACAACGGATCGGTACAGCGCCCGCTTCACAGCAGACGCTGCACCAATCCGCCTGTCGATCTCCCGCTCCATCTTCCCCTCATTCGTGAACAAGACCCCAAGATACTTGAACTCCTCCACTAGGGGCAGGACATCCTCCCCAACCCGGAGAAAATCCGGGTTGGGGAGGATAAAAGTATGTATGTAAACATAAATAAATTAGGACTGTGAAATAATTAATCACACCCAAATAAAAGTGTTTTATATATATATATATAATGTTGCCATTCTGTACACTGAGTTTTAATAGCATATATTGATTTAACATAAATGCCTTGTGCATGTGTATATTTATTGCACCTGTAAGTTTTATTCAATGTTCTTTTCATTCCATGGTTTTAATTATTCATAAGTGTGCAGTGTGATAACTACTTGTCTGTCTTTTGTTTAATTATCAAACCAAACAGTTTGAGAATCGTAAGACAATTGAGGAAGTTATGGTTATTTAAGTATACATGCGCCATTGAAACCATAGACATTATGTCTATGATTGAAACACAATGTTACGAATGAGCGAGCTGCCTGTGGCAAGATGGCCGCCACGTGCGGACGTCGACCCCCATTGGCCAGCAGCGCGGACGAGACATCTAGCCTTTATTATGGATATCTATGGGATATGCTCAGAAGTCCGGGAAGATATCATTGCGTAACGTTTATCTGTATTGTCTGAATGCACTCTGTTAGTTTTATTGCTTGTTCAAACAGGACTGGGAAAAAAATATTTCATCCTTAATTGTACGGTGAATTTCGTTATACAAATAATCTTGTTCTAAACATTTATTTTATTAGAAAGTTAAAATTATCGATTGAGATTTTAGCGCCCTCTGGTGTACACATCATAAACCAGAGAAGACCTCGTTATTATTGTAGCCGCATTGTTTTTTTTTTTTACAAAAACGAACAGGGAATAGAGCAAAGAACACACACAAAGCGAAGTGATACCTTATTAAAATACATTTATTAAGCACAAAATACATACATATGCAAATCAAATAAATGATACAAAAAACTTCAAAATCAAATACGTTTCTGTACTCCTATGTGTTTATAGCTGGGGGTTTATGTACTTTAAGAAATGGTTTCTATATTTTTATTTCCCTAACCACAACTGGGAAACATTTTTGCTATTAAAAAAACAATGTATTTTTTATGTATTTCTGTTGTTTAATTTTTAGAATATGCAATATTGCCGCAAATACAAAGATATAGACCAGTTCACGCGTGACGTCCGCGCTACATCCGGGTCCCGCGGGTAGGCAAAAACAGTACTGTTCTCGTCTACTACCGTGAAAAAACGGGTGAATTAGAGCGTGCTTTTAGTTAGTTTATTTTTGGAATCTAAACAATGCCTACGACTTCTTGTGAGACAAGTCGTAGGCATGTACGTTTCTTTCGTTTACCGAAGAAAGAAATGGATATTTTCAATGAAAAAAAATGCCACATTGGAAGGCTGGAAACGTACTTAGCAACGGTTGCTAAGCTGATGTGCATTCCTGGGTGGAAATTCTGAATCATAACAGCTCCCTTCATGGTGATGACAACGCAGTAGCTTCTCTGCTCTAGAAGACCGTGTAACGGAATTATTCTTTCCTTCTGACACTTTCTTTATGAGAGACAGACGTGTTTTTGGTGAGAGAAAACTACATAGTTAGCGATAGCTTGCGGTTTTCACGATTTTTACTATTTTTACAATTGATTTAGTTTTACAATTGATTGATTGATTGATTGTCAATCCCAGAGTTTGCGCTGGGATTGACAATCCCAGAGTTTGCTTTACGAACCAGTGCAAACGAAGAAGCCATGAACGACTCCACCAGTTCAGGGGCTCCAGTAGTCCCAGGAGAGTTTATTATACCATCGATGGAAGATTTCTTTTCGTCCATCTCAATGGAGCAGACCGTGGATTTGGCCGTAGGAGAACCCGATGCTGACACCTTATCTAAGATCAAGGAGCTGGTGTTGAATGTCGCGGATGAATGTACCGGCTTCATCTACATAGGACGCTTCACATCTGGGGATGTGGAAACCGCTGTGGGCGAGTCAGTGCTAACATCATTTGAAAACTTCCTTGTGATGCGTCGAAGGACTCAACCCAAGAGCTTTGACACCTTCAACAAGCAATTTGTCAAACTTGTCAAAGCAAAAGTGAGCTATTTCCTCGGCCCCATGGATAATCAATTAGCTTTTTATGTCTCTGTGATGGACAGAGTGGATATAATGCTGCCACATGCAGTGAGACTGCTAGAGGAACTGTTAGTTGAGAAGAGTATACAACATGAGCAGAGGAAGCAAAACGTTGCTGAAGACCAGCAAGATGCCCTCAATAGGCAGCAGACAGAAGAGCTTCAGCCCATCAGTTCTGATCTGGGTGATTCCCAGACTGTGGAAGAGGAACCACAGCTTGAGGAGGCAGAAGCAGAGATCAACGAGGAGAGGGATTTTATTCCTGAGGACCAGGAATCAGATCTGAAGCTTGTGGATGAATTCATCTCTGAGGAGCTTTCAGCGATGAACAAGGTAAATGATTTTAGCTCTAAAGAAAAGAAATCCGATCTTTAGATGGTGGATTGATTTACATCTGATGAGATTTCTGAAATGATGAAGGTCAATTATTTTATGTCTAAGGAAAAGGAATTGGAGCTGAAGATGGTGGACGAATTCATTTCTGAAGAGCTTTCAGCGATGAACAAGGTGAATTATTTTATCTTTAAGAAGAAGGAACCAGTTTGAGCAATAGGGTGTTTTAACTAGTCCACAGTTTTAAATAAACAGTGCATGCATTTGAACAAGACGAACTATAAATAACAACAACCAACCCAGATGATGAGGCTAGACATAATATTTATCCCTCTGTTTGAGCAAAGTACTGAAAAGTTTTCTACCCAATTGATATATGTAGTTGATAGTAAGATATTCAAATGTTTTGTTTGCATGTGGACTTTGCTTTCTAAAAATATATATTCCAATGTATTCCTTTTTTGAAAAATGTGCAGACATTTCAATTGTTTACTTTTAAATCACTGCTGCACCTCACACTGTGATTTTTCTCCTGCATTGTTTACATTTCAATTGTTTACTTTTAAATCACTGCTGCACCTCATACTGTAATTTAATTTACTGTAATCTACAAGCTGTATGCAACGAAATTTCGTTCTGTACGCACCCTGTGCATACAAAATGACAAATAAAGTTGTCTAAGTCTATTGTTTGATAAAATCGCAAACAATGCAGGAGAAAAATCACAGTGTAATAGGTTGAATATCTCAATTATACTAAATTGGGGCTTGCCAAAATCAACCTTTTTATGTACGCTTTTGGGGAGGGCGTCTGAAAAAAAGAGTATGTACTTTTTATTTGTTTTCTTTTAATAGACTCAATAAGGGTGTATATGATCTGCTCTTAATGTGTTTGAGTTTGTGTGTGTTAAGATAAATTATTTTATCTCTAAGGAAAGGGAGTCAGGGTTGAAAATGGTGGAAAAATTCATCCCTGAGGAGCTTTCAGAGATGAACAAGGTAAATGATTTTATCTTTAAAACAAAAGACTCAGATGTTTAGATGGTGGATACATTTATATCTGATAAGATTTCTGAAATGATGAAGGTAAATTATTTTATCTCTAAGGAAAAGGTGTTGGAGCTGAAGATGGTGGACAGATTCATTTCTGAGGAGGGTTCAGCGATGAACAAGGTGAATTATTTTATCTTTAAAAAGAAGGAATCAGAACTTTAGATGGTTGATTAAGTTATATCTGATGATGTTACTGAAATGATTAAGGGGTTGTTTCCAATATCCAGCCTTTTCACATGTGCACAAACCCTACTCTTTGGCGGTGGGGTCTTGTGTACGCTTAAATGATGACCTGCTGTATACGGCCTGTATTTTTAGCACATTTTGCTGTTCTCCTGCTTAGCAAACTTGTTGACAGAGAGGCGGTAACAGTGTTGCCAAATTTGCTTATTATAAACTGTTTTTCATTTCTTTCTAAAGCTACTTGTAAATTTTGTGAGTCACAGGTGGTTTTGTTTTGGCTTTGTTTCTGAACATGAGGTTACTTATTTGGGCTTGGCTTTGTACCCAACAGAACTCCTTTAGCTAGCTATCGCGCTACGCAACAAGAGACCTGCTTGTGCTACTGCTGCGTTACAGACAGCAGCCGGCTCAATATCTGTCCGCACACACACCTTGCCCCGAAGTGTTTCTGAACCGTGCGTTTCTGACTGTGCTTTGTTTTTGCCTTGCTTCCCTGCCCTTCCCGCAGAGCCCAGGGCTATTGGCAGTGGCCAGCTTTCAGAACGTGTATCCGTGCACTTAATGTTCTTCCTACACGTTGCAAACGGTCCCGCATAAAGTCAGTAGGAGATTGGTTATTTTGTCTTATTTTGATACATTTTTACAACACATAACAGCTCTGAAAACATGTTGCGCTAACGGCTGGCGTTCCCTTAGGGTGCGTTCACACCAAACACAAACAAGGCTAATTTTTCGCCTTGATTGCCTGCTGTTGGTCGCTTGACATTTCTCCTCTCTCTCGCAAACAATCCGCACAGAAAACGAAGCCAATTTCACCCACGCTTGCTTCACTGGGTCATCAAATAGGAGGAGCATCTATACGTTAGTCGGTTTCTCCTGTCAGTAACACTCACCGTGGTGGACATGGATTTTACCGAGCAAGTCACGGTGCTGTATCTGATGTGTCCAAAACCCTTTGGTTTCTAGGTGATTGGTCCGTTTGAGCAATGGGATGTTTGACTAGTCCACAGTTTTAAATAAACACTGCATGAATTTGAACAAGACAAGCCATAAATAACAACAACCAACCGAGATGATGATGCCAAACATAATATTTATCCCTCTGTTTGAACAAAGTACTGATATAAAGTTTTCAACCCAATCAATATATGTTGTTCATAGTAAAATATTCAAATGTTGAGTTTGCATGTGGACTTTGCTCTCTAAATATATATATTGTATTCCTTTTTTGCAAAATGTGCTAACAACAATTTTATCAAACAATAGGTTGAATATCTCAGTTATACTAAATTGGGGCTTGCCAAAATCAGCCTTTATATGTACGCTTGTGGGGAGGGGGTTAAAAAAAAGGATGTTTGTAAACTTGTGAAAATATCTAGGATTTTGAACAACCCCTAAGGTAAATTATTTTATCTCTAAGGAAAGGGAGTCGGGGTTGAAAATGGTGGAAAAATTCATCCCTGAGGAGCATTCAGAGATGAACAAGGTAAATGATTTTATCTTTAAAACTAAAGACTCAGATGTTTAGATGGTGGATACATTTATATCTGATGAGATTTCTGAAATGATGAAGGTAAATTATTTTATCTCTATGCAAAAGGAGTCAGAGCTGAAGATGGTGGACAGATTCATCTCTAAGGAGGTTTTAGAAGTGAGCAAGGTAAAGAAATGTATCTTTAAAAAGAAGGAATCAGATCTTTAGAGGGTGGATGAATTTGTATATGAGGAGATTTCTGAAATGATGAAGGTAAATTATTTTATCTCTAAGGAAAAGGAGTCAGAGCTCAAGATGGTGAACAAATTCATCACTGAGGAACCATCAGAGGGCAAGGAGATCAAAAAGATCATCTCTAAACACCAACAATTAGAGACCCAAGATATCTCAGAGGATATCATTGAACCCAGTAACAATCAAGGATTGAATGGCAGAGCTGTTTCAGTAACCACAGCAAAACAGCAGAACAAAGGAGTTGGAGTGAGAATCAAAACGTTCTTTCAAAAATACAGTCAGCGACGATACAAGAGAGTTGTACCACAGCAGCCACTGGCTGTTAAAGAGGAACCCAGTGAGGAGGAGACGGATGTTGCAGGGCTGAAAAAATCAGTGTCTGAGAAGCAGATTCTTCAAGGAGTCAATAGAAAGGGACAAGAGCTTAAGCCGGGACCAGAGGTTACCACACTGGATGTTGAGCCAGCACCATTGGCTTCAGGCTCAGAGAAGGAAGAGCGGCAGTCATCCATCAGCCTGCTCATTAATGCACTTGTTATGCAGGCAGTAACTAAATCGGTGATAAGCTGCAACTACAAAGACGTTCAAGCTATCATCAAGAGGCTTTCTGAGAAGCTCTGTGCTGAGGTGGAGGGAGAGGATTTGAAGGAGATCCAAAAGAGTCTGAAGAAACTCAGTGTTTTCATCTTGAGAGCGGTCTCTGAAAGGACTGGCTGGTCACAGGCCGACCTTTATGTGTTGCTAGATTTAAAGGACTCAAACGTAGAGAAGGCAACGCTTTCTCTTTGTAGAGAGAAAATACTGAAGACAGCAGAGAAACCCATCCTCAAAAGGGTTTGCTCTTCTATTGGCAAAGCCCTCTCCAAGCCCTTTAAAAAGTTCTGAGGGCCACCTGAAGTGGTCCGGTTAAAACGCTGGATTATTTGCACAACCTGCAAAAAATTTTGGAGATAATCAACACGGCTACATTCACTGACAAATCTTTTCATCCAATCTTCACCAAGTCAGCACCCAATAGTCATGGTCTGAATCGGACATTATTTCATCCACAGGCAGATAGATGAATGATGGGTGTCAAAAATGTTGACTTCCAGGAGGTCGCTACGTCAGAAAGGGCCACCAGAGAGCATGAGTGGTGGCACGGTGAGTGAAGCAGTGGTGTCACAGGCAGCTACCGGAGCGTCCAGCAGTCAGTCGGAGCAGCAGGTGAAGGTCAGTGAACACAGAGTTTGTCTCGCAGGCTCCTTAGACAGCATCATCAGCACTTGATGGAGTTGGACAGGGTTTGTGTTGTAGGTTCATGTGAAGGTGGGTTGTAGAGATGCATTAACCTAGCTCATGGAGCATTCAGATGTCCTGGTGAACAAATGATGGAACCAGACATCTGTAAGCCCCTCATGCTACGTATTTAGGCTGTTTGGCAGTTTTTCTGTCACCATTAGTGTGTATGCAGCCCATGTGGGGCATACAGATGTGGGGTTCCTCCATTGATCTGTATCTGTATACCCCACATACTAGGTAATGAGTCTGGGTTGGTGTTTTGTGCTATTGCCTGATATGTGGAGCTTACTCTTATCATGGTTTTCAATGCTGGGACAAAAGATCTGTATGCCCCACATGGCAGGCAATGAGCCAGGGTGAGCATTTAATGTTCTTGCCAGGCATGTGGGGCTTACAGATGTCATGTTGCTCCATTTGCCACCATGATATCTGTATGGCCTCATGCTAGGGAATGAGTCTGAGTGGGTGTTTCAAGCTGTTGTCTGGCATTTGCGACGTACAGTTGTCATGGTTAGTAATGCTAGAACCAGAAATCTATATGTGCCATGTGCCAGACAATGAGCCTGAGTAAGCGTTTTGTGTTGTTGCCTGGTATGTGTGGATAGACAGATGTTATTTTCGCACAGTATTGCATCAACATATTTGCACACCCCTCAAAACAGACAATGAGCCTGGGTGGGCGTCTCATGCCATTGACTGGCATGTGGGGCTTACAGATGTCATGTTGCTCCATTTGCCACCATGATATCTGTATGGCCTCATGCTAGGGAATGAGTCTGAGTGGGTGTTTCAAGCTGTTGTCTGGCATTTGCGACGTACAGTTGTCATGGTTAGTAATGCTAGAACCAGAAATCTATATGTGCCATGTGCCAGACAATGAGCCTGAGTAAGCGTTTTGTGTTGTTGCCTGGTATGTGTGGATAGACAGATGTTATTTTCGCACAGTATTGCATCAACATATTTGCACACCCCTCAAAACAGACAATGAGCCTGGGTGGGCGTCTCATGCCATTGACTGGCATGTGGGGTGTACAGATGTCATTGTGGCCCAGATGTATGTACACCCCAAAGGTCAGGCCAGGAAACTGGGTGGGAAATTTTTGCCATTTCCCAGCATGTGGGGAAGTACAGTTGATAAGGGTACATATGTTGGAACCAAACAACGAGCCTGGGTCTCTGTTTTGTGCCATTGCCCGGCACATGGGCCATAGAGATTTTATTGTCATCCAATATTTGATCCAGACATATGTAAGCCCCACATGTCATGGAATGAGACTCAGTGGCTGTCTCCTGCCATTCCCTGGCATATGGGAAATACATAGGTTTGGTTCCAACATTGCTCATCACGACATTTTACACCCCATTTCGACAGTGCCATTGTCTGGTATGTGGGGCATACAGATGTCATTAGCTAAGTTTACATGGACAAAAGTAATGGGACAAAACAGCCGATCGGAATAAAAAAGTGTCATATAAACAAGCCAATTGGAATAAAATGATCGAATTAAGCTAGGTCGAAATGAAATTGCATACCAAATGTGAGGGGTGGTTTATGCTGATTGATATGTGATTGAATGTGGCAAACTGACCGTATTGCGATCGACGTAAACGTGATGTATTTCAATGTTAGCGAGTGGCGGAAATACGTCGGGGCTCCTGATACAACCTTTCTGTTCGAAAAATAAAATGGCTCAGAATTATCGCTTACTCAGTAACGTTTCCACCGTAATTAGAACATCGTGCAAGTCCATTCTTGGAGCTCTGAAGACAAACAAAAATGTATAATTCTGGTTTGTTTACTATTTTTGTAGTTTAGCAAAGACAGAAGTACTTCTTCTGTTTTTTGGGGGGGAATTTGAGAACTGCGTATGTCAGAGTGGTTATATTCTGAATATAGCCAGGTGCATATGCAGTCACATTATGATTCGATTAATTAATTGTGTGCCCATATAAATGGAATAATCCGAATACATTTCAATCCAATTATGACATTTTTGTGCATGTAAACATAGCTATCGTGGACTAATGTTGGATTCAGATGTCTGTACTCCCCGCATGTCAGGGATTGCGACTGGGTGGGCATTCTGTGCCACTGCTTGGCATGTAGAAAATTTAGATGTCTGGTTCAAACATTGTTTACCATGACATCGTTTGCCTCACATTAGGGAATTAGGTTTCATGGGTGTTCTGTGTCATTGTCTGTCAAGTGGACAATACAGTTGTCATGGTTAATAATGTTGGAATCAGAGATCTATAAGCCCCACCTGCAGGACATTGAGCCCAGGTTGGTGTTATATGCCATTTCTTGGCATGTGAGGAGAATGGATGTTAATTGTGGTCCAATATTGGATCCAGACATCTGTACTCCCTACATCCCAAGGAACAGGACTTGGTGGGCATTTTTTGCCATTACCTTGCATGTGGGGAATATAGATGTTTGGTTCCAACATTGTTTACCATGACATCATTATACCCCACATGTTAAGTAATGAGCCTGGGTGAGTGTTTCATGCCATTACCTGGCATGCGGGGCATGCAGATGTCTGGTGGTCCCATCTTTGGTCACTGTGACATCTGTATGCCTCATTAGCCAGGTTAATGGATTTCTACAACCTGCTCCATGCATGCATGCAATACAACTGTGTCCAACTCCACCACCTGCTAGTGGTGCTGTCTGATGCGTCTACGAGTCATTCTCTGTGTCTGCTGACCTTCGCTCACTGTTCCAGCTGACTCCCGGACACACCGGTAACTACCTGTGACACCATCACCTCACTCATATTGTCATCACTTATGCCCTTTGAGGGCTTATCTGGACTTAGCGGCTTCCTGTATGATTCATTTTGACACCTGCCTGTTGTCTGCCTGTGGAGGAGAATAAAACCAAACTGGACCATTTCTACTGGGTGCTGACTTGGTGATTCTGTTTTTTGGTCAGTGGATGTAGCTGTGATTGATTTAAACTGCCATTGCTGGTATCCTCCATGTGCCCATGTGTTTCAGGGCCTCGTTGTAGCAAATGGATCAATGATTACAAAACTAAAATCCAGCCATAACCTTACAATTACCTTCCTGCCTGAGGTAATTGAAAAAACAAAAAAAACTAACACTTATGATTCCTAGAAAATGCCTATTGACTACTGGATATTGACCCCTGCTCATGAAATCCTTAGACTGGAGGATTTTTTTAAGTAGCTCTCCTATTCAGGAGTCAGTACAGCAAGCCAGTACAACTTTCATTTATACTTGACATATCTTACGCCATATGCCTTTCCTGCCACAAGTGGAGTTCAAGCCCAAGTCTGGGACATTTTCAGAATCACCAAACTGTTCCTCTGGAGACCCTTATTGTACAAGTCCTCCTCTATAATGCATAGTCAATCACCTCCAAGTGCACCCATCCAACCTTCCACCAATCCACAACTCCAACTTGGAAAAGATGGAAAGAAGGAAACAATCACCAACTCCACCAAACACCAATCGTGTGCTGCCCTCAGCCTCTGTGGATATCATCGCCTCATCTGCAACAGTAAGACATCTTCACCACTCCTTTTACAACACATTCTCAAATCATTTCAGTTTCAGATACTAATCCCATTACCTCTCCTCCAGGATACTGATAAGAATCATTCACTCCACCAATTTCCTGCCAACGTCATTCTCTAAGGATATCCTCCCCTCCTCTGCACCAGTAAGACACCATCACCCCTTCTTGTACACCACATTCTCAACCCATTTCAGTTTCAGATACTAACCCACCTGTCTCACCTTAAACAGGACTCGGTTTCCTGAGGGAGACTTCAGATGTTCCGCTCACACAAGTGGTAATCAGATGCTACTCTTCTGTGTATCATAGGTTTCTTGAATTCTTATATTTCGTGTTGCTGACCCTCCGTTAGAGAAATCTGTTTTCGTTGTCGATGCTCAGACATTGGATTCCAACGTATTGTTATTCCTTCCCTGTGTCTTTTTTCAGAACTCTCCTTAAGAACCTCTACACCGCTCCTCTGTCTGCTCTCCTGGCTCAAGTGCTCCTCGATAATTCATCGCTCTCACACCTGCCAGTCCACCCTCCAACCTTTTGCCGATCCACAACTTCCACTAGGAAAAGAAGGACCGAAGGAGACAATAATTAACTCCACCAATCTCCTGACCAACCTCAGCCTCAGTGGATATCCTCACCTCCTCTGCACCAGTACGACACTGTCTCCCCTCCTTCTACAACCTGTTCTCTACCCATTTCAGTTTCAGATACTAACCCACCTATGTCTCACCTTAAACAGGACTCGGTTTCCTGAGGGAGACTTCAGATGTTCCGCTCACACAAGTGGTAATCAGATGCTACTCTTCTGTGTATCATAGGTTTCTTGAATTCTTATATTTCGTGTTGCTGACCCTCCGTTAGAGAAATCTGTTTTCGTTGTCGATGCTCAGACATTGGATTCCAACGTATTGTTATTCCTTCCCTGTGTCTTTTTTCAGAACTCTCCTTAAGAACCTCTACACCGCTCCTCTGTCTGCTCTCCTGGCTCAAGTGCTCCTGGATAATGAATCGCTCTCTCACCTGCCAGTCCACCCTCCAACCTTTTGCCGATCCAAAACTTCCACTAGAATAAGAAGGACCGAAGGAGACAATAATTAACTCCACCAATCTCCTGACCAACCTCAGCCTCAGTGGATATCCTCACCTCCTCTGCACCAGTACGACACTGTCTCCCCTCCTTCTACAACCTGTTCTCTACCCATTTCAGTTTCAGATACTAACCCACCTATGTCTCACCTTAAACAGGACTCGGTTTCCTGAGGGAGACTTCAGATGTTCCGCTCACACAAGTGGTAATCAGATGCTACTCTTCTGTGTATCATAGGTTTCTTGAATTCTTATATTTCGTGTTGCTGACCCTCCGTTAGAGAAATCTGTTTTCGTTGTCGATGCTCAGACATTGGATTCCAACGTATTGTTATTCCTTCCCTGTGTCTTTTTTCAGAACTCTCCTTAAGAACCTCTACACCGCTCCTCTGTCTGCTCTCCTGGCTCAAGTGCTCCTGGATAATGAATCGCTCTCTCACCTGCCAGTCCACCCTCCAACCTTTTGCTGATCCAAAACTTCCACTAGAATAAGAAGGACCGAAGGAGACAATAATTAACTCCACCAATCTCCTGACCAACCTCAGCCTCAGTGGATATCCTCACCTCCTCTGCACCAGTACGACACTGTCTCCCCTCCTTCTACAACCTGTTCTCTACCCATTTCAGTTTCAGATACTAACCCACCTATGTCTCACCTTAAACAGGACTCGGTTTCCTGAGGGAGACTTCAGATGTTCTGCTCACACAAGTGGTAATCAGATGCTACTCTTCTGTGTATCATAGGTTTCTTGAATTCTTATATTTCGTGTTGCTGACCCTCCGTTAGAGAAATCTGTTTTCGTTGTCGATGCTCAGACATTGGATTCCAACGTATTGTTATTCCTTCCCTGTGTCTTTTTTCAGAACTCTCCTTAAGAACCTCTACACCGCTCCTCTGTCTGCTCTCCTGGCTCAAGTGCTCCTCGACGATAATTCATCGCTCTCTCACCTGCCAGTCCACCCTCCAACCTTTTGCCAATCCAAAACTTCCACTAGAATAAGAAGGACCGAAGGAGACAATAATTAACTCCACCAATCTCCTGACCAACCTCAGCCTCAGTGGATATCCTCACCTCCTCTGCACCAGTACGACACTGTCTCCCCTCCTTCTACAACCTGTTCTCTACCCATTTCAGTTTCAGATACTAACCCACCTATGTCTCACCTTAAACAGGACTCGGTTTCCTGAGGGAGACTTCAGATGTTCCGCTCACACAAGTGGTAATCAGATGCTACTCTTCTGTCTATCATAGATTTCTTGAATTCTTATATTTCGTGTTGCTGACCCTCCGTTAGAGAAATCTGTTTTCGTTGTCGATGCTCAGACATTGGATTCCAACGTATTGTTATTCCTTCCCTGTGTCTTTTTTCAGAACTCTCCTTAAGAACCTCTACACCGCTCCTCTGTCTGCTCTCCTGGCTCAAGTGCTCCTGGATAATTAATCGCTCTCTCACCTGCCAGTCCACCCTCCAACCTTTTGCTGATCCAAAACTTCCACTAGAATAAGAAGGACCGAAGGAGACAATAATTAACTCCACCAATCTCCTGACCAACCTCAGCCTCAGTGGATATCCTCACCTCCTCTGCACCAGTACGACACTGTCTCCCCTCCTTCTACAACCTGTTCTCTACCCATTTCAGTTTCAGATACTAACCCACCTATGTCTCACCTTAAACAGGACTCGGTTTCCTGAGGGAGACTTCAGATGTTCCGCTCACACAAGTGGTAATCAGATGCTACTCTTCTGTCTATCATAGATTTCTTGAATTCTTATATTTCGTGTTGCTGACCCTCCGTTAGAGAAATCTGTTTTCGTTGTCGATGCTCAGACATTGGATTCCAACGTATTGTTATTCATTCCCTGTGTCTTTTTTCAGAACTCTCCTTAAGAACCTCTACACCGCTCCTCTGTCTGCTCTCCTGGCTCAAGTGCTCCTCGACAATAATTCATCGCTCTCACACCTGCCAGTCCACCCTCCAACCTTTTGCCGATCCACAACTTCCACTAGGAAAAGGACCGAAGGAGACAATAATTAACTCCACCAATCTCCTGACCAACCTCAGCCTCAGTGGATATCCTCACCTCCTCTGCACCAGTACGACACTGTCTCCCCTCCTTCTACAACCTGTTCTCTACCCATTTCAGTTTCAGATACTAACCCACCTATGTCTCACCTTAAACAGGACTCGGTTTCCTGAGGGAGACTTCAGATGTTCCGCTCACACAAGTGGTAATCAAAATCTCTTCTTCTGTCTAGCTAAGATTGATGAAGTTCTTACATTTCCTTTTGCTGTTTCTCCTTAACATAAATTTGTTATCTTTGTAAATGCTCAGATATTGGACACCAACGTACTGTTTCTCATTCCTTCCGTCTGTTCTAAGAACTCTCCAAAAGACTCTACACACCATTCCTCTGGCCGCCTTCCAGGCATAAGTGCTCCTTTATAACTCATCGCTCATTCACCTGCCTGCCCGATCTACAATTCTTACCGTGAAAAGACGGACAAAAGGACACAATCAGTAACTCCACTTATCACCAATCTGCAGCCAACCTCAGCCTCTGCATATATCCTCTCCTCCTCTGCACCAGTAAGAAACCATCACCCCTTCTTGTACACCACATTCTCAACCCAATTCAGTTTCAGATACTAACCCACCTATGTCTCACCTTAAACAGGACTCGGTTTCCTGAGGGAGACTTCAGATGTTCCGCTCACACAAGTGGTAATCAGATGCTACTCTTCTGTCTATCATAGATTTCTTGAATTCTTACATTTCGTGTTGCTGACCCTCCCTTAGAGAAATCTGTTTTCGTTGTCGATGCTCAGACATTGGATTCCAACGTATTGTTATTCCTTCCCTGTGTCTTTTTTCAGAACTCTCCTTAAGAACCTCTACACCGCTCCTCTGTCTGCTCTCCTGGCTCAAGTGCTCCTCGATAATTCATCGCTCTCTCACCTGCCAGTCCACCCTCCAACCTTTTGCCGATCCAAAACTTCCACTAGAATAAGAAGGACCGAAGGAGACAATAATTAACTCCACCAATCTCCTGACCAACCTCAGCCTCAGTGGATATCCTCACCTCCTCTGCACCAGTACGACACTGTCTCCCCTCCTTCTACAACCTGTTCTCTACCCATTTCAGTTTCAGATACTAACCCACCTATGTCTCACCTTAAACAGGACTCGGTTTCCTGAGGGAGACTTCAGATGTTCCACTCACACAAGTGGTAATCAGATGCTACTCTTCTGTGTATCATAGGTTTCTTGAATTCTTATATTTCGTGTTGCTGACCCTCCGTTAGAGAAATCTGTTTTCGTTGTCGATGCTCAGACATTGGATTCCAACGTATTGTTATTCATTCCCTGTGTCTTTTTTCAGAACTCTCCTTAAGAACCTCTACACCGCTCCTCTGTCTGCTCTCCTGGCTCAAGTGCTCCTCGATAATTCATCGCTCTCACACCTGCCAGTCCACCCTCCAACCTTTTGCCGATCCACAACTTCCACTAGGAAAAGAAGGACCGAAGGAGACAATAATTAACTCCACCAATCTCCTGACCAACCTCAGCCTCAGTGGATATCCTCACCTCCTCTGCACCAGTACGACACTGTCTCCCCTCCTTCTACAACCTGTTCTCTACCCATTTCAGTTTCAGATACTAACCCACCTATGTCTCACCTTAAACAGGACTCGGTTTCCTGAGGGAGACTTCAGATGTTCCGCTCACACAAGTGGTAATCAGATGCTACTCTTCTGTGTATCATAGGTTTCTTGAATTCTTATATTTCGTGTTGCTGACCCTCCGTTAGAGAAATCTGTTTTCGTTGTCGATGCTCAGACATTGGATTCCAACGTATTGTTATTCCTTCCCTGTGTCTTTTTTCAGAACTCTCCTTAAGAACCTCTACACCGCTCCTCTGTCTGCTCTCCTGGCTCAAGTGCTCCTGGATAATGAATCGCTCTCTCACCTGCCAGTCCACCCTCCAACCTTTTGCCGATCCAAAACTTCCACTAGAATAAGAAGGACCGAAGGAGACAATAATTAACTCCACCAATCTCCTGACCAACCTCAGCCTCAGTGGATATCCTCACCTCCTCTGCACCAGTACGACACTGTCTCCCCTCCTTCTACAACCTGTTCTCTACCCATTTCAGTTTCAGATACTAACCCACCTATGTCTCACCTTAAACAGGACTCGGTTTCCTGAGGGAGACTTCAGATGTTCCGCTCACACAAGTGGTAATCAGATGCTACTCTTCTGTGTATCATAGGTTTCTTGAATTCTTATATTTCGTGTTGCTGACCCTCCGTTAGAGAAATCTGTTTTCGTTGTCGATGCTCAGACATTGGATTCCAACGTATTGTTATTCCTTCCCTGTGTCTTTTTTCAGAACTCTCCTTAAGAACCTCTACACCGCTCCTCTGTCTGCTCTCCTGGCTCAAGTGCTCCTGGATAATTAATCGCTCTCTCACCTGCCAGTCCACCCTCCAACCTTTTGCTGATCCAAAACTTCCACTAGAATAAGAAGGACCGAAGGAGACAATAATTAACTCCACCAATCTCCTGACCAACCTCAGCCTCAGTGGATATCCTCACCTCCTCTGCACCAGTACGACACTGTCTCCCCTCCTTCTACAACCTGTTCTCTACCCATTTCAGTTTCAGATACTAACCCACCTATGTCTCACCTTAAACAGGACTCGGTTTCCTGAGGGAGACTTCAGATGTTCCGCTCACACAAGTGGTAATCAGATGCTACTCTTCTGTCTATCATAGATTTCTTGAATTCTTATATTTCGTGTTGCTGACCCTCCGTTAGAGAAATCTGTTTTCGTTGTCGATGCTCAGACATTGGATTCCAACGTATTGTTATTCCTTCCCTGTGTCTTTTTTCAGAACTCTCCTTAAGAACCTCTACACCGCTCCTCTGTCTGCTCTCCTGGCTCAAGTGCTCCTGGATAATGAATCGCTCTCTCACCTGCCAGTCCACCCTCCAACCTTTTGCCGATCCAAAACTTCCACTAGAATAAGAAGGACCGAAGGAGACAATAATTAACTCCACCAATCTCCTGACCAACCTCAGCCTCAGTGGATATCCTCACCTCCTCTGCACCAGTACGACACTGTCTCCCCTCCTTCTACAACCTGTTCTCTACCCATTTCAGTTTCAGATACTAACCCACCTATGTCTCACCTTAAACAGGACTCGGTTTCCTGAGGGAGACTTCAGATGTTCCGCTCACACAAGTGGTAATCAGATGCTACTCTTCTGTGTATCATAGGTTTCTTGAATTCTTATATTTCGTGTTGCTGACCCTCCGTTAGAGAAATCTGTTTTCGTTGTCGATGCTCAGACATTGGATTCCAACGTATTGTTATTCCTTCCCTGTGTCTTTTTTCAGAACTCTCCTTAAGAACCTCTACACCGCTCCTCTGTCTGCTCTCCTGGCTCAAGTGCTCCTCGACGATAATTCATCGCTCTCTCACCTGCCAGTCCACCCTCCAACCTTTTGCCGAGCCACAACTTCCACTAGAATAAGAAGGACCGAAGGAGACAATAATTAACTCCACCAATCTCCTGACCAACCTCAGCCTCAGTGGATATCCTCACCTCCTCTGCACCAGTACGACACTGTCTCCCCTCCTTCTACAACCTGTTCTCTACCCATTTCAGTTTCAGATACTAACCCACCTATGTCTCACCTTAAACAGGACTCGGTTTCCTGAGGGAGACTTCAGATGTTCCGCTCACACAAGTGGTAATCAGATGCTACTCTTCTGTCTATCATAGATTTCTTGAATTCTTATATTTCGTGTTGCTGACCCTCCGTTAGAGAAATCTGTTTTCGTTGTCGATGCTCAGACATTGGATTCCAACGTATTGTTATTCATTCCCTGTGTCTTTTTTCAGAACTCTCCTTAAGAACCTCTACACCGCTCCTCTGTCTGCTCTCCTGGCTCAAGTGCTCCTGGATAATGAATCGCTCTCTCACCTGCCAGTCCACCCTCCAACCTTTTGCCGATCCAAAACTTCCACTAGAATAAGAAGGACCGAAGGAGACAATAATTCACTCCACCAATCTCCTGACCAACCTCAGCCTCAGTGGATATCCTCACCTGCTCTGCACCAGTACGACACTGTCTCCCCTCCTTCTACAACCTGTTCTCTACCCATTTCAGTTTCAGATACTAACCCACCTATGTCTCACCTTAAACAGGACTCGGTTTCCTGAGGGAGACTTCAGATGTTCCGCTCACACAAGTGGTAATCAGATGCTACTCTTCTGTCTATCATAGATTTCTTGAATTCTTATATTTCGTGTTGCTGACCCTCCGTTAGAGAAATCTGTTTTCGTTGTCGATGCTCAGACATTGGATTCCAACGTATTGTTATTCCTTCCCTGTGTCTTTTTTCAGAACTCTCCTTAAGAACCTCTACACCGCTCCTCTGTCTGCTCTCCTGGCTCAAGTGCTCCTGGATAATGAATCGCTCTCTCACCTGCCAGTCCACCCTCCAACCTTTTGCCGATCCAAAACTTCCACTAGAATAAGAAGGACCGAAGGAGACAATAATTAACTCCACCAATCTCCTGACCAACCTCAGCCTCAGTGGATATCCTCACCTCCTCTGCACCAGTACGACACTGTCTCCCCTCCTTCTACAACCTGTTCTCTACCCATTTCAGTTTCAGATACTAACCCACCTATGTCTCACCTTAAACAGGACTCGGTTTCCTGAGGGAGACTTCAGATGTTCCGCTCACACAAGTGGTAATCAGATGCTACTCTTCTGTGTATCATAGATTTCTTGAATTCTTATATTTCGTGTTGCTGACCCTCCGTTAGAGAAATCTGTTTTCGTTGTCGATGCTCAGACATTGGATTCCAACGTATTGTTATTCCTTCCCTGTGTCTTTTTTCAGAACTCTCCTTAAGAACCTCTACACCGCTCCTCTGTCTGCTCTCCTGGCTCAAGTGCTCCTGGATAATTCATCGCTCTCACACCTGCCAGTCCACCCTCCAACCTTTTGCCGAGCCACAACTTCCACTAGGAAAAGGACCGAAGGAGACAATAATTAACTCCACCAATCTCCTGACCAACCTCAGCCTCAGTGGATATCCTCACCTCCTCTGCACCAGTACGACACTGTCTCCCCTCCTTCTACAACCTGTTCTCTACCCATTTCAGTTTCAGATACTAACCCACCTATGTCTCACCTTAAACAGGACTCGGTTTCCTGAGGGAGACTTCAGATGTTCCGCTCACACAAGTGGTAATCAAAATCTCTTCTTCTGTCTAGCTAAGATTGATGAAGTTCTTACATTTCCTTTTGCTGTTTCTCCTTAACATAAATTTGTTATCTTTGTAAATGCTCAGATATTGGACACCAACGTACTGTTTCTCATTCCTTCCGTCTGTTCTAAGAACTCTCCAAAAGACTCTACACACGATTCCTCTGGCCGCCTTCCAGGCATAAGTGCTCCATTATAACTCATCGCTCATTCACCTGCCTGCCCGATCTACAATTCTTACCGTGAAAAGACGGACAAAAGGACACAATCAGTAACTCCACTTATCACCAATCTGCAGCCAACCTCAGCCTCTGCATATATCCTCTCCTCCTCTGCACCAGTAAGAAACCATCACCCCTTCTTGTACACCACATTCTCAACCCAATTCAGTTTCAGATACTAACCCACCTATGTCTCACCTTAAACAGGACTCGGTTTCCTGAGGGAGACTTCAGATGTTCCGCTCACACAAGTGGTAATCAGATGCTACTCTTCTGTCTATCATAGATTTCTTGAATTCTTACATTTCGTGTTGCTGACCCTCCGTTAGAGAAATCTGTTTTCGTTGTCGATGCTCAGACATTGGATTCCAACGTATTGTTATTCCTTCCCTGTGTCTTTTTTCAGAACTCTCCTTAAGAACCTCTACACCGCTCCTCTGTCTGCTCTCCTGGCTCAAGTGCTCCTCGATAATTCATCGCTCTCTCACCTGCCAGTCCACCCTCCAACCTTTTGCCGATCCAAAACTTCCACTAGAATAAGAAGGACCGAAGGAGACAATAATTAACTCCACCAATCTCCTGACCAACCTCAGCCTCAGTGGATATCCTCACCTCCTCTGCACCAGTACGACACTGTCTCCCCTCCTTCTACAACCTGTTCTCTACCCATTTCAGTTTCAGATACTAACCCACCTATGTCTCACCTTAAACAGGACTCGGTTTCCTGAGGAAGACTTCAGATGTTCCGCTCACACAAGTGGTAATCAAAATCTCTTCTTCTGTCTAGCTAAGATTGATGAAGTTCTCTTTCAACATTCGTTTCGGTATCTCACTATGGGACACGACCCCAGCGCTGTCCCCCAGAAGCTCTATTACACTACGCCAGTCCTGACTGGCCAGCAAAAGTGACGTCGGCTCCAGGAGGAGGTGCTTCCTACCTCTATAAAAGCTGACGTCACGCAAGCGATCTTCAGTCTAACACCTCTTCTCGCTCCCAGAAGCAACTCTCAGACAGCTAATACGGTACTATTGAGCTAGCTTAACTGTTCACAGAGCGAGCTAACACGCCGAACGCTTCTCAATAGCTGTGCTTGGTTCTACTGAGTTCTTCTACCGCTGGTCTGTCACCAAACAGCAGCAGCTGCAGCTAGTCTCCAAACTAACTGCGCCCCTTTTGCTTTGGTTTTAAACGAAGCTAATAGTCGCGAAGCTTGGACCTGTACTCACCATGGACAGAACCAAACTACCGGCTAGAGCATGCACATGTGGCAACCTCATTGCTGGGGCAGATACACATTCTGTCTGCGCTTCGTGTCTTGGGCCGCAACATGCCCAAGACGGGTTAGCGTCGCCAGCGAGCTGCGAACACTGTGCACGGCTCTCCGTTAAAACTCGTCGGCGCAGGCTAGCACGCCAAGCTAGCTTGTCAGAGGCGGACCCTGTGCTGGGGGTATCCAATCCCCCCGCACCAGTTCTTGCCGTGACCGATGAGGGAGAGCCCCTGTTAACTCAAGTCAGTTGGGGCGACCAGCTTGATGCTGTCGTACCACTTCTGGATATGGAGGAAGACGAAGCCGACCCCCCGGCGTTCAGTAATTTTGCTGGTGCAGAATATGACTCCGAGGTGGAATCTGTTAGTCTCGGGTCGGATGACTACGAGCAGGACGGCGAAGCATTCACCATCCCGTCGGCTGCAAAGCCAACGGAAGCTGGTGAAGCCCACTGCAGCGGCCCCCCAAACCCGACTGCATCGGATTTGCACGATGTCTGCAGAAGAGCAGCTGCAAAGCTGGGCATTGAATGGCCGGAAACCCCGGCCGAGACCACCACGTCTCGGTATGAGGGGAAAAGGCTTCCAAAAGCCAAATCTTCCGCCAGACAACTGCTACCGGTTTTCCCAGAGTGCCTTGAGGAAGCAACCCGGTCCTGGACTAACCCGCTCACCGCCAAGAACCCCGTTCTGGGAGGGTCGGCGCTGGACTGGACCGACATGGAAGACAGCGGTTTCCTCCGTCTGCCCCCTGTTGAACCTCAGCTGGCATCCCACCTGCACCCCTCGCAGAAATCGACCATGACAGCGGCAGGACCAACCCTCCCGTTCAAGGCCGATTCGTTTCAGTCAGCTTTAAACGAAAAAAGCTACAAAGCAGTAGCAACATCGGTTAAAGCCCTGAACGCCTCATCACTTCTCCTCGCTTATCAAGCAGAACTACAGGAGCAGATGACGGGTGCACCGACCGCAGATCTGTGGGACGAGTTGTGCGTGGTGACAGACCTCTGCCTGCGTCTCCATAGAAACGCTGTCCAGGCATCAGGGAGAGCGATGGCTCTGATGGTCACTCAAGAGAGAGCCAGATGGTTGAATCTGTCTAGTCTGTCTCAAAGAGAAAAGAATCACCTCCTCGACACTCCGGTGGACCCGAAGGTTTTTTCGGCCCCACCGTTGCAGCGATGCAAAAACGTTGCGAGGAGAAGAAGAGAGAAGGTGAAGCGCTGCAACTCTGCCTGCCCAGAAGAGCGCAGCCTCCTCCCCCCGCGGCACCTCGTCAGACGTTTGCTCAGGCGGCGGCTCGACCGGTCTACCGCATCCCTAAGCGCCAACCTCAGCCGCAACCACCGGACCACAGCCAGGGAAAGCAGACCGAGCTCAAAGGTGCATGGGGACGAAAGCCCTTTGCGCCACCGGTGACTTCGGGAACCAAACCCCCGGCCACCGCGAGCGCGAAGAAAAAGAGGCGGGCTACCTAGGAAGCTAGCCTCGGGATGGGAGAGCGGGCACTGCCAGACACCTGCTCCCCTCCCACCGGGAAACGTTCTGTCCCAGTTCGAGTTTGCGAAGCCACGTTCAGGGCAAGTCAAACGGCCTGCAGAGCCAGCGTTGGAGCTCACAGTTCAGAGCCGAACCAAGTGGAGAAAACTCACGCACAGCCAGAGCTCAGTGGAGCCAGAGCAGTTGCTAGAAAGCACACACCAGTGCACAAACACACGCCAGTGTTTGAAAACACAAATATCTCCCTTCATAACAAACTCAATAAAATTGTTACCAGGCGCGCAACCAGGTCAAGTGCCGAGGGCGCAGCCAAAACAAAAAAACATAAAAATGTCAGAAATGACATTGGGACAGAACGGGGCCGTGCAGCTGCACATGAGGCCAACAGGGGGAGCTCTGGCCCCACCTTTGGCATACTCGGCAGCTCTCTCTATGGAAGAGGGAGTGGACCGAGAGCAGCACCAGCTTGCTCAACCAGCACTGAACAGTGCTCACACGGAAGCACTTCCCAGCCCTCTAACGAGAAAAATCCAGCTGTGGCGAGCGTGCGGGGCATCAGATTGGGTGCTAAAGACCGTATCCAGAGGATACAAGCTCCAGTTTGTAACAGCCCCTCCCCGGTTCAAAGGCATAATACAGTCATATGCGCGGGGAGAACACGCACGCATTCTGCAAGAGGAGATAATATCTCTGCAGAACAAAAACGCAATTCGGCTGGTCCCGCAGGAGCAAAGCAGAGACGGCTTTTACTCCAGATATTTTCTCGTACCGAAAAAAGGCGGGGGGCTGCGACCGATTTTAGATCTGCGAGCGCTGAACGCATATCTGAGGCAGTATACGTTCAGGATGCTGACACACGCAGCTCTATTAAGGTTTGTGCGTCGAGGAGATTGGTTCATCTCCAGAGACTTGAAAGACGCATATTTTCACATCCCTATATATCCCCCTCACAGAAAGTACCTCAGATTTGCCTTCCAGGGGAAGACGTACGAATATCTCGTACTTCCCTTTGGCCTGTCACTGAGCCCGCGCGTGTTTGTGAAATGCACCGAGGCGGCAGTCGCACCTCTGAGGGAAAAGGGAATACGTCTGGCTATGTATATAGACGACTGGCTGATCGCAGCTCAGTCTCCAGGGGAACTTATGACGCACGCCGAGATGCTGATATCACATCTGGCGGCTCTGGGTTTCACAATAAACTGGGAGAAGAGTATCCTAACCCCAGTACAAACAATAACCTTCATTGGGATGTCCCTAAATTCAGAGGAATTCAGAGCACGCCTCTCAGCAGAACGATTGAAAGCTTTCCAGACTTGTCTGGCAGCTTTTCGCAGAGGCGCGCTCGTGAAATTCAGACTGTGCCACAGACTGCTGGGTCTGATGGCATCAGCACTATCGGTCATCACACTCGGCCGTCTGCACATGCGACCGTTTCAACGGTGGGTGGCATCGCTCAATTTGAGCCCAACACGCCATGCCCACCGGAAGGTGATCGTTTATGGGACATGCACACTCGCTCTGAGTCCGTGGAAACACCCCACATTCCTGAACGCTGGTGTCGCCATGGGAACCATCCTAACACGGAAGGTTGTGACCACGGACGCCTCGTTGACTGGCTGGGGAGCCACACACGAGGGCATGATGGTAAACGGTGTCTGGAGCTCACAAACACGGACAGCTCACATAAACTGTCTGGAGCTCCTAGCTGTTATACTGGCTCTGAGACATTTTCTGCCCTTTATCACAGGGCACCATGTTTTGGTCAGAACAGACAATACAACGGTGGTTGCGTACATCAACAGGCAAGGAGGCCTGCGCTCACATCACTTACACATGCTGGCACACAGACTGATAGTCTGGACCAGCTCACGCCTTCTGTCACTGAGAGCCACTCATGTGCCAGGTGTGATGAACAGGGGTGCAGACCTGCTGTCAAGGGGCAGCCCCCGCTTCAAGGAGTGGAGACTCCACAGCGAGGCCATAACCCTAATATGGCAGCGCTACGGTCAGGCGGAGGTGGACCTCTTTGCATCAGAGGAGAACACTCAGTGTCCGAGGTTTTTCTCCCTGACCGAGGAGGGCGCTCCGCTGGGGCTGGATGCTCTAGCACACGAGTGGCCTCCGGTGCTCTTGTATGCTTTTCCACCGCTGGAACTGATTATTCCTACCCTCGCCAGGGTGCGAGAGAGGAAACATTCGCTCATCCTGGTAGCTCCCCGCTGGCTGGGGAAGCACTGGTTGGCAGAGATTTTCCAGCTACTGCAGGGCGAGCCATGGCAGCTCCCCCTCCGCAGAGATCTGCTAACGCAGGCGCGCGGAGAGATATTTCATCCTCACCCAGAACGCCTGGCTCTATGGGCCTGGCCTGTGAGAGGCTAAATTTGGCAGCCGGCGGGCTCCCCCAGAACGTCATTGACACAATTCAGAGCGCAAGAGCAGTCTCAACTCGTAGCGCATATGAGGGAAAATGGCGTGCTTTTGAGAGTTGGTGCGAAAACAACATGCTCAGAGCAATGCAGAGCCCTGTGTCAGTTATTCTGACATTTTTACAAGAGCTGCTGGACAAAGGCTTGGCCTTTTCCACTGTCAAAGTCTATTTGGCAGCTATTTCGGCTTGCCATGTAGGTTTTGGAGACAAAACAGTGGGACAACATCCTCTGGTGTGCCAGTTCATGAAGGGTGCACGACGGCTCCGGCCAGTGTCCAAAAGCCTCACCCCTTCATGGGATTTGCCGACGGTGCTTGATGCTTTGTCACATGCACCTTTCGAACCTTTGGAGCAGGCTGAGCTTAAAGTGCTTTCATTTAAGACAGCTTTGCTAGTCGCATTGGTTTCTGCCAAGCGTGTTAGCGACATTCAAGCTTTTTCAGTAAACCCTTCCTGCATGCGGTTTACTGAACGAAATCTTAAGGTTTCACTGAAACCCAATCCGGCCTATATGCCAAAAGTCTTTAACCCGACTCTACAATGTCGTCCTTTGGAGCTGATGGCTTTCTGCCCTCCACCATTCTCCTCTCAGGAGCAGGAACGGCTGCATACGCTCTGTCCTGTGCGAGCTCTTCAGATCTATGTGGAGAAAACAGCCAGTTTTCGCAAATCTGAGCAGCTGTTTGTGTCATGGGCTTTACCACATAAAGGGAAGCCCCTAACTAAGCAGCGCCTTTCCCATTGGATAGTCGGAGCTATAACTATGGCCTATCAGAGTAAAGGCCTGACACCCCCTGCAGGTCTGCGAGCCCATTCTACTCGTGGCATGGCCTCATCCTGGGCACTGTTTCAGGGCATACCTTTGGAGGACGTATGTGATGCTGCCAGCTGGGCAACCCCTCACACCTTCACTAGATTCTATAGACTGGATGTCACGGCACCAACTCTGGCTCACGCGGTTCTGGGTGTGGGATCCACATTTAAATGACTGCAGCATGCGTCTTTTGGTCTTCGAGTAAGCTTATCTGGCAATACGGGAGTCGCCATATCCCATAGTGAGATACCGAAACGAATGTTGAAAGAGAACTTTAGGTTAAGGAATTAACCCCGGTTCTCTGAAACATGAGTGAGGTATCTCACCAGATCACCCTCCTTGCCTGGAGCGAGGAAGAGGTGTGCTTATGAGACTGAAGATCGCTTGCGTGACGTCAGCTTTTATAGAGGGAGGAAGCACCTCCTCCTGGAGCCGACGTCACTTTTGCTGGCCATTCAGGACTGGCGTTGTGTAATAGAGCTTCTGGGGGACAGCGCTGGGGTCGTGTCCCATAGTGAGATACCTCACTCATGTTTCAGAGAACCGGGGTTAATTCCTTAACCTAAAGTTCTTACATTTCCTTTTGCTGTTTCTCCTTAACATAAATTTGTTATCTTTGTAAATGCTCAGATATTGGACTCCTACGTACTGTTTCTCATTCCTTCCGTCTGTTCTAAGAACTCTCCAAAAGACTCTACACACCATTCCTCTGGCCGCCTTCCAGGCATAAGTGCTCCATTATAACTCATCGCTCATTCACCTGCCTGCCCGATCTACAATTCTTACCGTGAAAAGACGGACAAAAGGACACAATCAGTAACTCCACTTATCACCAATCTGCAGCCAACCTCAGCCTCTGCATATATCCTCTCCTCCTCTGCACCAGTAAGAAACCATCACCCCTTCTTGTACACCACATTCTCAACCCATTTCAGTTTCAGATACTAACCCACCTATGTCTCACCTTAAACAGGACTCGGTTTCCTGAGGGAGACTTCAGATGTTCTGCTCACACAAGTGGTAATCAGATGCTACTCTTCTGTCTATCATAGATTTCTTGAATTCTTACATTTCGTGTTGCTGACCCTCCCTTAGAGAAATCTGTTTTCTTTGTCGATGCTCAGATATTGGATTCCAACGTATTGTTATTCATTCCCTGTGTCTTTTTTCAGAACTCTCCTTAAGAACCTTTACACCGCTCCTCTGTCTGCTCTCCTGGCTCAAGTGCTCCTCGATAATTCATCGCTAGTTGTTACAGGTCCCCACCAGGGTGAGTGATATTGGTTCAGGGTGCAGTTGGTGATAAACCAAGGGTTTGGGAGATTTTTATTCCCTCATCATCGTGATCACAGTGATAAACTTGGGTTCTCCTTTAATCTTGTTCGTCCAATTTCCAGCTGTTTTCATTTTCTTTAGTTAGCTCTCTGACTGTACATGAGTTTTGAAAAATAGCGGTTTTCTTTAACCCTTTTCCTGACTAATTACGGTCACCCCCATCTTCATTTTACCAGAATGACATGTCCTCTGGTCTTTTCTAATTTGAACGGAGGCTAATTAAAACAGGTCTTTATTGCATGGACTTAATTTAAAAATCCTCAATTATTAAAGCAATCAATAGATAATCCTCCAGTAAAAATAAGTGAATGAATGAATGAATTAATTCATTAATTAATAACTCAAATATTTTTGAATGAAGTTAGATTTCTCTGAACTTTTGCAAGTGATGAAAAAATTATTTTGTTTGATGGATTCTTTTTTTTTAATCCATATTTCATATTGTTGAAGTGGCTGTGTTCAGGTTTGTTGCCGAGAATATAAACACAAGAGTGACACTTGTTTTTATAATATTGGGGAGGGAATACCCCACAATCCTTATATTCAAAAACTATTCATTAGATCTTCCCGTTCATGTATGGTGTGTTTATCTTCATCTGATTTGGGCTTTTTTCTGTCCAGGTATATGCCTGCAGCCCGGCACTGTGGGAGGCTTCGAGAGCGACTCCGTCCCCTTTGATGGTTCCTTGAACTCAGTGGATGGCATGTGCAACGGGCGCAGGGCTCGGGAAGATGCGTTTTTCGCTGTTTTTCACAGTGCCGTCCGTCCGTCTTCTTCCGCTTATCCGGGGTCGGGTCGCGGGGGTAGCAGCTTCAGTAGGGAGGCCCAGACGTCCCTCTCCCCGGCCACTTGGGCCAGCTCCTCAGGAGGAATCCCAAGGCGTTCCCAGGCCAGCCGGGAGACATAGTCCCTCCAGCGTGTCCTGGGTCTTCCCCTGGGCCTCCTCCCGGTGGGACGTGCCCGGAACACCTCACCAGGGAGGCGTCCAGGAGGCATCCTGACCAGATGCCCGAGCCACCTCAACTGGCTCCTCTCGACGTGGAGGAGCAGCGGCTCTACTCTGAGTCCTCCCCGGATGACTGAGCTCCTCACCCTATCTCTAAGGGAGAGCCCAGACACACTACGGAGAAAACTCATTTCAGCCGCTTGTATCCGGGATCTTGTTCTTTCGGTCACGACCCAAAGCTCGTGACCATAGATGAGGGTAGGAACGTAGATCGACCGGTAAATCGAGAGCTTCGCCTTTTGGCTCAGCTCTCTCTTCACCACAACGGATCGGTACAGCGCCCGCTTCACAGCAGACGCTGCACCAATCCGCCTGTCGATCTCCCGCTCCATCCTCCCCTCATTCGTGAACAAGACCCCAAGATACTTGAACTCCTCCACTAGGGGCAGCACATCCTCCCCAACCCGGAGAAGGCACTCTACCCTTTTCCGGTTCAAGACCATGGTCTCGGATTTGGAGGCACTGATTTTCATCCTGGCCGCTTCGCACTCGGCTGCGAACCGCTCCAGTGAGAGCTGTAGATCACGCCCTGATGAAGCCAATAGGACCACGTCATCCGCGAATAGCAGAGACGCAATCCTAAGGCCACCAAAACGGATCCCCTCAACACCTTGGCTGCGCCTAGAAATTCTGTCCATAAAAGTTATGAACAGAATCGGTGACAAAGGGCAGCCTTGGCGGAGTCCAACTCTCACCGGAAACGAGTCCGACTTACTGCCGGCAATGCGGACCAGACTCTGACACCGGTCGTACAGAGACCTGACAGCCCCTATTAAAGGGTCCGGTACTCCATACTCCCGGAGTACCCCCCACAGGATCCCTCGGGGGACACGGTCGAATGCCTTCTCCAGATCCACAAAGCACATGTAGACTGGTTGGGCAAACTCCCATGCCCCCTCCAGAATCCTGCTGAGGGTATAGAGCTGGTCCAGTGTTCCACGGCCAGGACGAAAACCACACTGCTCTTCCTGAATCCGAGATTCGACTATCCGACGGACCCTCCTTTCCAGAACCCCCGAATAGACCTTACCAGGGAGGCTTAAGAGTGTGATTCCCCTGTAGTTGGAACACACTCTCCGGTCCCCCTTTTTAAATAGGGGGACCACCACCCCAGTCTGCCAGTCCAGGGGAACTGCCCCCGATATCCACGCAATGTTGCAGAGCCGCGTTAACCAACACAGCCCCACAACATCCAGAGCCTTAAGGTACTCCGGGCGAATCTCATCCACCCCCGGGGCCTTGCCACCGAGGAGCTTTTTAACAACCTCGGCAACCTCAGCACCAGAGATGGGAGAACCTAACCCAGAGTCCTCAGGCTCTGCTTCCGCAATGGAAGACGTGTTGGTGGGATTAAGGAGGTCTTCAAAGTATTCCGCCCACCGAAACACAACGTCCCGAGTCGAGGTCAGCAGCACACCACCCCCACTGTAAACAGTGTTGGTACTGCACCGCTTCCCCCTCCTGAGACGCCGTATAGTGGACCAGAATCGCTTCGAAGCCGTACGGAAGTCTTTCTCCATGGCCTCTCCGAACTCTTCCCACGCCCGAGTTTTTGCCTCGGCGACCAGCCGAGCCGCCTGCCGCTTCGACTGCCGGTACACATCAGCTGCTTCCGGAGTCCCACAGGCCAAAAAAGCCCGATAGGACTCCTTCTTCAGCTTGACAGCTTCCCTCACCGCTGGTGTCCACCAGCGGGTTCGAGGGTTGCCGCCGCGACATGCACCGACAACCTTGCGGCCACAGCTCCGACTAGCTGCCTCAGCAATAGAGGCGCGGAACATGGTCCATTCAGACTCAATGTCCCCCGCCTCCCTCGGGACGTGTTTGAAGTTCTCCCGGAGGTGGGAGTTAAAGCTCCGTCTAACGGGGGACTCCGCCAGACGTTCCCAGCAAACCCTCACAGTACGTTTTCACAGTGGTAATTGAGAATTTCTCATTCGTGGGAGGTGAAACACGCTGCTAAAATGTTGGCTAAAATGTTCCTTTGAGAGCACATGTGGCAGTGGATTCTTTTTATCGCTGTAGGCAGTAGATTTATTAACTTGTTTGTTACACAGAAGCTTGGATTAAATTTATAGAAAGACATATCTGTAAATATAAGGTATGGTGATAAAAATATGAGAGCGTCGTGCATCTTGCAGGATGGCAGGAGATGGATCTTTCTCCTCTGGCAGACCTCCCCCCGGCTACTCGACGTGACTTGATGGAGAAGCTCCAAGAAGCTCTGAGGGACAGAACCACCCTGTCCTACATGCAGAGCGCGGTGAGGGTCACACTAACCTGACGCACACCAACGAACCTCACACCTGTCAACTTTTGATTATTCCCCAAGGACTCACAGGAATGATTGTCGAATAAGTGACTTGCTAAGATTTTTACTGAGTGTTCTTTGAATCCAGTATCTAACTAAAAACTCTGAACTTTTCTTTCCCCCCAGCTGGAAGAGTCGTGCGATTATGAAACAGTGCAAGACCACATTGCGGATGAGGAGGACACAGTTACAAGAATCTCTACCACCATGGATCTGATGGAGACATGCCGTGTCTCTAGAGACGGCCCTCGTGGCGACCCTTCACTCCTAGACCTGGCTTACCTGCTGGTCTGTGCCATGGAAGGTGAGGGGGACCTCGGCACTCTAAAACATTCAGACTCTGGAATAAGCCAGTGCTGCCTTGAATGTTGTCTTAATTTCTAATCCTCTTGCGTGTTTTTGTCCATAGAGCTGCCCGATGAGACGCTGAACATTTTGAGCAACAGCCGACACGATTTTCTAGCAGCGTTTGATGTGCTGGTTGGTTGACTTCGTTTGCCTTAAATACATACTGATTTATTCTTAAGTGTTTTGGTTCTTTTAAATACAATAGGAACACAACTTCATTTGAATGCGAAAGATTTACAGGAATCTACGCACTTCATTTGCCCCATTGCCTCGAATAAATTCTTAAATTATACTCAGTTATGGTGCAACACTTATTGGCGCCCCTGCTGGTGAAGCGTTGTATAGCAGATCCCTTGTAGCAGCAGGACGAGATTTAATCTTCTTCTATAACGTTTTTTGCCGGGTTAGAGCTTTAAGAATGTACAAAATCTCTAAATCAACCTCAGTCCATGTTCTCTTCTCTTCAGCTGACCCGACAGATTTAGGCCTGAGAAATCTGGTTGATTTTGTGTCTATTAGGCCATATGTTTTGGATCATTATCCTGTTTTTTTTTTTTTTTTTTTTTTTTTTTTTACCTCTTGCAGACGTCTGTTAAACATTTCTTGAGTTTATATTAGCTAACTAACTAGCTCAACTAGTTTCTTCTCATACACTGCAGCTGCTTTTCATCTCAACAGATGCACAGGTTAAAGGCGAGCCGTGGGACTCTGCCCATCCAGTCGCTTCCTGCCCCGCTGCAGGACAACCAGGCCTTCCAGCAGGCGGAACAGCTGCCCGTCGGCGTGGCACTGAGGAGAGACGCTGAGCAGCTCAGGGTGGAGATGGAGAACACCCATGGGGTTCTCCCGATGCTCCTCGGCCTCAGCGCGCACGGACTGGCCTTGCTCTGCACTGGCTTGTGTTAGTTGCAGCGTCTGCATCTGCGTCTATATGCTTTCTTCATTGGGATTTATAGTGCTGCTTTCCTCATTGTGCACATTTATCCTGTATAAGCTTCCTGTATTTTGAAGGGAAAAAGAATGTTTAATGAAGTATTTAAACCATGTGCACTTAATGTTTTCTGTTTGCTTGTTTTTCGAGGCCCAGTGGGAGAATGAAGTTGCAGCTGGTGTGTGCAGAAGGGTGCAGCCGATATCAGAAAGCCTAAGAAGATAACTCGAAAAATGGTTCAAGGACGCGTCCTGAAATCCTGGAAAAACAAGTTGTGCAACGGAGCTGCATCCAAGGAGGAGCCAAGGGTCATCGCACCATGCTGTCAACCAATAAATGAACTGTTACTTTGCCCAAGATGTTGCCTTAGCTTATGATCAGACCAATAGGGTCTGTTTGGGCTCCCTTAAGGAGAACCCTTTTATACCGGGTGCGCCATTGTTAAAGCATCCTTTTGGGGGCTTGGTGTTAGAACTGAGCTCCATCAGGACCGTGCACGTTTAACTGTGCGGAATGTATTGCTTTGTTTAGAGTAGGAATAAAACGCTTTTTATTTTTCAAACTTATTCAGTTTCCAGTCTTTGATTTTTACTTTCACTTTCTCGCGCGGGGTAACACAAAATCTCCTCAACAATTTCATTCATTGACTGGGTCAATTGTTTTGTTTGACTCAGTTTTCAAATATGTGATATTTATGCAACATATAGATATTTTAATATTTAAGTAAATTGTTCATGCTGTTGTATGCTTTAAGGATTTGAACTTTGCACTCTTATTTGGTTGTGAGTTTAAAAAAAGTTTCACAATCGGTTACACTTTACCATCAATCCAGTCATTTATGTGTGTTCACTAACTATTATATATAACTATTATCTTCAGTTATCAGTAAATCTTTGGAGAATTTCAGTATTTGGGTAAATACACACCAACTAAGCTAAAAGTTCTTCTTCTTCATCTTCTTCTTCTCCTCCTTCTTAGTTCAAACAGAATTTGAGAACTAATTGGTCTCCAACAAAACACAAAAGGTTGAAGCTTTAAACAGCTTATTATGATATGCTGAAGATTTTTACATTTAATTTTGGTGAATTTTTTTGTCTTGTTTTCCTACTCTTTATGAAAATACATTTATATTCATATTAAGCAGCAGAGCTATATATATATATATATATATATTTATATAAAACATTCCCTGAAATACTGGCATTAGACCATGAAAAGCTACACTATATTTAGTGTAATCTATTTTAGTTATTTCATGTACCATAAGCTACAGGCAGCCATGCCGTAATTTACTGTTTAGTGAAATATAACTTAATTGCTTGAAGACATATTTAAAGGTTTATTTTAATGCCACATTTAACACTGTTTTAATGTTTCTATTACCAAAACATTTTTTAAAGATGACAAAAAAAACCCAAACCAAAGGGTTTTGGACACATCAGACACAGCACCGTGACTTGCTCGGTAAAATCCATGTCCACCACGGTGAGTGTTACTGACAGGAGAAACCGACTAACGTATAGATGCTCCTCCTATTTGATGACCCAGTGAAGCAAGCGTGGGTGAAATTGGCTTCGTTTTCTGTGCGGATTGTTTGCGAGAGAGAGGCGAAATGTCAAGCGACCAACAGCAGGCAATCAAGGCGAAAAATTAACCTTGTTTGTGTTTGGTGTGAACGCACCCTAAGGAACGCCAGCCGTTAGCGCAACATGTTTTCAGAGCTGTTATGTGTTGTAAAAATGTATCAAAATAAGAGGAAATAACCAATCTCCTACTGACTTTATGCGGGACCGTTTGCAACGTGTAGGAAGAACATTAAGTGCACGGATACACGTTCTGAAAGCTGGCCACTGCCAATAGCCCTGGGCTCTGCGGGAAGGGCAGGGAAGCAAGGCAAAAACAAAGCACAGTCACAAACGCACGGTTCAGAAACACTTCGGGGCAAGGTGTGTGTGCGGACAGATATTGAGCCGGCTGCTGTCTGTAACGTAGCAGAAGCACAAGCTCACGACGAGCCTTTTAATCGAAGGTCACGTGACGTTCCCGGCGAAACGTCACAGCGCGCTCTTCTTCGTGGAAATGAATGATAAATGTGGCTGCACGGGGTTCGCTCAAGATGGCGGAGTGAGGAGACGTTCTCTACCGAGATCTGCACAAAAAAATCATAAAACGCGGTAAATACCTGACTTTATGAACAATAGCACTTTGGTTTTTCTACAAGACAACATACTTAATAGTTATAACAGAATGCCGAACCAGAAAGGAGCGAAAAGAGGTCTAGATACATCCAAGTCCAAGCCTGCGTCTGAGACGGCTAACGCTACAACCGGTAACATGTTATTTGATAACTACCACAACTACGCAGCTGCCCCCTTAACTTTGACATTGAATGAGGAGGAAATTGCAGACTTTCCTGCCCTACCTGTTACTCCTCTGAAATCGCCAGCACCGAAAAAGGTGATGTATGAACGCAGCAACCCGGAGCCTTCTGCTACAAATGAGATAATTTCCAGTCTGTCTGCGCTGATAAACGCCCGCTCTGACAACATAGAGAGCATGGTGAAGGAGAACACGCTAAAGATTGAGGGTCTCAAAAAGACTATTGACTTTATATGCGCAGAAATGAATGATGTGAAGGCGAAAGTGAATGACCTGGAAAAAAGAGTTACTAGAGAAGTAGGTCGGGTGGATAACTACCAGTAGAGGCTTGCTGAGTTGGAAATATATTCCAGGAGGTGGAATCTCAAACTACAAGGAGCTGAAGAGACAGAGAAAGAAGACATACGAAGAAAAGTGATAGAAATCTGCCAGTCAGTTCTACCAGAACATAAACAGAAGCTGCCCGATGCCATCGACACTGTGCACCGTCTTGGAGCCAAACGTACAGGTAGCAACAAACCTAGAGGGGTCATCATTCAGTTCACCTCCAGAGTCCTCAGAGATGCCACATGGAAAGCAGCCAAGACATCTTCGTACCTGAAGGACAACCATCTGAGATTCACTGAGGACCTAAACAAGGATGACAGAGAACGACGCAACAAACTGTGGCCCTTGATAGACAGAGCCCGCAAGGAAGGTAAACCAGCGTACTTCGTTGGCGGCCGTGGCTTCATCAGCGGATCAGAAGTCTTCCCTCCTTCACACTCAACGAATCCTTAGAAGTGCTAATTTCACCTTTTCATTTACACGTTGAGGTTGATCTACACTCTGCTGTCACTTCTCGTTCCTTTTAAACATTATATATTCTCCTTTAGTCAATATAATGTAGTTATGAAGACTTACCTTGTTCTTGTTGTAAGATCCTAAAATACTATAGTTAAACCAAAATTGTTAGCAAAGTGCTACATTTCCTTTTTTTCCTTGTATTTTAAATATTTAGTCAGGCTTCTTACCGCTTTACTGTTAAAGGGTGCAGCCCTCGGTCCCCTTTCTTTGTGAACACAACTTTATCTTTAAAAAGTTTAGTTCTTGTCCTTTATTCTTTGTTATTCCTTCTAACTAACTTTGTTTCATTTGTATCTCTTAATGCCAGGGGGTTGAGACAAACAGGTAAACGCAAAGCTTTATTCTTATTTGCCAAACAATTTAAAACAGATTTTTGTTTTTTTCAAGAGAGTCATTCTACATCTTCTGATGGCAATTTCTGGAAATCCCAGTGGGGAAATGAAATGTGGTTATCTCACGGATCTGAGCGCTCTGCTGGTGTCACCACACTTAAAAATAATTTTTCTGGATCTATTTTACATACTGATTGCGACACTTTAGGTCACTACATTTGCTCAGTAATTGAATGCCTTAACAATACCTTTATTGTAGTTAACATATACGGTTATAATAATATATCGGATAACGACAAACTATTCGATTCAATAGAAGACAGAATTACTTTTTGGCTTTCCAAATACCCAAACTCAATCATTTTAATTGGTGGGGACTTTAACATTGCCTTAGACCAGGGGTTTTCAAATTCGTTGAAGGTGAGCCTCCCCTAGGAATAGGTAAAGATAACCACGCCCCCCCCCCCCAACCACAAACCTACCCCACACAAGTCCCTGCAGTAAATGCATCTTTCTTTCGTGTTCCTGGAATGCTGTGTTTCAAAAACAACTGATAGCCCAACACATGTTTTTTATTGGATTTCTTTTAAGAAAGTACATTCATTAAAAAAGGCCTATTCATAAAATATCCATCCAAATATTTTCATTTTATGTGCTACTTTTACTGAAACAAAACGAACAAAGGGCCTACTTTTAAAATTGAACTGTCATTAGAGCAAATTCATAGACTATTGTTTTCAACAGCAGACAAACTGATCTAAACAGACGCCAATGATAAACTGAACTCACGTCAACAGGAGACGTCAACTGAAATAATAAAAAAGATAACCTGAATTTAACAGACGTCAACATATTACATATTCCGATTTACATATTTAGGCTAATTATACACAATTTAAACCTATTGCTATTTTAACAACCAAGTATTTTATTAGATATTATTTCTTATCTGGTGTATTTCTGATGTTTGGCACTTTGTTTTACCTTTTGTTAAAGTGCTCTTTAAATAATGATGACAATGATAATGATTATGATCAGAATAAACTTTTGCATCACCTCCCAGAAGCTGGAAAGAAAAGAGACAGCTTGTGTTAAGCGTTCAATGGGCAGGTCCAGCGCGCGAGGTGCGCAGGTCCAGCGCGCGAGGTGCGCAGGTCCAGCGCGCGAGGTGCGCAGGTCCAGCGCGCGTGCAAAGTCGCGAGCGCGTGCAGAGATGGGACTGAGCGCGAGGACAGAGCGTGGGTTGAGAAGAGTTTTTCAGAGTTGAGTGCGCGCCAGACCGGTTTTGAGCGGGCGCGTGTTGTCTCACTGCGCGCTTGGATTGGTTTCTGCGCGATCAAACAAAAGGCACAAATATCTTCTTCTCCAGCACATTCTTCGTGCCCCCCAGGGGAGGCGCGCCTCACCTATTGAAAACCCCTGCCTTAGACAATACGATGGACAGATGGCCTCCTAAGCAGCAGACCTCATTCAGTGCCAATTTAAAAAAATTTATGGAGAAATTTAATGTTGTTGATGCATGGAGAGAAAAATGACAATGACAAAATCTTTACATGGAGCAATAAAACAGGTTCCAGACAATCCCGAATAGATTTTTGGCTTATTTCCAAATGTATTAATAAAGACAATATCGCTGTTAACATACTTGCCACCCCTCTTACTGATCATAGCGCTATTAGCATTAGCATCCAACTTTATACTCCAGATAATACTCCTTACAAATATGCTTACTGGAAACTAAATAACTCATTGCTAAAGCATGAAGTAGTTAAAGCTCATATTAATAAATTAGTTATATATTACTGGAATAAGGCTAACAAGGAAGGGTCTTTCTGCAACAATTGGGAACTTTTCAAATTTGAAATTGGCAAATTTTTAAGACATTATGGAAGTCAGATTTCTAAATTAAAGAAAGCTGAAGAGGAAGAAGTCATAAGCAAGATCACATCCTATTACCTAAATTCCCCAGAAGAAGTTTCAGAGGTAGGCTAGAGAACACTGGGAACCAAAGTGCTAGAGAACACGGAGGACCCAAAGGGGCCAAGAAACACGGAGGAACCAAAGGGGTTAGAGAACACAGACGTGCCAGAGCACAACCAGGGCGCGGCACATCAGGGAAAGGTACGGGCGCTACACAGCGCCAAAGGGAAGGAATGGGCGCACACAACGCCAAAGGGAAGGAACGGGCGCACACAACGCCAAAGGGAAGGAACGGGCGCACACAACGCCAGAGGGAAAGAACGGGCGGACTGATCCGCTAGGGCTCAACAGCGTATGGAAACGCTGAAGCACAACTAGCGTACAGAAACGGCAAGGGGAAGGAACGGGCGTACGAAAACGCCAGGGGAAAGGAACGGACGTACT
Source organism: Fundulus diaphanus (assembly GCA_037039145.1). Taxonomy (NCBI): domain Eukaryota; kingdom Metazoa; phylum Chordata; class Actinopteri; order Cyprinodontiformes; family Fundulidae; genus Fundulus; species Fundulus diaphanus. The sequence goes on from CM073128.1 coordinate 38,642,686, forward strand.
GAAACCCTAGGGCTCAACAGCGTACGAAAACGCCGGAGCACTACTAGTGAAACGAAACGCCAGGAACCCGCCGGGGCGTGAGGGAAACGCCGGGGCGCAAGGGAAGAGATCGCCGGGGCGTGAGGGAAACGCCGGGGCGCAAGGGAAAGATTGCCGAGGCGTGAGGAAAACATCACGACGCAAGAGAAGAGATCACCGGGGCGTGAGGGAAATGCCGGGGCGCAAGGGAAGAAATTGCCGGGGCGTGAGGTAAACGCCGAGACGCAAGAGAAGAGATCGCCGAGGCGTGAGGGTCACGCCGGGGCGCAAGGGTAAGATTGCCGGGGCGTGAGGTAAACGCCGAGACGCAAGGGAAAGATTGCCGAGGCGTGAGGAAAACGCCACGACGCAAGAGAAGAGATCGCCGGGGCGTGAGGGAAACGCCGGGGCGCAAGAGAAGAGATCGCCAAGGCGTGAGGGAAACGCCGGGGCGCAAGGGTAAGATTGCCGGGGCGTGAGGGAAACGCCGAGACGGAACGGGCGCACGACAGCGCCAAGGGGAAGTTACGGGCGTACGAAAACGGCAAGAGGAAAGGAACGGGCGCTTCACAGCGCCAGGGGAAAGAGCGGGCGCTCACAGCGCAAGGGGAAAGACAGACGTACGGGAACACTAGAGAGGCAAGACAGGCGTACTGATACGCTAGGGCTCAACGGCGTACGGAAACGCTGGAGCACAACTAGCGTACAGAAAAGCCAGGGGAGAGGACGGGCGTACGGAAACGCCAGGGGAAAGTACAGGCGGACCATAACACCAGGGCTCAAAAGCGTATAGAAACGCTGGAGCACAACTGGTGTATGGAAACGTCAGGGGAAACAAAAACGGAGGGCGTCCAAACACGCCAAGGAACAGGGAGTGCGCCGAGCAGCAACTGGCCGCTCGCGCCAGAGGGCTCTGGCGGCGGCTTGCATGTGCTAGGCAGCGACAGGCTGGCGCACCAGAGGGCTCAACCGGCGACTAGAAGCGCCGGAGGGCTCTGGCAGCACCTAAACACAGAGGAAGACAAGACAAGGGGACAAGGCCAGGGATTACAAGGCTAAGACAGGACTCGAGAGGAACTGCAGGGGCTAGACAGGAAAAACAAAACAAAACCAGAGAACTAAGAGGGGAACCGAAACCCAGAGCTAAACTATAAAACAAAGCAAAAACAGGGAGACGAGGGCAGGTTCAGCTAAACTAATGAAAAAACTAGATAACTAAAGCTAGAAATAAGAACACGAGAAAAACAGGAAATCTGAGGTGAAAACTAAAATTCTGAACCAAAATTCGAAAACCTAAGGGCAAACCTAGAACAATTAAACAGAGCTGAAAAGAAATAAAACCAAAAGCAAAACAAAAACTCAAGTAAGTTAAGCAGAACTTGAACTCAAAACAAGTCGAAACTAAAAATCACTCTAAATCTCAGGTACACAGGACTAAAACTAGAAAATCAAAACAAAACCAAGAATCTAGGAAGAGAACCCAAAAACCAGAGAGAAACTATAAAACAAAACCGGGAGACAAGGACAAAATACTGGTAACTAATGTAAAACTAGATCACTAACCTACAAATAACAAGTAAACACCGGGAAACTAGGGTAAAAACTAAAATTCTATAGCTAAACCCGGAGACTAAAGGCTAACCTAGAACAGAACTGGAAAAACCAAAGCAAAATAGAAACTCAAATACTCTAAAGAAAACGAAAAACTCCTAAATAAGTCAAAAACAAAAAATCCTAGGTAAACCAAAACTAAGGCTTAAGCCTAAATAAATTAATAGAAAGCAGAAACAAATCTTCTAAATAAGAATATACAAAAGGCAAGACTAGAACTAAAGCGGGACTTGAACACAAACAAAAAAAACGAAACTGAAGAACTCTAAGAAATCTAAGGGGTACTGAAAAACTAAGGAACGTTAAGTAACTCAAAACACAAGGACCCAAAAAATAATTCAAAACAAAACAGAAACTAGAAAACGCTGGGCAACAGGAAGTGACGCCAGGCTACGTCCGAGGTGGGCCGCACGGGAAGCGAACCCGGAAACACAGTCAGAGGTGGACGTAGCAACACAGCGAGCCAAACTAGACGGACCACGGGCGGGGCATCCATGAAGTCCCCGAGCAGAGGTGGAGCAGACCCTGCCAACTTCTGCACCAAGCTCTGTGCGTGCTCGGGTTCATCCTTTTGGCCGGTCCGTAATTGTCATGATTTGTCTTTGGATGAACCCGGACACAGCACGCACACACAGAGCTAGTTCTTAAAGTGAGTTTTATTGAACAGGATGGAAGGTGAATGACGAGAGGAACCAGAGTCTTTTATGGACGGAGATGAAGGGTGCAGAAGCTGGCTGACAGGAGGAGTGTGAGGTGACTGACCAGGAGGAACTCTGGAGCCGAGGGCTTGAGACCAGAACGTCAGAGCTGAGGTGGATCTAGGCAGTGACTGTAACAAAAACAAGCTGAAGGAAGTCTTCTGGCTGACTGTAACAAAAACCTGAGCTGACAAAGGATTCTGGCAGAGACTGAGCGGGAGTGAACACTACGGACCGGCAACGAGAGCAGAATGAGGTGAGTCTTAAATAAGGGTGGGAGCAGTTGGAGGTTGATTTCAGCCTGACAGGTGGAACCAATCAGGCTGCGCAGGAAAGAGAGAGAGGGAGAGAGACTCAGCATGCAGCCTACAAGCTGCATCCTGACAAACACTATATGACAAAATTTAAAAGCGACATAAACACTAATTGCAGTTTCTGTGAAGGCCATCCAGAAACGGTGACGCATCTCTTTTGGCTCTGCCCTTTTATACAAAGGCTTTGGTCAGAATTTAGCAAGTTTATTGAAGACCATATTTTGAAGAACTTTTCCTTATGCTGGAAAATTTTTTATTTTGTTTCTATAGATTTCATAGAAAGGATGCTAATCATTTCTTTATAATAAACGTGCTAATACTCTTTGTTAAATTTCATATTCATAAATGTAAATTTGCTAATAATAATTTCTCTTTTTTCATTAAAGATATGGATTTATATATCAAATCAATAACAGACTCTACAAATGAAAAGGCTCAAAGGACAATCTCAATATGTACGTCTTTGCATGTTCTTATCTAATCAACCCTGGCTATGTTGTGTTGTATTGTATACTTCATTATGTTGTTTTGATGTATACTAATTTCATTTAAATAAAGTTCTTTGAAAAAAAAAAAAAAAGTGGCTGCACGTCGCTGCCAACAGTAACGTGGAATGAGTTTGTTGTCCACAGTGGGAGGAGAAACACGCCCGTGGGGTTTGCACTTCAGGAAGCCACGGCTGCTGCTCCTTAAGAACGTCTGAGCAGTGAAACATCCGCGGCTTTGGCTCCAGGTAGTGTCAGTCCAGCCGTAGCTTTGTGGGGTTTTTTTAGGTGGGTATTTACATGCGTGACGGGTGTTTGCTGGAGAGGACATATTTTCCACGCTTCGGGCCGTCCTGGCGTGTTTGTATTTATATTAAAGGACAGATAAGCGGATGTGGAGCTAACCTGACTCTTGACAGGATGGCCACGATGGTGGCGTTTGGAGCCAGAGGAATCGTGGCGAACCTGCGGTGCGCTCTGCACAGATCGGGCTCCTTTGCCAGACGCGGGCTCCTGCAGGGCCGGGAGCCACGCTGGGATAAAAGAGGACAGATTTTCAGCCACATGCCCAAGGTCACGCTGCTGTGCTGGGGAGTCGTCGGTGCCTCGTCCTTTGCAGCCAGCTGCCAGGAAGCGGCAGCCAGAACAACAGACAGAAAGTCCCTTGCCAAAGTCCAAGTCCACAAAGTGATATTCTTCCTCCGGCTCGGCCTCCGTGCTTTGGTCCTTCTCTTTAAATTTGGCCCCCTCCTCCTCCTCTCGCCTCTGGCTCTGATGTCCACCCGCTGTGCCTCTTACTGGCTGGAGGCTCTGCTGTGGGTGACCGAGAGCTCTGGGCCCACTTTCATCAAGCTGGGCCAGTGGGCCAGCACCCGGCGGGACATCTTCTCTCGGGAGTTCTGCGAACGCTTCTCCCGGCTCCACGTCAGGGTGCGCCCTCACTCCTGGGCCCACACCAAGCAGTTCCTCCGCAGGGCCTTCGGCGAGGCCTGGAGGAGGGTGTTGGTGTTTGACAGCAAGGAGCCTGTGGGTTCGGGGTGCGTCGCCCAGGTGTACAGAGGCTGGGCCAGGGTGGAGCAGGTGGAGGACGCCTCCTTCCAGTCCATCGTGGAAGAGATGGAGAGGGAAGACATGCTGGAGGCCTGGGAGATCCCTGGCCTCGGAGGCCTGGCCGGTGTTCTGCGGCAGCTCTGGAAGGGCAGGAAAGAGGAGGACGAGGGTTATAAGGAGAGGAGCCCTGCAGATCGGCAGCCTGGGGAGAGCAGCGGCGAGAAGGAGCGCCTGATACCTGTGGCCATCAAGGTGAGTGTCACCATAAACATGCCTAAGGGGGCCCCGCAGAACGTTTCCATATTTTAGAAGAGGTCAGAAGCGTCCTTCGTGGTCCCAGAGCGGGGTTGGATTCAGCTGGACCAGCAGCAAAGTGAGCGGCAGACGGTTGTTTCCTCACAACCTCAGACCTCCATTGGGATTTTATAGAAGTCATCAACAAAAAGTTCCACGATGTGACGGGAAATGACACGTAGTTTTCTTTTTTTTTAAACACATAAATCTGAAAATTAAACTGACATGGTTCATATTTATTCCCCCTAACTCAGTACTCTGTCTCAGCTCTTCCCCTATGTTCGGGGCTGATGTCCTGGAAGGCGACCCTCCGCCCCAGAATCGTCTTTTTCAGCCTCTAAGATTGTTTTACCCCCCCAGCAACCCCCTGTATTCAGCTCCCAACATCATAATCCCTGCTCCTGCTGAGGCCAACCCTCCCTACATCATCACGCTCTGTTCAGGACATTTTGTGTTTGTGGTGATGTGCAGCGTTTCCCTCCAAACATAGGCCTTAGCATGTTGGCTAAAAATTGCACTTGGCCCTCATCTGACCAGAGAGCAGCTTGTTCCACGTGTTTGTTGTATCCCAGAAATGGCCGACGAAGGCCAACTAATGGGCGTTGAGTCGACGGGTTCTTTCACCTGAGCTACGGATCGCTCGTACCTTTACTGCTGTAGGGAGAGGAGGGGGTGTGATCATTTGTTTCTTCTGCTTTTCAGGTGGTCCACCCGGGCGTCAGGAGGCAGGTGGAGATCGACTTGCTGCTGATGAAAGCGGGCAGCTGGCTGCTGCACTGCCTGCCTGGACTCAAGTGGCTCAGCATGTGTGAAGTTGTGGAGGAATTCGAGAAGCTGATGACCAAACAGGTACTTTAACCTCGCTCTGGTTTAGTTTACACTAAACTGATGTAAATGGGTTTCGTTTCTCTATAAAGTTTCGTCAATAGGCCTCAGATTTAGAAATAGCACCACGGCAGCGTCCGTAGAAATGACCTCACTGCACCTGTTTGGGCTTTTCGTGTGCTCGTTTCAGATCGACCTCCGTTTTGAGGCCCGAAACATTGAGCGTTTCCAGGAAAACTTCCGCGACGTGGACAACATCAAGTTCCCAACTCCGTTGCGGCCGTTTGTCACCAGGAACACTTTAGTGGAAACCTTTGAAGTGAGCGCGTGGTTGATGGGGAAAGAGGCTGCCGCCTGAGCTATTATTCGAGGCACTGGCGTGGAAAATGATGGCGTTTGTGTTTCAGGAGAGCGAGCCCATATCGAACTACCTGAGCTCCGAGATTCCTCAGGAGGTGAAGCAGAGAATAGCGAGGATGGGAGTGGACACCCTGCTGAAGATGGTGAGACGAACAAATGTCTGAGATCACTCCGCTTCAGAGGATGTATTGCCACACATCTAGAGCGCTTCGTCACTTTTATCAAGCCGATCTTCACATGCGTCTTCTGCGCAGGTGTTTGTGGATAACTGTCCACGGAGATCTGCATCCCGGCAACATCCTGGTCCAAAGCAAGGTGTGAAGACAGCTTTCCGTTGCAGGCTTTACCGCTCATCTGGGTAAATGCTTTAGAGAGTTAACAAGGTATTGACCAGCTATACTTAGATGAGAGAACCTTTCTTGAGTTCAGCTGTGTGGTCTTACAGGGTGAGAGGGTGGCCGAGTTGATTTTGAATCATGCCCGAGCTAACGAGTGCAAAGACGTGGCGCTCTTCAAGAAGGAGATGGCCGACTTGGTGGATCATGCCGTCAGCAACACCCTCTCTCTGGGAAAGGTGCTTCTGGCTTTTTGTCTGACTTGTTTTGTCTCTGAATAGCCGCAATATTGCACTGATAGAGAAAAACACATGTTTTAAATGTCTTCCTCCTTTTTTCCCCGATCTGTTTTAATCTCCACATTTACTGGCACCCCTGCGAAAAAGAATTATTTCATGTCGTATTGATTTTTTAAAAAAAAAAAATTATTATACTTTAAATGTAGTACATATACTTCATATATAGGAAAAAACAATCCTTCTTTAGGAAATAAAAAGCACGATTTCTATAATTCATCAGTGCTAGACAACGGCCCTGCTGTCCAATACTTTTTACAACCTCCCACAGCCTTCAGTCTCCATCTAACCCCGTCTTCTGCATCCAGTGCATGCATAAACTCTGAAAGTTAGTGAAAAGTTTTAGTTCCCACAGGAATGCCGAGTTTATACAGCTAGCTTCCTTACTGGCTGGTTAAAGCAGTCAGTAGCAGGGTCCGAGGGGTTTAATGCTGTAGCTCAGCAGGATGTTCACCTAGAAATACAGCTATATTGATCAGAATGAGACTGTTGATTTATAAAATATGGGTTTATTATATTCTGTTAGATTTATACAAGTAGTCAATTTACAAGTCATTAAATTATCCAAGGTAATACTCCACCGGTTTCAGTGCATCCCTCAAGTCCATGAGTTCATGAGATGCTCTGTTCTCTTATTTATCTATCTTCTGCATCGAGTTCAGATGCTCTGTCCTCCTGTTTGCATCGTGTTCATGAGATGCTCTTTTCGGTCTGTGTCAAGTTCATAAAGCGGTACGTATTATTAATATAATACTATCTTGCTCCAACGTGTTTGCAGTTTGCAAATTTGTTTCAGTTCGAATTCTCTTGTATTCATTTTTTTCCTCCCCAGATGCCGGTGTCAAAGAGGTATGTATTGGATGTTCTGCATGTTATGCTGTGAATTGATTCAAGAAGGTTTGGTGTCCCTAAAATAAATTTTAAGCATCCTAAACCTCACATTGATTATACTTTTAAGGTCAGGGATTCAAATTAGTCAGCTTTATGCCCTGCCGCCCCCCAAATGTGGCAATGAAGTGAATTGTGTGAAATGTGGATTTGTGTCTGCCCTGAGAAGTGCTTTTCTTGGAGCATTCACTATTTTCACCTTATACTGTTAGTTTGCATTCTTGTGTCCTGTTTTGGCAGGATCATCATAGTAAAACAGTATTTGCTTTTGTAGGTTCCTCTCTGTCCTTGGCTTCATCATAAACATTGACACATTGATGTTGATGGTTCCTGTGCTGCTTGAAGGACAGCGATATGTCCTGACTTATAGGTTCAGCCAGGACCACTTGGAGCTTCTCTTCAACTCCATCAGAGCATCCGGTAGGGTTCATTTAGATTTACCAGCCGCAACACTGAGTCACACAAAGTGTCAGTAAAAGCTCGTATGCTGTTTTGTTTGTCTGTCTTTTTAAAGCATGTGTTGAATACCTTTGTACTATACTCATACACCTTGTGTTTTTCTTAAGGGGGCTGGAATAACAATCCTAATGCCAGCCAGTTCAAGTACATTTTCAGGAAGCTGATTGCCCGGTGTGGGGTTGTCAAATCATGCAGAGGCAATGTGACTGCACAGGATGACACAGAGTCCCTACCAGCTGTCATTGACACCTCTACTAGCCTGTCAGCTGTAGATATGTCCTCTGCAGCAGGAGGAGAAGATCTTCCATCCCCGTTTGCTGACATTCCTGCGCTAGTACATGACCACAGCTACCTTCCTGTCCGCTTGGATGGTCTTGTGGACAACGCTCTCGTGTACATTTCAGGTAAAGGCTGACTAAAAGTCGATTTTTGCCTACAACCGATGGTGCCAATAGTCAAAATCTGAGGGAAATCAATCTCACAATGGTCCAAAAGGATAAATGTTCCCTTAATTTCCCCATGGTTATTATAAATTATTTTAATATACCAACTCTTATTTCAGGATTTGTTGTGCGACGGGCTCTGAAAAAGCTGTCCTGTGATGTCTGCCGTGCCAGCTTGGTAACAGATGCTGCATCTGCCATCAAGGACCAGAGCTACCACCTGCTGAAGTTAAAAAACAACGGAGGTCTGGTGATTCCATCAGAAGGCACAGTGATGGCAGTCAGGGCAGCAGAGTGGGTCATTCGTCAGACCTGATGTACCAGACGATCACATCCCATCAAAGTGCTAGAGGTCGTGTACGTTGTACGTAAGAGGATAGGGTCAGAGGATGTGTTTGTGCTCAGAGAGCACATCGGAGAAACACAGTATGGCATAGACAGCCACCACCATACGCTGTTAACGTTGGTTGTGTCCTTGTTTTTTAAGTTAAGGCTGCACCACATTGCCAAAATAACTAACCTTAGCTTACAGAGCAACATGCAACAGAAGCTCAATAAAACCGTCCTTTTCAAAGGGCATTAGCCAAGCTATGTTTTTTGGGTCATTTTTTAAATCTCTGTCTTCCATGTGTATACCATCACAGTAGTGTAGGTGGGGATTTCAACATGCTACATCTATATATACTTGTGAAGGGGACTATTGTACTAATTTTAATAGCAAATAAATGTCACTTTTATAATGGTTTAAAAATAGGAACTTTTGTGTAATTACCCCTGATATATAATCCGAATAGTCTACATGAAAATTCAAAGTGTAACCTTTAATTTGAAACCTGGATTATGCTTCTACACCAAGAGGTTGCCACACAATAAGCCTTTTTTGTCAGTATTTCATATTTTATTATAACAGTAATATTCATGTTAAAAGTATGTATGTAAACATAAATAAATTAGGACTGTGAAATAATTAATCACACCCAAATAAAAGTGTTTTTATATATATATAATGTTGCCATTCTGTACACTGAGTTTTAATAGCATATATTGATTTAACATAAATGCCTTGTGCATGTGTATATTTATTGCACCTGTAAGTTTTATTCAATGTTCTTTTCATTCCATGGTTTTAATTATTCATAAGTGTGCAGTGTGATAACTACTTGTCTGTCTTTTGTTTAATTATCAAACCAAACAGTTTGAGAATCGTAAGACAATTGAGGAAGTTATGGTTATTTAAGTATACATGCGCCATTGAAACCATATACATTATGTCTATGATTGAAACACAATGTTACGAATGAGCGAGCTGCCTGTGGCAAGATGGCCGCCACGTGCGGACGTCGACCCCCATTGGCCAGCAGCGCGGACGAGACATCTAGCCTTTATTATGGATATCTATGGGATATGCTCAGAAGTCCGGGAAGATATCATTGCGTAACGTTTATCTGTATTGTCTGAATGCACTCTGTTAGTTTTATTGCTTGTTCAAACAGGACTGGGAAAAAAAATATTTCATCCTTAATTGTACGGTGAATTTCGTTATACAAATAATCTTGTTCTAAACATTTATTTTATTAGAAAGTTAAAATTATCGATTGAGATTTTAGCGCCCTCTGGTGTACACATCATAAACCAGAGAAGACCTCGTTATTATTGTAGCCGCATTGTTTTTTTTTTTTTACAAAAACGAACAGGGAATAGAGCAAAGAACACACACAAAGCGAAGTGATACCTTATTAAAATACATTTATTAAGCACAAAATACATACATATGCAAATCAAATAAATGATACAAAAAACTTCAAAATCAAATACGTTTCTGTACTCCTATGTGTTTATAGCTGGGGGTTTATGTACTTTAAGAAATGGTTTCTATATTTTTATTTCCCTAACCACAACTGGGAAACATTTTTGCTATTAAAAAAACAATGTATTTTTTATGTATTTCTGTTGTTTAATTTTTAGAATATGCAATATTGCCGCAAATACAAAGATATAGACCAGTTCACGCGTGACGTCCGCGCTACATCCGGGTCCCGCGGGTAGGCAAAAACAGTACTGTTCTCGTCTACTACCGTGAAAAAACGGGTGAATTAGAGCGTGCTTTTAGTTAGTTTATTTGTGGAATCTAAACAATGCCTACGACTTCTTGTGAGACAAGTCGTAGGCATGTACGTTTCTTTCGTTTACCGAAGAAAGAAATGGATATTTTCAATGAAAAAAAATGCCACATTGGAAGGCTGGAAACGTACTTAGCAACGGTTGCTAAGCTGATGTGCATTCCTGGGTGGAAATTCTGAATCATAACAGCTCCCTTCATGGTGATGACAACGCAGTAGCTTCTCTGCTCTAGAAGACCGTGTAACGGAATTATTCTTTCCTTCTGACACTTTCTTTATGAGAGACAGACGTGTTTTTGGTGAGAGAAAACTACATAGTTAGCGATAGCTTGCGGTTTTCACGATTTTTACTATTTTTACTATTTTTACAATTGATTTAGTTTTACAATTGATTGATTGATTGATTGTCAATCCCAGAGTTTGCGCTGGGATTGACAATCCCAGAGTTTGCTTTACGAACCAGTGCAAACGAAGAAGCCATGAACGACTCCACCAGTTCAGGGGCTCCAGTAGTCCCAGGAGAGTTTATTATACCATCGATGGAAGATTTCTTTTCGTCCATCTCAATGGAGCAGACCGTGGATTTGGCCGTAGGAGAACCCGATGCTGACACCTTATCTAAGATCAAGGAGCTGGTGTTGAATGTCGCGGATGAATGTACCGGCTTCATCTACATAGGACGCTTCACATCTGGGGATGTGGAAACCGCTGTGGGCGAGTCAGTGCTAACATCATTTGAAAACTTCCTTGTGATGCGTCGAAGGACTCAACCCAAGAGCTTTGACACCTTCAACAAGCAATTTGTCAAACTTGTCAAAGCAAAAGTGAGCTATTTCCTCGGCCCCATGGATAATCAATTAGCTTTTTATGTCTCTGTGATGGACAGAGTGGATATAATGCTGCCACATGCAGTGAGACTGCTAGAGGAACTGTTAGTTGAGAAGAGTATACAACATGAGCAGAGGAAGCAAAACGTTGCTGAAAACCAGCAAGATGCCCTCAATAGGCAGCAGACAGAAGAGCTTCAGCCCATCAGTTCTGATCTGGGTGATTCCCAGACTGTGGAAGAGGAACCACAGCTTGAGGAGGCAGAAGCAGAGATCAACGAGGAGAGGGATTTTATTCCTGAGGACCAGGAATCAGATCTGAAGCTTGTGGATGAATTCATCTCTGAGGAGCTTTCAGAGATGAACAAGGTAAATGATTTTAGCTCTAAAGAAAAGAAATCCGATCTTTAGATGGTGGATTGATTTACATCTGATGAGATTTCTGAAATGATGAAGGTCAATTATTTTATGTCTAAGGAAAAGGAATTGGAGCTGAAGATGGTGGACGATTTCATTTCTGAAGAGCTTTCAGCGATGAACAAGGTGAATTATTTTATCTTTAAGAAGAAGGAACCAGTTTGAGCAATAGGGTGTTTTAACTAGTCCACAGTTTTAAATAAACAGTGCATGCATTTGAACAAGACGAACTATAAATAACAACAACCAACCCAGATGATGAGGCTAGACATAATATTTATCCCTCTGTTTGAGCAAAGTACTGAAAAGTTTTCTACCCAATTGATATATGTAGTTGATAGTAAGATATTCAAATGTTTTGTTTGCATGTGGACTTTGCTTTCTAAAAATATATATTCCAATGTATTCCTTTTTTGAAAAATGTGCAGACATTTCAATTGTTTACTTTTAAATCACTGCTGCACCTCACACTGTGATTTTTCTCCTGCATTGTTTACATTTCAATTGTTTACTTTTAAATCACTGCTGCACCTCATACTGTAATTTAATTTACTGTAATCTACAAGCTGTATGCAACGAAATTTCGTTCTGTACGCACCCTGTGCATACAAAATGACAAATAAAGTTGTCTAAGTCTATTGTTTGATAAAATCGCAAACAATGCAGGAGAAAAATCACAGTGTAATAGGTTGAATATCTCAATTATACTAAATTGGGGCTTGCCAAAATCAACCTTTTTATGTACGCTTTTGGGGAGGGCGTCTGAAAAAAAGAGTATGTACTTTTTATTTGTTTTCTTTTAATAGACTCAATAAGGGTGTATATGATCTGCTCTTAATGTGTTTGAGTTTGTGTGTGTTAAGATAAATTATTTTATCTCTAAGGAAAGGGAGTCAGGGTTGAAAATGGTGGAAAAATTCATCCCTGAGGAGCTTTCAGAGATGAACAAGGTAAATGATTTTATCTTTAAAACAAAAGACTCAGATGTTTAGATGGTGGATACATTTATATCTGATAAGATTTCTGAAATGATGAAGGTAAATTATTTTATCTCTAAGGAAAAGGTGTTGGAGCTGAAGATGGTGGACAGATTCATTTCTGAGGAGGGTTCAGCGATGAACAAGGTGAATTATTTTATCTTTAAAAAGAAGGAATCAGAACTTTAGATGGTTGATTAAGTTATATCTGATGATGTTACTGAAATGATTAAGGGGTTGTTTCCAATATCCAGCCTTTTCACATGTGCACAAACCCTACTCTTTGGCGGTGGGGTCTTGTGTACGCTTAAATGATGACCTGCTGTATACGGCCTGTATTTTTAGCACATTTTGCTGTTCTCCTGCTTAGCAAACTTGTTGACAGAGAGGCGGTAACAGTGTTGCCAAATTTGCTTATTATAAACTGTTTTTCATTTCTTTCTAAAGCTACTTGTAAATTTTGTGAGTCACAGGTGGTTTTGTTTTGGCTTTGTTTCTGAACATGAGGTTACTTATTTGGGCTTGGCTTTGTACCCAACAGAACTCCTTTAGCTAGCTATCGCGCTACGCAACAAGAGACCTGCTTGTGCTACTGCTGCGTTACAGACAGCAGCCGGCTCAATATCTGTCCGCACACACACCTTGCCCCGAAGTGTTTCTGAACCGTGCGTTTCTGACTGTGCTTTGTTTTTGCCTTGCTTCCCTGCCCTTCCCGCAGAGCCCAGGGCTATTGGCAGTGGCCAGCTTTCAGAACGTGTATCCGTGCACTTAATGTTCTTCCTACACGTTGCAAACGGTCCCGCATAAAGTCAGTAGGAGATTGGTTATTTTGTCTTATTTTGATACATTTTTACAACACATAACAGCTCTGAAAACATGTTGCGCTAACGGCTGGCGTTCCCTTAGGGTGCGTTCACACCAAACACAAACAAGGCTAATTTTTCGCCTTGATTGCCTGCTGTTGGTCGCTTGACATTTCTCCTCTCTCTCGCAAACAATCCGCACAGAAAACGAAGCCAATTTCACCCACGCTTGCTTCACTGGGTCATCAAATAGGAGGAGCATCTATACGTTAGTCGGTTTCTCCTGTCAGTAACACTCACCGTGGTGGACATGGATTTTACCGAGCAAGTCACGGTGCTGTATCTGATGTGTCCAAAACCCTTTGGTTTCTAGGTGATTGGTCCGTTTGAGCAATGGGATGTTTGACTAGTCCACAGTTTTAAATAAACACTGCATGAATTTGAACAAGACAAGCCATAAATAACAACAACCAACCGAGATGATGATGCCAAACATAATATTTATCCCTCTGTTTGAACAAAGTACTGATATAAAGTTTTCAACCCAATCAATATATGTTGTTCATAGTAAAATATTCAAATGTTGAGTTTGCATGTGGACTTTGCTCTCTAAATATATATATTGTATTCCTTTTTTGCAAAATGTGCTAACAACAATTTTATCAAACAATAGGTTGAATATCTCAGTTATACTAAATTGGGGCTTGCCAAAATCAGCCTTTATATGTACGCTTGTGGGGAGGGGGTTAAAAAAAAGGATGTTTGTAAACTTGTGAAAATATCTAGGATTTTGAACAACCCCTAAGGTAAATTATTTTATCTCTAAGGAAAGGGAGTCGGGGTTGAAAATGGTGGAAAAATTCATCCCTGAGGAGCATTCAGAGATGAACAAGGTAAATGATTTTATCTTTAAAACTAAAGACTCAGATGTTTAGATGGTGGATACATTTATATCTGATGAGATTTCTGAAATGATGAAGGTAAATTATTTTATCTCTATGCAAAAGGAGTCAGAGCTGAAGATGGTGGACAGATTCATCTCTAAGGAGGTTTTAGAAGTGAGCAAGGTAAAGAAATGTATCTTTAAAAAGAAGGAATCAGATCTTTAGAGGGTGGATGAATTTGTATATGAGGAGATTTCTGAAATGATGAAGGTAAATTATTTTATCTCTAAGGAAAAGGAGTCAGAGCTCAAGATGGTGAACAAATTCATCACTGAGGAACCATCAGAGGGCAAGGAGATCAAAAAGATCATCTCTAAACACCAACAATTAGAGACCCAAGATATCTCAGAGGATATCATTGAACCCAGTAACAATCAAGGATTGAATGGCAGAGCTGTTTCAGTAACCACAGCAAAACAGCAGAACAAAGGAGTTGGAGTGAGAATCAAAACGTTCTTTCAAAAATACAGTCAGCGACGATACAAGAGAGTTGTACCACAGCAGCCACTGGCTGTTAAAGAGGAACCCAGTGAGGAGGAGACGGATGTTGCAGGGCTGAAAAAATCAGTGTCTGAGAAGCAGATTCTTCAAGGAGTCAATAGAAAGGGACAAGAGCTTAAGCCGGGACCAGAGGTTACCACACTGGATGTTGAGCCAGCACCATTGGCTTCAGGCTCAGAGAAGGAAGAGCGGCAGTCATCCATCAGCCTGCTCATTAATGCACTTGTTATGCAGGCAGTAACTAAATCGGTGATAAGCTGCAACTACAAAGACGTTCAAGCTATCATCAAGAGGCTTTCTGAGAAGCTCTGTGCTGAGGTGGAGGGAGAGGATTTGAAGGAGATCCAAAAGAGTCTGAAGAAACTCAGTGTTTTCATCTTGAGAGCGGTCTCTGAAAGGACTGGCTGGTCACAGGCCGACCTTTATGTGTTGCTAGATTTAAAGGACTCAAACGTAGAGAAGGCAACGCTTTCTCTTTGTAGAGAGAAAATACTGAAGACAGCAGAGAAACCCATCCTCAAAAGGGTTTGCTCTTCTATTGGCAAAGCCCTCTCCAAGCCCTTTAAAAAGTTCTGAGGGCCACCTGAAGTGGTCCGGTTAAAACGCTGGATTATTTGCACAACCTGCAAAAAATTTTGGAGATAATCAACACGGCTACATTCACTGACAAATCTTTTCATCCAATCTTCACCAAGTCAGCACCCAATAGTCATGGTCTGAATCGGACATTATTTCATCCACAGGCAGATAGATGAATGATGGGTGTCAAAAATGTTGACTTCCAGGAGGTCGCTACGTCAGAAAGGGCCACCAGAGAGCATGAGTGGTGGCACGGTGAGTGAAGCAGTGGTGTCACAGGCAGCTACCGGAGCGTCCAGCAGTCAGTCGGAGCAGCAGGTGAAGGTCAGTGAACACAGAGTTTGTCTCGCAGGCTCCTTAGACAGCATCATCAGCACTTGATGGAGTTGGACAGGGTTTGTGTTGTAGGTTCATGTGAAGGTGGGTTGTAGAGATGCATTAACCTAGCTCATGGAGCAGTCAGATGTCCTGGTGAACAAATGATGGAACCAGACATCTGTAAGCCCCTCATGCTACGTATTTAGGCTGTTTGGCAGTTTTTCTGTTACCATTAGTGTGTATGCAGCCCATGTGGGGCATACAGATGTGGGGTTCCTCCATTGATCTGTATCTGTATACCCCACATACTAGGTAATGAGTCTGGGTTGGTGTTTTGTGCTATTGCCTGATATGTGGAGCTTACTCTTATCATGGTTTTCTATGCTGGGACAAAAGATCTGTATGCCCCACATGGCAGGCAATGAGCCAGGGTGAGCATTTAATGTTCTTGCCAGGCATGTGGGGCTTACAGATGTCATGTTGCTCCATTTGCCACCATGATATCTGTATGGCCTCATGCTAGGGAATGAGTCTGAGTGGGTGTTTCAAGCTGTTGTCTGGCATTTGCGACGTACAGTTGTCATGGTTAGTAATGCTAGAACCAGAAATCTATATGTGCCATGTGCCAGACAATGAGCCTGAGTAAGCGTTTTGTGTTGTTGCCTGGTATGTGTGGATAGACAGATGTTATTTTCGCACAGTATTGCATCAACATATTTGCACACCCCTCAAAACAGACAATGAGCCTGGGTGGGCGTCTCATGCCATTGACTGGCATGTGGGGCTTACAGATGTCATGTTGCTCCATTTGCCACCATGATATCTGTATGGCCTCATGCTAGGGAATGAGTCTGAGTGGGTGTTTCAAGCTGTTGTCTGGCATTTGCGACGTACAGTTGTCATGGTTAGTAATGCTAGAACCAGAAATCTATATGTGCCATGTGCCAGACAATGAGCCTGAGTAAGCGTTTTGTGTTGTTGCCTGGTATGTGTGGATAGACAGATGTTATTTTCACACAGTATTGCATCAACATATTTGCACACCCCTCAAAACAGACAATGAGCCTGGGTGGGCGTCTCATGCCATTGACTGGCATGTGGGGTGTACAGATGTCATTGTGGCCCAGATGTATGTACACCCCAAAGGTCAGGCCAGGAAACTGGGTGGGAAATTTTTGCCATTTCCCAGCATGTGGGGAAGTACAGTTGATAAGGGTACATATGTTGGAACCAAACAACGAGCCTGGGTCTCTGTTTTGTGCCATTGCCCGGCACATGGGCCATAGAGATTTTATTGTCATCCAATATTTGATCCAGACATATGTAAGCCCCACATGTCATGGAATGAGACTCAGTGGCTGTCTCCTGCCATTCCCTGGCATATGGGAAATACATAGGTTTGGTTCCAACATTGCTCATCACGACATTTTACACCCCATTTCGACAGTGCCATTGTCTGGTATGTGGGGCATACAGATGTCATTAGCTAAGTTTACATGGACAAAAGTAATGGGACAAAACAGCCGATCGGAATAAAAAAGTGTCATATAAACAAGCCAATTGGAATAAAATGATCGAATTAAGCTAGGTCGAAATGAAATTGCATACCAAATGTGAGGGGTGGTTTATGCTGATTGATATGTGATTGAATGTGGCAAACTGACCGTATTGCGATCGACGTAAACGTGATGTATTTCAATGTTAGCGAGTGGCGGAAATACGTCGGGGCTCCTGATACAACCTTTCTGTTCGAAAAATAAAATGGCTCAGAATTATCGCTTACTCAGTAACGTTTCCACCGTAATTAGAACATCGTGCAAGTCCATTCTTGGAGCTCTGAAGACAAACAAAAATGTATAATTCTGGTTTGTTTACTATTTTTGTAGTTTAGCAAAGACAGAAGTACTTCTTCTGTTTTTTGGGGGGGAATTTGAGAACTGCGTATGTCAGAGTGGTTATATTCTGAATATAGCCAGGTGCATATGCAGTCACATTATGATTCGATTAATTAATTGTGTGCCCATATAAATGGAATAATCCGAATACATTTCAATCCAATTATGACATTTTTGTGCATGTAAACATAGCTATCGTGGACTAATGTTGGATTCAGATGTCTGTACTCCCCGCATGTCAGGGATTGCGACTGGGTGGGCATTCTGTGCCACTGCTTGGCATGTAGAAAATTTAGATGTCTGGTTCAAACATTGTTTACCATGACATCGTTTGCCTCACATTAGGGAATTAGGTTTCATGGGTGTTCTGTGTCATTGTCTGTCAAGTGGACAATACAGTTGTCATGGTTAATAATGTTGGAATCAGAGATCTATAAGCCCCACCTGCAGGACATTGAGCCCAGGTTGGTGTTATATGCCATTTCTTGGCATGTGAGGAGAATGGATGTTAATTGTGGTCCAATATTGGATCCAGACATCTGTACTCCCTACATCCCAAGGAACAGGACTTGGTGGGCATTTTTTGCCATTACCTTGCATGTGGGGAATATAGATGTTTGGTTCCAACATTGTTTACCATGACATCATTATACCCCACATGTTAAGTAATGAGCCTGGGTGAGTGTTTCATGCCATTACCTGGCATGTGGGGCATGCAGATGTCTGGTGGTCCCATCTTTGGTCACTGTGACATCTGTATGCCTCATTAGCCAGGTTAATGGATTTCTACAACCTGCTCCATGCATGCATGCAATACAACTGTGTCCAACTCCACCACCTGCTAGTGGTGCTGTCTGATGCGTCTACGAGTCATTCTCTGTGTCTGCTGACCTTCGCTCACTGTTCCAGCTGACTCCCGGACACACCGGTAACTACCTGTGACACCATCACCTCACTCATATTGTCATCACTTATGCCCTTTGAGGGCTTATCTGGACTTAGCGGCTTCCTGTATGATTCATTTTGACACCTGCCTGTTGTCTGCCTGTGGAGGAGAATAAAACCAAACTGGACCATTTCTACTGGGTGCTGACTTGGTGATTCTGTTTTTTGGTCAGTGGATGTAGCTGTGATTGATTTAAACTGCCATTGCTGGTATCCTCCATGTGCCCATGTGTTTCAGGGCCTCGTTGTAGCAAATGGATCAATGATTACAAAACTAAAATCCAGCCATAACCTTACAATTACCTTCCTGCCTGAGGTAATTGAAAAAAAAAAAAAAACTAACACTTATGATTCCTAGAAAATGCCTATTGACTACTGGATATTGACCCCTGCTCATGAAATCCTTAGACTGGAGGATTTTTTTAAGTAGCTCTCCTATTCAGGAGTCAGTACAGCAAGCCAGTACAACTTTCATTTATACTTGACATATCTTACGCCATATGCCTTTCCTGCCACAAGTGGAGTTCAAGCCCAAGTCTGGGACATTTTCAGAATCACCAAACTGTTCCTCTGGAGACCCTTATTGTACAAGTCCTCCTCTATAATGCATAGTCAATCACCTCCAAGTGCACCCATCCAACCTTCCACCAATCCACAACTCCAACTTGGAAAAGATGGAAAGAAGGAAACAATCACCAACTCCACCAAACACCAATCGTGTGCTGCCCTCAGCCTCTGTGGATATCATCGCCTCATCTGCAACAGTAAGACATCTTCACCACTCCTTTTACAACACATTCTCAAATCATTTCAGTTTCAGATACTAATCCCATTACCTCTCCTCCAGGATACTGATAAGAATCATTCACTCCACCAATTTCCTGCCAACGTCATTCTCTAAGGATATCCTCCCCTCCTCTGCACCAGTAAGACACCATCACCCCTTCTTGTACACCACATTCTCAACCCATTTCAGTTTCAGATACTAACCCACCTGTCTCACCTTAAACAGGACTCGGTTTCCTGAGGGAGACTTCAGATGTTCTGCTCACACAAGTGGTAATCAGATGCTACTCTTCTGTCTATCATAGATTTCTTGAATTCTTACATTTCGTGTTGCTGACCCTCCGTTAGAGAAATCTGTTTTCTTTGTCGATGCTCAGACATTGGATTCCAACGTATTGTTATTCATTCCCTGTGTCTTTTTTCAGAACTCTCCTTAAGAACCTCTACACCGCTCCTCTGTCTGCTCTCCTGGCTCAAGTGCTCCTCGACGATAATTCATCGCTCTCACACCTGCCAGTCCACCCTCCAACCTTTTGCCGAGCCACAACTTCCACTAGGAAAAGGACCGAAGGAGACAATAATTAACTCCACCAATCTCCTGACCAACCTCAGCCTCAGTGGATATCCTCACCTCCTCTGCACCAGTACGACACTGTCTCCCCTCCTTCTACAACCTGTTCTCTACCCATTTCAGTTTCAGATACTAACCCACCTATGTCTCACCTTAAACAGGACTCGATTTCCTGAGGGAGACTTCAGATGTTCTGCTCACACAAGTGGTAATCAGATTCTACTCTTCTGTCTATCATAGATTTCTTGAATTCTTATATTTCGTGTTGCTGACCCTCCGTTAGAGAAATCTGTTTTCGTTGTCGATGCTCAGACATTGGATTCCAACGTATTGTTATTCCTTCCCTGTGTCTTTTTTCAGAACTCTCCTTAAGAACCTCTACACCGCTCCTCTGTCTGCTCTCCTGGCTCAAGTGCTCCTGGATAATTAATCGCTCTCTCACCTGCCAGTCCACCCTCCAACCTTTTGCCGATCCAAAACTTCCACTAGAATAAGAAGGACCGAAGGAGACAATAATTAACTCCACCAATCTCCTGACCAACCTCAACCTCAGTGGATATCCTCACCTCCTCTGCACCAGTACGACACTGTCTCCCCTCCTTCTACAACCTGTTCTCTACCCATTTCAGTTTCAGATACTAACCCACCTATGTCTCACCTTAAACAGGACTCGGTTTCCTGAGGGAGACTTCAGATGTTCCGCTCACACAAGTGGTAATCAGATGCTACTCTTCTGTGTATCATAGGTTTCTTGAATTCTTATATTTCGTGTTGCTGACCCTCCGTTAGAGAAATCTGTTTTCTTTGTCGATGCTCAGACATTGGATTCCAACGTATTGTTATTCCTTCCCTGTGTCTTTTTTCAGAACTCTCCTTAAGAACCTCTACACCGCTCCTCTGTCTGCTCTCCTGGCTCAAGTGCTCCTGGATAATTAATCGCTCTCTCACCTGCCAGTCCACCCTCCAACCTTTTGCCGATCCAAAACTTCCACTAGAATAAGAAGGACCGAAGGAGACAATAATTAACTCCACCAATCTCCTGACCAACCTCAGCCTCAGTGGATATCCTCACCTCCTCTGCACCAGTACGACACTGTCTCCCCTCCTTCTAAAACCTGTTCTCTACCCATTTCAGTTTCAGATACTAACCCACCTATGTCTCACCTTAAACAGGACTCGGTTTCCTGAGGGAGACTTCAGATGTTCCGCTCACACAAGTGGTAATCAGATGCTACTCTTCTGTCTATCATAGATTTCTTGAATTCTTACATTTCGTGTTGCTGACCCTCCGTTAGAGAAATCTGTTTTCTTTGTCGATGCTCAGACATTGGATTCCAACGTATTGTTATTCATTCCCTGTGTCTTTTTTCAGAACTCTCCTTAAGAACCTCTACACCGCTCCTCTGTCTGCTCTCCTGGCTCAAGTGCTCCTGGATAATTAATCGCTCTCTCACCTGCCAGTCCACCCTCCAACCTTTTGCTGATCCAAAACTTCCACTAGAATAAGAAGGACCGAAGGAGACAATAATTAACTCCACCAATCTCCTGACCAACCTCAGCCTCAGTGGATATCCTCACCTCCTCTGCACCAGTACGACACTGTCTCCCCTCCTTCTACAACCTGTTCTCTACCCATTTCAGTTTCAGATACTAACCCACCTATGTCTCACCTTAAACAGGACTCGGTTTCCTGAGGGAGACTTCAGATGTTCTGCTCACACAAGTGGTAATCAGATGCTACTCTTCTGTGTATCATAGGTTTCTTGAATTCTTATATTTCGTGTTGCTGACCCTCCGTTAGAGAAATCTGTTTTCTTTGTCGATGCTCAGATATTGGATTCCAACGTATTGTTATTCCTTCCCTGTGTCTTTTTTCAGAACTCTCCTTAAGAACCTCTACACCGCTCCTCTGTCTGCTCTCCTGGCTCAAGTGCTCCTGGATAATTCATCGCTCTCACACCTGCCAGTCCACCCTCCAACCTTTTGCTGATCCAAAACTTCCACTAGAATAAGAAGGACCGAAGGAGACAATAATTAACTCCACCAATCTCCTGACCAACCTCAGCCTCAGTGGATATCCTCACCTCCTCTGCACCAGTACGACACTGTCTCCCCTCCTTCTACAACCTGTTCTCTACCCATTTCAGTTTCAGATACTAACCCACCTATGTCTCACCTTAAACAGGACTCGGTTTCCTGAGGGAGACTTCAGATGTTCCGCTCACACAAGTGGTAATCAGATGCTACTCTTCTGTCTATCATAGATTTCTTGAATTCTTATATTTCGTGTTGCTGACCCTCCGTTAGAGAAATCTGTTTTCGTTGTCGATGCTCAGACATTGGATTCCAACGTATTGTTATTCCTTCCCTGTGTCTTTTTTCAGAACTCTCCTTAAGAACCTCTACACCGCTCCTCTGTCTGCTCTCCTGGCTCAAGTGCTCCTGGATAATTAATCGCTCTCTCACCTGCCAGTCCACCCTCCAACCTTTTGCTGATCCAAAACTTCCACTAGAATAAGAAGGACCGAAGGAGACAATAATTAACTCCACCAATCTCCCGACCAACCTCAGCCTCAGTGGATATCCTCACCTCCTCTGCACCAGTACGACACTGTCTCCCCTCCTTCTACAACCTGTTCTCTACCCATTTCAGTTTCAGATACTAACCCACCTATGTCTCACCTTAAACAGGACTCGGTTTCCTGAGGGAGACTTCAGATGTTCCGCTCACACAAGTGGTAATCAGATGCTACTCTTCTGTCTATCATAGATTTCTTGAATTCTTATATTTCGTGTTGCTGACCCTCCGTTAGAGAAATCTGTTTTCTTTGTCGATGCTCAGACATTGGATTCCAACGTATTGTTATTCCTTCCCTGTGTCTTTTTTCAGAACTCTCCTTAAGAACCTCTACACCGCTCCTCTGTCTGCTCTCCTGGCTCAAGTGCTCCTGGATAATTAATCGCTCTCTCACCTGCCAGTCCACCCTCCAACCTTTTGCCGATCCAAAACTTCCACTAGAATAAGAAGGACCGAAGGAGACAATAATTAACTCCACCAATCTCCTGACCAACCTCAGCCTCAGTGGATATCCTCACCTCCTCTGCACCAGTACGACACTGTCTCCCCTCCTTCTACAACCTGTTCTCTACCCATTTCAGTTTCAGATACTAACCCACCTATGTCTCACCTTAAACAGGACTCGGTTTCCTGAGGGAGACTTCAGATGTTCCGCTCACACAAGTGGTAATCAAAATCTCTTCTTCTGTCTAGCTAAGATTGATGAAGTTCTTACATTTCCTTTTGCTGTTTCTCCTTAACATAAATTTGTTATCTTTGTAAATGCTCAGATATTGGACACCAACGTACTGTTTCTCATTCCTTCCGTCTGTTCTAAGAACTCTCCAAAAGACTCTACACACGATTCCTCTGGCCGCCTTCCAGGCATAAGTGCTCCATTATAACTCATCGCTCATTCACCTGCCTGCCCGATCTACAATTCTTACCGTGAAAAGACGGACAAAAGGACACAATCAGTAACTCCACTTATCACCAATCTGCAGCCAACCTCAGCCTCTGCATATATCCTCTCCTCCTCTGCACCAGTAAGAAACCATCACCCCTTCTTGTACACCACATTCTCAACCCAATTCAGTTTCAGATACTAACCCACCTATGTCTCACCTTAAACAGGACTCGGTTTCCTGAGGGAGACTTCAGATGTTCCGCTCACACAAGTGGTAATCAGATGCTACTCTTCTGTCTATCATAGATTTCTTGAATTCTTACATGTCGTGTTGCTGACCCTCCCTTAGAGAAATCTGTTTTCGTTGTCGATGCTCAGACATTGGATTCCAACGTATTGTTATTCATTCCCTGTGTCTTTTTTCAGAACTCTCCTTAAGAACCTCTACACCGCTCCTCTGTCTGCTCTCCTGGCTCAAGTGCTCCTGGATAATTCATCGCTCTCACACCTGCCAGTCCACCCTCCAACCTTTTGCTGATCCAAAACTTCCACTAGAATAAGAAGGACCGAAGGAGACAATAATTAACTCCACCAATCTCCTGACCAACCTCAGCCTCAGTGGATATCCTCACCTCCTCTGCACCAGTACGACACTGTCTCCCCTCCTTCTACAACCTGTTCTCTACCCATTTCAGTTTCAGATACTAACCCACCTATGTCTCACCTTAAACAGGACTCGGTTTCCTGAGGGAGACTTCAGATGTTCTGCTCACACAAGTGGTAATCAGATGCTACTCTTCTGTGTATCATAGGTTTCTTGAATTCTTATATTTCGTGTTGCTGACCCTCCGTTAGAGAAATCTGTTTTCGTTGTCGATGCTCAGACATTGGATTCCAACGTATTGTTATTCCTTCCCTGTGTCTTTTTTCAGAACTCTCCTTAAGAACCTCTACACCGCTCCTCTGTCTGCTCTCCTGGCTCAAGTGCTCCTGGATAATTCATCGCTCTCACACCTGCCAGTCCACCCTCCAACCTTTTGCTGATCCAAAACTTCCACTAGAATAAGAAGGACCGAAGGAGACAATAATTAACTCCACCAATCTCCTGACCAACCTCAGCCTCAGTGGATATCCTCACCTCCTCTGCACCAGTACGACACTGTCTCCCCTCCTTCTACAACCTGTTCTCTACCCATTTCAGTTTCAGATACTAACCCACCTATGTCTCACCTTAAACAGGACTCGGTTTCCTGAGGGAGACTTCAGATGTTCTGCTCACACAAGTGGTAATCAGATGCTACTCTTCTGTGTATCATAGGTTTCTTGAATTCTTATATTTCGTGTTGCTGACCCTCCGTTAGAGAAATCTGTTTTCGTTGTCGATGCTCAGACATTGGATTCCAACGTATTGTTATTCCTTCCCTGTGTCTTTTTTCAGAACTCTCCTTAAGAACCTCTACACCGCTCCTCTGTCTGCTCTCCTGGCTCAAGTGCTCCTGGATAATTAATCGCTCTCTCACCTGCCAGTCCACCCTCCAACCTTTTGCTGATCCAAAACTTCCACTAGAATAAGAAGGACCGAAGGAGACAATAATTAACTCCACCAATCTCCTGACCAACCTCAGCCTCAGTGGATATCCTCACCTCCTCTGCACCAGTACGACACTGTCTCCCCTCCTTCTACAACCTGTTCTCTACCCATTTCAGTTTCAGATACTAACCCACCTATGTCTCACCTTAAACAGGACTCGGTTTCCTGAGGGAGACTTCAGATGTTCCGCT
The DNA here is from genome assembly GCA_037039145.1 of Fundulus diaphanus. Classification (NCBI taxonomy): domain Eukaryota; kingdom Metazoa; phylum Chordata; class Actinopteri; order Cyprinodontiformes; family Fundulidae; genus Fundulus; species Fundulus diaphanus. The sequence continues at coordinate 38,667,691 of CM073128.1, forward strand.
CACACAAGTGGTAATCAGATGCTACTCTTCTGTCTATCATAGATTTCTTGAATTCTTATATTTCGTGTTGCTGACCCTCCGTTAGAGAAATCTGTTTTCGTTGTCGATGCTCAGACATTGGATTCCAACGTATTGTTATTCCTTCCCTGTGTCTTTTTTCAGAACTCTCCTTAAGAACCTCTACACCGCTCCTCTGTCTGCTCTCCTGGCTCAAGTGCTCCTGGATAATTCATCGCTCTCACACCTGCCAGTCCACCCTCCAACCTTTTGCCGAGCCACAACTTCCACTAGGAAAAGGACCGAAGGAGACAATAATTAACTCCACCAATCTCCTGACCAACCTCAGCCTCAGTGGATATCCTCACCTCCTCTGCACCAGTACGACACTGTCTCCCCTCCTTCTACAACCTGTTCTCTACCCATTTCAGTTTCAGATACTAACCCACCTATGTCTCACCTTAAACAGGACTCGGTTTCCTGAGGGAGACTTCAGATGTTCCGCTCACACAAGTGGTAATCAAAATCTCTTCTTCTGTCTAGCTAAGATTGATGAAGTTCTTACATTTCCTTTTGCTGTTTCTCCTTAACATAAATTTGTTATCTTTGTAAATGCTCAGATATTGGACACCAACGTACTGTTTCTCATTCCTTCCGTCTGTTCTAAGAACTCTCCAAAAGACTCTACACACGATTCCTCTGGCCGCCTTCCAGGCATAAGTGCTCCATTATAACTCATCGCTCATTCACCTGCCTGCCCGATCTACAATTCTTACCGTGAAAAGACGGACAAAAGGACACAATCAGTAACTCCACTTATCACCAATCTGCAGCCAACCTCAGCCTCTGCATATATCCTCTCCTCCTCTGCACCAGTAAGAAACCATCACCCCTTCTTGTACACCACATTCTCAACCCAATTCAGTTTCAGATACTAACCCACCTATGTCTCACCTTAAACAGGACTCGGTTTCCTGAGGGAGACTTCAGATGTTCCGCTCACACAAGTGGTAATCAGATGCTACTCTTCTGTCTATCATAGATTTCTTGAATTCTTACATGTCGTGTTGCTGACCCTCCCTTAGAGAAATCTGTTTTCGTTGTCGATGCTCAGACATTGGATTCCAACGTATTGTTATTCCTTCCCTGTGTCTTTTTTCAGAACTCTCCTTAAGAACCTCTACACCGCTCCTCTGTCTGCTCTCCTGGCTCAAGTGCTCCTGGATAATTAATCGCTCTCTCACCTGCCAGTCCACCCTCCAACCTTTTGCCGATCCAAAACTTCCACTAGAATAAGAAGGACCGAAGGAGACAATAATTAACTCCACCAATCTCCTGACCAACCTCAGCCTCAGTGGATATCCTCACCTCCTCTGCACCAGTACGACACTGTCTCCCCTCCTTCTACAACCTGTTCTCTACCCATTTCAGTTTCAGATACTAACCCACCTATGTCTCACCTTAAACAGGACTCGGTTTCCTGAGGAAGACTTCAGATGTTCCGCTCACACAAGTGGTAATCAAAATCTCTTCTTCTGTCTAGCTAAGATTGATGAAGTTCTCTTTCAACATTCGTTTCGGTATCTCACTATGGGACACGACCCCAGCGCTGTCCCCCAGAAGCTCTATTACACTACGCCAGTCCTGACTGGCCAGCAAAAGTGACGTCGGCTCCAGGAGGAGGTGCTTCCTACCTCTATAAAAGCTGACGTCACGCAAGCGATCTTCAGTCTAACACCTCTTCTCGCTCCCAGAAGCAACTCTCAGACAGCTAATACGGTACTATTGAGCTAGCTTAACTGTTCACAGAGCGAGCTAACACGCCGAACGCTTCTCAATAGCTGTGCTTGGTTGTACTGAGTTCTTCTACCGCTGGTCTGTCACCAAACAGCAGCAGCTGCAGCTAGTCTCCAAACTAACTGCGCCCCTTTTGCTTTGGTTTTAAACGAAGCTAATAGTCGCGAAGCTTGGACCTGTACTCACCATGGACAGAACCAAACTACCGGCTAGAGCATGCACATGTGGCAACCTCATTGCTGGGGCAGATACACATTCTGTCTGCGCTTCGTGTCTTGGGCCGCAACATGCCCAAGACGGGTTAGCGTCGCCAGCGAGCTGCGAACACTGTGCACGGCTCTCCGTTAAAACTCGTCGGCGCAGGCTAGCACGCCAAGCTAGCTTGTCAGAGGCGGACCCTGTGCTGGGGGTATCCAATCCCCCCGCACCAGTTCTTGCCGTGACCGATGAGGGAGAGCCCCTGTTAACTCAAGTCAGTTGGGGCGACCAGCTTGATGCTGTCGCACCACTTCTGGATATGGAGGAAGACGAAGCCGACCCCCCGGCGTTCAGTAATTTTGCTGGTGCAGAATATGACTCCGAGGTGGAATCCGTTAGTCTCGGGTCGGATGACTACGAGCAGGACGGCGAAGCATTCACCATCCCGTCGGCTGCAAAGCCAACGGAAGCTGGTGAAGCCCACTGCAGCGGCCCCCCAAACCCGACTGCATCGGATTTGCACGATGTCTGCAGAAGAGCAGCTGCAAAGCTGGGCATTGAATGGCCGGAAACCCCGGCCGAGACCACCACGTCTCGGTATGAGGGGAAAAGGCTTCCAAAAGCCAAATCTTCCGCCAGACAACTGCTACCGGTTTTCCCAGAGTGCCTTGAGGAAGCAACCCGGTCCTGGACTAACCCGCTCACCGCCAAGAACCCCGTTCTGGGAGGGTCGGCGCTGGACTGGACCGACATGGAAGACAGCGGTTTCCTCCGTCTGCCCCCTGTTGAACCTCAGCTGGCATCCCACCTGCACCCCTCGCAGAAATCGACCATGACAGCGGCAGGACCAACCCTCCCGTTCAAGGCCGATTCGTTTCAGTCAGCTTTAAACGAAAAAAGCTACAAAGCAGTAGCAACATCGGTTAAAGCCCTGAACGCCTCATCACTTCTCCTCGCTTATCAAGCAGAACTACAGGAGCAGATGACGGGTGCACCGACCGCAGATCTGTGGGACGAGTTGTGCGTGGTGACAGACCTCTGCCTGCGTCTCCATAGAAACGCTGTCCAGGCATCAGGGAGAGCGATGGCTCTGATGGTCACTCAAGAGAGAGCCAGATGGTTGAATCTGTCTAGTCTGTCTCAAAGAGAAAAGAATCACCTCCTCGACACTCCGGTGGACCCGAAGGTTTTTTCGGCCCCACCGTTGCAGCGATGCAAAAACGTTGCGAGGAGAAGAAGAGAGAAGGTGAAGCGCTGCAACTCTGCCTGCCCAGAAGAGCGCAGCCTCCTCCCCCCGCGGCACCTCGTCAGACGTTTGCTCAGGCGGCGGCTCGACCGGTCTACCGCATCCCTAAGCGCCAACCTCAGCCGCAACCACCGGACCACAGCCAGGGAAAGCAGACCGAGCTCAAAGGTGCATGGGGACGAAAGCCCTTTGCGCCACCGGTGACTTCGGGAACCAAACCCCCGGCCACCGCGAGCGCGAAGAAAAAGAGGCGGGCTACCTAGGAAGCTAGCCTCGGGATGGGAGAGCGGGCACTGCCAGACACCTGCTCCCCTCCCACCGGGAAACGTTCTGTCCCAGTTCGAGTTTGCGAAGCCACGTTCAGGGCAAGTCAAACGGCCTGCAGAGCCAGCGTTGGAGCTCACAGTTCAGAGCCGAACCAAGTGGAGAAAACTCACGCACAGCCAGAGCTCAGTGGAGCCAGAGCAGTTGCTAGAAAGCACACACCAGTGCACAAACACACGCCAGTGTTTGAAAACACAAATATCTCCCTTCATAACAAACTCAATAAAATTGTTACCAGGCGCGCAACCAGGTCAAGTGCCGAGGGCGCAGCCAAAACAAAAAAACATAAAAATGTCAGAAATGACATTGGGACAGAACGGGGCCGTGCAGCTGCACATGAGGCCAACAGGGGGAGCTCTGGCCCCACCTTTGGCATACTCGGCAGCTCTCTCTATGGAAGAGGGAGCGGACCGAGAGCAGCACCAGCTTGCTCAACCAGCACTGAACAGTGCTCACACGGAAGCACTTCCCAGCCCTCTAACGAGAAAAATCCAGCTGTGGCGAGCGTGCGGGGCATCAGATTGGGTGCTAAAGACCGTATCCAGAGGATACAAGCTCCAGTTTGTAACAGCCCCTCCCTGGTTCAAAGGCATAATACAGTCATATGCGCGGGGAGAACACGCACGCATTCTGCAAGAGGAGATAATATCTCTGCAGAACAAAAACGCAATTCGGCTGGTCCCGCAGGAGCAAAGCAGAGACGGCTTTTACTCCAGATATTTTCTCGTACCGAAAAAAGGCGGGGGGCTGCGACCGATTTTAGATCTGCGAGCGCTGAACGCATATCTGAGGCAGTATACGTTCAGGATGCTGACACACGCAGCTCTATTAAGGTTTGTGCGTCGAGGAGATTGGTTCATCTCCAGAGACTTGAAAGACGCATATTTTCACATCCCTATATATCCCCCTCACAGAAAGTACCTCAGATTTGCCTTCCAGGGGAAGACGTACGAATATCTCGTACTTCCCTTTGGCCTGTCACTGAGCCCGCGCGTGTTTGTGAAATGCACCGAGGCGGCAGTCGCACCTCTGAGGGAAAAGGGAATACGTCTGGCTATGTATATAGACGACTGGCTGATCGCAGCTCAGTCTCCAGGGGAACTTATGACGCACGCCGAGATGCTGATATCACATCTGGCGGCTCTGGGTTTCACAATAAACTGGGAGAAGAGTATCCTAACCCCAGTACAAACAATAACCTTCATTGGGATGTCCCTAAATTCAGAGGAATTCAGAGCACGCCTCTCAGCAGAACGATTGAAAGCTTTCCAGACTTGTCTGGCAGCTTTTCGCAGAGGCGCGCTCGTGAAATTCAGACTGTGCCACAGACTGCTGGGTCTGATGGCATCAGCACTATCGGTCATCACACTCGGCCGTCTGCACATGCGACCGTTTCAACGGTGGGTGGCATCGCTCAATTTGAGCCCAACACGCCATGCCCACCGGAAGGTGATCGTTTATGGGACATGCACACTCGCTCTGAGTCCGTGGAAACACCCCACATTCCTGAACGCTGGTGTCGCCATGGGAACCATCCTAACACGGAAGGTTGTGACCACGGACGCCTCGTTGACTGGCTGGGGAGCCACACACGAGGGCATGATGGTAAACGGTGTCTGGAGCTCACAAACACGGACAGCTCACATAAACTGTCTGGAGCTCCTAGCTGTTATACTGGCTCTGAGACATTTTCTGCCCTTTATCACAGGGCACCATGTTTTGGTCAGAACAGACAATACAACGGTGGTTGCGTACATCAACAGGCAAGGAGGCCTGCGCTCACATCACTTACACATGCTGGCACACAGACTGATAGTCTGGACCAGCTCACGCCTTCTGTCACTGAGAGCCACTCATGTGCCAGGTGTGATGAACAGGGGTGCAGACCTGCTGTCAAGGGGCAGCCCCCGCTTCAAGGAGTGGAGACTCCACAGCGAGGCCATAACCCTAATATGGCAGCGCTACGGTCAGGCGGAGGTGGACCTCTTTGCATCAGAGGAGAACACTCAGTGTCCGAGGTTTTTCTCCCTGACCGAGGAGGGCGCTCCGCTGGGGCTGGATGCTCTAGCACACGAGTGGCCTCCGGTGCTCTTGTATGCTTTTCCACCGCTGGAACTGATTATTCCTACCCTCGCCAGGGTGCGAGAGAGGAAACATTCGCTCATCCTGGTAGCTCCCCGCTGGCTGGGGAAGCACTGGTTGGCAGAGATTTTCCAGCTACTGCAGGGCGAGCCATGGCAGCTCCCCCTCCGCAGAGATCTGCTAACGCAGGCGCGCGGAGAGATATTTCATCCTCACCCAGAACGCCTGGCTCTATGGGCCTGGCCTGTGAGAGGCTAAATTTGGCAGCCGGCGGGCTCCCCCAGAACGTCATTGACACAATTCAGAGCGCAAGAGCAGTCTCAACTCGTAGCGCATATGAGGGAAAATGGCGTGCTTTTGAGAGTTGGTGCGAAAACAACATGCTCAGAGCAATGCAGAGCCCTGTGTCAGTTATTCTGACATTTTTACAAGAGCTGCTGGACAAAGGCTTGGCCTTTTCCACTGTCAAAGTCTATTTGGCAGCTATTTCGGCTTGCCATGTAGGTTTTGGAGACAAAACAGTGGGACAACATCCTCTGGTGTGCCAGTTCATGAAGGGTGCACGACGGCTCCGGCCAGTGTCCAAAAGCCTCACCCCTTCATGGGATTTGCCGACGGTGCTTGATGCTTTGTCACATGCACCTTTCGAACCTTTGGAGCAGGCTGAGCTTAAAGTGCTTTCATTTAAGACAGCTTTGCTAGTCGCATTGGTTTCTGCCAAGCGTGTTAGCGACATTCAAGCTTTTTCAGTAAACCCTTCCTGCATGCGGTTTACTGAACGAAATCTTAAGGTTTCACTGAAACCCAATCCGGCCTATATGCCAAAAGTCTTTAACCCGACTCTACAATGTCGTCCTTTGGAGCTGATGGCTTTCTGCCCTCCACCATTCTCCTCTCAGGAGCAGGAACGGCTGCATACGCTCTGTCCTGTGCGAGCTCTTCAGATCTATGTGGAGAAAACAGCCAGTTTTCGCAAATCTGAGCAGCTGTTTGTGTCATGGGCTTTACCACATAAAGGGAAGCCCCTAACTAAGCAGCGCCTTTCCCATTGGATAGTCGGAGCTATAACTATGGCCTATCAGAGTAAAGGCCTGACACCCCCTGCAGGTCTGCGAGCCCATTCTACTCGTGGCATGGCCTCATCCTGGGCACTGTTTCAGGGCATACCTTTGGAGGACGTATGTGATGCTGCCAGCTGGGCAACCCCTCACACCTTCACTAGATTCTATAGACTGGATGTCACGGCACCAACTCTGGCTCACGCGGTTCTGGGTGTGGGATCCACATTTAAATGACTGCAGCATTCTTTTGGTCTTCGAGTAAGCTTATCTGGCAATACGGGAGTCGCCATATCCCATAGTGAGATACCGAAACGAATGTTGAAAGAGAACTTTAGGTTAAGGAATTAACCCCGGTTCTCTGAAACATGAGTGAGGTATCTCACCAGATCACCCTCCTTGCCTGGAGCGAGGAAGAGGTGTGCTTATGAGACTGAAGATCGCTTGCGTGACGTCAGCTTTTATAGAGGGAGGAAGCACCTCCTCCTGGAGCCGACGTCACTTTTGCTGGCCAGTCAGGACTGGCGTAGTGTAATAGAGCTTCTGGGGGACAGCGCTGGGGTCGTGTCCCATAGTGAGATACTTCACTCATGTTTCAGAGAACCGGGGTTAATTCCTTAACCTAAAGTTCTTACATTTCCTTTTGCTGTTTCTCCTTAACATAAATTTGTTATCTTTGTAAATGCTCAGATATTGGACACCAACGTACTGTTTCTCATTCCTTCCGTCTGTTCTAAGAACTCTCCAAAAGACTCTACACACGATTCCTCTGGCCGCCTTCCAGGCATAAGTGCTCCATTATAACTCATCGCTCATTCACCTGCCTGCCCGATCTACAATTCTTACCGTGAAAAGACGGACAAAAGGACACAATCAGTAACTCCACTTATCACCAATCTGCAGCCAACCTCAGCCTCTGCATATATCCTCTCCTCCTCTGCACCAGTAAGAAACCATCACCCCTTCTTGTACACCACATTCTCAACCCAATTCAGTTTCAGATACTAACCCACCTATGTCTCAACTTAAACAGGACTCGGTTTCCTGAGGGAGACTTCAGATGTTCCGCTCACACAAGTGGTAATCAGATGCTACTCTTCTGTCTATCATAGATTTCTTGAATTCTTACATTTCGTGTTGCTGACCCTCCCTTAGAGAAATCTGTTTTCTTTGTCGATGCTCAGATATTGGATTCCAACGTATTGTTATTCATTCCCTGTGTCTTTTTTCAGAACTCTCCTTAAGAACCTTTACACCGCTCCTCTGTCTGCTCTCCTGGCTCAAGTGCTCCTCGATAATTCATCGCTAGTTGTTACAGGTCCCCACCAGGGTGAGTGATATTGGTTCAGGGTGCAGTTGGTGATAAACCAAGGGTTTGGGAGATTTTTATTCCCTCATCATCGTGATCACAGTGATAAACTTGGGTTCTCCTTTAATCTTGTTCGTCCAATTTCCAGCTGTTTTCATTTTCTTTAGTTAGCTCTCTGACTGTACATGAGTTTTGAAAAATAGCGGTTTTCTTTAACCCTTTTCCTGACTAATTACGGTCACCCCCATCTTCATTTTACCAGAATGACATGTCCTCTGGTCTTTTCTAATTTGAACGGAGGCTAATTAAAACAGGTCTTTATTGCATGGACTTAATTTAAAAATCCTCAATTATTAAAGCAATCAATAGATAATCCTCCAGTAAAAATAAGTGAATGAATGAATGAATTAATTCATTAATTAATAACTCAAATATTTTTGAATGAAGTTAGATTTCTCTGAACTTTTGCAAGTGATGAAAAAATTATTTTGTTTGATGGATTCTTTTTTTTTAATCCATATTTCATATTGTTGAAGTGGCTGTGTTCAGGTTTGTTGCCGAGAATATAAACACAAGAGTGACACTTGTTTTTATAATATTGGGGAGGGAATACCCCACAATCCTTATATTCAAAAACTATTCATTAGATCTTCCCGTTCATGTATGGTGTGTTTATCTTCATCTGATTTGGGCTTTTTTCTGTCCAGGTATATGCCTGCAGCCCGGCACTGTGGGAGGCTTCGAGAGCGACTCCGTCCCCTTTGATGGTTCCTTGAACTCAGTGGATGGCATGTGCAACGGGCGCAGGGCTCGGGAAGATGCGTTTTTCGCTGTTTTTCACAGTGGTAATTGAGAATTTCTCATTCGTGGGAGGTGAAACACGCTGCTAAAATGTTGGCTAAAATGTTCCTTTGAGAGCACATGTGGCAGTGGATTCTTTTTATCGCTGTAGGCAGTAGATTTATTAACTTGTTTGTTACACAGAAGCTTGGATTAAATTTATAGAAAGACATATCTGTAAATATAAGGTATGGTGATAAAAATATGAGAGCGTCGTGCATCTTGCAGGATGGCAGGAGATGGATCTTTCTCCTCTGGCAGACCTCCCCCCGGCTACTCGACGTGACTTGATGGAGAAGCTCCAAGAAGCTCTGAGGGACAGAACCACCCTGTCCTACATGCAGAGCGCGGTGAGGGTCACACTAACCTGACGCACACCAACGAACCTCACACCTGTCAACTTTTGATTATTCCCCAAGGACTCACAGGAATGATTGTCGAATAAGTGACTTGCTAAGATTTTTACTGAGTGTTCTTTGAATCCAGTATCTAACTAAAAACTCTGAACTTTTCTTTCCCCCCAGCTGGAAGAGTCGTGCGATTATGAAACAGTGCAAGACCACATTGCGGATGAGGAGGACACAGTTACAAGAATCTCTACCACCATGGATCTGATGGAGACATGCCGTGTCTCTAGAGACGGCCCTCGTGGCGACCCTTCACTCCTAGACCTGGCTTACCTGCTGGTCTGTGCCATGGAAGGTGAGGGGGACCTCGGCACTCTAAAACATTCAGACTCTGAAATAAGCCAGTGCTGCCTTGAATGTTGTCTTAATTTCTAATCCTCTTGCGTGTTTTTGTCCATAGAGCTGCCCGATGAGACGCTGAACATTTTGAGCAACAGCCGACACGATTTTCTAGCAGCGTTTGATGTGCTGGTTGGTTGACTTCGTTTGCCTTAAATACATACTGATTTATTCTTAAGTGTTTTGGTTCTTTTAAATACAATAGGAACACAACTTCATTTGAATGCGAAAGATTTACAGGAATCTACGCACTTCATTTGCCCCATTGCCTCGAATAAATTCTTAAATTATACTCAGTTATGGTGCAACACTTATTGGCGCCCCTGCTGGTGAAGCGTTGTATAGCAGATCCCTTGTAGCAGCAGGACGACATTTAATCTTCTTCTATAACGTTTTTTGCCGGGTTAGAGCTTTAAGAATGTACAAAATCTCTAAATCAACCTCAGTCTATGTTCTCTTCTCTTCAGCTGACCCCACAGATTTAGGCCTGAGAAATCTGGTTGATTTTGTGTCTATTAGGCCATATGTTTTGGATCATTATCCTGTTTTTTTTTTTTTTTTTTACCTCTTGCAGACGTCTGTTAAACATTTCTTGAGTTTATATTAGCTAACTAACTAGCTCAACTAGTTTCTTCTCATACACTGCAGCTGCTTTTCATCTCAACAGATGCACAGGTTAAAGGCGAGCCGTGGGACTCTGCCCATCCAGTCGCTTCCTGCCCCGCTGCAGGACAACCAGGCCTTCCAGCAGGCGGAACAGCTGCCCGTCGGCGTGGCACTGAGGAGAGACGCTGAGCAGCTCCGGGTGGAGATGGAGAACACCCATGGGGTTCTCCCGATGCTCCTCGGCCTCAGCGCGCACGGACTGGCCTTGCTCTGCACTGGCTTGTGTTAGTTGCAGCGTCTGCATCTGCGTCTATATGCTTTCTTCATTGGGATTTATAGTGCTGCTTTCCTCATTGTGCACATTTATCCTGTATAAGCTTCCTGTATTTTGAAGGGAAAAAGAATGTTTAATGAAGTATTTAAACCATGTGCACTTAATGTTTTCTGTTTGCTTGTTTTTCGAGGCCCAGTGGGAGAATGAAGTTGCAGCTGGTGTGTGCAGAAGGGTGCAGCCGATATCAGAAAGCCTAAGAAGATAACTCGAAAAATGGTTCAAGGACGCATCCTGAAATCCTGGAAAAACAAGTTGTGCAACGGAGCTGCATCCAAGGAGGAGCCAAGGGTCATCGCACCATGCTGTCAACCAATAAATGAACTGTTACTATGCCCAAGATGTTGCCTTAGCTTATGATCAGACCAATAGGGTCTGTTTGGGCTCCCTTAAGGAGAACCCTTTTATACCGGGTGCGCCATTGTTAAAGCATCCTTTTGGGGGCTTGGTGTTAGAACTGAGCTCCATCAGGACCGTGCACGTTTAACTGTGCGGAATGTATTGCTTTGTTTAGAGTAGGAATAAAACGCTTTTTATTTTTCAAACTTATTCAGTTTCCAGTCTTTGATTTTTACCTTCACTTTCTCGCGCGGGGTAACACAAAATCTCCTCAACAATTTCATTCATTGACTGGGTCAATTGTTTTGTTTGACTCAGTTTTCAAATATGTGATATTTATGCAACATATAGATATTTTAATATTTAAGTAAATTGTTCATGCTGTTGTATGCTTTAAGGATTTGAACTTTGCACTCTTATTTGGTTGTGAGTTTAAAAAAACTTTCACAATCGGTTACACTTTACCATCAATCCAGTCATTTATGTGTGTTCACTAACTATTATATATAACTATTATCTTCAGTTATCAGTAAATCTTTGGAGAATTTCAGTATTTGGGTAAATACACACCAACTAAGCTAAAAGTTCTTCTTCTTCATCTTCTTCTTCTTCTTCTCCTCCTTCTTAGTTCAAACAGAATTTGAGAACTAATTGGTCTCCAACAAAACACAAAAGGTTGAAGCTTTAAACAGCTTATTATGATATGCTGAAGATTTTTACATTTAATTTTGGTGATTTTTTTTGTCTTGTTTTCCTACTCTTTATGAAAATACATTTATATTCATATTAAGCAGCAGAGCTATATATATATATATATATTTATATAAAACATTCCCTGAAATACTGGCATTAGACCATGAAAAGCTACACTATATTTAGTGTAATCTATTTTAGTTATTTCATGTACCATAAGCTACAGGCAGCCATGCCGTAATTTACTGTTTAGTGAAATATAACTTAATTGCTTGAAGACATATTTAAAGGTTTATTTTAATGCCACATTTAACACTGTTTTAATGTTTCTATTACCAAAACATTTTTTAAAGATGACAAAAAAAACCAAACCAAAGGGTTTTGGACACATCAGACACAGCACCGTGACTTGCTCGGTAAAATCCATGTCCACCACGGTGAGTGTTACTGACAGGAGAAACCGACTAACGTATAGATGCTCCTCCTATTTGATGACCCAGTGAAGCAAGCGTGGGTGAAATTGGCTTCGTTTTCTGTGCGGATTGTTTGCGAGAGAGAGGAGAAATGTCAAGCGACCAACAGCAGGCAATCAAGGCGAAAAATTAACCTTGTTTGTGTTTGGTGTGAACGCACCCTAAGGAACGCCAGCCGTTAGCGCAACATGTTTTCAGAGCTGTTATGTGTTGTAAAAATGTATCAAAATAAGATGAAATAACCAATCTCCTACTGACTTTATGCGGGACCGTTTGCAACGTGTAGGAAGAACATTAAGTGCATGGATACACGTTCTGAAAGCTGGCCACTGCCAATAGCCCTGGGCTCTGCGGGAAGGGCAGGGAAGCAAGGCAAAAACAAAGCACAGTCAGAAACGCACGGTTCAGAAACACTTCGGGGCAAGGTGTGTGTGCGGACAGATATTGAGCCGGCTGCTGTCTGTAACGCAGCAGTAGCACAAGCAGGTCTCTTCACGACGAGCCTTTTAATCGAAGGTCACGTGACGTTCCCGGCGAAACGTCACAGCGCGCTCTTCTTCGTGGAAATGAATGATAAATGTGGCTGCACGGGGTTCGCTCAAAATGGCGGAGTGAGGAGACGTTCTCTACCGAGATCTGCACAAAAAAATCATAAAACGCGGTAAATACCTGACTTTATGAACAATAGCACTTTGGTTTTTCTACAAGACAACATACTTAATAGTTATAACAGAATGCCGAACCAGAAAGGAGCGAAAAGAGGTCTAGATACATCCAAGTCCAAGCCTGCGTCTGAGACGGCTAACAAGGCTAACGCTACAACCGGTAACATGTTATTTGATAACTACCACAACTACGCAGCTGCCCCCTTAACTTTGACATTGAATGAGGAGGAAATTGCCGACTTTCCTGCCCTACCTGTTACTCCTCTGAAATCGCCAGCACCGAAAAAGGTGATGTATGAACGCAGCAACCCGGAGCCTTCTGCTACAAATGAGATAATTTCCAGTCTGTCTGCGCTGATAAACGCCCGCTCTGACAACATAGAGAGCATGGTGAAGGAGAACACGCTAAAGATTGAGGGTCTCAAAAAGACTATTGACTTTATATGCGCAGAAATGAATGATGTGAAGGCGAAAGTGAATGACCTGGAAAAAAGAGTTACTAGAGAAGTAGGTCGGGTGGATAACTACCAGTAGAGGCTTGCTGAGTTGGAAATATATTCCAGGAGGTGGAATCTCAAACTACAAGGAGCTGAAGAGACAGAGAAAGAAGACATACGAAGAAAAGTGATAGAAATCTGCCAGTCAGTTCTACCAGAACATAAACAGAAGCTGCCCGATGCCATCGACACTGTGCACCGTCTTGGAGCCAAACGTACAGGTAGCAACAAACCTAGAGGGGTCATCATTCAGTTCACCTCCAGAGTCCTCAGAGATGCCACATGGAAAGCAGCCAAGACATCTTCGTACCTGAAGGACAACCATCTGAGATTCACTGAGGACCTAAACAAGGATGACAGAGAACGACGCAACAAACTGTGGCCCTTGATAGACAGAGCCCGCAAGGAAGGTAAACCAGCGTACTTCGTTGGCGGCCGTGGCTTCATCAGCGGATCAGAAGTCTTCCCTCCTTCACACTCAACGAATCCTTAGAAGTGCTAATTTCACCTTTTCATTTACACGTTGAGGTTGATCTACACTCTGCTGTCACTTCTCGTTCCTTTTAAACATTATATATTCTCCTTTAGTCAATATAATGTAGTTATGAAGACTTACCTTGTTCTTGTTGTAAGATCCTAAAATACTATAGTTAAACCAAAATTGTTAGCAAAGTGCTACATTTCCTTTTTTTCCTTGTATTTTAAATATTTAGTCAGGCTTCTTACCGCTTTACTGTTAAAGGGTGCAGCCCTCGGTCCCCTTTCTTTGTGAACACAACTTTATCTTTAAAAAGTTTAGTTCTTGTCCTTTATTCTTTGTTATTCCTTCTAACTAACTTTGTTTCATTTGTATCTCTTAATGCCAGGGGGTTGAGACAAACAGGTAAACGCAAAGCTTTATTCTTATTTGCCAAACAATTTAAAACAGATTTTTGTTTTTTTCAAGAGAGTCATTCTACATCTTCTGATGGCAATTTCTGGAAATCCCAGTGGGGAAATGAAATGTGGTTATCTCACGGATCTGAGCGCTCTGCTGGTGTCACCACACTTAAAAATAATTTTTCTGGATCTATTTTACATACTGATTGCGACACTTTAGGTCACTACATTTGCTCAGTAATTGAATGCCTTAACAATACCTTTATTGTAGTTAACATATACGGTTATAATAATATATCGGATAACGACAAACTATTCGATTCAATAGAAGACAGAATTAATTTTTGGCTTTCCAAATACCCAAACTCAATCATTTTAATTGGTGGGGACTTTAACATTGCCTTAGACCAGGGGTTTTCAAATTCGTTGAAGGTGAGCCTCCCCTAGGAATAGGTAAAGATAACCACGCCCCCCCCCCCCAACCACAAACCTACCCCACACAAGTCCCTGCAGTAAATGCATCTTTCTTTCGTGTTCCTGGAATGCTGTGTTTCAAAAACAACTGATAGCCCAACACATGTTTTTTATTGGATTTCTTTTAAGAAAGTACATTCATTAAAAAAGGCCTATTCATAAAATATCCATCCAAATATTTTCATTTTATGTGCTACTTTTACTGAAACAAAACGAACAAAGGGCCTACTTTTAAAATTGAACTGTCATTAGAGCAAATTCATAGACTATTGTTTTCAACAGCAGACAAACTGATCTAAACAGACGCCAATGATAAACTGAACTCACGTCAACAGGAGACGTCAACTGAAATAATAAAAAAGATAACCTGAATTTAACAGACGTCAACATATTACATATTCCGATTTACATATTTAGGCTAATTATACACAATTTAAACCTATTGCTATTTTAACAACCAAGTATTTTATTAGATATTATTTCTTATCTGGTGTATTTCTGATGTTTGGCACTTTGTTTTACCTTTTGTTAAAGTGCTCTTTAAATAATGATGACAATGATAATGATTATGATCAGAATAAACTTTTGCATCACCTCCCAGAAGCTGGAAAGAAAAGAGACAGCTTGTGTTAAGCGTTCAATGGGCAGGTCCAGCGCGCGAGGTGCGCAGGTCCAGCGCGCGAGGTGCGCAGGTCCAGCGCGCGAGGTGCGCAGGTCCAGCGCGCGAGGTGCGCAGGTCCAGCGCGCGAGGTGCGCAGGTCCAGCGCGCGTGCAAAGTCGCGAGCGCGTGCAGAGATGGGACTGAGCGCGAGGACAGAGCGTGGGTTGAGAAGAGTTTTTCAGAGTTGAGTGCGCGCCAGACCGGTTTTGAGCGGGCGCGTGTTGTCTCACTGCGCGCTTGGATTGGTTTCTGCGCGATCAAACAAAAGGCACAAATATCTTCTTCTCCAGCACATTCTTCGTGCCCCCCAGGGGAGGCGCGCCTCACCTATTGAAAACCCCTGCCTTAGACAATACGATGGACAGATGGCCTCCTAAGCAGCAGACCTCATTCAGTGCCAATTTAAAAAAATTTATGGAGAAATTTAATGTTGTTGATGCATGGAGAGAAAAATGACAATGACAAAATCTTTACATGGAGCAATAAAACAGGTTCCAGACAATCCCGAATAGATTTTTGGCTTATTTCCAAATGTATTAATAAAGACAATATCGCTGTTAACATACTTGCCACCCCTCTTACTGATCATAGCGCTATTAGCATTAGCATCCAACTTTATACTCCAGATAATACTCCTTACAAATATGCTTACTGGAAACTAAATAACTCATTGCTAAAGCATGAAGTAGTTAAAGCTCATATTAATAAATTAGTTATATATTACTGGAATAAGGCTAACAAGGAAGGGTCTTTCTGCAACAATTGGGAACTTTTCAAATTTGAAATTGGCAAATTTTTAAGACATTATGGAAGTCAGATTTCTAAATTAAAGAAAGCTGAAGAGGAAGAAGTCATAAGCAAGATCACATCCTATTACCTAAATTCCCCAGAAGAAGTTTCAGAGGTAGGCTAGAGAACACTGGGAACCAAAGTGCTAGAGAACACGGAGGACCCAAAGGGGCCAAGAAACACGGAGGAACCAAAGGGGTTAGAGAACACAGACGTGCCAGAGCACAACCAGGGCGCGGCACATCAGGGAAAGGTACGGGCGCTACACAGCGCCAAAGGGAAGGAATGGGCGCACACAACGCCAAAGGGAAGGAACGGGCGGACTGATCCGCTAGGGCTCAACAGCGTATGGAAACGCTGAAGCACAACTAGCGTACAGAAACGCCAAGGGGAAGGAACGGGCGTACGAAAACGCCAGGGGAAAGGAACGGACGTACTGAAACCCTAGGGCTCAACAGCGTACGAAAACGCCGGAGCACTACTAGTGAAACGAAACGCCAGGAACCCGCCGGGGCGTGAGGGAAACGCCGGGGCGCAAGGGAAAGATTGCCGAGGCGTGAGGAAAACATCACGACGCAAGAGAAGAGATCACCGGGGCGTGAGGGAAATGCCGGGGCGCAAGGGAAGAAATTGCCGGGGCGTGAGGTAAACGCCGAGACGCAAGAGAAGAGATCGCCGAGGCGTGAGGGTCACGCCGGGGCGCAAGGGTAAGATTGCCGGGGCGTGAGGTAAACGCCGAGACGCAAGGGAAAGATTGCCGAGGCGTGAGGAAAACGCCACGACGCAAGAGAAGAGATCGCCGGGGCGTGAGGGAAACGCCGGGGCGCAAGAGAAGAGATCGCCAAGGCGTGAGGGTCACGCCGGGGCACAAGGGTAAGATTGCCAAGGCGTGAGGGAAACGCCGGGGCGCAAGGGTAAGATTGCCGGGGCGTGAGGGAAACGCCGAGACGGAACGGGCGCACGACAGCGCCAAGGGGAAGTT
This sequence comes from Fundulus diaphanus, assembly GCA_037039145.1. NCBI lineage: Eukaryota > Metazoa > Chordata > Actinopteri > Cyprinodontiformes > Fundulidae > Fundulus > Fundulus diaphanus. The sequence goes on from CM073128.1 coordinate 38,684,677, forward strand.
ACGGGCGTACGAAAACGGCAAGAGGAAAGGAACGGGCGCTTCACAGCGCCAGGGGAAAGAGCGGGCGCTCACAGCGCAAGGGGAAAGACAGACGTACGGGAACACTAGAGAGGCAAGACAGGCGTACTGATACGCTAGGGCTCAACGGCGTACGGAAACGCTGGAGCACAACTAGCGTACAGAAAAGCCAGGGGAGAGGACGGGTGTACGGAAACGCCAGGGGAAAGTACAGGCGGACCATAACACCAGGGCTCAAAAGCGTATAGAAACGCTGGAGCACAACTGGTGTATGGAAACGTCAGGGGAAACAAAAACGGAGGGCGTCCAAACACGCCAAGGAACAGGGAGTGCGCCGAGCAGCAACTGGCCGCGCGCGCCAGAGGGCTCTGGCGGCGGCTTGCATGCGCTAGGCAGCGACAGGCTGGCGCACCAGAGGGCTCAACCGGCGACTAGAAGCGCCGGAGGGCTCTGGCAGCACCTAAACACAGAGGAAGACAAGACAAGGGGACAAGGCCAGGGATTACAAGGCTAAGACAGGACTCGAGAGGAACTGCAGGGGCTAGACAGGAAAAACAAAACAAAACCAGAGAACTAAGAGGGGAACCGAAACCCAGAGCTAAACTATAAAACAAAGCAAAAACAGGGAGACGAGGGCAGGTTCAGCTAAACTAATGAAAAAACTAGATAACTAAAGCTAGAAATAAGAACACGAGAAAAACAGGAAATCTGAGGTGAAAACTAAAATTCTGAACCAAAATTCGAAAACCTAAGGGCAAACCTAGAACAATTAAACAGAGCTGAAAAGAAATAAAACCAAAAGCAAAACAAAAACTCAAGTAAGTTAAGCAGAACTTGAACTCAAAACAAGTCGAAACTAAAAATCACTCTAAATCTCAGGTACACAGGACTAAAACTAGAAAATCAAAACAAAACCAAGAATCTAGGAAGAGAACCCAAAAACCAGAGAGAAACTATAAAACAAAACCGGGAGACAAGGACAAAATACTGGTAACTAATGTAAAACTAGATCACTAACCTACAAATAACAAGTAAACACCGGGAAACTAGGGTAAAAACTAAAATTCTAAAGCTAAACCCGGAGACTAAAGGCTAACCTAGAACAGAACTGGAAAAACCAAAGCAAAATAGAAACTCAAATACTCTAAAGAAAACGAAAAACTCCTAAATAAGTCAAAAACAAAAAATCCTAGGTAAACCAAAACTAAGGCTTAAGCCTAAATAAATTAACAGAAAGCAGAAACAAATCTTCTAAATAAGTAAAGAATATACAAAAGGCAAGACTAGAACTAAAGCGGGACTTGAACACAAACAAAAAAACCGAAACTGAAGAACTCTAAGAAATCTAAGGGGTACTGAAAAACTAAGGAACGTTAAGTAACTCAAAACACAAGGACCCAAAAAATAATTCAAAACAAAACAGAAACTAGAAAACGCTGGGCAACAGGAAGTGACGCCAGGCTACGTCCGAGGTGGGCCGCACGGGAAGCGAACCCGGAAACACAGTCAGAGGTGGACGTAGCAACACAGCGAGCCAAACTAGACGGACCACGGGCGGGGCATCCATGAAGTCCCCGAGCAGAGGTGGAGCAGACCCTGCCAACTTCTGCACCAAGCTCTGTGCGTGCTCGGGTTCATCCTTTTGGCCGGTCCGTAATTGTCATGATTTGTCTTTGGATGAACCCGGACACAGCACGCACACACAGAGCTAGTTCTTAAAGTGAGTTTTATTGAACAGGATGGAAGGTGAATGACGAGAGGAACCAGAGTCCTTTATGGACGGAGATGAAGGGTGCAGAAGCTGGCTGACAGGAGGAGTGTGAGGTGACTGACCAGGAGGAACTCTGGAGCCGAAGGCTTGAGACCGGGACGGAGCATCTGAGCCGAGGGCTTGAGACCAGAACGTCAGCGCCGAGGGCTTGAGACCAGAACGTCAGCGCCGAGGGCTTGAGACCAGAACGTCAGAGCTGAGGTGGATCTAGGCAGTGACTGTAGCAAAAACAAGCTGAAGGAAGTATTCTGGCTGACTGTAACAAAAACCTGAGCTGACAAAGGATTCTGGCAGAGACTGAGCGGGAGTGAACACTACGGACCGGCAACGAGAGCAGAATGAGGTGAGTCTTAAATAAGGGTGGGAGCAGTTGGAGGTTGATTTCAGCCTGACAGGTGGAACCAATCAGGCTGCGCAGGAAAGAGAGAGAGGGAGAGAGACTCAGCATGCAGCCTACAAGCTGCATCCTGACAAACACTATATGACAAAATTTAAAAGCGACATAAACACTAATTGCAGTTTCTGTGAAGGCCATCCAGAAACGGTGACGCATCTCTTTTGGCTCTGCCCTTTTATACAAAGGCTTTGGTCAGAATTTAGCAAGTTTATTGAAGACCATATTTTGAAGAACTTTTCCTTATGCTGGAAATTTTTTTATTTTGTTTCTATAGATTTCATAGAAAGGATGCTAATCATTTCTTTATAATAAACGTGCTAATACTCTTTGTTAAATTTCATATTCATAAATGTAAATTTGCTAATAATAATTTCTCTTTTTTCATTAAAGATATGGATTTATATATCAAATCAATAACAGACTCTACAAATGAAAAGGCTCAAAGGACAATCTCAATATGTACGTCTTTGCATGTTCTTATCTAATCAACCCTGGCTATGTTGTTGTGTTGTATTGTATACTTCATTATGTTGTTTTGATGTATACTAATTTCATTTAAATAAAGTTCTTTGAAAAAAAAAAAAAGTGGCTGCACGTCGCTGCCAACAGTAACGTGGAATGAGTTTGTTGTCCACAGTGGGAGGAGAAACACGCCCGTGGGGTTTGCACTTCAGGAAGCCACGGCTGCTGCTCCTTAAGAACGTCTGAGCAGCGAAACATCCGCGGCTTTGGCTCCAGGTAGTGTCAGTCCAGCCGTAGCTTTGTGGGGTTTTTTTAGGTGGGTATTTACATCCGTGACGGGTGTTTGCTGGAGAGGACATATTTTCCACGCTTCGGTCCGTCCTGGCGTGTTTGTATTTATATTAAAGGACAGATAAGCGGATGTGGAGCTAACCTGACTCTAGACAGGATGGCCACGATGGTTGCGTTTGGAGCCAGAGGAATCGTGGCGAACCTGCGGTGCGCTCTGCACAGATCGGGCTCCTTTGCCAGACGCGGGCTCCTGCAGGGCCGGGAGCCACGCTGGGATAAAAGAGGACAGATTTTCAGCCACATGCCCAAGGTCACGCTGCTGTGCTGGGGAGTCGTCGGTGCCTCGTCCTTTGCAGCCAGCTGCCAGGAAGCGGCAGCCAGAACAACAGACAGAAAGTCCCTTGCCAAAGTCCAAGTCCACAAAGTGATATTCTTCCTCCGGCTCGGCCTCCGTGCTTTGGTCCTTCTCTTTAAATTTGGCCCCCTCCTCCTCCTCTCGCCTCTGGCTCTGATGTCCACCCGCTGTGCCTCTTACTGGCTGGAGGCTCTGCTGTGGGTGACCGAGAGCTCTGGGCCCACTTTCATCAAGCTGGGCCAGTGGGCCAGCACCCGGCGGGACATCTTCTCTCGGGAGTTCTGCGAACGCTTCTCCCGGCTCCACGTCAGGGTGCGCCCTCACTCCTGGGCCCACACCAAGCAGTTCCTCCGCAGGGCCTTCGGCGAGGCCTGGAGGAGGGTGTTGGTGTTTGACAGCAAGGAGCCTGTGGGTTCGGGGTGCGTCGCCCAGGTGTACAGAGGCTGGGCCAGGGTGGAGCAGGTGGAGGACGCCTCCCAGTCCATCGTGGAAGAGATGGAGAGGGAAGACATGCTGGAGGCCTGGGAGATCCCTGGCCTCGGAGGCCTGGCCGGTGTTCTGCGGCAGCTCTGGAAGGGCAGGAAAGAGGAGGACGAGGGTTATAAGGAGAGGAGCCCTGCAGATCGGCAGCCTGGGGAGAGCAGCGGCGAGAAGGAGCGCCTGATACCTGTGGCCATCAAGGTGAGTGTCACCATAAACATGCCTAAGGGGGCCCCGCAGAACGTTTCCATATTTTAGAAGAGGTCAGAAGCGTCCTTCGTGGTCCCAGAGCGGGGTTGGATTCAGCTGGACCAGCAGCAAAGTGAGCGGCAGACGGTTGTTTCCTCACAACCTCAGACCTCCATTGGGATTTTATAGAAGTCATCAACAAAAAGTTCCACGATGTGACGGGAAATGACACGTAGTTTTCTTTTTTTTTAAACACATAAATCTGAAAATTAAACTGACATGGTTCATATTTATTCCCCCTAACTCAGTACTCTGTCTCAGCTCTTCCCCTATGTTCGGGGCTGATGTCCTGGAAGGCGACCCTCCGCCCCAGAATCGTCTTTTTCAGCCTCTAAGATTGTTTTACCCCCCCAGCAACCCCCTGTATTCAGCTCCCAACATCATAATCCCTGCTCCTGCTGAGGCCAACCCTCCCTACATCATCACGCTCTGTTCAGGACATTTTGTGTTTGTGGTGATGTGCAGCGTTTCCCTCCAAACATAGGCCTTAGCATGTTGGCTAAAAATTGCACTTGGCCCTCATCTGACCAGAGAGCAGCTTGTTCCACGTGTTTGTTGTATCCCAGAAATGGCCGACGAAGGCCAACTAATGGGCGTTGAGTCGACGGGTTCTTTCACCTGAGCTACGGATCGCTCGTACCTTTACTGCTGTAGGGAGAGGAGGGGGTGTGATCATTTGTTTCTTCTGCTTTTCAGGTGGTCCACCCGGGCGTCAGGAGGCAGGTGGAGATCGACTTGCTGCTGATGAAAGCGGGCAGCTGGCTGCTGCACTGCCTGCCTGGACTCAAGTGGCTCAGCATGTGTGAAGTTGTGGAGGAATTCGAGAAGCTGATGACCAAACAGGTACTTTAACCTCGCTCTGGTTTAGTTTACACTAAACTGATGTAAATGGGTTTCGTTTCTCTATAAAGTTTCGTCAATAGGCCTCAGATTTAGAAATAGCACCACAGCAGCGTCCGTAGAAATGACCTCACTGCACCTGTTTGGGCTTTTCGTGTGCTCGTTTCAGATCGACCTCCGTTTTGAGGCCCGAAACATTGAGCGTTTCCAGGAAAACTTCTGCGACGTGGACAACATCAAGTTCCCAACTCCGTTGCGGCCGTTTGTCACCAGGAACACTTTAGTGGAAACCTTTGAAGTGAGCGCGTGGTTGATGGGGAAAGAGGCTGCCGCCTGAGCTATTATTCGAGGCACTGGCGTGGAAAATGATGGCGTTTGTGTTTCAGGAGAGCGAGCCCATATCGAACTACCTGAGCTCCGAGATTCCTCAGGAGGTGAAGCAGAGAATAGCGAGGATGGGAGTGGACACCCTGCTGAAGATGGTGAGACGAACAAATGTCTGAGATCACTCCGCTTCAGAGGATGTATTGCCACACATCTAGAGCGCTTCGTCACTTTTATCAAGCCGATCTTCACATGCGTCTTCCTCGCAGGTGTTTGTGGATAACGTTGTCCACGGAGATCTGCATCCCGGCAACATCCTGGTCCAACGCAAGGTGTGAAGACAGCTTTCCGTTGCAGGCTTTACCGCTCATCTGGGTAAATGCTTTAGAGAGTTAACAAGGTATTGACCAGCTATACTTAGATGAGAGAACCTTTCTTGAGTTCAGCTGTGTGGTCTTACAGGGTGAGAGGGTGGCCGAGTTGATTTTGAATCATGCCCGAGCTAACGAGTGCAAAGACGTGGCGCTCTTCAAGAAGGAGATGGCCGACTTGGTGGATCATGCCGTCAGCAACACCCTCTCTCTGGGAAAGGTGCTTCTGGCTTTTTGTCTGACTTGTTTTGTCTCTGAATAGCCGCAATATTGCACTGATAGAGAAAAACACATGTTTTAAATGTCTTCCTCCTTTTTTCCCCGATCTGTTTTAATCTCCACATTTACTGGCACCCCTGCGAAAAAGAATTATTTCATGTCGTATTGATTTTTTTTTTTTTTTTTTTTTATTATACTTTAAATGTAGTACATATACTTCATATATAGGAAAAAACAATCCTTCTTTAGGAAATAAAAAGCACGATTTCTATAATTCATCAGTGCTAGACAACGGCCCTGCTGTCCAATAGTTTTTACAACCTCCCACAGCCTTCAGTCTCCATCTAACCCCGTCTTCTGCATCCAGTGCATGCATAAACTCTGAAAGTTAGTGAAAAGTTTTAGTTCCCACAGGAATGCCGAGTTTATACAGCTAGCTTCCTTACTGGCTGGTTAAAGCAGTCAGTAGCAGGGTCTGAGGGGTTTAATGCTGTAGCTCAGCAGGATGTTCACCTAGAAATACAGCTATATACAGGGTTCCCATGGGTCCTTGAAATCCTTGAAAGTTTGTGAATCTGAAAAAATAAGTTCAAGGCCCTTGAAAGTTCTTGAAAAAAGCCAAAAAAACACCTTGTCCTTGAAAGTCCTTGAATTTTTTTGTGGGGTTGAAAGTTCACACCGATGACGACTCGTGTTATTATTTTACTACCACACGATCTTTTAAAATTATGTTGATTCCGCAGACTTTTAATTTGCAAAAGTACGTTCGCTCTTCTTCGTTAGTTGGTAGGCTACGGTTTAGGCCTACGTGCGTCCAATAGGTTACATTCACGCAGTGTTGCCAACTCAGCGACTTTGTCGCTATATTTAGCGACTTTTCAGACCCCTCCAGCGACTCTTTTTCAAAAAAGCGACTAGTGACAAATCTAGCGACTTTTGGAGACTATTACGTGAAAGCACGTATTGTATGGGGCTAAAATAGTAGCTTTAACATTTGCAAATGTGTGTGGAGAGTTGTGTGTCTGTATCTCGATTTGTGTGTGTGCAGTGGGATTTGAAAATGTGTAAATAAATCTGTAAAATGTGTGAGGAGATTTGTGTGTCTGTACAACAATCTGCAAATGTGTAAAACTACTTGTGTGTAATCCGTTTTGCAAATGTGTAAAAAATCCACAAATCTGTAGTCAGATCTGCAAATCTGTACTGAGATTTGCAAATGTGTAAAAAATCCACAAATCTGTAGTCAGATCTGCAAATGTGTACTGAGATTTGTAAATGTGTAGATCAATCTGTAAGCACACACAGAGACACTTGTGTCTGAAGTATTTTCGCTTCAAGACCCAGAAATACAGACAAATCATTGGTTACAAGTCAAGCGGTTTTTCGGTTGGTTCTCTTTACACACGTGATTTTTGCTACCCTTCTGCCGCGTGAGATGCACAAATGCGTAGAAGGATTTGTATGTGTATTTTTTCGATTTGTGTCCCCTTGCGCAGACTCACAGGCTCACAGCCTCACATGTTGCCCTGAGCACAGGCTCACAGGCACACAGGCTGCCTCTTCCGGCTGTGGGAGGTCACGTGACTTTCAAGGATTTTACCAAAGCGTTTTGCTACCAGACGGCTGACAAGGCAACTTGTTATAACTATATAACTTTCTCCCTTTAACGGCAAAAGTTTCTTGTTTTAATGAGAGACTTATCTTGCTAAAACCAGATAATTGTCTCCTCATAATAACACAACATAACCCGGCATCAGCTCGCGGGATATTTGAGTGTCATGGGACTTCCGGTAAGATGGCGCTGTGAGCAGCAACGTTTTTTCGGAGCTCTTAGTTCGGTCCCTCAAAAGTAAGTAAAAAAACGCAGTTTAGTGTGAAGTCTGCCGAAAACAAAGAAGAATATAAATCCGGAGTCCTTGCTGGATGTGAAAACCGGGTTACTCGTTACTGTTTATGGCCGAATCAGATCAAAACTACACACTAGCAAAAAAAGAGAAGCTCGACATGAACAAGCGTGGTGCGCCAACATCCACTCCTGACAAGATGGCAGCTACAAAGAAAAATAAAGCCGCAGAAGACAGAGAACTGCAGGAAGAAGTTGCTACCAACAAGATTTTAGAAGCTGTTAATAAGTTGGCAGACAGATTCGACATACAAGAAAGAAAAATGGAAGAACTTAATAAAAAAATGGAGGAAAATTCTAGTCAGATGGCTTTTCTGCGTGAAGAAGTAGCTGATTCCCAGAAACGAACGGCTGAGCTCGAAAAACAAGTTGACATGCTGAAGGAAGAAGTGAAAGCAGTCAAGTTGAGATGTGAGGAACAAGAAAGATATAAAAGAAGATGGAATCTTCGAGTAAAAGGATTGAGAGAAAAAGAAAATGAAGATACCAGAGCAGTGGTAATCTCACTTCTCTCCAGGATTGCTCCAGGAGTGGCTTGGAATGTGGATGACATGGTGGACTCCGTCCACCGTCTGGGGAAAAAAGAGCGAAATCACTCAAGGCAAGTGATCATCCAGTTTGTGAAAAAAGAATGTAGAAATCAGATATGGAGGCTCTCCAAAGACTGTGATGTGTGCAAACAGGCCGGTATCAGATTTGCTGAAGATTTAACGAAGGAGGACAAAGCTGCTAGAGAAAAGCTGTGGCCAAAAATCAAGGAGGCGCGGGACCAGAAGAAAAGAGCCTACTTTCGGGGACCGCTCGGCTTTATTGAGGATGTGCAAATATTTGCATAAAATGTCCCAAGATGCCAGCAGGAGAATTTCACAATGACGACGCACGAAAAGTTTAATAAGAGGGTCCAATATATATTTTCTATTTTCCTTTCTCTAGGTTTCTAGACTTTTATCAAGGCAAGTTACACTAGCCTATTTATATTAAACTGTTCGAATAAGTTCTATGAACAATTTCAGTTATAAATGTTCGTTTGTTTCATTAAACACAAGGGGACTCAAGGATAACACCAAAAGAAAAGCTATCTTTTTATTTTGCAAAGGACTAAAGGCACAATGTGTTTTTCTACAAGAAACTCATTCCAGTGAAGAAGACACAGCTTTTTGGAGAAATCAGTGGGGCGACACAATCTTATTCAGCCATGGAACTAACAAATCTGCAGGTGTGGCCATTTGCATGAACAACTGCCCAGGAAATGTTTTGGAAACTAAAAAAGACTCAGAAGGTCACTGGATTGCTGCGGTATTGAATATTGATGGTCTTCCATTTATTCTACTAAATGTTTATGGATATAGTGGAGAAGCTAAAAACAAACTATTATTAGAAAGAATTTCTGAGGTTATTAAGAATCTTAAATTAAAATACACAACAGATTGTATTTTAATAGGAGGTGATTACAATTGTGTTCCTGATGAATGGTATGATAGATTCCCTACAAAATATCTCGACCACAAATTTAATCAAACAATTACAAAATTTTGCAAAAACAATTCTCTTATTGATATTTGGAGACAGTTTAACCCCACGCTAAAACAGTTTTCATGGTTTAAGCCTAATGGCTCTTGTATGTCAAGAATTGATTTCTGGTTAGTAACTCAGGAAATTTTAAACTATACCTCACAGACTAGTATTTCTGCTGCCCCAGCAACTGACCATTCAGTTGTCAGTATCACTCTAGTGTCTAAAAAAGATATTACATGCAGACAAAAATATTGGAAATTTAATGCAAATTTATTAAAAGATGATCAGTACTGTAATATGGTTAAAAAGATTTTATCTGATGTTAAAACAAATAGAGAAATTACCAGCAAAGGAAATAAATGGGAATTTTTTAAATACAAACTGAGAGAATATTCTATTAATTATGGTAAAGAAAAAAGTAAGAAACAAAAAGAACAGGAAAGAAAATTGAGCCAAGATATTAATAACTGCTGCAAAAACTCCTTGTCAACAGAAGCGGAAAAAAAGAAATATATCGAATTACAATCAAAATTGGATGAATTCTATCAAAACAGAGCACGTGGTGCATTTATTCGATCAAAAGCCAAATGGATTGAAGGAGAAAAAAATAGTTCATATTTTAGTAGATTAGAAAAAACCCGACAAAAGAAAAATATAATTACGTCTCTAAATATTGGAAATAGATTTGTAACAACATCAAAAGAAATATCTTACGAAATATTCACATACTATCAGAATCTATACTCTTCAGAATTTTCAGTTACTCATTCTGACAACTTCTTTAAAACAGTCAAACCATTTATTAAACAGATAGATTTGGATTTTAAAAAGACTTGCGATACTGATTTAAAAATAGAGGAACTAGATGCAGCAGTAAAGAAAATGGCTTTGGGTAAATCACCAGGACAAGATGGTTTAACTACAAATTTTTATCAGTTTTTCTGGTTGGATAGAAGAGAACTACTGTATGAAGTACTGAATGAATGCATACAAAACAACACATTATTAACTACAATGAAGCAAGGGTTGATTATATTAATACCTAAACCAAACAAAGACAAAACAATTATTGAAAACCTAAGACCAATTACTTTATTAAATATAGATTATAAGATTCTTACACATGTCCTGGCTGATAGACTTAAAAGTGGAATAAACACAATCATCAGTGAAAATCAATCTGGCTTCCTACAAGGTCGATTAATACACAATAACATCCGCCTAGTTTTGGATCTGATGGATTACAAACATTTTATAGAAGATGAAGGAATCATTTTGTTCTTAGATTTCCTTAAAGCCTTTGATAAAATAGAACACCCTTTCATTTTACAGTCGTTACAACAATTTGGCTTTGGGAAAAAATTTATAAACATTGTTTCTACATTATATAAAGATATAACAAGCTCGGTTCTACTTCAGTCAGGAACTACAAAGAGATTTGATGTAAAAAGAGGTATACGACAAGGAGACCCAATTAGCCCACTACTTTTCATAATAGGAACAGAATTATTAGCATTATACATTAAAAATAACAGCAAGATAAGTCCACTAAATTTCCTCGGTACAAAAATTGTTATCACACAGTTAGCAGATGATACAGCATTGTTTTTAAAAAATGCTGACCAAATACCTGAGGCTTTAGAAGCAGTTTCGTTCTTCTCAAAAGCTTCAGGCTTAAAGCTTAACATGGAAAAATGTGAAATTTTAACTATTCAAAATAATCAATCCACTTTAATTCATAATATCAAAGCAAAAAATGAGGTAAAATATTTAGGTTTAATGATTAACAAGGACCACACTGAAAATGAAAAAATAAATATTCAACCCATCCTACAAAAAAATCAACAAATATTTAACAGCTGGCTCCAAAGGAACATTTCAATTTTTGGTAGAATATTGTTGACAAAAATGGAAGGAATAGCCAGATTAATTTATCCGGCATATACCTTAAATATATCAAATTCTACAATAAAAAAAATTAATCAAATTCATTACAATTTCATTTGGAATAATAGACAACATCTGATCAGAAAGAACGACATAGTAAAATCTGTAGAAAAAGGAGGATTAAACGTTATTGATTTTGAAGTAATGAATGCCGTAATAAAATTAAAATGGCTGCAGACTTTTATTAAGAATGAAAAAAGTTTATGGTTTAGTTTCCCATCACAACTATTTCAAAAAATTGGTGGAATAAAATTTCTCTTAAAATGTGACTTTGATCCTGCAAAATTACCAATTAAATTATCAGACTACCACACACAAGTTCTTAAGTATTGGAAAATTCTATACAAGCACAACTTTACACCACATAATATGATTATTTGGAACAACAAATATATTCTATATAAGAGAAAATCTCTATACTACAAGGACTGGGATGAAAAAGGAATTTGGGCCATAGTACATCTAATGGATACAAGAGGTAATATTCTAGATTACACAGAATTTAAAAGAAAATATCATTTAGATTGCCCACAGAGACAGTTTCTATCTGTGATCAAGGCAATTCCAGCAACCATGATAAACTTGGTCAAAGGAATGATTCAATATTCTGATGTAACACCGATCTTTCCCTCTCTTCTTATAGATAAATACGATTTCACAGATCTCAAATTCAGTAACAAAATGATGAGAGAACATATAAATAACGAAATTTTCCCTCTCCCAGTTAAAAAGAATTTATCTTTAAACGAATTTTCAGAGATGGATGTGATTAAGATTAGAACCAGATTTTTCTCATTTCCTGTGTTACCCAAGATGAAAGAAGTTCATTTTAAAACTATAAATAATATTTATCCCTGTGCAGAGTTCTTAAGCTTAAGATTTAAATTTGATGTTGATGTATGTAATTTTTGTCAGAAAGATTTGGAAACACAAGAACATCTTTTTTACAGTTGTTGTGTGGTTAAGTCTTTGTGGGACAAGATTCATGATTGGTTATCAACGAAAAATGTGATTCCTAATTTTGAATATAAAGGAGTTAAATTTGGCATTACTTTTCAAGATAAAAGGGTAGAATTTCTGTGTAATACTATATTCATTATTGGAAAATTCTTTATTCACAAATGCAACTTTTTTAAAATTTTTCCAAATTTTCAAGCATTCCAAAATGATGTAAAGAATTTGTATGCTTCGATCAAATTACTGGAAAGTAACAAAGCCTTAAAGTTTTCAGATTTGATAACAGTATACTTTAGCTAAACCCCTGTGTTATTTGTTTTATTTTCTTTTTAATTTTGATTTAACTTTAATGAGACTGTTTAAGTTTATTTTATTTTTTGTCTTTCAAAAAAAAATCTGTTATGGCTGCCATATGTTTAATTGTACTTATCTGATATTTTGAAAATTGTATTTTGGATTTGCTTAAATAAAAAGATAAAAAAATATTTGAGTGTCATGGAGAAGAGGAGAGACTGAGAGAGATTATTTCTTTTTAAGAAGTCATCATTTGTCGGAGGAATGTATTTCTGCTCTGAGGAGTGACGAGGTAAGTCATGCATATACAGCAAGTCCTCTACTTGAAATTTGATCTATTTGGCAGTTCTTATGTATAGTTAACAACTATGCTCTGGATACAATGGCATTACTGTAGTACAGTCTCTGGCTCCGTTTACACGGTGAAAACAGGTTTGCGTTGCCTTTGTACTCTTCATTTACACACTACAAGGTTTAACTGTTGCTTAGGGGCACTTTCAGCTATAGCTGTGGGTTTATTTACAACAGTTTGCAGCCGAATCAGTCCTCCGCCAGCCGCTGTTTTCTTCTTCTGGGCAAATTGACGCGGAGCTTCAAAAATCACAGCGCTACTAGTGGTGCGGCAGGGGAATTACATCGTTTAAGTACTCTGTAAACAGGGCTTGTGACTGCAAATGTACCTATGCCTTTATGTATTTGAAATAAATATAATTAAAATAAATTTTAATTCGACACTCGTAAGGCTAATTAAAAGTATGTGTATTCTACACAATGAAAGTGAGGCTAGATAAAGCTACATTTATCCATATTGTGTCAAAACAAAGTGATGAATACAGAGCTTTCTAATGTGACTATTCACAAGGCAGTGAAGGACAGCTATTTATATCAGATCCATTAATAAACCCAGTCAACTACTGTTTTATGCTTTAATAAGGAGAAAAGCAAAAACTGATAATCGATTATCATTGCTGCAAATACAAAAGTTAATATCAGAATTTATCAATAAAAGCACCTGGCAGCAAGGCACAACTGTTCTCAATTTAGTAGTTGTTGCATTTGTTTTTTATGATGTCTTTAAACTTACTCAGAAAAGAAAACAAATCTTAATCAACATTGTTGCATTGCAGTCTAGGTTTGAGCAATTTAACATTGATCCAGTCTAACCTTTAATCACAATTTTAAACAGTAGCTATTCTCCTTCTGATGGGAATTCTGTAAAAGTACTTTTTAAAATTCTCATAAACAAAAACATTAAGGTAGGTGGACCAGATTTAAGATAGCTACATTAAAAATACAGCCAGAAAATCATGAATGTTCTCTTTTACATCTTAGAATGCCTGTGCATTTGATCTGACACTCAAAATTTAAATACTTAAAAACTTTGAATTTGGAATATTTAGCTTCTCACATTTAGCAGAAGTAACATGCTCAATTCTTAGAAAGAATAAATTAATTGTTATTTTTACCTTTGTTTAAAATAAAAAACTTGAAAGAACGATAACAAAATCTGTGCTGTGTTTACAGGTTGGCATCTCTAAAGCTGAATACATGGATGGTGCTGTCCAAAAGTTACTGCTGGATATTTTGTTTCAGAGGTTGAGAAAAGAGGGGGTACCACAGCCAGAATTCATATAGACATGGAGACAGAGAATGGTACAATGAAAGACATTCAAAGATTTTTGCGTCTTGATGACAGCTATCCTGAAAACTACTTCATTATGGGATCCAGCACCCACAGCCAGCACATCGACAGCCAGTACTGGATGACTCTTTTTCAAAAACTGAAGAATTCAGATTACTTTACTGGTGACTTCTTGGATAAGCAGCCAATTCTGCTCACCTGTTTAAATATCACTAAGGTATGTTTGAATGTAAAAGATAAATACTATATGATATATGCTTTTAAATATGGAGTATGTACTTTAAGAACTTGTTTATTTTCTTGTCTTTCAGGAAGAACTCTTAAAGTGGTTCACTTATGGAACATAATTCGTAAGATTAGAGATACTATTGCTCCAAGTTGCCGGTCCTACATGATGTATACCCTTCCACGGCTTTTTGGTGAACAAGATAATCTCAAACAGGTTTCTGAGCAAGTGGTGGAAACTTGCACAGTCCAACGTCTTCAGAGGACCGTTCACACGTGATGAGACAGTTCGAACTATCATACCTTCTGATGACAGAGAACTTTCTTCATGCACCGTCCACACATGATGAAACAATTGAGTTATGCTTATTTTTAAGAGCTTATATACGCACAAACCTGTGAAACGTGTGATATTTTCTTGTAAAAAAAAGAGTTTGTGGAGCAAATGAACTTGTGAGCCTGTCCAGAATGACCCTGTCACCTTCCTACACAGTCAGAAATAGGCAGCTGCAGACCCCACAACCCATAAAGGACAAACAGTCAAAGAAATACAGATGGAGGAATAAAAAACAGACCTCTGTTTTCTTCGATTCCCATGTACTTAAAGGTTTCATCATGATGTACATAACTTTTTGAATTTTGGTGCTAGGTTTTATATTTTCTGTGATTCTTGTTGTTTGACAGCAAATATATACTGCTACATATATTAGGACAATAACAAGACATCTAACTTCACATGTGCCTTGTGATCTATCATGCAGGACACAAAATGTTTAAATGACACATGTTCTGTAAACCCCACCACTGCTCCTCATATTCAAGACATACTTTTTATATTTATAACAGCAAGACTTCAGTTCTCTGTTACTGAACACTGAGACCCAAGTTATGTACTGTTTGACAATGATGATATGGTCGAATGATATATGAAAACCTTTAATGAATCTTTGGTAAAAACCCATTACAAAATGAAGTGTTATGGTTTGTGATCAAACCAACTCATTCTTTCCTTAGAAACATAACATTATATTGCAATGTTACATCAACTCACAGAAGAACATACATTAAAAGTACCTTTAACAAGTTCTCTGAAAGATCCTTTTAAAAGGAAGTTCTCTACCTCCAGAAGATGACCTAACTAGAACATGATCTATGAGTATTAAAAAGATGAATACATGGATCTCAAAATTGAACATGAGAAAATCCTTTTACATATGAAAAAAGTCATTGTTAGAAATCTTGGCACTATTGCGCTCAAAGCATTTATCTATTTTACAATCAACTTTGAAGAATATAAAAAACATAATACCTATGGAAAGAAAAGGAAAATAAGTACAGTTTAAACACATGCTTGAAAATTTTTACTTTAAAGAAGCTTCATAGCAACAGCAATAATTTGACTTCAAAACTTGTATTTCACAATGTTTTTGGAGTAATCTTTTTAATCAGTATTTTTGTTCTATATCTTTGTCAGCAAAAACAAAAGCTAACTGATTCTATTGTGGCTCACTTCCATATGTTCCTGAAAACATGACCATTTTGAGTCAAATGGTAAACTTTCTTTTGAAATATATTACATAGTGGTATTACCTGAAACCAAAAACATTTTAGATCAAATTGGACTTTTTCCATGAAGATTTGCATGAAAAGAGTTTTTCAAGCAATGTCTGTCGAAGGACATCTCTTTCACCTTCTCCTTGGTACTCGGAGCAAAATCTCCAGGTGGCAATTCTGTCAGCATAGGTGGGAATGTAGATGGCCAAGCTCTCATCATCCATGCTTGCTATAGCTGATATGTCTACAAGCACAATGAAATTATGGTTAATATGAAAAAGAAATAAACTAAAAAGACTCTTTTAAGCACATGATTATTAATCTTTACAGCAGAATTTATGATTATATGCATGACATGTTTTAAAAAAAATTAAGCTGCTTATCCTTATCTCTATCTCATTAACATCCATGTAGAACATTTGCAGTCACAGGCCCTGTTTAGAGTACTTAAATGGTGTAATTCCTGTGCCGCACCACTAGTAGCGCTGTGATTTTTGAAGCTCCGGGTCAAATTGCCCAGAAGAAGAAAGCAGCGGCTGGCGGAGGACTGATTCGGCTGCAAACTGTTGTAAATAAACCCACAGCTATAGCTGAAAGTGCCCCTAAGCAACAGTGAAACCTTGTAGTGTGTAAATGGAGAGTACAAAGGCAACGCAAACCTGTTTTCACCGTGTAAACGGAGCCAGAGACGGTACTACAGTGATGCCATTGTATCCAGAGCATAGTTGTTAACTATACATAAGAACTGCCAAATAGATCAAATTTCAAGTAGAGGACTTGCTGTATATGCATGACTTACCTCGTCACTCCTCAGAGCAGAAATACATTCCTCCGACAAATGATGACTTCTTAAAAAGAAATAAGCCCCCTCCGTCTCTCCTCTTCTCCATGACACTCAAATATCCCGCGAGCTGATGCCGGGTTATGTTGCGTTGTTATGAGGAGACAATTATCTGGTTTTAGCAAGATAAGTCTCTCATTAAAACAAGAAACTTTTGCCGTTAAAGGGAGAAAGTTATATAGTTATAACAAGTTGCCTTGTCAGCCGTCTGGAAGCAAAACGCTTTGGTAAAATCCTTGAAAGTCACGTGACCTTCCACAGCCGGAAGAGGCAGCCTGTGTGCCTGTGAGCCTGCGCTCAGGGCAACATGTGAGGCTGTGAGTCTGCGCAAGGGGACACAAATCGAAAAAATACACATACAAATCCTTCTACGCATTTGTGCATCTCACGCGGCAGAAGGGTAGCAAAAATCACGTGTGTAAAGAGAACCAACCGAAAAACCGCTTGACTTGTAACCAATGATTTGTCTGTATTTCTGGGTCTTGAAGCGAAAATACTTCAGACACAAGTGTTTCTGTGTGTGCTTACAGATTGATCTACACATTTGCAAATCTCAGTACACATTTGCAGATCTGACTACAGATTTGTGGATTTTTTACACATTTGCAAATCTGAATACTGATTTGTGGATTTTTTACACATTTGCAAAACGGATTACACACAAGTAGTTTTACACATTTGCAGATTGTTGTACAGACACACAAATCTCCTCACACATTTACAGATTTATTTACACATTTTCAAATCCCACTGCACACACACAAATCGAGATACAGACACACAACTCTCCACACACATTTGCAAATGTTAAAGCTACTATTTTAGCCCCATATTAATGCTTTAGTTGATTTTATTTCCTGCCGTTGCCTTGAGGAATCGCGTTATCTGCGATCCATTGATGAGGGCTTCTTTTCACGATCGTGCTTAACTTGGGGTTGGTCGGTCATTCTTTCTGAAACGGGGCCCTGGTCATACTGTGGGATTATCAACAAATTTAAACGGGGTTTTTCATTCAAATTTTCTAAAATAAAGTTCCCATTTTATAATCTGTTGTAATAGTAATTAGTTCATATGTTTCGTGTCTAATTGTTTATGGGGAACTGAAGATAAATGAGGCTGAAAACTCGAGAGAAAAACCACAAACCTTGCGTTTGGAGTTAGCTAGCTGTCCTGTTGCGTCACTCAGCATTTTAACCACCTAAACAGGGATTATTGTTTACTACACATAGCTGCACTGCAAATGTAAGACCTGTCGGAATGCGAGAAAATGTTTTCCTTTTCTTAGTGGTCATCTCGCCTGACCACTGGGTATTTGGATGGTCTAGGTTCATATTCAACTTTTGATGACATGTTTTAAAAACACCCTGGGGAAGAGTGAGATGTCTCACTACTCCTTCTCCAAAATCAGCTTGATAACAGCACTGAAATGTCGTAAAAAAGGGGTCTGATTTCTCCTTTATGCTACTTAAATACAATGGTCATGTAGAGTTGGGATTAAGCACGTCTTTGGTGGCTTTTATTTTTTTATTTTTTTTTTTTTTCTCCCAGTGTCCTGTCTAGCACTATGGCAATAGGAATTGATATCTCAATGCCAGATGGAGCTCGACAGATTTTGCTTTTACAAGTGGAGCAAACAGCTTTCGCCATAGTGCTCCACTTGATTTATGCTTGTAAATAGCTTTATTATGATTCCTGCAAGGAGAATTTCAAATTATATGGACATGACAATGGGAGAGTAAAGGAAGAACAAAAAGTGAAAGAAAAGAAAAAAAAAGAGTAGAGGTGAAAGTAAGAGGAGATAAAAGGAAGAGAATGATAAAATGTCCTCTGTCTGCTCCATCACCTGGAAAGAGACACAAAAAGAACTGCACAACCAACAGACATAAAGCAACAGATACACTCGAATAACACCTAGGTGCCATTGCTAAATCATATATATTATTATGTAAGCTGACATGTGTAATGTGATATTTGAAAAAAGAACGTGACACAACATAAATAAATAAATAAATTATAAGATTACTGTATATAAGTGAACACTTAATACCTGGGACCCAGCACCAGTGGGAGATGTGAAAGTGCACTAGTTTAGGTGAAGATTATCCAGAAATAGCTTGATAGTGATTGTGGAGAACCAAAGACCCACCTTCCCCGAGCACAGAGGCAGGCGTCAGGGGACCCGTAGCCCCGGACTCCCAAAGGGGTCCCTAAAGCAGGTCGCCCAGGAGGGGCCGACACAGGATATCTGCAACCCCCCCCCCAAGGAAGGAGCAGAGACGACCCCGAGGAAATCCCCCAGCCACCGCAATGCCGACGCCCTCAAGAGCCGCGGAGACGAGCCCGTGGGCTCCGCCGGCAGCCAGCCCCGCTGAAGTGGTCCCGGCCATGGGCCCTGAGGGCCAGAGGCCCCAGGGGCGCCCCGCCCCCGTGACGAGGGCCCCGGCCGCCCCCCGGGGGGCCAGGCCCCGCGAAGAGGCCGCCAGGAGCGGGCCGGCGCACGCCCGGGAACCCGCCCCAAACCCGAAGCCAACTAACGCGCCAGGGGGCCAAGGCGCCCGCCAACGAAGTGGAGGAGGGCAGGACGTGGGGGGATGGGCTCCGCACCTATCGGAGACTTGAGATGTTCTTGGGAGAGGGAGCGGACCACACCCATACCTGAAAAAAAAAAAAAAAAAAAAAACTCATTCACCCCATCCCTCCCTTGTGCCCCACTCGCCACACACAAAAAAAAAAAAAAAAAAAGACGCTGTACACACATTCCCACATAACACTCACATCCAACACTGACCAAAGGGGGGGGGGGTCACCCCAAATCGACTATACGACTGCTTGTGCCCGACCCCCGGCCCCGGCCCCCGACCAGACGCCCCCCGGACGGGCCCCCCCAAGAGGGCGGGCCAACACGACCCGCACGAGCCACCCGGCCAGAGCCCCCCCCTCCCCCTAAATACCTAATAAACCCACTCCCTCCCCCCACCTTACCCTTGCCATCCCTGCCCCCCGTCCCCTGGGGGGTGCGGAGGCATCAGCCCCAGACCTGGTAGGCCGCTGACCGCACACCGCAGCCCCCCGCCAAGACCCCGGACACAGTGGCCCGCACCTCCTCCAGGCCCCAGACTCCTTGCCTCCATCGGAGAACGGGGGTGTGCAGAAGACCCCGACCCTCCCTACGCCTGCTCAAATGTTGTGTTGTTGCATGTTGTTCTCAAGTGCGTTTAAAAACTGGGAGCGCCGAAGGGGATGCACGGCAAAGCCCACCCCCCTTTCGGAAGGTAGCTGTTGCCAGCGCACCCCCTCCGTGTGACTGCCCAGAGCCCTCAATGTCTAAGTGGGAGAGGAGGTGAAGGGAGCCGTCCGAGGTGAGGCCCACACAACATAAGCCCCCTCCCAGACGTCTTCCCCCCACCATGCCTATATGAGTGTGTGATGTGAAAAATGTTTGAAGTGAAAGTGTCTAAGATGCAAAATAAAATTGGGGAGAGGGGCGTCACCAGAAAGTGGCAACCTCCAGTAACGCCCCCTCCCTCATGACCTACATGTGTGGCGGCGTGATGGAGCAGGCAGAGGGAGGAGTCCGGGGATGGGGAGCAAATGACTGGGAAGCCAACCCAGGGAGCCAGCTCCCCTACTGACTCCAATAGGCACCCCCGCTCCCCGAAAGCCCCACCTAGAGAAGGGGGCCTCGCCAGCGGCACCACCGTAGCCCGGGGGCCAGGGAGAGGCCGCAGGGCCCGCCAGCCAACCACCCACCAGGACCAACACCTAAGCCCCCCCCAGCCCACCCACCAAGCCTACTTAAACTAAATAAATAAATAAATAAATAAATACATAAATAATAATAATAATAATAATAATAATAATAATAATAAGAGGGGGGGACCCTGGCCAGCCGGCCCGCACGAGCCACCCCAACCCCACCCCCCAGGTGAAACCCGCACCGGAAGACGACACGGACCAGGACCGGGACAGGGGGCCGGACACAAGCCCACCAGAACGTCAACCCCCCCCAACCCCCCCCCCCCCCCCACCCGTGGATTTAATCCCTCCCCAACATTAACGTTCAAACAACTCACCATACATTCGACAGTAGACATCCAGGCTGGGTAGATCCCTACTCCCCCTCCTTTCCCCCTCCCCCCACTGGCAGAGTGCCTTTCCAATAAAGGAGAAGAGCATCTGCCCAGAGGTGTTAATGACCATGCCCCCCTACCAGCTCAACGGGCCCCGAGGCCCCCCAGCGCACCAGAGGCCCCGTGCAGGGGCGGACACCCGGGCGCGCGCCGGCCCACACCAAAAGCGGCACACCCCCCGGAACCGGAACCCCCGAGGCCCCGCCGGGGCCCGCGCCCGAGGGCGGCGCGCCCCAGGGACCCCAGACCCCCAGACCCACCCCGGCCCCACCCAGCGGCAGCACAGCCACCAGGTCAGTAACCCACGTCCGTCAACACGCAGCTCCCAAAGAGCGCCGCAAGCGGCTGCTGTAGGCCACCCGTAGGCCTCCCAAACTCCTCCCAGATGGGGGCAACAGACCCCGGAGCCGGATCCACCAGGCGCCCTACTCCAAGTGCCCCCAGGGCCCCAGGAACCCCTCCATCCAGCCACTGCGCCCTGCAGGAAGCAACCCACCGCCCCCTATTCCACTAAGTGATGGTGTTGATCAGAGGAGCCCAAAAAGACCAATCAGATGTGGAAGCAGATGCTGTCTCTAGATTAATATGATCCAACAAAAGGTCTCTATACTGATTGATACTGAGATTTTGTTTACTTTTCCAATTCATGAGGATAGTTTTCTTTGCGATGCATAAAGCAGTAAAAACCATGTAAACTATTTCTTTTTTCAGAGGACTTTCCTCAAAATTACTGAGCAGGCAAACTGATGGGGATGGTGTAATCTTACAGCTCAAGCACCTTGATAAGTCCTTACATATCTGTGTCCAGAACCTCTGGACTGGTGTGCATAACCATAACGCATGAAAATAATTATCAGGATGATTGCCTATGCAGTGTGGGCAGATATTAGATTGTGCCAGACCCATCTTGAATAATCTTTGTCCTGTGTAATGTACTCTGTGAAGGATTTTGTATTGTATTAGTTGTAAGTTGGTGTTTCTAGTCAATTTGAAAGTTCTTAGACATGTCTGAGCCCAGAAATTTTGTTCAAAGGTGCCTGATAAATCTTTTTCCCACTTCATTATAGGAAGAGATATCGAATCATCTATTTTAGTCAGTGTCCTGTATGATTTAGACAGTAGTTTGGGGGGGGTTAAATCTAAGAACTCTATTATATTAGTTGGGACTTGTAAACCACCATTAATATGCTTATATTTATTTTTAATTATAGATTTAAGTTGCTCATATTCCAAGAATTTATTTTTACTAATGCCATATTGCATATTTAGTTTAGCAAAATTGATGAACTCGGTTCCGTCAAGTAGATGTTCCAGATATTTAATACCTTTATTCTTCCAGTATGTAAAGTTTATCATTTTATTATTTTGTAGGATATCAAGGTTATTCCAGATAGGTGTACGACTGCATGGGATAAGTGATGACTTTGTCATTTTGAGGAACTCCCACCATGCTGTCAGAGTAGAACTAATGTTGATATATTTGAAGCATGTATGCCGTTTTATATTTGAGCTTATAAACGGCAGATCTGAAATCATGATATTATTGCACATTTCCTGTTCTATATCTAACCAAGGCTCATCTAAAAGACTATTTTTTATCCATTTAGAGATGTATTGTAGCCTATTTGCTAAGTAATAGTTATGGAAGTTAGGCAGATCTAGTCCTCCCCTGTCTTTAGTCTTCTGTATTGTCTTTAAGCT
This sequence comes from Fundulus diaphanus, assembly GCA_037039145.1. NCBI lineage: Eukaryota > Metazoa > Chordata > Actinopteri > Cyprinodontiformes > Fundulidae > Fundulus > Fundulus diaphanus. Next base: position 38,707,163 of record CM073128.1, read on the forward strand.
AATACGTGGGGGTTTATCTTTCCAAAGAAATCTAGAAATGGCAGAGTCTAGAGATTTAAACCAGTCAGATGATGGTTTATTGGGGATCATTGAAAATAAATAATTAATTCTAGGTAGGACCATCATTTTTATTGAAGCTACCCTACCCATAAGTGTGATTGGAAGCGATTTCCATCTTTCAAGGTCCTCTTCTATCCTGTTTAAAAGTGGGGCATGGTTAAGTTTAAGTAAATCTGTTAAATTATTCGACACAGTAATACCTAAATATTTAATATTTCCTGATTGCATTTGTAAATTTAGGGAGTTTTCGAGAGAGCAATTAATTGACAGTACCGTAGATTTAGACCAGTTTAACGAGTAATCTGATATTTTGGAGAAAGATTCTAGTATTCTAATTACTTGTAAAAGAGAGTTATTTGAATGCTGGAGATAAAGTAATACATCATCCGCGTACAGACTAATCTTGTGCTCTATTTTCAAGCATTTTATACCTTTTACAGCTTTTGTTTGTCTGATTGTTGCTGCTAGAGGTTCTATAAAGATGGCAAAAAGTGATGGAGAAAGAGGGCATCCTTGCCTGGTGCCCCTCTGTAGACAAAAACTGGAAGATATTTGATTATTTGTCCTGACACAGGCTGTTGGAGAATTGTATAGAATTTTTAACCAGTTTATGAAGAAATCGCCAAAACCGAATTTATGAAGAGTAGCGAATAAAAATTTCCAATTTACTCTATCAAATGCTTTTTCTGCGTCTAAAGACAATATATTGGTTTTAATGTTTTTACTGTAGGAATAATCAATTAAATTAAGTAATCGGCGTGTATTTGTGGATGACTGCCTTCCTCTGATGAAACCAGTTTGATCTGGATGTATTATGAGAGGAGTTACTTTGTCTAATCTTTTTGCTAAAGCTTTACAGATTATCTTAATATCCACATTAATTAAGGATATGGGACGATAACTAGTGGGCAACACAGGATCTTTGTCTGGCTTGAGCAGAAGGCTGATGGTGGCAGAGTTCATATTAGCTGGAAATCTACCTTTTTCCTGTATTTCCTGCAACATTCTGTGGAACGTTGGGGCTAGAATATTCCAGAACTCCTTATAAAACTCAGTAGGGAATCCATCTGGACCTGGAGCCTTTTTATTAGGCATGCTTTTAAGAGCTTCCTGGGTTTCAGCTGTTGTCAGCGGGGAATCCAGTGTCATTCTTTGGTTATCTGATAATTTAGGAAGTGTAATTTTATCCAGAAATTGCTTAATATCCTTCTCTGATGGATTTATCTGTGGTGTGTATAAAGATTTATAGAAATCGCGGAAGGTATTATTTATACACTCTGGTTCACTTACTGTATTACCAGTTGAATCTGTAACTGCAAATATAGTAGTTTTCTCCTTATTTATTTTAAGCTGATTAGCTAGGAAGCTTCCTGACTTATTGCCATGTTCAAAATTTTCTATTCGGAGCCTTTGTATTAGAAATCTATTTTGCTTTTCAATATAGTAGTTTAGTTCTAATTTTACTTCACGGATTTTACCTAACTTCCCTTCTTCTTGAGATAAATCTAGTAACTTAAGTTTCTCTTCTAATTCCTGAATCTTTTTGTTTTCTTTTTTCTTTTTATGAGATGAGAAAGAAATTATTTTACCTCTCATCACTGCTTTTCCAGCTTCCCACAATATCGATGCCGATGTACCTGGTTGATCATTGTATTCTAAGTATGAAGCCCACTGTTCTTTAATGAATTTTATAAATTCTTCATCTTTAAGCAGTGATGTATTAAATCTCCAGCTTTTGTTTTGTGTGGTTATTTTTTTATTAATTAAGGTGAGAGTAACAGGAGCGTGATCACTGATAGCAATAGGATGAATTACCGACTCTGAAACTTCCGACAGCAGTGAGCTGCTTATTAGAAAGTAGTCCAGACGAGAGTACGAATGGTGAACATTTGAGAAAAAAGTGTATTCTTTACTAATAGGATGAAGAGAACGCCATGCATCGCAAAGACCAAAATCACTCATGTATTGTTTGACTACATTTACTGACTGCCAACTACGCTGAGTCCCTGTTTTATTCAACCTGTCTATATCGTTATTTAAACCAAAGTTGAAGTCACCTCCTATAATTAGTGAACAATCCCCGTGTTTTGAAAGTGCAAGGAAGAATTGGTGGAAAAAAGAGGGGTCATCAACATTTGGACTATATATACTGACAATACATAGCTTCTGGTTATGGATAGCTATTTTAATTATTATGTATCTACCTTCAGGATCTATAGTTTTATCTAATATTTTAAAACTAACGCTTTTGTGGATTAAGATTGCTACACCTCTCTGTCTAGAGTTATAGCAGGCCGCAAACACATCAGGGAACTCAGGTGAGTTAAGCTCACTTGCATTTTGGTGGCTTTTAAAAAGAAGACCATACCATCAAATCCCTCGATGTTCATGGCAATTGGACGCATTAAATGTCTAACTTTGAGCTGAACTTGCAGTTTAACATTTTTTTTTAGGAATGTAGCACATCCTCCCCATGTTGTGCACTGTTGCTGGATTTCACCTACATCATTACACTTAGCAAGCATTTAAACAGCTTCAAACTAAACCCAAAAATAGATATTAACTGTAATGTACTTTAGGACAAAATGAGTTTCCATCCATTACCAATGGGGTTCAAATATTTTTTTATTGAAAGACAAAAAAAATGCTAAGGTTCTTTTTCAATGTAAAAATACATTTTTCTACAAATTCTTTATCAACAAATCATAACTTGCAGAGAGAAAAGGAGTAACAAAAAAAAGAATAAATATAAAACAGATCCCCATGTAATACTTAAAAACTCCAGAAACATGAATTTCAGTATCGTACGATAAATCTCACCAATCAACTGTAACAGATGATTTGTTCTGCTTAGTGAGAGCTACCTGTTAAAGGTACGAGAAAAAAAAAAAACTCCACGCGGTTCCGTTTGCAGATTCATCATTGACAGAACCAGTCGCGGGGTTTAAGAGTCCACGAAGAAAATCTCAAAAACCGAAATACTGAGGGAGGAAGTTCTAAATAATGCTCTCCCCGAATCACTGCCATTAGTCAGTAAGAGGTTAACAGCAGCATCTCCCCTAAAACTGCAACAAGTTAATGGCTAAAGACTGAGGGATCGCCATCGTCAGTGCATTTCATCGTTCTCAAAGGTTACATGCCTTAAAAACACAAAAGGCTTTACAAAATGGCGCCTTTTAAATAACCATGACTTCTATCCCAGTGATGCATCAGTACCACTCATCCGTACAACAGCTGACGACGATACATCATCCCAAGGCTGAACTCGGAGATGTTCCGACCCTGAAATATACGGTTTCTATCGAAAAACCAGAAAAATAACTGAATTTACATATTATCATTCCCTTGTTCTTAATACTCCATGTACAATACTATAAGACACAAGAAAACATCTAAAAATCCTGCAACATTCCCTCTGGAGGATTTTGTTACCATGGCAGCAGCATGAGGGGCAGGGGGGTGGTGCAGCTTCTTTCCCGTTAAGACGCACAACAGAAAGTTAACGGAGCATCCTTCCCAACGCTTCCATTAATCTGCTGCTTGAGCACCCCATAAATAAAAGTAGTACTAAAAATAGAGTTTTCCCATTCGCTGGCATCAAAGGATCACATCCAGTGTCTGTCACACAACAACCTTCCCCTTGATCTCCAGCTTGGTGCTGTCGCTCGGTTTGCTGGACTGCTCCTCAGTGAGGGTGATGTACGAATACACCAAGCTGCCAGCAATACTGCAAACAACAGACAGCAAAACACGCTTTGAAGTTTAGTGATGGCGCCTCTTTATTTATGTGAACTTTGTTTACCAAAAATATAAAGCTAGTATTTTAGGACAATATTCACAGTAGGTTTTAACGGCATTATTAAAAAGCCTGGAAGCATGTAGAGTGAAGCAAGGGGAGATAGAAATGAGTTTGCCATGCAAAACTATTCATAGCCCTTGAACTTTTCCACATTTGTCACAATTGCAAATTCCAATTTTTTATGCAATAGACCAACACAAAGTAGTGCATAATACTGAACTGAAAGGAAAAAGATACACAACAGAAAGACAAATTTGAAGATTGTGACAAACATTTGTACTTAGACTCTTGATACCCCTAAAATAAAAACCCATTCAAAGAAAACTGCCTTCAGGTCTCTCCTTAAACCTGGTTCACACGACAAGAATTAAAAATATGTTCGGCTGACTTTCAAAGCCTGAGAGACGCCACACACAAAGATTTTTTTTAAAATCGAACAGATTTCACTCAGGATCATTCCAGTGTCAGATGGGAAATCTTGCAAAACCTCTCAGGATCATAAATTAGTTCAGAGTACGGTAAATAAACATGGACGACGAGGAAGAACAATGGCGATAGTTTGTGGACTGATTTTAACAGAGAAATTACATTAAAAAGGTGTTGGTTAAAGGAGTGGAGACAGCACGGAGAGGGGCTCTAAGTTTTCTGATTGGCTCGTTTGTCCTCCGGAAACACCACTCACGCTAGGATATCCGGCCAAGACACTCCAACATGTTGAATATCCCCGATTTGAGGTTGGAGGGGTCCCAAGCAGACCAGATCACTCTTAACACACCACAAACAGCAGGAATATCTCTTAAGGTTATCCTAAGAGCCCTCCCGATAGTCGGGGCATGTCAGAAGGAGAAGATCTGGACAAAAAGCGGGCAGATTATCCTGCCGTGTGAACCAGGATAACCAATTTCCTAACATTGTGCTTCAAAGAACGCACCTCTAATTTAAACCAGGGAGCCAGCTTCCTGTGAATAATCACTTTCTTTTTCAAGGGGGCAACATTATCTAATGCAGAACACGAGGAAGTGACACCGTTAACAAAGACATCTATTTGTGAATGGGAAGAAACAGCATTGCTGCTATCTGCAGGGCATTTCTGTGATACAGAGGATATTAAAAGGGGGACAGACTCTTCCAAGTTTGATACAGCATTATCCGATAAAGATCTACTATAATGGAACCCTCTTTTGTGGGTGGAGAACTCAGATTGAACTCAAAGGTTATTAAAAAATGGTCAGATAGGACAGGGCTGTGAGGAAATACTGTTAATTCTTCACAATCAATGCCATATGTCAGCACAAGGTCTAAAGTATGGAGCCAAGAGTGCGTCGGTTTATGCACATTTTGAGCAAAACCAATTGAATCTAGGATAGTTTTAAAGGCTACACTAAGGTTATCACATTCAGTGTCAACATGAATGTTGAAATCCCCCACTATAATAACCATGTCAGTGTTTATCACCAAATCAGATAAGAAGTCTGACAACTGATCCAAAAACTGAGTGTAAGGGCCTGGTGGACGATACAAAACAACAAACAGAAGAGGTTTTATTGCTTTGCAGTTTGGATGAGGGAAACTGAGGGTTAAATGTTCAAAAGAACTGTATTTATTAGTTGGCCTGGGACTAATTAATAAATCAGACTGACAGATGGTTGCTACTCCTCCTCCTGGCTCCTATTGCAAAGAAGAATTGGCAAACATGTCAATATCTAGATGTGCAGAGCTGAAAAGACTTGCACCTGTATCTGCAGCCAAATGTGGCTCTGCAAAATGTTGACTCAGAGGGGCTGAATGCAAACGTACGCTAAAATTCTGGCACCTTTATCTGTAAAGATTTTTGTTTTCTTTCCACATCACAGAAGCATACTTTTGTGTTGGTCTATAACATGGCAAAAATATGAAAATGTTCCAAGGGCTTTTAGTAGTAGTAGTAGTATTAATAATAATAATAATAATAATAATAATAATAATAACAATATCTGTCAAACTAATTCTTGGCTACCCATTCAAAGATTTGAGTATTAAAAAAATCATTACAGTCCCAACATGCCAACAAGCTCATTTCAAAGCAATAATACATAGAAATGCAGGGTAATAAAATTCATCTTTCATTTTCTCTATCAGACTTAATTAGATTTACGTGAGTGTTAACATTCACTTTCACCTCATTTAGGCTCAGTGTCCTCATTCCATCACTGAAAACAACTAAAAATAGAACCCTGATTCGTCGTACCTGATGTTCAAACCTATGAAGTTAGTCCAAGAGAAAATGTAGTCTCCACCGAACACCATCCCGATGTATGTCACCAGGACATTCTGCAAAGTAAAAAAATTTAAAAAATCAATGTGTTTGGTGTCAGATCACAATTTATCTGTAACTTTAGTGAAACACTGCAGCTCACCTTAATGCACCCGACAATAGTAGTTGTTAAAGCAGAGTTGTACTGTGTGCATAGTACAGTAGAATACATCAGAATAAACCTGTAATGGCAGAAAAAAAAAAATGTCCCTTCAACACACGAGTCAACGCTTGTTCCAACACAAGCAGAGATTTCCGCAGCACTGAAGCAACATCTTCGCGACTGAGCCGTTCTGAATGACATCAGGACAAGCAGGAACGGCATCTAGATTTTAATCACTCATAAAACCGCAGTCATTTAAGTGCGATCCAGATGCCGTGGTGTGCACATGCACGCGTACAAAGATCTTACCCCATGACACACGAGAGGACAAACTGGGAGAGGAAAAACATATCAGACCAGCCGTCGAACTCTGTAGCCTGGGACCAGAAACAAAGCGTTAGCAACAGAGCGGAGAAAAAAAAAAAAAAAGGATTAAATAAACAGGGGGAGTTGATCTAGATAACTCACTGCTATTAGGAATCATTGAGTCACTAGATTTGGGTGTGTCGATGTCAGGTTTGGGTGAAAGTAAAAAAAAAAAACGGCTTCAGTCAACTAAGCATTGAAGGTTTTTGAAATTTCCCGACAACTGTCTCTTTAAAACTAGCACATCCAGCGCTGCCGTTCCAGCCGATTAAACAAGGTGGTTAACTGTGTCTGTGCTGTGGTCATCCGGGGCAGAGCTGCTGCAGGCACGGCTAGAAGAGCTCCGCTAGGTGCATAATGGCATCTTTGTGCTTCTCGGGCTGCTGGGGCCCAGCTGGACAGCCCAGGAGGCCTCTGCCAAGACGTACCGAGAAACACCACAAGGGACGGCTCACATTTACCGCAGGTTAAGAAAATGAACGGAGAGGCACAATCCTTGTGTCTTTGATAAACGGGAACTTTGTCTAGAGCAAAACGAGGAATCACCAGGGATAAATCCAAAGTTTTATTTAGAATGACACCACCACCCCCTCCAAAAAAAGAAAAGAAAAACAAGCAGAAGAGTCAAAGCGCTTACCTTTTGCATGTCTCCAGTCGCTTCAGCCAACAGGAGTGTGGGCAGGATCATAAATAACGCATTATAGTATAATAATCCATATTTCCCCAACTCCTGTAAAAAAAGAAATAGGAGCAGTAGGGGAAGAAAATGAGTCGGGTCAGAACAGGGAGCCTTATTCACAGTTTCTTTTTTTCTTTTTCTTTTTCAGTACTGAAGTCATGCGCTGCCAAGACGGCGGACCGCTACTACACGTTTGTCCGGCTCTGGCTGCCCTCGTTTCTACCAAGACGGCGCCAGCCCCGCTCTGGACAAGCGAGACGGCACACTCTAGGCTTCACGGGCCAAAGCTGGATCCTGCTGTAACGCGAGAGTCGAGAGCAGGCTGCTCTTGCGACATAAAAAGCGAAATAAAAAAAAACAAGCTAAAACGTGTTCCCGCTTTGAGGAAAGGATCATTAATCCAACATTTTCTGATTAGACGCAAGAAAAAGAACATCAGTGCACTCTGACAGGAGTCTCTGGACAAACACACATTCCAGTGCCGTTAGCTCAACCCAGTTAGGAGTAAAGTAACTGTTTTTTTAAAGAAACTACTGCACCCTGAAACCCTTAAAGGAAAGCTCTGATTCTCTGCTGCTAACAGGAACTGGAAGCCGATCGGGGATTCCATCCCAACAATGCCCACCATTCATCACGGTGGTTCTGCCACATACCTTTGCATCCAACTTTTGCTTTACGTAGGCTCCGTTGGCTGCAGTCAGAACATCGTTCATCAGAATGAAGACGTAGCCTTGCAGGTCAAAGGACAGGTCGGCACTTTGAACACAAGACAGGCGAAAGGGGCATACGAATGAAAGATGATCCTGTTTTGTCCTTCGGAGTTTCAACTTTTGGCATGCTGTACTTCAGTTTGCCCTCTTTTACTGGAGATGTAGGGCAGTGACCCCAAAGGTCGTATATCAAGACAAAGGCCCGCTTTGTAGTGAAGGCAATTTACGGCCAGGACACCTGGAAACAGTAGAGCTTACCTTGCGGCTATGAACGCCCCAAGGATCATTGTAAACACTGTCAGCTGGACCGGCCTGGAGAACTTCTTCCTGCCAAGGGTCAAACATAACGAAACTCAATCCAGCTGCTTTGAGCTGCGAACAATAAACCAGCATATCCGTGCAAAGAAAAGGCGCTTCGCCTCACACTGGACACATGAACCAGTGAGTGGTAAGAAGAGAAAGTGGGCTGTCTTGTCACGACCAGTCTTACTTAAGCAGAAATCCCTCAGCCAGCATGGTGAACAGGATGGAGAATCTCCTGAGGACTGTAAACATCGGCAAACTGGGGACATAAAGTGCAAGAGAATGAGCCCCCGAGTCACGTTCCTCCGTCTCGTCGGTGCCTACAGGAGTACTTACTTGAGCCGCTTGGTACCAAAAAGACCAGTGATTTGATTTCCCACATACAGGAGAGGTAGAGGAAATGTCTGGAACGACAAGGATTTCACATCAGGCGTGATGTTGATGGGGGGGGAGGGGTGTCATATCCAAGACAAGATAAATATATAGGCAGAAAAGTTTCTCAGAAGAAAGAACTCGTCTATTTGTAAGTCTTACCTTGTGAGGTATACTCTCATCCAAATCTGGGAAGGTGATCACCCTCGCAGCCTTGCCCGCCGACAGCACAATCACCGTGGCCAGCATCTGCACCAGAGACACGCCAGAGGAAATCAGCCCAGCTCCAGCTGCCTCGTTCATTGTAAATAAATAAATAAATAAAAGCGTGGAAACGCTGAACTTACTTGTCCTATCCCCACGCATATTGATGAGGGGAACCTGGAAGAGCATTTGAAACAAAAGCAATTCACCTGAATGTTAGCCGACACGTACAAAACAAAGAGCTAGAAACGACTTCTGAATACGGCGCGAAACAAAGTCGAGCCTCTGTCTGCGTCAGTGAAGAGCGTCGCCGGCGGCCAGCGGAGCGCCGGAGCTCCGCGCGAGGCTGCCTCCGCTGGAGCCAGAGCCGCCAGAGCCACAACTTCCCAGCCGCTACTGCTAGCTTGGCAGCCGCGCTGGCGCCAGAGGAGCCGTTACCTGTAGTTGGTGAGGACGCTCTTGTTCACCACGACGATGAGGAACGAGCTGAGACCGTAAAACCCGGCGGCAAACAGCTTCACGAACAGCGTGGAAGGTTTATCCGCCATCACCGGCAACTTCTCATTCCGCTATGAGCATCTGCGCTCCCCCTGCTGCCATCATCACTCCAGGGGCTCGCCCTCTCCCTCGCAGACACACGCGGCGCGTGCGCGCACGCACGACGCGGGCACGTCGACGTTTTACAACTTCCGCTGCGAGTCTGCGCTGCCCACACGACCACGAGCATAGACATAATATACGTATACGTATGTAATGTCTAGTGTTGGCCATCCTTGGGTCCTTAATAGTTTCGCTTCTTTAAAAAAAACTTTATTCAATGAACCGAAGACCTATTTTGGTATATAAGAGTAAAACAACAAAACAGGCAACAAAACTTATCTGCCAAATGAAATGTGTACTACAGTATACCAACAAATGATCAAGCTCCATAATGACTTTGGGATCTTGTAAATTCATATTTTCCCCACTTAAACAGTTTGATTTTGGAGTAAAAATTAATAAAAAGTAGCTATAAAGAATCAAATGTGTATCCAATGATATCCTTCTAGTTAATAAACACAATTTTATTCTGTGATCCCTTTAATTCTAGTTTCAGTATATTTAACCCTCTGTGGGGTATTGTTTATTTGTTTTTGTTTTATTCTGCATTGTTTTATCCATATTAAGAACTGGACTTGAAGTAAAATCTCTTTTTAAACAGAGCTTAAAGGTTTTGTGATTTTCAGTGTATCTCATCTGATTTCCCATAAAATGCTTCAGATTGTCTTGTGTAGGAATAGTGCAAGCCATGTCTATTTATTGTATCCCAACTAACATTATTTTGAAATACTCTCATTAATAAATATTTATGTTGCCAGTCGAGTGTGTAGATAATGCCCACCTTGCTGCTTTATTGTTTTAGTGATCTGCACTTTCAAATAGTGTGGCCAAATGTTAACAATAAATGTTTACAACCCTTACATTGACGAGACAAAAAGCATTTTCCCTGGCGCTGACAAGACATGTCTGAAAAGATTGGAAATATGTGTAAAAATGACCAGCAGCAACATGCAGATACAGATCCAGAGCAAAGGTTATGATGATTGACATCATCCACTATCGAATCATGAACTACTCACCTTCTCTATGATTCCAGACTGAAGAACGTTTAACAGAAGTCATTTAATCTGTCCACAACATTTCACATCAACATATTTTTACTAACTTGTGATTTCAGGCTTTTATTGTTTTTTCTGTTATTTATTTAGTGTAATTTTCTGGCCTGATAAACTTTTTTTTTCACTCCCCAGTGGTTCTGACATGCTGTTAAGCAAATCCCCAGCTAAGAAGAAATCCCCATGTAATTGCCAAAAAAAAAACAAGATTTATTTATATGAAGAAATTTATCTCCCTCTTTGTCCGTCCTTCCATCCGTCCACCTTCTGAAACCATGCAAGGCCGGTACAATCATAGTAAGCATGTGAAATCCATATTCTCCTGCTCTGAAATTCAAATGAGGATCAGGAAATTTAATTCAGTATTGTGTGGTTAGTTAAATCTTTAATTGTAATTTATTGAACAAGGTATGGGATGGTGAACTGTCCAGGGTGTACCCCGCCACCAGCACCCCTTGCGACCCCACAATGGATAGACATGTTAGAAAATGGATGGATGGTATTGGACGGTAAAAACCTGAAAATTAGCAATAAGCAGTTCCTCTTACTTATAGCGATTGAAACAAAATACGGGACTGGTTTATGTGTGATCTAACTGAAATTGTGTTTAAACAGGTAAATTCTTAGCCCTTTTCAGATACGAGCATGCATTAACATTTATTGCTAATCCATGTAACTGCAAACTAAATTGATTGCATTATTGACAATTTGTCCTAAAGCTAAAGTTGAGGCAGTAAAATGATCTCAGTCATCTTGCACGTTGCTTATTGAGTATTTATTGGGGTCAGTTTACAGTCAGATTTCATCCACGTTCACTATAAGAGGGACCGTGTACTGCGAATGGCGGACTCCAAAGGAGAAGCTTGGAGCTCTTGGTTTTGTAAAGGTCTGTAAGGAAGAATAAAAAACATCTTAGGTAATTAAAGATTTTTAGCTCTTTCTGGAACATAAAATATGGCTTACCTCCGGATAGCTTGCCCCTTGGCCCGGTGTTTGTGCAGCTTTTTTGGGAGGGTAATTACGACCTGTCATAGTCCACTGAGGGGTTTTTGGCTTAGAGATATAAGGGTCTGCAGCATTATAGGCAGCCGGGCCTGGAGTCTGCAAGGAATGCCATAGTTCAAGAAAACTACAGTAAATCCAGGTTTTTAGATTAGTTTCAGAGACAGTTCTTTTTATTTTGATTTTATTTTTACCTTTGCTATATCCTTCAAAAAGGATCCCTTCTCAATGCGACCAGTGAGTGTGATGGAGGGACCTGAAGGGGTTGTTATCCCCTTTGTGCCAAATAATGGGGGTAACTTGTAAGCAGCTGGACCTAAAAGGGGAAGAGACATCTTTCTCTGATTTTTAAAATTTACATAATGGTCTGACACAGTTAAGTGTGGCAAAAACAGAAAAAAAAAATCAAAATTGAGTTCAGTTCTAAATTAAGTTCAAATTCCAATTTTCTCAGAGCAGATATAGTGCAGGACGTCAATTGAAAATCCTTTCTCACCTGGATTTTGGATCTTAGTCATTTCTTTGTGCCTGCCGGAGAGAGTGTATGCAGGGGGCGATTTGAACGTGGACAGTTTCGAAAAATCTGGGGAGTACTGGCCTAACATACCAAAGAAAATGATTAAAAGAAAGTACTAAAAACACAACCACATGTATTGGTTTCAGCAAGTTGTTGTTTTGACTGACCTGTTGGGCCCGTTGTACAGAATGATGCAAGTGGCTTTAGACGGCCAGATACGGTATCTTTGCATCTTTTTATTAGTGGTTATTGGTACAAAAGTCAACATCCAGTTTGTTAAACAATTTATAATCACTCATTGCTGAAATGTAAAGACAGTGTCACCCTATTAAATTAAATATAAATTTAAGTTCATATGAACCGACAATCCCAGTTATCGCCATTTCATTGTAAATTAAATGCTATACAATGACACAACACAGTATTCATCAGAGATCTATAAGAGTGAAAAAAATATATACATACTGTATATATATATATATATATATATATATATATATATATATATATATATATATATATATATATACACACACACACACACACACAAAATGAAGGAAAAACACACACACACACATATCTGTATCATCCATGATACAGACATGCACAGCACCTTGTAGGACTTCAACTAAAGATGATGTGAAGTCAAAAGTATTTCCTTACAGGAAGGCTTGCTGTTGTAGAAAGTTTGAAAGTTGTGTCACAATCTTCAGATGTTTGTTTGGGACAGGTTCTTTAAGTTCCTGACTGTGCTTTCTTTGGTTTATTATCCTTTAGTGTTACTTTTATGGATTTAATTAGTAGATTCTGTTAATTCATTTGGGTATTATATTCTGATAGCTTTCCTCCTGGGTTTCCTCACTGTCCTGCCCTGTTTATTAAATGGTAAAAAGCCTCTACATGTATGGCACATTATAAAGCACTGAGGACCCCAAAGCACTTTACACTACGGCTCCATCCGAATACATCTAAATATAGCTCCTAGCTCCTGTTCCTTCTTTCATGGGGTCAACAGTAAGAACACTATTGTGGGGAGGAAAGGAGCTTCGAACTACTGTGCTGATTTCGCACTGCCTTTTACTCCGACATGGATGATGCGAGTCAAATCCGGGCCTACAGCCTTCCGAAAATGAACTACAAACAAAGGGAACGCTCTCTTCTCTCTGGCCATTTTCGTTAATTTCCGTGAGGTGGGCTGTACTTATACGTCATGTTACGCAAAGGATTGTAGGTTTCCTTATAACTCCTTAGTGACATTGTGATGCTAAATTAGCCATGAGAGGAAGCATACAGGCTCCTTTTTTCGCCTCCTCCCTGACTTCACTATTTGGATAGCACTTAGCGACCCCTGACGCCCTTCCGCTTTGGCTAAGGAGTCCTTACCCAATAGAGGTATTCAGATGGAGCCTACATTCAGTCATTCACCCATCCACTCACACAATTTCAGATTCATCTATGCAAAGAATATTATTCCAGAAGTTTTGGTATCTATGTTCTCTCTGGGAAACTTTAGTTTGGGTTTCATGTTTTTTTCCCTTCTCCTCCGAGATCAGTTGTTTCCTCCTTGCACTCCTCTCATAAAAGTTAAGCCTGTGCAATGTCAAAGTCAATTTTATTTGTATAGCCCATTTAAAAACAAAAAAAGTTGACCAAAGTGCTTCACAAGATTATAACCCAATAGAGATACCAGGACCCCCTGCAGTTTGCTTGTCGCTGTGGAGTTTGAGTTGAAGACACCATCATACACCTTCTTCAACAAACCCACTGCTATCATGTCTTGGTCACATTAGGGTTTTTCGTAAATGTTAACAAGCGTTTCAGTTGAGAGTCACCTGAAAACAGCTGCATAATGTCAAACCCACAAAAAAATTATTTTGTATCATGTCCTCTTGTTTTTATGCATCCTCCCCCCAAAAATATAATTTTATGCAAAATAAATCAGGGTGTAGTGCTTCTGAAAGACACTTAATATACCAAATATGAATTTAGAATAGCTTCATCATGAGATAAAAGGGACTAATTTAGAAAAACTTCTATGTTGAGCATCACACTTTCCTCTAAAAGGTGTTGGCCCATAGACATATATGTAGACGCCTCGTTGGACGGGTTCTGCCTATGCTGCGAATGCGTCAGAGCGTCCGCCATGTTGAATATGGCGAATCTGCAGTTAGACTCAGTCACTTGAACAGTATCAGAGGGACTTTAATCTCAGAATATACTTTATATTCGTAATATTTCTATTTTTGTAATATTACGTGTTTATTTTCGTATCCCTTTGGCTTCATTCTTCTGACTATATTCTCGTAAAGAATAAAAATAATGACTATTACTCCAGGACTGAAATAGTTCTGCAACATATATACAGGGAACATAGACGTTCAATACTCTCTGTCACATACAATATGGTAATAATATAAATGATGTGAGAAGTTGTACTGCTTTTGTTTTTACTTGTACAACTAAATAATGACTTAATTACACACACACATGCAATATGAGGTTGTGTGTAAAGTTGTATGTATTCACACACAAAAACATAACTTATTACATATTTAAATTTGTTCAACTTGTGCCAAATGTCCCACTGTAACCCCAATCAGTGAACGCAACTCGAATGTGCTGCTGCGCATGCTCAACTCGTCTCACAGGCGCACAGTTCTCTCCCGTCACACGTGAATTTTGAAACATTCGCTGTAGCTGTTGATAAACTGTATCCAGGAGTTCTCAGTGGTTGAGATAGGAGCCATTTCCACACATGTATTACTACCCCATCGTTTTATCCACGTACAAATTGGAGGATACAGCTGTGAACATCCAGGCTGTTTTTAAATGAACATGGTTGATGTGCACTGTTGCTACAAAGGTCAGGACTGCAGTCAGGCTTGCCAATCCTGGTGGTCCCATATTCTGGAGTCTATGGCAAATCCAGCTCTGTAGGTGCAAGGGTTGATCTCTTGCAAGATGAAGACCAAAGACACACATTTGTGTTAAGTATTTGGATTTTAAATCTTTAAGGAGGGGAAAAAAAAAGGATTCACGTGGTTTTATTTACATTTCTTATAGTACATAAGCAATACTTTTTACACTTAATGAGAAAACTATTGTAATTCATTAAAACTACTGATGACCTCAGGTGTACCCTGCTTCTTGCCCAATGATCGCTGGAAACAGGCACCAGGCTGTAAGAACAGGATGGGTGGATCAATGAACAAATTGAGGAATGTTTGATCTTCGCAGTTTTTTTATTTAGAATTAGAAACAATTACAGTAGCAATTATAAAAGCATTGTATTTCTGAATACTTTAAACTACCCTTTGCAGTGGCTATTTTGCCATTAAAATGTCTGAAATATTTACAAGCAGAGCTTCTAAGGCTTTGTTTCCAACTATACCCCTGAAAAGTCTCTAAGCCCATTTTCCTTAGCCCTCCCCCTACTCTACAAAAACACCCTACCTCAGAAAGGTAAACCGTGGGGCTAAGGTCGAGTTGCAAGCGGTGTAATGGGATTGAGCCAAAATGTTAAAAATAAAATAAAATAATCCTCCATTATTGACTAGACAAGCCATTGAGGACGTCAGTTGTCACTCCCAGACTGTGCCACCCTGAGCAGAAAGCCATATTGTCAAAAACAGCCACTGACATGTAAAAGATCAGTAAATAGCATGGGTTCATACCAAGAAAGAGGATTAGGGACACAATATTACCTTGGGGAGAGTAGATGCAGAAGTGCACATAAGGTGAAACTGAGCTCAGTTGTGTCACAGTGGATCCAAATACAGCAGATGGGGTGACAAGAGAAGGAACTGTAGGATTGTATGAGGACGTGGCACGTGGTAGAACGACCTATGTGAAGGTGGTGTAGGTAGGACAAGCACAAGGCCAGAGAGACGATGACGGACGAGTTCAGGGTGGGATCTCATCAGCGATCACCTGTCTATGGAAGGGAAGGTTTACAGTTTTGCAGAGAGACCTGGTATGACCTGGTTTGGAGACAATGGCACAAGCCAAAAGGCCGGAGTCTGCCCCCTGCTGGAGGTGCCAGCGCTGAGGATGGCAATGTTATTTTCAGTGAGAGCGACCAAAGCAGAAGAGATTAGAGAGAGAATTACACCAGACAACTTAAGCTGAGAGGTGCGGGGATGAAAACGCAGAGATGCTTTGGACATGTGTACAGGAGGGATAGTGAATCTATATGACAAAGGCTGTTCAAAATAAAGCTGCCAGCCCAAGGAGGAGGAGAAGAGGAAAACCACAGAAACATTCAAGGGTAATGACCATGGATTTTGCGGCTACAGACAAATGACGTGCTGTCAACGACGTTCAGATACAACACAAAAATGTACAGTAGTCATGTGTTCAGGTATTTTTAAAGCTTCCACAAGGAAATGTGTGTTGCTAGGCTGCTAGGACCGTCAACGGTCCCTTTACTTCTTATATTTTTATGAATGTGTGAAATAGCCAACAAATGTGCAACATCCTTAAATCAAAATGAACCAGCATGAGAAAGTGACACAAATGTGGAGAAACAGAATGTTCCCCTCTGAAAGATTTAGTACTGCCAGTTTAATAGAGCATAAAAACCAAATACTCAGGAAAAACTACATATCTGTTTAAGAACTCTTATCTGGAAATCCATTATGCAGTCCTCCATTTACTTTCCACACCAGCAGAGATGCTGGTGAAGGAGCCATTCGACCACAGATGAAAGCCAACATCAAATAGTGACTGAAAGACAGCCAGCTCCCTGACCTGACCTGAAGGCCTGTGTGTGTTTTGGCAGGTGGTTTCGGGATAAAAACCTGACGTGTCTCTGATAAGACAAGGGTCTGTGCATGTGCCACGTTTTCAAACAGAAACCCAGGTGCTGGATCAGCCCTTCATTCCTCCTTTTCAACAGAGGACGCCTGAGCTCAGACATGTCCGGGCTTAATGCATCGATCGGATACTTCCTGTCTGTGGTGACTTCTGCCGGCTTGGTTCAAGCGCTCCCCCAAAAATGGCCTCGGTTCAGCGTCCTTTCCGAGTTGGCCGCCTCGTTCATGCTGGTGGCGTGCTGGCTGGAGATACAGACCATCGTGGAGGTGGGCCAGTGGGCCGGGGGCCTGGGCCAGGATGTGACGGTCACCATGCTGTTTGTGCTGCTGCTGACGCACGGCGTGCTCTGTCCCGGGACGTCGGGGAATCCCAGCCTGGCCGTGCAGAAGTTCCTGCAGCTGGAGGCCGGAGCTCTGCCCACAGCGCTCGCCGTCGCAGCCCAGTTTGTCGGCGCTCACCTGGCCCTGCTCGCAGCCAGGTACTACTGGAGCTTGGAGCTGACGGACATGCACATGATCAAAAACCTGATGTGGAGGGAATGCAGCACGTCCCTGCTGGTCCCCGTGGTTCAGGGCTTTTCCACGGAGTGCGCCTGCGCCCTCAGCTTCCATCTCATCCAGTTAAATCTGCGGCGCAGGTCTGCTCTGATCCGGGTGCCCCTGATCGCAGTTCTCCTCACCTTCTTCTCCCATATCGGTGAGTCTGTCACAACTCTTTTACGTTTATAGGCTAAAAAATTTTAAAAAAAATCTTGTTTGGTTCTAAATTTTTATGCCCCAAACCAGCCAGGAGCTACACCTCCGCTTTCATGAATCCATCTTTGGCATACGGACTCACCTTCCACTGTCCCGGGTTTACCTTCAAAGAGTACGCAGTGGTCTACTGGCTGAGCTCTCTCACGGGTATGTCACACTACACAACGGCGAACTGCGCGTGCATGTGTGCCGCTGACCGCCTTTACCTGTCGCTTCCTAGGCATGACGTTGGCCCTCCTCCTGTACATGGGCCACATTCCCCGGCTTTTTGCCAGGAACCTTCTGTATTGCCAGAAGACGCGCTTCAGAGTGCCCACAGGAGACAAATCCGAAAAGAAGAAGAAGAAGTGACGGATATAAAAATAAGAAGACTAGTGCAAGAAGTGGTTTCTAGTAATATGAGGTTTACTTTAACTCATATGTAATGGGAGCATATGTGAAATATTTGGAATAATAAAAAAAAAAAGTCATTGCTTCATTTTGGTGTCTACATTCTTAACAATTTTGTGAACAATTGAAGAATCTGCAACATGTATTCAGTCAAATAAATTAAATGAATATAGAAAAAAAAAAAACATCCTCATCCATTGGATTTATGAAAAATATGTTTTCTACTAATAAATGAAGTCTTCTGTTATGTTGCGGCAGAGCTCCCAGCATCACGTGGTTTAGAAGGCCGTGACCCATGAGCCTTTGCCTCCTTAGGCTGATTTTTTGCTGACGAGGCTGGATCTGTAGGAAAGACAGCAAACGGACGAGTTCATTAAGATAACACAAGTGTGCGAACCTTGCAGTGCGCCTTTGTGAGGGAGGAAAGGTTTGGCCTCCTCACCGGGTTGTTTGTGCTGCTCCAGCTGCGCCTCGGGTCGGTCCGCCCACAAACGATGATCCGGGTCATTCAGTAGAGTCTTGGTCTGGCCGCAGCTGAGACACCTCACCACAGTGAAGCGAGTCTTTTTGTGTTTTCCTCATCAGACGAAGTGGAAAAAAAAAGGGGCATGTGTTACCAAGAGTAACCAAACGCCGACTGTGTCGAATTACTGGTTCAGGCAGAAAAACCAGCACGCCATTGAAACGCCAATGCGACTTACTGCGCTGTCTTGTCGTGGCAGTAACACCGGGTATGAGCAACGAGCAGCACCTCTTGCATAAAGTTCTCTTCACTGAGGGGTCTCTGCAAGAAAATCAGTCAAAGTGAATGAAAGTCAAAGTGAGAGGTTCCCTCTGGATGTTGTTCTCCTCCCTGTCTGGGCGCTTATCCCTGTTTATCCCTGCAGGCACACAAGACAAATCTAGATTTCAGTCTGTTTAGCAAATCCATTCCTTTTTTTAGGTGCTCATGGTTCGGTTTTAAGTGAATGTAATAAATTAAAAAGGACAAGACTGTTAGATCTTTGACCAATAAGGCCATTGGTCTGTATAGGTACACCATGGTTTAAAAATTGAGGTTTGAGAACTTCTAACATCTTCTGTCACGTCTTTTAAAGTCCGTTTAATGAGAGGCCAGAAAGACTGGAGTTTTCTCCAGCTTCTTACAAGAAGGGAACATTTGACTGTCTGGATGAAAATATTCTAAGACCCTGCTTAGGAGAGGCCATATTTTTTTTGGATCAGGATTTTTGTTGCGCAAGACAGAACAGTAAGGACCATCATGACATGAAATATCCCATACGCTTGTTTTTTTTAAACAAAAAAACAAGCGTATGGGTACCGTTCTTCCACCATCCGTTTCCATCACGAACGCGAACAAGGCCATTTTTTGACCTTGTTTGCTTGCCATTGGTCTCTTGACCTTCCACCTCGCTCTCGCAAACAATTTGCGCCAACGACGTAGCGAATTTCCACCCAGCTCACTTCACCGCGTCATCAAATAGGAGGAGCGTCTATCCACTTGCTGGTTCCTCTTGTCTGTTCAACTCACCATAGCAGAGATGGATTTTACCGAGCGAGCCGAACAACGCCGTCGGCGCCCCTGGGTCCGCCAGAGAGGCACCCGGTTCGGCGAGTACCACCGCCTGTAGCTGTGTCGGGATGACTGTTGCTTCCAGTGGTACCGCTGTCCTTCCAGGACCCAGTATGACGAGCTGCCGCCCCCGCCTCTGGGGACGGATTATCCTCCGGGACATGAACTACATGCGTCTTCGGTCTGGATATCCATCATTGCTCAATAGAAATAACCTAATTGTGTCTAAATTTGTAACGTATAAAAAACCCCATTTTCGCTCTTAAATAAATGGACGAGGAGAAGCCTTAACGCAACGCGAACCGACAGAAAACTTCAGACTGTGGAACTCGAGCGAAATTTCGTTTGGCTCTACTTGTGCGTCCACTGCGCTATTTGTGGTTGTGCTTCGTTCTATTCACTCAGTTGAATGAACAGAATCGTTCTCATCACGGACCGGTTATTCACTCCTGAACACACCTTAACATGGGGATAACATGTAAATCATTCGCTCCATTCGCCTTGTTTCTCGTTCGTTGTGAACGCACCTTTAGGGAAATATTCGGTTCATAAACACCTTGTCCTGGGGCCAGTTTTGACTAAATCTTGAGGGTTTTAACACACGTGGTTATTAGTTATTCTGGAGCACATATGCTGTTGATATATAAGGAGTTTCTAGAAAAAAAAAGTTATTTTTCCTCAGTATTATTTTGCAACTGTTCCCCAATTTGTTCAACAATATTTGTTGGAGCTGCCGCATAGAATATATATATATATATATATAAAAAGCTTCTGTCCAAACTTTATTTATACATTTTATAGTAATAGCCACCTGTATATTATGCTCACAATTCTGCCTATACTAATAGCCATCTGTACATATATTCATAGTACATGTAAACTCTGCTATAATAACAATCATCTGTATATTATGCTATTGTACATATCTGTAAACCTATCTGGTACATATCCAGCTGTAAATTTAGTTCACAATACTAGTTATCCATATATTATACTCATAGGACAAATCTATCAGTAAAATTCTGTTTATAATAGTATCCATCTCTATATTTATTCAGTAAAACCCCATGTCCTATACTTATGGAACCATTGTTTATCCTGCACTTGCTGCTATTGCACCTCTGGTTAGACCTAAACTGCATTTCGTTGCCTTGTACCTGTACCTGTCTAATGACAATAAAGTTGAATCTAATATATATATATATATATATATATATATATATATATATATATATATAAAGAAAGAAAATGTATCAACCTGTTTTCCAGTATCGACATATATAAAAGTCACCTGATCTGATATTGATATCAGTTGTTATTGATCCTCTCAAAATTGAATGTGACTTAAAATGCTTTAACCAGCAGGCATGATATTGATGCTATTGTTTACAGCTGATTAAACACTATTTACTACCGCCACAAAGCAGTTTTTTTGCTTTCGAAAGTAGCTGACGTTCGGGTATCACAAGAATACTTATCAAAAAAGTTGCCGATTTACACGGAAGTGACGCGGTACCCTTCTCGGAAGCTGCCTTCAAAATAAAACCAAAATAATAACTGAAATCCCCACCCCAGACCCCCTTGTTTGTGTCAACCTACTGTCTGAGAACCAGCCGCCTTGCTATTGTTTTCTGTGTGAAGCAGTAGAACCGAGCCAGCTCCACGTTATCTGGATTCTGAGCAATGACACAGTGGGCCGCCTGTGGACACACACAAAAACACAGACACCGTCGTCTCTACCCCAGAAGAGCAGGGGCTGCTAGCTGCATTACGAGTAAAACTTGACCCGACCTGGTACAGGTAGTTCAGTCTTTGGTAGGCCTCTTTGTCCTTCAAATGGAGTGCCATTGTGCATTGAGGTCTCAGAGCGGCATTAGATGAGGGAGAAGTTTACTGGCGTGTCGAGATCCACGTTTCTGCGACGGATGTCCGAGTGGACTCTTCAGAATAAAAGCACAGATTTCCTGACTAACATAAAGGCATGTCTCGCGACATTTTCGACGCTACATTTATTTATTTCATTATTTAATTTCTTCCATTTAAACCCTTCACAGTTAGTTAAGCAGTGGGTGCACTGATTTTGTGACATGGAAATGAGAAACGGAGATGTCCGAACACGAAGCGAAGGTTGCCGAAGGAGGCTGGTAAACGGAGCAAAGAGATGTGAACAAAAGGAGCTTTTAATAAGACGTGAAAATACTGGGAAAACAGTCGCTTAAAACATTGCAGATTTCGAACCACT
Organism: Fundulus diaphanus; assembly: GCA_037039145.1. Lineage (NCBI taxonomy): Eukaryota > Metazoa > Chordata > Actinopteri > Cyprinodontiformes > Fundulidae > Fundulus > Fundulus diaphanus. Next base: position 38,729,001 of record CM073128.1, read on the forward strand.
ACGTTAAATAAAGCAGAAATGTTGCATTAAAATTGACATTTCCGAAGAGTTAAAAGTAGGTAAAAGTCAAAGATTATTTCCCCTCATTTATTGATTAGACGATTACAAAAAGTGGAAGAGTAAAATCTCTCTGTAGTGTGCAGCTAGAACTCACACACCTGCCGTGAATTTTGGCTTCCGGAGGTTTATGTGGTGAGAAAATTACATTTGGAAATGTGTGTCTTCCGCTTGAGATCATCTTTTTTTTTTTACTCTCCAAAATCTCCAGAATGTGGACATAATGCCACAATATGGTCTGACTACATAGTTTTGTACAAATTAAATCAGATAGGATCAACTGTTTACTTGGGACATGACAACCCTTTTTACCAAACACCAATTTTTACTCTCGATAACAACTTTTGCCCACTCTGCCGTTTATAGAGCCGGTTCTACTGTCTATGACCAGCTTGTTGTTAATAGTGAATCTAAATATTAGAATTTATTATTTTTACCCCCCCCCCCCCAATCAGCACAAATAATCTCACAACCAATCCATAATAGTAAAACCAGGTATGTTTATTTATGTGTTGACAGAGTTGTTAGTTGTGTAGACTAGAAAAATAAAGTGAACGAATCGCTCTGTAGCTTTATGCATCTAAGTAGCATGATATGGTCACTGGTTCACTAGCTAACACGCATTCTTTGTATGGAGCAAAGTGCACTAGTTTATTCTGGAAGAACACAAAGGACAGGGTTCCACATACAATACTCACTTTAATAGCAACAGAGAAAGTTGAAACCCTGTTGATCTAACATTTTAATTGCCTGTGAGGTGTGCCTCTGGCATCAGGACACTACAGATACAGGGGAAGGAACTGGTACAGTAGTTCAGGCAGTGGAGACCGCTAAAGAACATCACAATCACCAGGCGCGGTCATGATGAACAATGCACTGAAATGTTTCCTATAAAACTGTGAAATGACCAGACGAACACGGGTCTGCCGACTGCAGGAGACGATACAAACCAAGCAGGAGGGGGACGAACATGAAATTCAAGTATCAAAATAACTACGATACTGACAAACTGAAAATGTCAATTCCAAAAGGTAGTAAAAATCATGGGAGACAACACAGACACAATCAACAATACATTAGGCAACATTTTGCATTTGTTTAAGGCAGCTGATTAAAAAAAAAAAAAACTAAACAGAACTAGGCATCTTCTTCATTCCAAGTTAAATACAAGCCTAGTCCTAACTTGTCACCAGTTTTGATGTACAAAAATGAACTACGCCTGACTCTGTAGCTAAGCACTTTAGTCTGACTTGTCTTCTGACGTCAAAGAGAGAATAAGAGTTCATTTTGACAGCGGTGGGGGTCGTGCTCCTGGTTTTTGGTCTTCACAGTGAGGTTCGTCAGGGCTTACAAGGCTGGCGCGTCACTCTCAGCCCATTGTCTGGCACAAAAATCGAAACGGTTGGCACAGAGCTGTGCACAGCATGGTAAGGCAGGGCGGCTGGGTTCATCCGTTAACGAGAGGCCTTTATGGTCTCCTTGGCTGCCAGGATGAGAGGGGTGAGACTGGAGAGGGGCTTTGCCACCTTCAGGAACGGATGCTGGACAGCCAGGACACAGATTGGTGGGAACAAACATCAGTACGAAACTAATTAATAAAAGAACACAAAAAAAAAACACACACCACATGATCAAGTTAAACATCAACATGAGTTCCAGGTCTTTACCTGAAGGAGCTCTTTGCCTCCGCCTCTCTTCTCTACATCCATTTCCAGGCAACGGTTCAGGAAATCTCTGAAGACCGGAGACAGCTTCTCTGGATTCTGGAGTTCGGGTGTGCCATTTGTAGCGATCAGGTATAATGCCTGCCACAGGGTTTGAGAGAAGAAACAAGTTGGGTTTGGGAGCTCAGCTTATGTCATATTATTTCAACTGTTTCACCTTTTTGTTACAACCACAAACTTTCAAACACAAAGTAGTGCAAAGTAAAACATATTACAGTTTCAAATTTATTTTACAAACATCTGGAAATCGTGGTGTGCATTTGTACCCCCCCCCCCGCCCCTTTACTCTGATGCCCGTAAATAAAATCTGTTGTAACTAACTGCCTTCAAAAGACACCTAACCTATCAAGACACTGTCACCTGTCTAACCGGTTAGGAGGGACAAGGAAAGCAATCGGACAAACAGCCAAGAGGCCCATGGTAACTCGAGAGGAGCTGCAGAAATGCCCAGCTCAGGTGAGGGAACATGTTTATGCGCTGATGGAGGTCCTGTTGCTGTTTCGCCATGCAGGGATGAAGGGGCTCTGGTCTGATGGGTCCATGGTGAAACATGGTGGTGGCAGCATCATGTTGTGGAGATGCTTTTCTTGGGGAGGGACAGGGAATCGGGTCGGAGTTGAGCTAAATACAGCCCATATCTGGAAGAAAATATTCTAGAGGCTGCTTCAGGTTTGGGATTATACCAATGGTTAATCTTACAGTGGGACAACCTACATGCGCATCTGCACTTCTCTAACCTGTACCTCTAAAAAAAAAAAAAAAAAAAAGATTATTGGGTGTTCTCTTTATTGTTTTCCCCCTCTAGTTTATTTTTGCGTGAAAATGAAGCCAAATCTCTCGTTTGTGTGATAAAGCTCATTCTGAAGCTAAATAACAGGGTTTAGAGCATCGATTTGTGTTAGAACGGCCAAGCCCAACCCAAATCCAATAGAGAACGTTAGAGATAGAGATGTTCACAGACGCTCGCCATCCAATCTGACTGAGCTTCAGCTGCTTCGTATTTCCAACTGTAATTGCAGTGAAAGGTGTTTTCACAAAGTATTGACTCTGGGGGCTGAAAAAAAAAATCCACGCCACATTTTTGTGGCTTTCATATTTATAAAAGGATTAAAACCCATGTTTTTCCCCCGCCTACTGCCTCACAATTAACCAAAGGTTTGTATGAAATCCAAGTTAAAAACCAGGATTAATTTTATTTCCACTACTTTGTAGTGGTTTATAATATAAAAGTTAAAAACATAGAAATGTATTGCTGTATAATGCTCCATACTAAATTAGCAGCCTGAAGACCTGGAGGTAAAGCGCTGCTTTGTACTCACTCTTAGTGGGTTCTCGTTCAGGTAGGGCGGCTCTCCTTCAATCATCTCGATGGCCATAATACCAAGTGACCAAATGTCTACTTTAGGCCCATAAGCCTTTCTGGTCACCACTTCAGGTGCCATCCAGTAAGGCGTGCCTACCATAGTGCTGCGTTTGCTCTGCTCAGGAGTGATCTGGGCGCAAAAACCAAAATCGGCTGTCGTGGAAACAAGAAGAAAAAAGTATTATTTCAAGATGAAGGATGAAGTTGTTTGCAAAACAATCAGCACGGTCAGTACTTACTCAGCTTTACAGAACCGTCCATCCCGAGCAGCACATTGTCACTTTTGATATCTCTGTGAATGACTTGGTTAGCATGTAGGAAATCCAAAGCTTGTAAACACTGGAACGGAGAAGACGAGACGCAAGAGGGCAGAAAAAAAAGGGTTGAGGGTCAAAGTGGTGTTCTGCCTTCAACGTAGGATATCTGTCAGAAAGGAGTTAAGGTAAAACATGTAGAGCACCTCTCTGCAGACGGCAGCTATTTGACCTTCATCCATGCAGGTTTCCGTGACCACATCGGTCAGCGAGCCCCCAGCCAAGTACTCCATCACCACAAACAGCTCCTCCCCCATCAGGAAGCTGAAAAATACAACAGATGGGTTTACGGTTGATAGAAACACCTATCAACCAATGAAGGCTTTCCCCCAAATGAAACACTATTAAACCCTTTGGGGTTCAGTTTTATTCTCACCTGTCTAAAAAGTTGACAATATTGGGGTTCTTCAGCTCCTTCATCACCAGAATCTCATTGATGATGAGCTCCTTTTTGGGTTGCTTCTGTAGGTTGATCTGTTTAATGGCCACCTGCCAAAACAAATTAGCACAGCTTTAACATCCTAATGCGAAGCTCATGCCAGTCACTAAATCTGGCAAAAAACAAAAGAAATCTCTAAGCATGAAAGACGATTTGTTTTTTTTAATTTGACAATTTGACAGTTGTGAGCGAGATACTGAGGCCAATTTAAATAAAAGGTTTAATATTTTAATTGAAATACCCTTTGCTTTTGCAACACACGTTAAAACAGAAAAATTACAGGTGACATATTTATCTTATTCTGTTACCTCCTGTCCGGTTGCAACATCAATAGCGGTGAATACTGTTCCTGATGCCCTGTAAAAGTGGGAAAGGACAACTTTAGACACATTTTGGGAAACAATCCACTCACCTTTTCATCCACTAAAATAGAAAAAAAAAAATGAAAAATTGACTAAATCATAATAATTAAAGATTAAATTTAGGTTGCCAGATTAAAAAAACCCCCAATAACAACAGGAAATACAGGGTGTTATTTATTTTAACGAATCAAAACCCACACTTGGATTAAACAGCTGCTGGAACCACTTTTAAAAGCAAAGAGCTGCCAGCTAGTGTTGAGAAATTCTGACCCACTCTACTATACAACACCGTTTCAAGTCAGTAAGGCTGCCTGCCTTCAGTTTGGGCAATATACTTAAGGCCACACACACATAATCCTCCCCGTTTAAAAGACTTCACCATCACACCATCCAATATTAGGCGACATTTGATTTATTCTGATGCGCTGTTAAGTTTCCAAGTTAGGAAACTTTTTTTCATGACATATATTGGACGTTGCATATTGAAATGTTGCCCATTTCTATAAAATAAAAAACAAACAACAAATGTGGGAGAGAAAATGTTCAAACGGATGATATAGTGTTGTTCAAACGATGGCCGAAGGATGGCGGAGGACATCTTAGCACTGAAAAACAGGATTCTGCTTCGTTTGCACACATCAGACCCATCAAGGGTTCAAGCTGTGATCTGCAGAAGCCGGGATGACTGTTGGGACGACGGTGAACCTGGGCTGGTGCAGATTTATTTCATTTCCATTTTTGTTGACCAAACTCCAGACTACTGGCGGCCAAAAAGCCGACCTGAGAACAGGATGAACTATGGGTGAACCATGCTTGCAATGAACCGACGTGGCCCAATAGAAAAACTAACATGGAGCTGAGAGCATGTTTAGTGAGCCATAAGGATTTAATATTTATCTATCAGGTGAAAAGTCTTTTGTTTTTTTTCTATTTTTATAAATTATTTTGTGCTTAAAGATGAGGTGATAATGATCTTAACTACTGTATGACTAACGTACTCTTGTATAACGATTGAGGCGCCATGATATTTGTGGAATGCTGAGATGAACCCCCGTTTCCTCACTCTTCGTCTCCATCAACGTTGCCACAACTCTCAGAGTCACTAAATCTGGGTTAGCTGAGGACATCCAGTGAAAGGCCACCCGACTGGCTAAAGATATTAGCAAGCAGAGCAAGAAAACACGACTCTTCAAAATATATTAACCCACCAAATATTGGGTCCAAGCAGTCCATCTGCAATATGGCACACATTGATACTGCAGTGATGATTCTAATTCCATTTTGTGCGGCTTTAGTATTCGAGGTTTTCAGGCGCTTTTCCGCCGCATGTGGAAAGTCCAGTGCGTGCTTTGATAAAAACTTACACGGGGAATTTCAGATTCCTGACGCTTTAGTTTCATGGATAAAAGGTCCTGATCTAGGCTAGGACTTTTCACCTTTCCCTGGGACTTGTTGAAGGGCAAGGCTGTGTGCAGCAAAGAAAGGCTCTCCACCACCAGGAGGAGTAAGGAGCAGTAAGGAGGCGAGTGTACAAATCTATCAATTTTACACCCTTAACCTCTTAAGACCTGAAAACTTTAGTCCAAACAAAGGCTTTTAGACATTTAAAAAGGCAGTTTTTCTTCAAACATATTTATTTGATCAGTGGTCAACCATATCTACAGATCTGTCAGGAGAAAGAAAGATATCTGTATAAAGAGACTGATCAGTTTCAGGCATCAAAAGCCTGTGTTTAGACTGCGATCATCAGGTCTTAAGACGTTAATTTGTCACAAAAACTAGTTTATAGACGTTTTTAAGCGAGAAAGCACACCTCAGAACTTCACCTGTGCAGTTCATCAAGATTCTGAGCCACATACAATAATGTGTGTTTACTGCAGTAAATAGTAAATTTGAGCTACGCTGATGACATTTTAATGCACGGGCGCCGTATTGTACAATTATCTTGTCTTGTTCCCCTCGTTTGGAAAGTGAAAATGTCTCTATTTGATGTTCTAATTGATTTCTTTTATTCTGAAAAAACCGAATCCATCGTTATTTACAAATGTAGCAGCAAAGGTAAATCTGAATAGACCCATAGTTACTATCACTGTAATACGACTGAAAAACGTTCAAAGTTGTAGCGCAAACTAATTCTTTCATGCCATCGTAGGGAAAAAAAAAAACGTTCCTTATAACAATAATGGCAACTATTTTCAAATGGGCCTACTTTTTTTTTTCTTGAGTTATCTCGCTTCTTCATTTACAAATATAAGATCTTGTAGGAACCATCTGCACTCACCCCTGGCCGATCTTTTCATATCTTGTGTACTTCTTTTTGGGATCGCCGATGCTTACTATGGTTCCTGTAAGCCAGATCACGATGGTCATGAGAAAAGCGAAGGGGATTACACGCAGGAAAGCCGTTTTGCGTGTACAGTCGGCCTAACGTGTAGTTTGGTAATAACTCACTCAGTTTGTCCATGATCTCCTCATCTGTCATCTTGGTCTTCTTTCTCTGTCTGTCTGCAGTCCGAGCAGCAGCCTCTCCATCTGCACACGTACTTGGAGCAGGAAGGGGGTCAATCACAGAACGGGTATACACCTGGAAGGTACAACCAAACACGAAATCAAACAAATCCGAACTTAAAAGATTAATACGTTTACCATTTTCTTATTTAAAAAGGTAAATGAGAGTGACTGAGACAACACCAAAGATGGCGGCTCTTCTTCACGCAGACCTATGGGTGCTAACTTACACTCTTTGTGTGTTCTGGTCTTGGAGCCACAATAGGTGGGGGGGTTTCATCGTCGTCGTCGTCATCAATGTCTTTGATGTTTGGAGATGAGGGTTCGGTGCTTTTTTTCACAGGCTTATTCGAAAGAAACGCAACGTTTGTTCAGGCTTGAAACAAAGAGCAAAAATAAAAATGGCTCGAGGTAAAAACTTGGATTACTTACAGACTGTGGTCCGGCAGGGAACGCTTCTTTTTCTGTTAAAAAAAAAAGAAAAGATTAAAGGACAAATTACAGCCGCTGTTTTCCCCCCCCAAGGAGGTCATTACAAGAGCAACAATCTATACATTGGAATTTGTGACTTCATGACTCCATGGAGGCAACCAGACTCCCTATATCGCTAAATATCACCATTTTAATTTTTCCATTTCCCATAGAAGGTACCCCTGGCTCAGTAAGGCTGTGTTTTTGCGACTCTCCCCGGTCCTGTCCCTCGCCAGCCAGTTGAGAAAAATGAGCCAGGTTCTGGTGGAGGTTTCATCCTGTTAAGAGGAAGTCGTTCCTTACCACTGTTTGCTCAAGAGGGATTGTCGAAAAGTAAATGAATCGGCTTCCTCAGGTGGAAAACCTTTTCAAACTGATATTTTATGATCAACTGAGTTTTATTTCATTTTAACTAGACTGGATCTGAACGTGACAACATATTTAGACTGCCCTGGAATGAGTCAGATTGATTCAAACTGAATTTGGACGTTACGTTAGCTTTGACCTGCTGCTTTAGAAAGTATCTTTCTCACCAGAGGACGAGAAGCTGAGGTACTTCTGGCGACCGTTGCCCGTTGAGTCATAAAACTTGAGGGCGTCAAGCACAGCCTGTGGGTTTTTTTTCTGCTCCGACTTGGTGATGTTTGAGGTCTGTAGCAGCCGAGCCCATTGCTCTGGCATTCCCTGAGCACGACACAAACAAAAGACAGCGTTCGCACACGATGACCAGCGTTTCCCCTACCATTCCACAAGGGGGGCGGCCCGCCCCGCCAACAGAACCGCTGCCGCAGAGTCGGGAGCACCGAGCGTCTGCTAGCCGTGCAGAAGTCGGCGGAGTCTGTTCATTAAAACAATAAATGCTTAAATGACCGAGAAGTTATCCCCAACAGAATTTGTCGCTTGCATCGGGAGCGCAGGATCCAACGGGATAAATGTGTCCTTTTCTGTTGTGTTTTAACAGAAAAGGACACATTTGTTTATTTCACATTTTGCCCCGACTACTTCAAAATACGGAGAACATTTGCCTAATACAGATATGAGGATGATCACGTCTGTTTAAACTCGATTTTTATAAACATTAAAGGTCATTACAGCACGTACTCAACAAGTAAACGGCTCTGTGGTCATTTTCAGATGTCCTACAAAAACACCATTCGCTTTGATTTATCAAAAATCACCAAAAGTCTGTCTGTTGGAAACAAAAATCCACCTTCCTGAGTCCATAACCGAAAAAAAGATGGCTGCTTTATTCTTGATTTGGGAACAGATCCCAAATGTAATAAAATAAACACTGAATAAACTTACGCTCAAAATAATCTAAACTCTGGCAGCTCTAGATTTAAAGAGATTTTCATTCAAACAAGAAGTAGAAAGAAGGAGAGGGAGATAACCTTCAAAATATAATCACGTATAAATAGACATGATAGAGACAGAAAAAAATAAAAACAGAAAAATGGACAAATAAGAGAAAGATGGAGAGAGACCGAAGCTTGCTGCTCATATAAAGCTGTATTCTGTGATGGTAATAGAAAGCTAAGTGGAAGAAAAATCGTAGCGACCCCCCAAAAATGAAGCAGCACTACGCTAATGGTTAATTTTACCCACCCCAAGACAAAATTTGTAGGGGTTTGCAGATAGCGTGTTTTGTTCACCGGTTACTAAACAGACGACCCGATTGGTGAGAACTCACTGTGAACTCTCCTGTTACAGCATCAAACCCGACATGTATGGTGTGTTCGAAATCAGAAGGCGGCGAGATCTCTGGTCGCTCTTTGTCTTTATCTTTTTTCCTACCTACATGGAAGAAACCCAAGTGTCAGTGAAATCCAGCATACTGTCTAACGACAGTGACTGTTAGAATAAACAGTTTTGTTTAATCTGAGTGTGGCCGGATGAAGCCTTCAAAGTTCAAACCGCCTACGTCACCTTTGTCCACCAAAATCGAGATGATCCCTTTCCGGGGCTTCCTTTCTTCGGGCACAGAGGGCAGCGGTTTGGAGCTGTGGTTGGCCGAGAACGAGTCTTTGCCGGCGCCAAAGATGGTGCTGCTTATCCGGACCGGGGGAGCTGGGGGTTTGTCCTCGGGGTCGCCGTTATCGCACATGGTGGAGGAGGGGTTGAGGCGTGCCGCGCGGGGCAGAGCAGGCAGCCGAACAAAGTGGTTCAGGATGGAGACGGTGGGAAACGGCGAGGCAAGACTCACATCAGCGGGGGCATTAGTGTTCACATAGAGGTGAGACAAAGCACCGACAGGCACCTGGGCAGAAATCAAATGAGTGTTACCAGTATAAACTAACGGTAGTAAAGCTTTAAAGACTGCAGAGTGTGTCTGAACCGTTCAGAGAAACTTTCTCCTATAAAACGATCTAATGAACTGCTCCACATAAGCCATGAGAGTATAAACAAAGCCTTGCTGAGGTGTCCCTAAGTGCTTGTCAAGTTGCAGCCACAAATCTAAAAGTAGTGCACGATTGTGAAGAGGAAAAGAATATGATGCATAGATTTATTTATTCATTTATTTTTACAAATAAGAGTCTTTGAACACTCTGACCCTAACCCTAACCCTAACCCTTGGCGCAGATTTACAACTGGATGTCCCGGCAGCACAATAATAATAAAATGATAATAATAATAATCCCCACAGCTTGATGCCGTCTCCACCATTAAATCACACCTGACTGACTCCACTTCTGAAACTAACTAGCTGCAATGGATTTTATTTGGGCTCATCAAAGTAAAGAGGGCTGAACACTTCACATGTCATACTTCCAGGAGTTTTACTTGTGAACTATTTAGATAACCATATTATGTGTCTGGCCTCATAATGGTTCCTTTGCGTTGATCGCTTCAGGTTTTAGCAGAACACGCCGCAGTTTGCGGAGGTAACGAGACTAAAGGTGAAACCTGCAGGGATGAGCCCCTGCCATCGTAGCCTGGCTTCCTCTCTGCCTGCTCAAACTTTCCACACTTTCAACCAAAAGCCTAAAACAACGTCTCTGTGCTTAAATCAGCACCACCGTGAACAAAACGCACGCCTTACGTCGCGTTTCGTTAAGGGATGTGTCTAATGTAAAAGAGACGTCCCGGTGAATATGAAAACATTGGAGGCTGCTCCCTCTTTATGCCCCGAACCGTGAAGCAGAGCCTTCAGCAGCTCTCCGTTTGTCGTTTCGTCTCCGTCTCGGTAGCCTTTCCGGTCCCAGACCTGTTTCCACCCTCTTATCTGCCCCCAAATGCTCTTTAACTGAGCAACAGCAGGGGCGTTAGCAGGCTAATGCTAGCACGGACCGCTGCTTGACCAACAAGTGTGCTAGCTAAAGAGTTGAGCTTAGCATGACATGCTACCCCAGCTCCTGTGAACCCTAACGCGGCTACAGGCTCGTTAGCTCGCGCTAACTGACAACCCGAATGCACCTTAAAACTTTTTTGGTCAATAATTTATAGTTTCAACAAGCCGACACGTGACGCAAGGAGGCCCCCGCGGCTGCTCCAGACTAGCGGGCTAACGGAGGCGACGCAGAAGCGGCGGAGCTCACCGGAGTTTCTCCCCCCACCGCTTCAACTCGACTCCCCAGACGGCCTGGAACGACGATGGCGAATCCGCTAAAAGTGCTCCCGACGTAACATTTGTGGTCGGCGTGGTCCACCCCGCGCACGGATACCTCGGGAAGAAACGCGAGCCCAAACTATTTACAGTTGCAACTTTTCATCGGTCTCTTCGACCCTGGGATCATTCCGGTATGGCGAAGGGGGAAGCGGAACTACCGACCCAGCCCTGGCCCCTTCGAGCCAGCGCTGCAAATGAATGGAGTGGGGAGAAAAGTTAGTGGGGCCAAACATTAAAACACATATACTCAGCAGGGGGAAACATTAAATATATATTATTGCTCAAAAAAATAACGGGAACACTTAAACAACACAATGTAACTCCAATTGTTCCCTTTATTTTTTTGAGCAGTAGATATTTATATCTACTGCTAAAAGTGAGCATATTTCTCTGGGGTCTGAGTTGAAATTAAATTAGCATGGGATGTGAATCACATTCCTTATTTCTATTACACATGTTTATTTCATCAACGTTTGAGATCATTTGAAGCTCTATACATCCTTTCAATTTTTCAACTGCTTGAACAACAAATTGTGATCTTTTATCATTGCCTGAGCTTCTTACCACCAGAAAATATGCAAAAATTATATAAAATTTAGATTAAAATAATAAAATAAAACCATTGAGTCACATTAAGCTCCATGGAGTAAATTTAATGTGAAACCCAGGAATTTCTTCCCACCTGATATGGCTCGGTTTTTTGTTTACAGCAAACAGAGAGAGTGATCCTGGTCCCAGACAAAACTATTTCACATTATAACCCTGATGAGCAAAAGTTCATTTGACTGCTGCAGCTTAAATGATTTGACGTTCTAACATGTATTTAGACAGCGTCACACAGCAGATCATCGTGACTAGAAGAGTCCCGCCGCATATGAGCTTCGTCGCTGACCCGTCACCAACCGGTAACAGAATCCCCATGGTGCTCGGCTCCTAAAGAAGACAAGATCTCTTTTAAATGAGAAAAGAATAGCATGGAACGGCTGGGTTCTTAAGCAAATGATATGTGAAGATTTAGTGAAAAGGCACCTGCTGCGGAGTTTTTTTAACCCATGAACATGTGCTGGAGTTGCTAACAGTGCAGGGAGCATCCACTACAAAGCGAGACTCAAACCTATGGAGATCTGTGCCTGAAAAAAAGAAAATTACAATTACTACTTTCTGTACAGTATTTTATCACACAACACTGCACCGTATACAAGATAAATCATCCCCATTGTTTTTATTTTATATGGGATGAAAACAAGAGCATAATCAATATATCCTTCATAAGAATATTATAAATTTAAAATTAGATGATCAACTGTAAATTTGACAGAGATGCACCAATCAATCAGCAAGAGGTTAGAATCAGACAATTTTCCCTTATTCAGCTCTTATTAGTAGGTCAAACACTGAAAAATGTTTTCTCTTTGCATTCACCAAATAAAACTAAAAGACCTCCACACTTTTCAGTCTATAAATTCACGATCAGTCTTTGATGTACATAATTTAGTAATTCTTTTATTGTCTATCGAGCAGAGAAATCCAATCTGTCAAAATGGGAATTGGTAGGGACCTCAAAGCAATGTAGTAATCGGTATCAACCATGAAAAGTCTGACTGGTGCATCTCTAATATTTAAGAATGTTAAATAAATGCTAACTGTTTACATTTTTCAGTTCGCAGCAGCAGATCAGGAGGTTCAATGTGAACAGATGTGAACGTTTCTCCAGCAAAAGCGGGCTCATGGTAGCGGCCGTGTACTGGAATCGTTATTTCTAGGAAGCTGGGAGCTGGTCCAGTGTTGGAGGGAAACACATAACTAAGAAATCCTGAAGTCTTGTGAGCAGGCAATTCTAGGTCAATGGCAGAATCTAGCAGTATCTTAAAGAAATGAAGACAAAGACAATAATAAATATGTAAATATACACTATGAGATATTTTGAAACAAATATGTTGTGGCATGTTTATCATAGTGTTACCTCCCAGTTACTTTGATCCCTCAGGGATGCCAGCTGATAAGGATCAACAAAGACACCACTCGGCCATCTGTAAAGCAGCAAAACACTGGCACCACTGAGGGTACCTGGTCTGAGCTCAACAGTGGCTGTCACCTCCCTAAAACACAACAGAAATTAGTTCCTCACGCTCCAACTAGCATGTTGTCACTTATAACGAGAACACAAATCAGAGATGGCATTGTGACCACCTGCCGAACAGAACAGATGTGCTTTATTCATCCCAGACTGGGACATTTGTTTGCTATAGCAGCGGACATAAAAATATAACACTTAAAAAGCTGTAATGGTAGTACAGCAAACTGTAAACATCAATATAACATATTAAAGGATACGTTGAATGAACACAATGTCCAAAAGGTAAAAAAGAGTGCCAAAATGTTTTTTTTTAAACAGTTTACATGACTTAAACGGTGGAAAAAAGGAATCAGCTGTGCAAAACAGGCATTAATATTGCAGTCACAGCTGATTGTTCCCCATTGTGGTGGCCTAAGGGAGGAAATACTTCCTGTGCTGGTTGAGGTGTAGCAGTCTGTTTGAGAAAGTGATCCATTGCATGTCTTGTGAGTGGTGGAGAGAGCGGTCAGAGTTAGCCATGATGAACAACAGTTATTTTCAGCATTCTCCTCTCATCCCCAATTTCTAAACTGTCCACTCTGCATCCATTTTTGGAGTCAGCCATTCTTATCAATTGAACTTTTCTTGCCAAAACAGGTCTGCCCTGATGAGTCATGGAAACCACAATACCCCTGAAGCTGTGCTGTGTATCTGGCACCAAGAGATATAAGCAGCAGTGGTTAAGTGTGGTTACATGAAAGGTTGGGCTTCCATGGGTCAGACTCCTGTCATCCAACAGACCCTCAACTGGACTGAGATCTTGGGAATTTAAAAGCTAGGTCAACATCAACCACTTTTTGTTGTGCTATTTTTATTTTATTTTTTTTCTTTCTGAAAGGAAGTAGTATCCTGCAGAAACAGGCCACAGACATAAGGGAATTTGATATCTATTCTTGACTGCCATAGGTAACAAGCTGCTACTCACCATAAATTTACATCTTTCTATCAGAAACAACTGAGCAACTGAGGCCATAGTAGGGCTGGGCTTTATTACTTAAAAACAAAATCTCAGATTTAAATATATCAGATCCGATTAGGTGATTTTCCCCCTACTTTTCAGTTTACAAAAAGAAATGAAAGAAATAATTTTAAAAAGGGGCTTTTATGTCAATCATTGCATCTAGGAGTTGACCTGAATTCAAAAGGGCTGTGAAGTGAAACATGCTTGTAAAACATAATGGCAGGCACGGCCATTGTAAACAATGAAAACATAATGTTTTATTATTTTATTATTATTATGGTAGGGGTATTACACAATGAGCTAAGAATAGGCTTCACTTGTGTGAATTCAAACTAACTTAAAAAAAAAATCATAAATTAAAGTGCCTCATATTATGGTTAAAAAGTTTCCGTTTTACAATATTTTGACAATATATTTTCCTAAGCAGATATTCAGCTTTGCATGCCGTTCTCTTCATGGAAGCCCAATGAGTGCATTGAATTGGCAAAATGAAATCCCAATTTTCCACAAATGTAATTAAAAAAAATTTGTAAATTCAAATGAATCCATTAAATCAGTTTAACGCCCAGACCTAGGCGGTAATTGTGGAGATCTTCTGATCCAGTCATCTTACATTACAATTTTGCTTTGTCAAACTCACTCAAATCTTTATGCTTGTCGATTTTTCTGGGTTCTGTCACACTGAAGTTAAAGACACAGTTTTCAGTTGCTGCCTACTATATCCTAACCACTGAAGCTGTATAATAATGTGATCATCACTTCATCTGACAGCGATCATAATGTTATGATGGGTGTAGAACCCATTACCTGTGAAAGCCTTTCTTGCTGAACTCCAGGGACACAGTGGAGGATTCCAGCCACCGTTTGAGCTCATCACAGTGTTCCTGGTCATCTGCAAAGATGTGAACGTTACACTGATGAAACCCATCAGAAAGAGTTAGCAAATATTCATCTTATTTATTTCAATGTTGTAGTTATTTATGAGCTATTACTTTCCACAGTCTACAAAATAATGTCTCCTGTTCAAAGATCTTTTCATATTTGTACTTCACCAGGGGCCCCTATTTTACATTTAGAGAAACTCTAAGCTTATTTTGCTTGTGAGACTGTAAGTTTAGAAAAAGCTCAGTTTTCTTGCTAAAAACGAAGATGTCTACTTATAATACTTACCCTCTTTGTTCAAACAATTGCACTTACATAAGCAAACCAGCACAAAAAACAGCTGAAAGTACATTACAACCTTTAAGGTCAACTTTCATTTGTATTTTCAAAGTATTTCGCATACTGCAAGGTTAGATTTCCTGAAGAAGCTGTTTACGGAAGCGAACTTCGAAGGACCACTTTCTAGTTTTATGGAAGCCGTGCTTCTGCCTGACTATAAATCTAATCCTTCAAAAATCGTTATTCGCTGTACTACCAGACTTAAACAACAGCTTATTAGATTTTTATTTAATTGTCAGTTAAATTACGAATGAACGGTTTGAAATGTGAATCAGTGGTTCATATAGTATTTTTTACAGTTATTTTAAAAGCAGGCTTCACTAAAAACACTGCCTAATGCCAGGCTCCTTGGTAACGCTTCTTTTGAAAGGTCCTTTCTCTGTTTTCAATTTTGTGAGAAATGTTGGAGTCATCATGGATTAAATATGTTTTTTCTAACCTTAAACTCCAGAGGGACAACACATTTAACTTGCGTATTTTTCCGAAAACGTAAAGGAGAAGATGAGTTGTGAAGCAAAACGCTGCGGGGTTCGGTTCAGCCCTCCGTCCATAGTTCTGATGTATGTCCACACTGACACCAAAAAGATGCGGAAAAGAATCATACCTGTACGAAACTTCTCGAAATATTCTGGTAAGATAATATTTTCAACCATCACGTAGTTGTGGGAACCACTTTAGCAGCAACGCAATGAATACAGCTACTGAGTAAATCCTTGTTGGATTTCAATAATGAAAATAAGTACAGATTTCGTCAACTCTAAGATGAATTTCAATGTGAAAACGGTCCTTGGTCCTCAACCAAGTGTAGTGAGTTGCAAAAAGTATAGTGCCTGGCAAAAGTATCCATATTCCTTGAACGTGTTCACTAAATAACATGTTACACCCACAAACTTCAGTGTATCCTACCGCCTTCACTGCAGCTGCACCCGTTCTTGTACGCTTGATGTGTAATTCCCATGTTGCCAACTTGAGGGACATGCCAGAAGAAAAGCATCCCACAGCATGATGCTACCATCGCCTCGTTTCACTCTTGCGATGAAATGTTACGGTTACGAGATACTTTGTGTTTGACAACGGCAATGAAGTACATTAAGGTTATTGGTTCTGACAAAATACGTACAAGCTCAGGGGTATGACTACTTTTGCAAGGCGCTGCACATTTGCATCCAGTGAATTGAAACCCTGATATGGTCTTCAACTTCCAGACTGCAGCGTGGCTGCTGAAAGACTGAAGAACCACCCAAGGCACAGGGACTACCTGCATCAAGTACCCCAAAGCCAACTGGAGAAACTCCACATCATCCTGCGAGATCACATGCAGGGTTTGAGCGTGGAGGAAAGCCTTGCTTCGTTCCGCCTGGACCCAGAGGAGGATCTGAATAAACTGGATGACGAGGAACTTGCCCGCAAAAAGGGCCAAATGGACAGGCTGTTCGAGAGGAACCGCAAGCGGACGGACGATCCGGACTTTGTCTATGACCTGGAGGTGGAGTTTGACAAATCCAACCAAGAGAAGTGCAGCTGGGATGAAGAGTCAGATGATGAATTTTAAAACTCTTGTTGCCCTTTTGTAATAATGTAGTTCATGAATAAACTATATCTGACACAACAGAGGTTCACAACAAAAGCTCCATTGTGGTCAGATAAAGTAACCTTTCTGCTGGACGCATAGCGGGCCCAAGGTGTTATGAGGCTTTAAGTGGAATTTGGGTCCCACTTCCAGTTATGTAGACTTAGGAGAGTTGGCAATGAAGGACAAAATTCAATGTTTAGTTCACAAACAACTTTCAGGAGAAAAAAAAGAAGCAGTTTTCCAATCTATTCAGTCACAGGGGGTGGAAAATATGACCCCGGCTCAGACAAGCAGTAGAAATGATCAAATGACCATTAAATTTGACTATTAATGTAACTTTTAAATTGTGAAGTTTTGCCTTAACGTCTCTAGACCTGTTGTTACATTTTAAACTGGCGCTCTCAGTTTTTAGCGGGCCCAAGCAGTCACCAAAATGTGTCTGTACCTCTGACCAGTTCTGCCTGTCCATAATCTGAAAAACGCGCTAAAACTCGGTGGCAGACGTTGCAGCACAGGCTGAGACATCACTGATGATACTGACCAAATAAGAGAAAACACCCATCAGACGTTCCATGTCACAACACAACCAAACAACGTAGGATTAATAATCAAAATTTATTTGCTATAAAATACAAGAATTTTACAAAATACACACTTTGGTTTTTATAACTGCGGTTTACACTTAAACGAGGGATATTCACAGTCAAAAATGAAGCTGCTAAAGTCCTATTAAATTAAATCTGAGTCGCCAGTACTAAAGCAACGCAGCAAACATCTCTTTGGAACGATGCATCTACAAAATATTGTTTCATACAAAATGCACATAGATTCTCCCATGCACGGTTTGATGTGAAGGACCGGTGTTTTCCCTACAGTGGTATAAATTAGGAAAACGACAGACATTCAATAGCAAACTTTAACAATGAGAAACTATGTCTTCAGACTTGACTATTCTGCAGTATCAAATCTCTTCAGGGGCATAAATTGAATTCAAAGTGCTTAAATATCTCATTCAGGTGACAGAACTGACCATTAGTACCACAATACATTCAAAAATGTCATAGGCTTGTGTTGAAGCTTGAGTTTACATGACCTCCTTGCTAGTTTGGTTTAAGCTGATTGTAATTCCCCCTTTTTTCACTTATGCGCTTCTAGTGTAAACCCTTTAGAGGTAGTAACAACAAACTAAATCTGACACAATCCTTTTTTTTTTTAACCACAATTGTTTCCGCAACGATATAGGTGTTTTAAATTTAACTCTCAGCAGGCTGTTGATTTAAAAAAATAGTTGTTTATAAAAGTGACATTTCAAGTATGCTAAAGCAACAATCTGGGATCTCCGACCTCGTTATTCATGATAGTATTTACATCTTATTACTTGAAAGAAGGGACGTTCTGACAAGACCGGAACATACAGTAAATATTGAAACATAATTTGATTTAAAGATACGAGACAGACGGCTTTGCTAAAATTCAAAGAGGGGAGGGAACGTAGGGAAGCTGGTCAGGAAACATGTCACAAAAGTAGCATTACACCAAATCTGGATAAGGTTTTTACGGAAAGCTGTTCGAACCACCTTTTTAACGGAGTATTGCCGACACAAATACGTACTAGACTAGTGACACCGACACAAAACAGTTCGTCATTTCTGAAAGGAAGTCTCATTTTTTCTTCCTGTCCTGCGTGCACCTCGGACAGAACCTGTCAAATGAAAGGAAACGGAAACAAGAGAAGTTCAGAGAGCGAGGCAAATTTACGTTTCTGGGATCAATGTTCAGCTTTCAGTACACAGGCTGGTATCTTCTGGGTCCAACTCTTACCATTTTCCTTTTGGTTTCGTGGCGAGGTCGACACAAGCAAAGTGAAACCACTCAATGGGACACTGAAAGAAATAAGATCATGTCAGGCTAAAGGTGGTTTCATATGAACGTTTCATATGAACTTGGCGAGAAGAAATATATATATATTTTTAAAATTAAGTTGAAAACCTACATCAGGATTATCACAACCAATCATCTCTCCATATGAAACCTGATGACACAGGCAGTACGTAGGTTCATTGGGGTCCACCGGCATGTCCAAAACGTCTGACGGTTGCATGGGGAGGAGAGCATCACTCAGGTCTGGACTAAAAACAACATACAGAATTATTAAAAAGCAAATGGAAAATCTTTGAGCTACTGTAGATCCTGAGGTCAACTGAGCCACCAGGTGAGTTACCTGGCTTTCTTTTTCTTTTTGGGAGAGTCTTCGTCAGAACCCTTCCTTCCTCGACCCCTGGATCCACGCTTCTCCCTCTGGCTCCGCATATCGCTCTCTGGGGAAGAGCATTTATTTGTCAGAAAGAAGTTGTCATGCAGACTCGCACAGGAAAAGCCTCCAAGTTGCCCAACTTACTTTTCAGCCCTCTTCCATCTGTACTTTCGTACCCACTCAATTCTAGTTTCTCCTTCAGTTCATTCTCAAACCGAGCCAGATCTGCATCCAGTCTGCGGATATGTTTATCCACCTGCGGTTAAAAAACAAAACCAAAAAAATCAACAACAATAATTTGCCTTTTAGTCAGAACAAATAGATTTGGCCTAAACTGAAAAGTGTCTCCCGTTAAATCACCCAGAAACCATTAAATATTGAAAGGAAGAAGATCTGGCTGAAAATGAAGCAAATTTCTGGAAGTAGGTGTTAAGACTGACCATTTCATAGGTCTGCATTGCTAGCTGGACTTTGTCGTCACTGAACTCTTTGCACTTGCTGTAGGCATTCTGGATCTTCTGTAGGTGTTCCACCCTCTGCTCCGAGGCCAGGTTCTTCACATTCGCAATGTACTCCTCAGCCAGTTTGTCGATCTCTCCTTTCTTTTCTGCATCAGAACAGGGGATTGTGGGAGAGATGAGAAAGCTCCACCGATGGCGCCACGGCTCTAACACTTCTTATGCAACTTCAAGGCTGCTGATTCTAAATAACCCAAGGAAATTTGCAACGGAAAGAGGAGAGGATCACCTTCGGTTCTGTTGTCCAGGTCCCGCATCAAAGTGAAGTTCCTCTGTAGCTCACATGGTAGATTTTCAATACCTAGACAGAGGATTAATTAATAAAATGCTTGCTAATGAAAAAGTGCATACATCTGATTTGACACCACCATTAGGCTAAGTTGCTAGCAATGTCTGGTAATCCAATCAAAGTTTACACAAGTTGACAGGGACCGTCTGAACAATGGAAAGAGAGCTGGATGCTGACGATATAGAAGCAGAAGCAGCGTAACCGCCAGATAAAAGTAACACTTTTAACCTGTGAGGCTGACATTAATGAGCTATTTTTATTCAAATATTAAAATCAACAGCATAACGATGACAGGAATGTCTCCCAGCAGCCAAACAAACCCCACACCACAATACGTGGTTCTCAGTAAGTGGGTCATAAAGGTCAACTTTGCAGGACATCAAAATAATATCTTGTTTAGGAACTTTCTAATGATTTTGGACCAACTCACAGTCCTTTTCTTATGGTATTTACTCTGCGTTGCAAGAAAGAAATCATCAATTAATTTACTTATTTATACAAGTCTATAATGATTGCTCACAACTAACGCTGCACAATATATTGGAAGTATTTTTGTCATCTCAGTATTAGTGTTGGCAACAATAATGTTACAGAGGAATTGCAATATTAGCAATATTTCAAACTGTGGACTGTCCAAAAATCGAATTTTACGTTTTTAAGATATCTTGCTATATTTTCCAAGCATGCTCTGTGTGGGATTTAAAGTGTGATTAATTTGCGAGACCCATCATTTTGTGATGTCTTCTCTAACCCCAGTCGGTGGAGGCAGATGACCGTTCACACTGAGCCTGGTTCTGCTTGAGGTTTTCCTCCCTGTTAAAGGGGAGTTTTTCTCTCCACTGTTGCTTCATGCTTGCTCAGTATGAGGGATTGCTGCAAAGCCATGGACAATGCAGACAACTGTCCATTGAGACTCTACGCTCTTTCAGGAGGAGTGAATGCTGTTTGTCAAGACTTGATGTAACCTGCTGGGTTTCCTTAGATAGGAAACTTTTTTACCAATCTGTCTATATGATATGATTGAATTTGACTTTGTAAAGTGCCTTGAGATGACATGTTTCATGAATTGGCGCTTTATAAATAAAATAAAATTGAATTGAAAGAATAAGCTGTGCTCATCTTCCATAGTTCTGGTAAAAACACTGTTGCTCATTTGAATGAAGTGTTTCTACCGTGATTTTTACTCACAGGAACCCATTATTGTTTCTTCCATCACATGTTTCCACTGGGTACATAAACTCTGCTGATATGTGCAATGACGACATTCTTTGACATCCAAAAAAATTTGCCTTTGATGGAAGCATTTGCTCTGGGATTTTTTTTGTCAGATGACAAAAAAATGGTGACATTTGTTATCACAAAACATTTTCACGTAGTTTGAAGTGATTTGTTTTTATCTATAAGACTATAACCACTGTGTAACCAATCAGAAATGTTCCTTGAGAGACTGGGCTTGTATCTTACGTTTGCCAAGAATACTAGACATGTCTGTTTTGCAATTTAAAGTGGACCTTGAGTTTATACATCTTTAAAAACATTTAAATATCACTATAAGACATTCACATAATGTGTGCTGTTGATGTGATGGTTTCTGACATTTTTCAACCTTCTTGCATTAAAGTTAGCAATGCAAATTGCCTTCAGATTTCTCTTCTTCTGGTGTGATACGTGGAGCTTGTTTCTAAATCACATTCACAGAATCCATGCTGAGACCCAGCCTAAGAAAAAAAAGTGTCAAAAGTAACATTTAATTTGCATTAAGTCCAAGATAATAACGAGCATGTCAGGAGGAGTGAATGCTGCTTGTCAAGACTTGATGCATTCTGCTGGGTTTCCTTAGATAGGAAACTTTTGACCAATCTGTACAATCTGATTGAATATGACTTTGGAAAGTGCCTTGAGATGACATGTGTCATGAATTGGCGCTATATAAATAAAATTTAATTGAACTGAATGCTGCAACCCGCTTTACAGCTCACCCCAACGAACACCATTACTCGGGGGGAAATGTATATTACACTGAAATATAATTAATTACGTTTGTTGTTTTTTTTGCCAGCCGTCAAAGGAAGAAGTTTTTCATTAGGAACCACAAGCAAAGAGGTTTGCCAACTGCCATATCAAATTTTGAATAGAAGAAGAACAAGCAAAGAGCTTCTCTGTTAATTTTTGGGCGCAGGATCAGTGAGCTGGGTCTAGCACGGAGCGCCTCAGTCTTGGGCGCTACTTCGCCCCGCCCCCCGGCGCCTCAACAGTTACGGGAAACGCGGCAAATACTGCATGGTGCAATATTTACCAGTACAAAAAACCCAAACCGTTAGAAGACAACACGACGTATGTTACCGAAACCTAAATAAAAACACATTTATTTTTTTATATGTTCAAATCATTAAATAGAAACGCAAAGTGGTTCGTGTTGTAAAGTGGTTCCGTTGTGTACCGTTTACTCCGACCAGTTCGTTGCTGTCTCTTTATATCAGTGAACCGAGCGCAATAAAGAGGCAGTTTAAGGTACTTTTTTATTTCCATCGGAACGACGCTGCTCTGTTAGCAGGCGAGCTATTTGCTAACGTGCCTGTGCTGCTATCTACCGCCAGTCCCTCGAGCGTGTCCTTCGATAGATAAATACATAAATAAAACCCAAAACTTTAAACAAACTTCTACATGACAGTGTTAATCGCGGTGTTGTTCGTTTTGTGATACTCACTGTCAAGATAATGCTCCAAGTAAATTGCCGTTGCCATTTTGGGTTATCTATTTTAGCTTCTGCGTACTCTCGTTAGCTCGCGAGCTGTTAGTGGCACGGAGCGCTTGGTTTGGACTACCGGGTGAGCCGTCATTGAGCGGCGCAAACACGCTACTTCCTAGTTTCAGAGTTGGGCTTCAAACGAGAGTCACATTTAGAGTTTTCTTTATTTTTCTATCTCATGTTTTCGTAACTTCATCCCCAAAACAGAACTTTGAATGTCTTGTGACTGAAGAGTGTTATATAAACAAACCTACCTTACCTAAAATAATTCCCTATTCGTTAATAGAATTTTAAAAGATTGAGTGAAAAATAAAGAATGTCCTTGAATGTGAATTAAATAAATAATGCTACTCAGGCATCAACATTTTTTTAACTCCCTAGCACAGGTGTCCGGAACCTTTACAATCCCAAGAGCCACCCCAGTCCATTTTAAAGGAAACTAATTTACAGCCACATTTGAAAAAAAAAACAAAAAAACTTTTTGTGATAAATACTAAATGAAAAATCTGTTGTCGTTTAAGATAAAGAAAATTTTTTTTTTTTTTTGCAAAAAGAGGTTGGATACTATTTCTTATTTGTTATGTTGGTAGTTGTGAAAAAAAAAAACAGTTTCTAAGCTAATGACAAGACAATCAGTGCTAAAAAATATATTTGTTGGTATTTTAAGTGTGCTGTTGTGGAAATTCAAGGCAAGTATTTAATAAAAAACAGAAAAACTGCCAAAACCTGGATTATTTATTATCTGTATGTTAAAACATGAATTGGTTCTTTATCAGTCAAAATTATTAAGAGCCAGTGGAAGGTCCAAAGAGCCTGATTTGGCTCCAGAGCCGAAGATTGCAGGATTTTACACATTTTGACATAATGCACAGATAAATGGTAAAAAAAAAAAAAAAAAAAAACAGGTCTGTTATTAATCTACATTTATGACAGAATTATTTGGTCAAAAAATGTTTAACAGCTCATCAGTTTATCTGGCCTCTGAAATTAGTTGTAATTTTATATATTTTCATATATTTTTATTGGTCCTGACCATCACCTTCTGCCTTTGAAAAGAATTTGTGTGGAATTTTTTAAAATTGCCCATTATGGAGTTACAGTTTCACATTAAGCAATTACTAGAATGAATTTTCAGCCACAGCTTTGGAAACAACGCATATATATATATATATATATATATATATATATATATATATATATATATATATATATATATATATATATATATATATATATATATTAAATAGTTTTCCAGAATTTTAGCCAGAATTGGGAGAGTCAGGTATCGGATTCTGATCCTTGCTACAACAGAAGCAGAACAAAATTTACAGAAACTTTTTTTTCTATCTATTTTTTCGCCCTTGAGTTATATCTTTCATTATAAATTAAATTTCACAGTTTTTATCGATACAAGTAAGATTTTCTAGACAAAGTAAACTTTGTTAAGACTGAAGTATAATAATTGTTGAAATCTGAGTCATTCAAAGAATCCTTACCAGTCCTGCTCGCACAGGGTGCAATTCACCAACAAGGACACCAACTGCAGCGTCCAACCCCTGGTTTGGCTATTGACTTTTGACTCTGGTTACAAAAATACACATTCCCTACCACTGCTGGGTCTTGCAAAAAAGCAATAAAAAAATGTTGAGGGCATATCTGAAATTATCATTTTCTTCAGACCCACCAGGCTTTTCTGTCCTGAGTGGGCAGAGAATATCAAATATCATTGAGTCAATTTTATCTCAATTCAAAACCGGCTGGAAATGATTGAACAGTTCTTTCATTTAAACACGTGTGGTTTTGTTCATTTTTTTGAGTAGAAAAGGCAAATGTGGGAAAAATCACTGGATTAAAATGTAACATTTTCAACATAATTGACGAAATTTCTTCGTGTCCATTGATTGAGAAAAGTTGTTTTTCTTTATTCATGGAAACAAATTAACATCCTCTCTGATTTATTTATTATTGGAAATCACAATAACCTAAAGACATTTAAAAAGAGAGGAAATAATTTCAGTGCCCGCCCTAGACATAATATACGTAAACGCCTCATTACATGCTGGAGCGCAGTCTGTGTTGCCACCATATTAGATGGGTCTCTCCTACGCTAGACTGGAATAGGAGCTGATATTTTCTGTATCTTATGGTTGCAATAACCTGTGATAGCTACTGAAAGTAGATCACATGGTGCAGATCACCATTTTGGGCTGAGATTGGCTCTGAAGATGTGTTTTTACTTGGTGAGTACATTGCAGAAACCCAACCAATGAGCATAATGTCATACTTATTAATTTGTTATCTCTGTATTTCACAAACTAAGGCTGAATCACTTTGCAAACTCTGGAGTTACAGAGTGCCAGTACATGCAGGAAGCCGTGGAAAACTGTTGTTTTTCAAGGGTCTCAAACTCCAGGCCTAGTTGCAAGTAGGATAGTGTAAGCCACTGAATTCTGGAATGACCCGGAAAGAACAATTGTCCAGGCATTTAAAAAAACTGTGTGTACACATGTGGGCGTGCACAGCATGCAAAAATATGAAGAAATTATTGTTGGTGTAAAGAGAAAGATCAGGATTATACGTTTGTAAGAGAAAATTAAATACATTTAAATGGACCATCAAACTTGTTGCTTTATTGAAATATAAAATGTATTCATTTATACATTTATTAATATGTAATACAACAGTTCTCTTTGTTTAAGAGCCTAAAACAACGTTTTTAATCATGAAAGAACGTATTTATTTACATATTTAATAATATGCCATACCATATCTCTGTCTTTGTTAAATAGCCTATAAAGCAAAGTATTTCAGTATGGAATTACATATTTATACATTAATATGCCATATGTATGTATGTTAAAGAGCATAAACAATGTATGTACATAAATAATGTATGTACAGTGTACAACAAATTTAGCATGAAAACATGTTATTAATGTTTGACAGCATCCTGTATCATAACCACATGTTTATCGTTTGTAACAAACCCAACCGTCTGAAAATCGGGTAAAAATTAGGGGAGTTATGATTCATTTTAGTTGAGCACACAGCTTCCCAAGTACAAATAAATGGACCAGGGGACCCATCCAAGATGGCAGCCTCAGTAATTCCATTCAAAAAGTGAAATATGTATATTATATTCATTCATTACACAAAAAATTATTTCAAGTGTTTATTTCTTTTAATTTTGATGATTATAACTGACAACTAATGAAAACCCCAAATTCAGTATCTCAGAAAATTTGAACATTACTTAAGATCAATACAACAAAAGGATTTCCAGAAATGTTGCCCAACTGAACAGTATGAACATAAAAGGTAGGAGCATATTCAGCACTCAATACTTAGTTGGGGCTCCTTCTTACTGCACCAATGCAGCATGGCATGGTGTTGAGGAGTCTGTGGCTTTGCTCAGGTGTTATGAGATCCCAGGTTGCTCTGATAGAGGCCTTCAGCTCTTCTGCATTGTTAGGGCTGGCGTATCGCATCTTCCTCTTCACAATAGCCCATAGATTTTCTATGGGGCTAATGTCAGGCGAGTTTGCTGGTCAGCTAAGAACAGGGATACCATGGTCCTTAAACCAGGTACTGGTAGCTTTGGCAGTGGTGGAGAATGAAACCTGCATCTCCATAAAGTCGGTCTGCAGCAGGGAACATGAAGTGCTCTAAAACTTCCTGGTAGACGGCTGCCTTGACCATTGACCTCAGAAAACACAATGAACCAACACCTGCAGATGACATGGCACCCCAAACTGTCACTGGCTGTGGAAACTTTACACTGGACCTCAAGCAACATTGATTCTGTGCCTCTCCTCTCTTCCTCCAGACTCTGGGACCTTGATGTCCAAAGAAAATTCATAATTTACTTTTATCAGTAAACATAACTTTGACCACTCAGCAGAAGTCCACTCCTTTTTCTTTAGCACAGGCAAGATGCTTCTGACACTGTCTCTTGTTCCAGAGTGGCTTGACATGTGATATGTGTGCGTGGTGGTTCTTGAAGCTCTGACTCCCGCTGCAGTCCACTCCCCCACATTTTTAAACAGGTTTTGTTTCCCAATCCTCTCCAGGGTGCGGTCATCCCTATTGCTTGTACACTTTTTTCTACCACATCCTTTCCTTCCCCTCTCTATTAATGTACTTGGACACAGAGCTCTGTGAACAGCCAGCTTCTAGTAATGACCTTTTGTGTCTTGTCCTCCTTGTGCAAGATGACAATGGTTGTCTTTTGGACAACTGTCAAGTCAGCGGTCTTCCCCATGGTTGTGTCGCCTACAGAACTAGACTTAGAGACCATTTAAAGGCCTTTGCAGGTGTTTTTAGTTAATTAGCTGATTAGAGTGTGATACCAGGTGTCTTAATATTGGACCTTGTTCACAATATTCACATTTTCTGAGATACTGAATTTGGGGGTGTTAAAGTCAATTATAATACATCAGTCTATGTGTAATGAATAGAATATACAAGTTTCACATTTTGAATGGAATTACTAAAAAAAAATCTACTTTTCCATGGTAATGTAATTATATGACCAGCTCCTGTATAACATCTATAGCCCAAGACGTGCGCGCAGCGGCGGGAACAGGAAGGTAAAAACAACCAAACGCACCCTCGCGCCGTTTGCTAGCATTTTCCACCGCCGTCAGCTGATCTGTTACGTCATTGAACAACAAACACCTCCCCCTGCGCAGAGAGCGTTGCTTCGCGAAGATGCTCAGTGGGCGGGGCTAACGCCGGCCACAGACCGACGGCAGATAGCGGCCACTTTGTTCAGCGGTCAGACGTTTCTTGGTCCGAGCCACACGTCGTGTCTTTTTGTGCATATCACTTCCGCGTTCTCGGTATCCTCGAGAAAGGTTATCTTGTCCAAATACACTTAAGGACTCAAGTAAGTATTTAGACCAAAAAAACGGTTCTAACGTCATACATGGACGTCTTAGGCCGGCGTGCTGTTGTTAAGTTTACTGTAAACATTTAAAACTCGCGCTGACAGGCCTCTTGTTCAGCCATTAACAGGATGCAGCTAAGAGTATTTGGACTGTTTCTTACCGTTATTCCCGTGGCTGTATTATTATTTTTTTTAGATAATCTTCTCGTTACCGCCAGCACCATGCTGCTAAATTCCTGCTTTCTATATCTCTACTATATCAAGCTAATGAATCCCGAGAGTCAATGTAAACAGAAATGTTGCTACAGAACTTTACTTGGAATAAATTATTGACTACTAGCAATGTGATACAAAGTCAGCAGTGCGTCTCTGAGCTAACGGGTCATGCCCGGTGTAGGCGCTTCATGCTAAATGATTAGATTTAGTTGTCAGACAGACATTGGTGTTTGTTTTCTTTTATTGCCTTCATTTCTATGGACATGGTAATTGCTTTACCACTCACGAGGTCTGCCTTAGACACGCCCCACCCTGTCACCAGCCTCTGAGCTGTGACAAACAGTGTAATATTTACATTTCCCCTTTTAGGTGTTTCTTCTGAGATGGCTATGGTAAAGAGTGGCTGGCTCCACAGGCAAAGTAAGCACAATTCAACCTTCTATTTACACACCAGCTGTTAAGTGGCACAGCCAAATACCCGTCTGTATCACGGCGGTATGAGCCGATGAAGATGAAACAGAAAAAGAGCCTGATTGTACGGTGTTTACTCTGAAGGCACCATCCTACGTCGGTGGAAAAAGAACTGGTTTGACCTATGGGCCGACGGACGCCTGGTGTTCTACAACGACCAGCAGCGGCGTGACATGGAGGACGACATCCACATGAGAGTCCACTGCATTAACATCCGCAGCTCCGCCGCCTGCCGCGGTACTGCCACACGTTTTCCGCCTGTCAAGCGGAGGCCAAGCGTTGGCGCCTACGGCTTCGAGCTTGTTTTAAACGTGTCACCTTTGTGATTTCTGTCCTACCTCCTAGAGCTGAACCCACCGGAGGGGAAGACACGTGACGCGCTGTTCCAGATAGTGTGCAGAGACGGACGGGTCATCAGCCTGTGTGCAGATAGTGCAGATGATGCCTTGTAAGGCAGCAAATACACTCTCAAGTTATTATATCAGAGCGATTAATTGCCCCAAATTATTCATAACCTTGGCGTATTTAGGTTCACAGTAAGCTGTCGACATGTTTCTTCTGATTGGAAACATTAATGACATTGCAAAGTGGCCCAGCTACCGTTCGGCCTTAAGCGTGATAGAAAAGGTGTGGAGGAAGCTAAAGATGAGGGCAATGACAAGGAGGCCTTCCAACCCCAAAGATGTGGAGCTCAGGACTAGATGAACATCTCCAAAATCCCAGTTAAAATGTGCAGGAAGCTGGTCAGCTGTTATAAGAAGAATTTGATTGTTGTAATGCCAGTTCCACTAGTTGTCGAAAAGGTTCTGAATAATTTGCCATTCCCCCCCTCTCCCCTTCAAAACTGATACTCCCTTTACACCGTTTTATATCCCTTGAGAGATGCCTCTCTCATTTCCTGTCAGACACAAACTTTTTGGCTGAATGGAAATCTACTCTAGATCTGGCAGGGATATGAATAATTTAACCGTATGTGCAGGTTTGACAGCTAGGTTGTTAAAAGTGACTGTGCAGAATTTTGGTCACCTCTCATTGGTGTGATTTCCGTTCTTGGTTGCAGAGCTTGGACCATGGCACTGCAGGATGCCAGAATCAATGCGGTGGGTGTTCTGTGCATTTCACATCATCTTTTGGCGTGCAAAGCTCTTACTAAATACTTACGTTAGTAGTTTGTTTCCCTCCTCATTTTTTCACAACATGATTGCGAAGAAGAGTGTATTTTAATAAAATTGTATGTAATGAACACAAAGCAGTTGGGCGTTCTGAAATGAATGGAAAAGGATACATTTTCTTTTTTTTTTTCGTACATAAAATCTGTTAAAATTAGTGTACATTTTTATTTAGCCACCTAAGTAGGTACTTTTTAGAACCACTCATTTTTGCAACTACAGCGCAGTCATTGGTTAAGTACATTTTATTTATATGGCACATTTCATGGGTCAAAAACCAAAAAGTTCTACATCTCTACCAGCCCTCCACGTCACGGGACTGAAATTCTACTCTTTCTTCTTTGCAAAATCACTCATGCTCAGTCAGATTGGTCTATTTCAAAAATTCAAATAAAATACATGTCCGGACAGAATGTGCAAAAGTTCAAGGAGTAAGATTACTTTCGTAGTCCCTTCTGGGATGTCTGCTCTCTGTTGCATTTGTCTTAGCAAGTAGCTCAGTATTGTTGGTCAGCTCTGTAGGTTTCACTTTGGCTGTTTGATGTCTGCAGGTGGTGGCCGCTCCTCAGATTGGCTTTGTGCAGGAAGTCGTGGCATCTGCTCCTCCACCTTACTCGGAATATGCCCAACCGCAGGTAATTGGTGTAAAATGACTGGGAAATGGGAAGTGTTATCCCCATGCTGGTGCTGCGTTTTTATTGCTTTATTTGTGGCTCAGCTTGTTTCATTCAGATCCATTTCATAATGAAAAGAAGCAAACCTGGGGGAAAATTAGCTCAACGCTAACTTTTTATTGCCATCTAGTGGGGAAAATGTGGAAGTGATCAGCTGTAACCCTCGCCCTTCTCTGGGGCATTGAACCAAAATATATTTGTTCTGGGTTTTTTGGCAGGTTTATGCCCCAGGCCCATACGGAGACTACACAGCTCCACCCGCTCATCCCACACAGATCATATACTCTGGCGATGGGCAGCCCTACGTTGTTGCTTACCCACATCAATATCAAGGTAACTATCGTCACACTGCCTCGCATCACTGCATTAATGCTGCTGACTGCAAAAGGCAGGATTAATACATGAAATTGTCAATGCTGTGAAGGAGGATACGTTGGCCCTGGAGTGAACCACGTCGTCATCCGGGAGCGGCAGCGCGACGACGCTGGGGACGTGGCTCTGGGCATGCTCGCCGGAGCTGCCACCGGTCTAGCACTCGGCTCCCTCTTCTCCGTCTTCTAGTTTGTACTGCTTCACTAACTGCTCCTCGTGTATTTACAGCTTACTGGATGGGCTCTCGTCTGTGCAGTCACATGATTTCAAATGAAGTGTCCGCTGGACTACATCGATGAGACATGACCGTGACAGAGAGAATTACCTAGTGAATACTTTTAGCACTTTCCAATATTCCCAGTGTTGCTCCTTTCGTGACGTTTGCATAGAAATATTTTTAACCAAAAACTGTAACTATTATTCTCTTTAGGCAGTTATTTAAATGTCATGAAGGAAGATGATTCATTACGTGCGTGTCGTTTCCTCAGTTTGTTCCAGCGTTACACACAGATGGGCTTTATATCAGCTACACGAACCTCATCCCTCCTCATTTTTTTTGTACTGTAACCTTTGTTCGCCTTTTCTTTGTGTTTGTCGCCGATCTGCCGTGTGTCTCTGGTTTCTTTGTGCTTGTGACAGCTCGAGAGGGGCCTTGTGTAAGGCACTGGACACGCTAAAGCAATAAATCCTTTGATTGGAGCGTTTTTAAAGTCATTTGGAGACATTTTGGGTTTCATGGTTTTGACTCCCAAAAAATGACACTCTGTAAGCACACTAGCATTAGCCTGAAGTTTAAAGGGACATTGCTTTTCTGCAGTCTTCCACTTCCACGCACCAGTCTTTTTTTTTTCTTTTTTGTTAACTTATCGGCAGCTGTTGAATTGTACTTCCTGTTTTGATCTGTTTGTATAGATGTTATGTTTTTGCCTTTGTTCTCGTTCTTGATGCACAAATGACCTCCACTGAAGTTTCAGTTGACCCATTTCCTCCCTAAAACCCTAAAACTATGCATGGCAATTAGGACTATTCAGTTATATTATCTGCACTGATGGCCTTTCCCATGACTTCTTTTCATTAGCCTAAGAAATATCAAAGAAATACTTTTTCCAGATAGCATAACACTCCAGTCAGCAGTTTTCCAGTAATTTCTAAACATGTTTAAAGGTGTGGAATAACTGGACTCAGTTGCACTGATTAAATCAAGATGCTAACAAAGATGTATTTTAACAAATAAATATATCCACAACATTATTGATGCCTTTTTGTTTTGCATAATGTTTATTTAACCCTGAGTCTTGTTCACAGAACACGAGAAGATACAAGAAGTGACCTCAGATTTTAACACGTCGACAAACTGAAAGAAATCCTTAAAATATTTTGACCCCAAAGTCACCATCTAAACACATTGATCAAAACGTGACCAACTGCAGTATCTACAATAACAGGACCATGAAAAAATAAAATGCACAAACATAATTCAGAAAATGGCTTCAAAAGCGTCACTGAACACACTGATTGATTTCAGAAACAACAAAACCCCAAAAGCTGAAAGTAATCCTCTGGAATTAAATAAAACAAGTGATTTTGTGTTGATAAAGAAGGCGACATCTGTAAATATAAACAATCATTGATAAAAGTAAACCTGGAAACAAAGTTTCTTCGGTGCAAAAATAATCCACCTTACATGTGGTGACGCCTGTAGTGTTATAGAAGGTGCAAAGATGCAGAGTTATATTAGTAAAGTCAAGCTTCAGTGGAACAGATGGAAAGGTAAACATTAAAGTTCCTTCGAACCTCTCGCGAGAATCGTCCATTTCTTAGATTTGGCTGACCTACAGATTGGCACTTTAAAGTATGATTGCTAGAACATTAACCGAAGTCTCCTCTTTAGTAGATTAGCCTTCTTGACCAAAATCTTCTGTAAACTTCTTCAGCTTGTCCAAGTCCTGCTCGTTGACTGTGGGCTTGGTGCTACTCAGAGACCTGAGCATGTCCGCCTGCACAGAGAACACCAGGCAGGTCAAAACGGATCCAGATCACTGCGACGGTCCATAGCTTTAATTCATCACTGACTCGTTTCTTACCATGGACACCACGGGCTCTAAAAGCTTATCCCCGGGAACGTCCATCCACGTCATCTCTATGGCGCCGGGATCTCCAGGTGAGCACGGCGTCAGCAGGTCATCCACCACGACGCCGGGATTGTTAAATGAGGAACCTCGAAACTTTAAAGGTGAAATAGAAGAAAACTTTTAAGGGTTTGGATGGAGAGAAGTAGAGAAAACAATCTTTGTGCAGATGTGCTGAGCTGACATCGGTTGAGGGGAAACGACTCGATGTGGAAGCAGGAGGAAAGGACACCTGGGTGTACAGACCGTCTAGGAATGGGAACATTAGGCCGTAGTATTCGATACCACCACAGATATGGATTATAATATCACTAAGATTACATTAGACGTTTAAGCATTTATGTGTCCTAAAATGTAAATTAGAAGTGTGTGTTTGGAGAATAGATGGTTCCTAAATTCTCACCCAGCTCAGGTATGTGGTGTTTTCATTATAATCTGGTTGTATTGTGCGCTCTATTGTTAAAGAAAAAAAAAACACATACTAATTAAAGTAAGAATTTACCCCTGCACACTGTCCTAAACTGAGGGAACAAAATGAAAAACCAAACTGAATGGATTTCCTCTTATTTTCAAACGTCCTAACATGGTGCCTGTCTGTATTTACACAGCGTGTACCCCTGGTAAAGATGTGTTAAAAGCCTTTAATTAGCTTATTCTTGTATAGCAGTAGCATTATCTCTTACTGAACACGTAAAACCTAAGATTGCCAGTGGCACAGTTATTGGTACCCAAAGTCGATCTCTTAAATAAACGCACATTACTTTTTTTTTAAAGCAGGTAAGCAAACTCTGCATTAAAGCATGAAACAGAGGCCCATTTCTTTAGGTACTGAGAAGCAGGTTTGTTGGAGACTCTTTTTTTTGTCCTGCCAGCACATTGGGCTTTTCACCAACAATCACTCCAGGAAGGTTTGCCATGAAGGAAATGTGCAATATGTAGAAAAGCTTTACCAGGAAAGTGTAAACGGGGCAACTAGGATCTTTAAACAGAGAATAATCCAAAACAAGCGGCCAAATCAACACAGAAATGATCCATCAGACACAAACGATTAACAGAATATTTTTTCCTGTACCTGACAGAGCAGCAATGGGCTCATCACTAGGTATGGATTATTTACCAAGCGATCAGTTCATCACATTGACATTCACACATCATCTGCCCCTGAAGCTACATTTAAATGACTTCTCCATTTACTTGTTACAACCTTTGAAAGAGGTTTTCTTGGGTTATATCAACAAACACAGGCATGTTTCTAATTTTAGACAGATTCCAGCTGGATTCCTAAAAAAAAAAAAAAAAAAAAAAAAAGTTTTGCTCGTTGGTAAAAATAGCCCAAGCAGGAAGACATTTTACCTTTTTGAAGTGAGTTGCTGACTGAACCCTCCTGACAGGCTGCATGAGGGCGTCCCTGACGATTACACTGATGTCTGCTCCAGAGTAGCCTTCTGTCTTGTTGCCCAGAGTGACGAAGTCCTCGTCTGTCAGCTCGTTGGGGGTGGAGCCCAGGTGCAGCCTGAACATGAAGGAGCGGGCATGAGCCTCTGGCAGAGGAATGTAGATCCGCTTTTCAAACCTAACACAAAGAGCAAAAGCTTCAGTAAACCGTCGCAAGGCATTTGTCCCTTAACGCTTTTACTGCCATCATCTCAATCTGGACCACGGCCGGTTCTGAAGAACCCCTAGAGATGACTGGTAAAGGGGAGAAATGGTTTTAGGTGCTGACCTTCTTCTGATGGCTGAATCCAGTGTCCAAGGAATATTGGTGGCTCCCAGGACCAGGATTCCCTCGTTATCATTTCCAACACCTGAGGGGACAGAAGAGCTGCAACACTTAGAAAAAGAAGCAGCCAATCATGAAGCAGCGTGCGTCAAGCAATGATTTCTGGTACTAGAACCTCCAAGCCAATTGATTTTTCTTTGACTTCCCACACTGCAAACCAAACCATTTGGTTTTTTACTGTCTTTTTTTTATGATGATGAACATTATGATATTTATTATTGGCATTCCACCATGAAGACCGAGGAGCACAAGTCAGCGTGGGGTATAAAATAAAATACTCAAAATCTTCGCCAGACCAGCATCAGACCCATCATCTTCAAAAGGAAAGCACCTGGTACCACATAAAACCTGAAGAGGGCCACCCACCAAGACTCACAAACCGGGCAAGGAGGGCATTAATCAGAGAGGCAGCACACAGACCAAAAGGTAACCCTGGAGGAGCTGCAGAGCTCCACAGCAGAGACTAGAAGATCTGTCGACAACCTGTCTGACTGCCTGAGAGTTTGAGACTGGGACGACTACGGAGGTTCACCTTCCAGCAGGACAGTGACCCAAAGCAGACTGCTGAAGCAACACGAGACGGGTTTAGGGGAAATATTTAAATGTGTTGGAATGGCCTAGTCAAAGTCCAGACCACAATCCAATTGAGAATCTGTAGCTAGACTTAAAGATGGCTGTTCACAAGAGAAAACCATCCAGAAATC
Source organism: Fundulus diaphanus (assembly GCA_037039145.1). Lineage (NCBI taxonomy): Eukaryota > Metazoa > Chordata > Actinopteri > Cyprinodontiformes > Fundulidae > Fundulus > Fundulus diaphanus. Next base: position 38,763,930 of record CM073128.1, read on the forward strand.
CCAGAGGCCAGATGAGGTGAGCTCATAGAGTCTGATCCAAAGCCACATGTAGCTGGAATTGCTACAAAAGCTGGTTCTACAAAGTACTGACTTTAGGGGGTGAACAGTTCTGCATGCTGAAGTTTTCTGCTATTTTGTCCTATTTGTTGTTTGTTTCACGATAAAAAAATGTTTTTAAGATGTAGGCATGTTCTGTAAATAAAATGGTGAAAACTCTCAAACAATTCACCGTAATTCCAGGTTGTGAGGCAACAAAACATGAAAAATGCCAAGAGGTGTGAATACTTTTGCAATGCACTGTAGCATTAGTAGTATAGTATTAGTATTTTCTTTATCCTTTTTTTTGCCATGCTTATTTGATGAAGATTATTAAAACTACAATAATAATAATAATTATTATGTTACTATTAGTTGTATATGTAGCAGCAATATAAATGTTCTTTTAATTAGTTACTCTTTTTTGTAGTAGTATTTTATAGTAGTATTGGAGGTCGTAATAGTAGTAAAGGTGTTGTATAAGTTTTTAGTTAATCTATTGTATACATCTGTTTACACACATTTATGGATGAAAATGAAAGAAAGCAAACAAAAAAAGCTGAAAGCAAAGAACTTTTGGCTCAGAGTAAGTGCACTCCTTTGTCCTCTCCTTTGTCCTCTTAGTCACCTTGCATCTGAACGAGGAACTCTGTCTTGATTCTGCGGGCGGCCTCGCTCTCGTTTTCGCTCCTGGAGCCACAGAGGGAGTCGATCTCGTCGATGAAGATGATCGACGGTCTGTTTTCTCGGGCCAAAGCGAACAGGTTCTTCACCAGCCTGGAGACAGAGTTGAAATTATGACGCCGTTTTCTCTCTCGCACGTGTCATTTTTTTCCATCGTCATCAAAACCAGAACCTCACTTTTCACTTTCCCCCAGCCACTTGGACACCAGGTCAGAGGAGGAGACGGAGAAGAAGGTGGAGTTGTTTGCTTCTGTAGCTACCGCCTTGGCCAGGTAGGACTTCCCTGTTCCTGGAGGACCAAACAGCAGGATCCCCCGCCATGGAGTGCGCTTGCCTACACAAAAACATTCAGTAAATATCTAGAAATGGTCCACAAAATTTAACATATATCTTTTTCTTTTTTTTCTTTTTCTTCAAAATACCTGTGAACAGATGAGGGAATTTGATTGGTAGGATCACAGCTTCTTTTAAGGCTTCTTTGGCTCCTTCCAGTCCTGCAACATCGTTCCACTTAACATTCGGCTTTTCCATTACAATGGCACCTGGAAAAGACAAAGAGTTCAGTCAGTCATTCCGATCATCAGCGCATTTCTCCGGTTTCAGTCACAGAATCGTATCTTTAAATAATTGCAATCACCTGAGAGCTGATTTTTGAATTTCTTCTTCTCCGCATCATCCCCATCATCACTTTCATTCCTATAATACGACAAAAATCAGACAAAACCGAGTTTTATTTCCACCTAACTAAACTTCTGATACAGTTTTGACCGACAGTGAATGAACAAACCATTGAGATACACATAACAAATTGTAGAAGAAATTACAGTATTTTTTCAAATTAGTCAACTTTCTTTCTAAGTTAAAACTCAAAATGACTGTTTAGCCTTTTTTACACCAGCAACACACTCCTCTGGACACTAGTTGATTTCGGATTTGCCGACAGCTCTCACCCCTTATCCCCAGACTCTTTGACAGGTTTCGCCGGAGGACTCTTCTCCTTGTCCTTCAGATATACCTTCAGCTGCTCGGCTCTGTCCAGGTAGTCGGCACACTTGGCCCTGATGCTCTGCTTCGCTCGCTCGCCCTGTGCCTCATCTGCAGCGACAACACTGAGAGCATTAGGCCCCGGTAATAGGCAAAAAAACAAACAAACGAACAATTAACTGTGTGTAGCTGAGCGAGTGAAGGTCTCAGCAGGTTCCTTACATTTGACAACATGTAGGAAGTACTGTATAGCGTGCTGATAGCATCTCAGAGCCTCCTCGTAGTTTTTGGCTTTGTCCTCCTCAGCCGCTTTGCTGGCCAGATCTATCGCTTTCTGAGGACAAGTGATATGACAGAAAATCAATGAAGAAATTGGAAAAAAAAAAAAAGTTAAGATACATGCTAACGTGAAATGGGTGGTTATAAAAAGAGCTGACGTCACTCCGTTGGTAAACACACCCATGTCCTTTCTTTTTTTAGCCACGATGCCAGCACTGAATTCAAAAGACGGTTTTATTTGTTTTGTTTATTGTTTATCTAGGCCTACAGCAAATCAGTTCACATATCCTATTGGTTTCTATATATATATATATCACATAACTAGTTAATTTATGTTGCTTGACAACTTTTCGGGGAAATGGGTTGCTTTAAATGTCACAGCAGGTTGTGACAAGTTTTATTGTCTTAACAGAGAGACTGAAATGTTTAGAACCACAGACTGACAGGCGCACCGGTTAGCAATACGGAGTACATTTTTCTTTAAAATGCTCAAAATCCACGAGCGATCAAAGCGATTCTAAGTACTTCAAAAGATTTTAAGTCAAAGTTCCAACAACCGTAACCTTTTTGCGACAAAATCACCAACTCAAAGACAGAAACGCCGACGGTCAAGGGTTGTTTTATTAATGCTGAACTAATGAGGTGCCGTCTGATGTTTCCAGGTGAGTCACCTCACTGTTTTACAAGTCTGTCCCTTACCTGGAGATTTCCGCCCGCCATTAGACCTGCTTCTGTCGCTCAAAGCTCTCCGGCTGCGTTGAGATAAAATATTAGACCCTTGTGACTCCTTTCTCGCCTCGTCTCCAGCTACATTAGGGTTGTATTAGAACTCTTTTAATTGCTAGACATCCCGAGGGTTGGTCTCTCTTCCGCATCTGAACGTCGACTGCGGCTTCCGCGGTGCTCACGTGACCCGGCTGTAGGTCCACGGTTCCTTCTTGCAATGTTCCCGACTCGTTTCCTGTGCGGCCTTGACTTGAACATAGTCAGTCAGTACTGGGAAAAAGATTCAGAAATGCGTTGAACGAAAGGCACAAGGTTTAGGCGTAGCTACTTTTCTCTCCAAACTGCCGAACGCAGCTGGACTTCTTCCGTTGCTTCTTGAAGACGTTTCGCCTCATCCAAATGGCTTGAGATGTAAATGAACCACTGTAGTGGCTGTTTTTTTATTTAATTTTTACAAATTCATTTCATTAAAAAAAATAAAAAATCTTTACAGTGTTACTTTAACAATGATTAAAAAAAAATTAAGGTGAGGTGGGATCATAGTTTTCAGCTGCTAGGGGTCTGCAATCTGCAGTTCCAGGGGCGCAAGGGGCTCTTTGGCTCACTGAATATATTAATGTATTATTATATACAGACCTCTCAACTTTTATCAAAAGTTAAGAGTGAGATTATGCTAATTTGGGGGCGGGGCTAACCAGACCCTGGAAGAGCGGTGGAGTCAACTCCATCTCATTTTTATCCCACCAGACAATGAAGTAGACATGTATTACTTTTGTTAAAAAGAGAAAGAGACATATTTATGCTTTATTGTTCTGTTAATGGATTAAAACATAAAAAATACACAATTGTTCAAATAATACTAAATAAAATTAAGTAGTTTTAAGTTATTGACTGAATTATTAAACTGTTACACATTCATCTATGGGTTTGTTTATCATTGTAGATCTATAACCTGATTGGTGATTTCATCAAGCCTTTATGGTCAACATGCAGTTTCCCCTCAGCAGCAACACTGAAGCTCACAGAGGTTCCCGCTGCATCATTACGCACGATCCAGCTGCTGATGTCTCCCTCTTTTCAGCTCAATGCGCTTCTAGACTGTTACAGTTTATAACCATTATCATCACCTTTCACAGCGACAGGTTTCTCAGTCAGTCGCCGCGCTGAACAGACGGATCTCTATTGCTCTTGTCAGTGCGCTCTGGTGAGGTGGGCGGATTTTACCCCCGTTGGTGCGCTGCGTGCGACGGATAAAAAGTGGGGAAAATACATAACTAAAGGCTGTAAAGGGCTCCTATAAAGGAAACGTGAGTACTGACAGATCTGAGATGAAGCCCCTGATGTTACAAGTTCTTTAAAATGACCCTTAAAAGTGCGCACCTGAATTAAAGCGCAAGGCAGCACGCCCACCGAAGCGCCACTGATTCTATGTTGTTAAAAATACAACAGCAACTCTCCTATTGACTTTAACTGGCACACGTTGCTACCGATGTGAGGGAATTAAACGTATGATTCACGTTTTGAATAGTGAACGGTGATAAAAGCACCTGCTCCGAGGGAAAAGGAGGGGGGGGGGGGGGGGGGTGAGCAAGCGCGGAGGCACAGAAATACGGTGCATGTAGTTAAAAAATGCAGAATTAATAAAAATGAAACTTATAAACAGACCAAGTGGCGTTTTAAACTGCATCTGGTTAGCAGAACTGTTTTTATGATCCTGCGTGCAGCAAGCAAGCAGCTCTCCCCCCGCCCCCTCCCCTCCTGTGTACGCGGTACAGGACCGTACCAGCTCGCTTTCACCACTGTTAAGACTAAAATTATTCATAACTCTGATCACTCTTCCTGCTGCTCTGTTAACACGAACTGCAGCAGGAATTACAGATGGCCACAAGCTGTGAAAGAAGCCGAAACAGCTCAGCAGAAGGCGGAGTTTTCTCGTCCGCAGCTCAGATGGGCTTTGTGATTTTTATGCGTGAGAAATTCCATGTTTGCGTGTGAAATGCCATGTGTTGCGTGTGAGCGTGTGAAGTCAGTGAAATGCGTGTGTCACACGGTCAATGCGTGAGAGTTGAGAGCTCTGATTATATAGGAGAGTCCAGTACGTAGCTGTAGCATCCCTCTGGCTTGTTAAATATATTAAAGTATAGTTTCTGTCTCAAGAGTCATTTTATTACTAAAAGAAGTCAACAATTAACAAGACCACCTTTTTCAGGGTAAAGAACCTGGGAAAACCGTAACTGGATGCGATTAGTTCTTTACAGCAATGAACTATTGCCATTTTTTTTTCATTCTTTTGTTGTGTGCCCCATGAGAAACACCACACCCTACTGTTTTACAAACTAGCACTCTCTGATTTTGTTTCCAAAAGAAAGTACGCCTGTGTCCTGGCTCAGTACTTCTGTGTTCAGATGTGTCTTTTTTTTCCTGAACAGTTACCGATTAGCCTACTGCCAGAGAGGCTATGTGTGAGCTAGAAAGTCGTAAATAAGTACATTTCATTTTTATAGCTCCTTTCACAGATAAAACATTACAAAATCAGAACATAAAAAACATAATAAAATCAAAATCATTGACAAAATAAGAGTAAATAGAAGGATGCAGATAATTAAAAACATAGTGTTTAAAAAGGTCTTAAGGAGCTTAAATATTTTATTTAATTTTTTTCTCCTTGTCATAGCATGTATCTGTGGCCCTGTTCTTCTGGCATTGCTGCAAAGTGACAGACGCAACTGACTGGGTTGTCTTAGGTGAGAACATTTTTGCCAACTGACATCATATGATCTATACGTAACTTGTAACCTAACCTGACTATATCAATGGGTTGCATTGGTTGAGACCCAGTAGTATCCTTTAACTTTATATGACGTGGACCTGCCCATGCAAGACAATTAATTGTTATTAATTGGTGCTAACGAAATGAAAAAAAATCTGTCATAACAATCAGACATTCTGTTTACGCAATATATTATGGGATAATGTTGTTTATTGTTGTGTCTTCATATTGTTCTCCATTACAAGGCCTATGATTTTACCAGAGCAAACATTGGACACAGATACTATATTTATGACATTTATTAAAAAAAAGCAAATTAATAGTGTGCAAAATATGCATAAATCCTCCATCATCAGCGGTAAACCAATAAATGCATGTGCTGAGGAACAAGAGCATAAAGAAGGCTAAAGCGTTTCATGTTATTTTGCATCCAGTTCAGGTTTGTTCAGCGTTTCACAGCTTTATTTCAGCCACTATCAATAGCCAAGCACCGTGTACAGTACAAGTTGCAGTGGAGTAGTTTTGACACTGTTAACGTTGTTGTTCTCCCTCCTCACAACACATTGTCAGAGTTGCAGAGTCCAACATGAAGGAGGAGGGCCTGGGCTTTCATCAACTGTCCCTGTTTACAACTTTCTGACGTAAAACCTTCAGAATGCGATCGCTCTTAGTTAGATGAGACGGGAGTTCGTTATGCTGCAAAATAGAATGCACAGGAAAATGTTTTAGGAGCTGAAGTTATCTATGCATATCCTCTGGCGTCTGTTTTCCATCAGAGGTAGACGTGTTACCTCATTGGGTAAAGTGGGGTCAGCGTTGGCTCCGAGCAGCGGCAGAACAGTTCGAAGATTTCCACTCATGACAGCAGCATGAAGGGCGGTGGAGCCATTCTGGAGACAAGACAAGGAGAAAACTTGTTCTGTTCGGTTTCATCTTCTTTTTTTCGCTTGTAAATTGCATAGTAAGAAACCGGATGGCTCCCCCTCGGTGGGGTACCGGATAATATTGGTTATGGTTTTAAGATGTTTAACCTTGAGAAGGCCAAGTGTAGGAGAAAATTTAAGCAGCTCCTCGACGACGCTGTTGTGTCCTTTCAGCGCTGCTTTGAATAATGCCGTTGATCCATCCTTGACAGTTAAGAGGCAAAACGCACAAATCAGTTTCAACCACTTTCAGCTGCATCTGAAAACCATTCTAGCTGCAACACGTTTCTTACCAGCAAACAACTTTTTTCACAACGATTAAGTCCTCACAATAAAACTGGACCCCAAGGTTCTGTAATGTTGAATTTTATTATTATCCTTTGTGAACTCTCAGCATGAATGCTATTAATTTCTCTTGTTTGATATTATTCTAAAATACAATATTATTTACAGGAACAGTCCAGTCCAATCTCTAAACTAAAAGCTATCACATTGTTCCATGGAAATCTGGGTCATATTTGATCCAGTGGGAACACAGGTCTAAAGATTTATTAAATCTTCTGTCTAGGTACAGTTTAGGGCCTGGGATCACCTTAGATGGAGATAAGCAACAAAGTAATAATAATAATAATTCTCTGTGACCTCAATTTTTTTACTCACTAGTTAGGTTATTAATTAATGTAAACATACACAAATAGAAGACAGTGTGCTTCCTTTGATAATATGCATTTTTTGAGCTGTTTTCCTTCTTTTTTCCCCCCTCTGATTATAGAAAATAAGACACAATGTGTGAAATATCTATGATGAAACTACATAAAATACCCATTTTTAATGACCTCACGACCTTTTCTGACACATACAAGGAGACTTGCTCAAGGGAAGGCAACAGAGGGTTATTTTTTTACAACCATCCAATCAAAAGATTAATGTACCACTCGGTCTGCGTCCCGATCTGCTCCACGTAAAAGAAGGACCTTCACCACCTCACTGTGACCCATCTGAGCTGCCATCCACAAGGGTGCAGTGCCATCCTGGGGGAGAGATGAGAGATGGATGGTGACGAGGCTAATGAGCAATATTGCAGGATTGTATTTAGATTTCAATACCGAATGAAAACCCCATTCATGTCAGATATTAGTAACAACCGTGAAGGCAATGACACAAAAAAACAGATATAAAAACAAAACCTAACACCAATGTTATTCTAACAAACATGTACAACCTTGTCACCGTACATTGTATAATAATAAAATCATGGTAAAATTCTATAATAAAGAGCATAAATCCTCTCAATACTACAAGTACGGTAAGTTCTAAACTAAATTGCAAATATGATGCATAAAATGTAGGTTAAAGAGCAATCAAGGTGCTTTGTATATGAGTGGGTATTACCTCCCTGGCTTGGTTAACTTTGGCACCGGAAGCCAGCAGCTGACGAATCACGGTCACGTGACCCCCCTGGGCAGCGAGGAACAGAGGTGTAGCTCCATCCTAAAAAAAAGATAAAAACATTGGAGGCAAAACTCAGTGTTAAAACACTAATAAGTTCTTCATTAAAAACATTTCGGTACAGTAAGGTTGTTTCAGGCATAGACTAATCTGGCGCACGGTGATTCATGCTTGACTCAGCAGTTTGAAGAAACCTGAGAGACTGGATTCCTGCTGCGCCGAGATCAACTAACCATCAGGTTTCTCTCAGAAAAGGAGACTAAAAACACGAGCATGAAGTGCGACTGACTGACTGACAATGAGGAGAGTCGGGGAGGCCTGTAGATGTGATTCTCACATTCAGCCGCTCATGAACATCGGCTCCATTCTTCAGCAAGATGTCCACCACCGTGGAGTGACCGTACTGGGAGGCAACAGTGAGAGCTGTGCCGCCATCCTATTTGAAAAAAACGTGGAAGAGAACCTCAGGCTTAGAATTTCAAAATGGAGAATGACTAAAGTTGAAATGTATCAGTGGGAACTGTTCGGATCATCAGCTCACGTCCTTTACGTGTTACATCCCGTTTTCGGAAATCTGCAATAGACATCATTACAGCGCACCTTTGTCCGTAATTCAGTGGAGGCCCCGAATTCAAACAGCATCTTGACGACATCGTGATGTCCCTGTTGCGAGGCGAAGAACAAAGCTGTAGAACCTGTCTGAGGATAAAAATAGATGCAGCTATTCACATGAAAGACTTTTACCCTATTACTCAACTCAAGCCTGCAATGTTTTTAAATATTTAAAATGAGCAATCAATGCACACGTTGATTCCTGGAAGATACTTGTCCTTTTTCTTTTCGATTGATTTTACTAATATTGTTAACAGAGCACACCAAAACAGGTATCGGCGCTTAGTACGCACATGCTATAGTAAAAACTAAAGCAAGAAAAACCTGCATAAATGTTCTTGTCTTTGACTGTATAGTGTTGGATGGGTGGCCAGAGTATGTCATGCACAGCAGCAATAGTTTCCTGGTGACAGTAGCGGTTGAGAAAAAGAATCCACAGTTGTCAGCCATTATCATCAGTGGCATCCTGGAGCAGATTTACCTCTCTCTGGTAATTGATGTCTGCTCCTTGCATAATGAGCTCTTTGACGCAGTCATAATGGCCGCTGTATGACGCCACCATCAGCGCTGTTGTTCCATACTACAACAACAACAAAAACAACAACATGCAATTTCTCAGCCCTGCAGAAGATTTTGTTTATGTATAGTCTGGCATCAGCAATAAAAAAAAGGGTTGCAATTTGAAAAGGATTTCACAGCAAATTCGAAACACGGCATGAAACTGTCAAACATCAATGTGGTGAAGACTTATTTTTTAGGCTATTTATTGGGATTTTTATGTAAAAGACTGACTGGGTTGTATCCAAATTTCTCTAAGAGAGAAAAGGTTTGTTTACTTGTTATTCAACAAATAATTAATCTTGTTCCGAATTATTATGATCCTCTCTGGTATGGAGGGGGGGGGGGTGCAAGGGCTCCTACTTGGGTTTGACTTATATTACTTTTAATGTAATATATAAAAGCTCATATTTTAATATACATACTGTTAATAATTTGTTCATTAAACGCTTGCATTATTTTGGCTGTTAAAAGTAAGAATTCATGGGATACAGTGAGTTTGATTATTGGAACATCTGTACTGTGCGGCTTAGATGTGTGTATTTTTTTTTTAGAAACAGAAGTATTCATATTTTAAATACAGATAATGCCGTCGTGGTGACACGTTCTTCCTACTGATGAAAAGCGAGGAGGACCCATCCCCTTTGGGGGGAGGAGGAGATAAATATTTGTGATTCTCTTTGTTCTGCCTCTTTTTTGCTGCTGACGTTTGTGGAGTAACCAGCAAGGAACTCAGGGCTAATATTTGTTATCATTATTCTGCCATATTAGATTAAATTGTTAAACTCTAACTTTGCATGTGAGTCATGCTTAGGGGGAGTTTTATTTTGGTGAGCCGCTTAGAGGAAACGCTAGAGCCGAGGGCAAGACAATGAATGCGCAAATAGTCAGAGTGTGTGTAACAACACCATCTTTTGGCAAAAGATGGCATAACCATAACCCTAACAACACCATCTTTTGGCTACCTAATGCAAGAATCCTCTTCTACTCTAACAATATCAAGCTATCTGTATTTGAAGCCATGTAGCTGTTTCATGAATTCTTTGGCTGGGATGAGAAATGTATTAATCTTTAAATTTTCTCCAGCTAAAACACAGTTAAACTAATGTTTCTGATAGCATTCTCCTGCCTGTTATCTATATTTGTGATCATGTAAAATCGTTTGCTAAACACTCATTGATGACCAAGAAAGGAAATTTGACAATCACGTTCGACCTTTCACTCAGTCAAGTTATTACTAATTGGTAAATATTGCTAAACTTTGCTTTTTGTTAGCTTTTACACAATGCGTTCCGGCAATTCATGGATTAATGGCTTTGTGAGAAGATGATTGAAAGCTCTGTTCTAGCCGAAAACCTGTTTACGTTTGGCCCAGAATTCTGCATTTGGACGGCGCATCAGGTTCCTGTTGGGCAGCTTCGGTTCTGAAGTCAACACTCTAATTTCTATTGAGATGAACTCACAATTCAACACAAAATCCTGCTCCTTGTTCTATGAAGCAAACACCCAGGTCTCTTTAAACTCATACTCCATCCAGGCTTTTAAGATCTTCTCATCAAGGCCTCCTTTTTGCTCCTCACTCTAGACTGACATCCAACACAAACTGACTACTTTCTAACATTTGTCTTTAATGTAGTATAGAAATAAAATCTTACTTATGCTTTTTTTTACTAAGACAAGACAAAAGAACAAAGAAAATAAAACACAGTAAATCGTGAGTTGGATGCAAAGAGGAGTATCCCAAAAAATGATGCAAATTCACTTAAAAGTGACAAAAAGAACCTCAGCGGCAAGAGAACGGCACTGGTGACATGCAGATAAATACGCAACACTCTAACTAAAAACACGGATGCACAAATGCTCCACAGTGGTAAAGCTCTCTGTGTCCCTACCACAGGTGGATTATGGGTAAAGCGTGCAGTTTAGCAGGCGGGCCATGCAGCGTCCGTACACTGTCTCTGCAGTCGGCGTCCACTCTCCCGCTGTTGAGCAGCAGCTGAAGCAGGGCCAGGTTTCCCTTCCTCGCTGCCCAGAACACAGCGTTAGCCAGGGGTGTTTCCTTCTGCAGGGGCGACACACACACAACAACCGCTGACACTGAAACCACCATTATAGCATTACCCAGTCTGAAAGTAGACAATGACCACCGTAGTGTGTGTCCACGTGTCACCACTAAGTGTAGATGCTACACGAGGTGCTGGGTCTGCGTGTGACTGAGAGGTTGGTGACCCATGAAGAAAGCTCAGTGGTCCAAAGGCAACCAGACACTTTACTTTGGGTCATCCTAAGTCTTCAACGTACAACTGGAACAGGATCAGGAACACACAGTCCGTACACCAGATATTTACCCTCACAACTTTAATTATGTATGAAGCAGAATTTTCCAGCCGGGCCAACCTCCAGCTAAGTACCCCTGCCGGCACAGCAGCCCCCAGTACTGGGGGAGGAATTGAACCTTCCAGTTTTTTTTCTTCTTTTTTTCTAGGTTCATTATTGTAAGTTAACTTTGGTTAACTTTTTAGCTAATTCGGTATCCGTGGATGGTCTCAAGAGGTTAATCTTGAAGTAAACAATAGATTCAAGCAATTTTTGGGTCTGGTTATTTTCATTTTCAGTTGTTGAGGTAGGTTGGTGTGTCTTTACTTCTACTTCAGGTGACTGGAGTAAAAGGATTTCCAGAATATTAAGCCAAATTAATATTTAATCGGAATATTTAATCGGAATTTGTGAGCTGAAAAGGATTGTTTAAGGCAACTGATTTAAAGCCTCAATCAAGGTGTTTAACTCAGAGTAAATGCGTTGTGTTACAGTGTAGAACAGTAATTCTCAAAATTGTGCACACCCCTGTTAAAATTCCAGGTTTATAAAAACTAGGACATCTCTAAAAAGAGCATTATACATACCGTGAAACATGGAAGTGGAAGGGTCATGCTACACGGTTACTTCTCTCTAGATTAAATACTTAATTAATTAATGAATTAATTAAATAGAGAGTTAAAATGTGCCAGATTTTCTTCCAGCTCAGAAACAAGCAGCATATTTAAGTAAATTAGCTTTACATAAGTGAATTATGTCTGTTTAAACAACAACAACAACGCATTTCAGTACCGCTTTACAATAAGGCTCTTCTTATAGATGGCTAAGCAGTTTATAGATATGTCATTTATTAGTCTGCAAACACTTTATAACTCATTCATAAATGTTTATAATGTATTAATCAAGGTCGAGCAAAAGACAAAACTGATGGGTTTCTTGCCAAATAATGAGCAAAAATAAGAATACAGTGGATATAGATAGATACAATAATAATCTTAACATTTTAACAATGTAAGATTTAAAATAGGGGATTTCTGTTGTCAGTTTGTTAAGGCAGAGCACAAGCCTTTCGGAGAAGCCAGTTCTGAGACTCTCTGTTCTCAGATTGGAGAACAATCCAACCAGAGCTGGTAGAGAAACTGAAAGCTTTTTTACCTCCCTTTCAGTTCATGAGGCGCAGAATGACTTAAAGGTTTTGCACAATGGTGCATTTCTGCGTGTTTTTTGTCCAATCTGGTCTGAAAAGCCAGGAGTGTGCACACTTACTCAAGCGCCCATCAGAAAGATGGATTTGCCAATGAATCGTAAGCTACTTAATGCTTTATTATGCACGCATTGTGCGCAGGCATGGAACTGCAGAGCTGCGCCGTATGATTAAAGTCCGTCTAATCAAACGCAACCTCTGTTTTCTTTCTGCGCCTTATACTTTCACACATCACGTCATCCAACCAGTCCTGACAGCACAACAGCCTGCACTTTAGCACTAAGCAGCTGCGATTAGTCCTCTCATGATGCAGGCCCGGAGACGGATGGAGAAAGCTGGTTTACCTTGAAAGACATCCTGCCGACCTCAGTCGTGACTCATGATGCTCCCTCGATGCGCACTCACTCATTAGCCGCGACGCTGCGCGTAATTTGCCTGTTTTGCCGCACAATGTCTGGGTGTCGCCCCGTCGCCGACATCATCATAATAACAGCGGAGCGAGTCAGCGGAGCTCAGCCTCTGCAGTGGGTCCAGCAAGGATGCAGCAACGCCGCCAGGGGGCGCTGTTCACTATGTGGACATAAATAATACAATAAAAGGTAAAAAGTACCAAGGTTTAAGTTCAAGTAACTGAAAATTACTTTTTCCCAAGTATTTATGACAAAGTTTAATGTGGACCTATAGGAACTTTTATATAGTAATTTAATATTATACTTTATATTTGTTATTTTGCCACTCTATTGAGAGGATGTTGCTTCACAATAGAAATCCTTTAATGTCAGAGGACAATTTTAAAACATCAATCGGAAGTCTCACACTGAAAAATTATCAACTATAAAAACGGGATTAAAGGTTAGGGTGAGAATGTGTAGAATGGCTGCAATTTTATTCTATTTTAACACAGAATACAAGTTTCAGTCGCTTTCTGAAGTTGTCAGATCCCTTAACTTTTTACCTCCTTGTATTTTATACTTATTTTATATGATATTCCAATGCTAAGTACTGCATAATTGTTATCTGGCAGAAAAATGATGTGCGGTTTTTAAAATTGTGTTTTCTGAATAAAAATGTGACAATTATGGGACTCTGCCAACACTTTGTAGAACCACCTCTTGTTTCAACGATAGCTGCAAGTCTTTTGGGGGATATCTCTACCAGCTTTGCTCGTCTGAAGACAAAAATCTGTAACCATATATTTTTTTGTCAAAATAGCTTAAGCTCAGCCAGACTGGATGGAAAGCATCTGTGGCCAGAAATCATCAGGTTTTGCCACAGATTTTCAGTTGGATTTAGGTCTGGACTTTGACTAGGCCATTCCATTGTAGCTCTGCCTATATGTTTAGGGTAATCCTTTTGTTAGCCTCTAACAAGTTTCCTTTCCAGGACTGACCTGCGTGTAGCTCTATGATCAACACTAAATGCTGCCATATCCAGGTTAAAGAAAAGCAGTCCAACAACACAATGCCGAAAGCATCAAGTTCCAGGCTGGGGATGGTGTATTTAAAATTATATGCAGTGTTTGCTTTCCGCCACACATGGAGGTTTTGTTTAGGACCCAAAGTTCAGTTTTGGTCTTTTCGGTTAGGACACCTTGTTCCACATGTTTGCTCTGACCATGCACAGCTCTCAAGACTAACAGCTGTTTCCTGACATTTTTCCCACCTGAGCTGAGTTACCATGGGCCTCTGATTAAAGCCCTCCCTGCCTGGGTGAATGCAGATGTGCGCCACCATGCGTTATTTTCTTTCCTCTTCACAGTCAGGCTCTGCTGTCACACAAAATCCCCCCAAACTACGCTGATCTGTAAGGTTCTGACTGCAACTCGAGAAAAAGTCCTAGAAGTATGAACACCTTTACAAAGCGCTGCATTTTGAGGCCTGTTTGAGTATTGGTAAAAACTTGACGTTCTACATTTTAAATATCTTTATGTTGATGGTTTAATGTAAAAATATGTAACATTTTTAAACAACAAAAAAAATCTGAATGAATGGAATTTAAAATGTCTTTTGTGGTTATTTCTTTTGAAACCTTTCATATCAAAACTCAGAATCTATAAAGTAAATTAAAACAATCTTTTCAGTTGAAGAATTGATGTTTTCCCCTATTATTCCAGGGACTCCTGACAACGGCATGTCACCCTACCAGAGTTTTGCGTCTACAAAAGTAAAACCTTGATGTGATCTCAGTGAGATGTTCCTTACGTACCAATGCATCAGAATCAAGCGTCCTGTAATCAGCTGTTTTACTCTGCTTTTATTCAAATGTAGTCATTCGCATTGAGATTTTTGATGTCACATCAGTGCAAACTTGAATAATTTTAGGTGCATTGTCCCTTTTTCCCTGTGTCGGGTGTTGTGCTCGGTTATAAACATGCATTTGAGGGATTACCAATACTGCAGCTTTAGCTATTTCTAAATGATAACTACAGGAGAGTGCAGAGTGAGAGCCGGGAGGGCGACTTATTTTCTGTTGACTAATGCTACTGTCAGGTGCTGGCGCAGGCGTTCATTTAGGGATTGAGTAAAAAGTGCAGCAGGAACATGTAGTTACCAGAAAGCTTTATATAGCAATCTGATAGCTGGAGTCTGCACGCTGTTGGAGTTGCTCTTGGAACATGGGGACAAAACAGACTCAAACGTGTGCAGGTAGGCAACCCAGGATTCTTAGTTTGATTTGATTTGAGAAACCAACTGTACTCCTACCAGTGCTTGTTTTGTGTTTCAAGATGAATGTAGCTTTACCTGACGGGGAAAGCTTTGAGTTTAGCATCTGTGTGCTTTTAAAATGTGAAAATCAGGGCTTGAAACAAGAGACTGAGCGTTGAAAGTGTTGTTTTGATGCAGGTTTTTGGGTCAATGAACTCCTGCCACCACCTCTGTAATATGATGCAAAAAATCCCCACGCAATGAGAGGTTGTGACTCCTTATTTTCTGTTTTTCTAGCTGGGCAGGTCAGTTTTCTGCTGAGGGCAGCCCTGCTCTCCGTCCTGCTGTGCAGCCCGCAGACGGTGCTGTCAGACTCGGATGAGGCGGTCCTGACTGAGTGGGAGATCTGGAAGAGAAGCCATGGCATAAACTACGATGAATTAGTGAGACTGAATACGCAGCTGAAACCCTCCGACAGCACATCAACACAATCAAGAACACGTGTCCTTTTATTTCTCTTGAGCTTTTTCCCCTTTGATTTGATAGCAGGACGACATGCAGCGGAGGGCCATCTGGGAGGACAACAAGAGGAATATTGAAGACCACAACCAAGGCTTTCTTATGGGGAGGAGGTCCTTCACTATGGCCATGAATAAATATGGAGACCTTGTAAGGACAAAGAAACAAAGAAAAAAGCAACCAGAAGTTTCTAGTCTTTGTACTCACATGACCTAATTTGCAGATGGCTGCAGACTAATGAGTAAACCTATTACTAAAAAAGTTATTTAGCAATTAGCCTTAATAACGTACCCATCTCTACTTAGAACGTGTTGTTCAAAAAGGCTTTTAAAGGGATAGTTTGACTATTTTTGAGGTGGTGTTTGGTAAAGTTCACTGAGAAACCAGAGTTAATTTCTTTTCTTTTCTACAAACTCAGTTCAAAATAACATCTGTTAACTTCAGGTAGGCGAGCTATTTCTGATAACGTCACAGAACCTCGTTTCAAAATATGCCAGCCATGTCCTAAGTGGTCTTATTTAGCTTTTTTTCCCCCCAAGTCCAAGCTTGCATCCTTTTTCTGGTGATTTCCACCCGTAGACAAGGCAGGAATACCAAAATCTGCAAGGAGCCATGATCAATGCCCGGTTCGTTGCCAGAGGGAGGGAGGTTTCGGCTCGAAGATTGCGCTACAATGCCAAGAAACGAGACACTTGGTTTGTTGACTACAGGAACATGGGCTATGTCACCGAGGTTAAAGACCAGGTGAGGCAACATCTGTACAGTCGAGTCAACGCATCTTGTCCAGACTGAGTTACAATTAGAGCTACAATCTGCTTTCTCAGGGTTACTGTGGCTCTTGCTGGGCTTTCAGCACCACAGGGGCGATAGAAGGTCAACTCTACAAGAATACGGGTCAGCTCGTGTCTCTGAGCGAGCAGAACCTGGTGGACTGCTCCAAACCGTATGGCACCAACGGGTGCAACGGCGCCTGGATGGCCAACGCCTACGACTACGTGATCAGCAACGGTCTGCAGGCGACAGACACCTACCCGTACACCTCCGTGGTAAAGGCTCCGTCTTAAGCTTCGCGCTCTACTGTGGCAAACCGAGAACGGTTCAGCATCCCGTGACGTTCATTTCTCTCAACAGGACACGCAGCCTTGTTTCTACGACGGCAGGCTTGCAGTGGCTCACATCCGAGACTACAGGTTCATTCCCAAAGGAGACGAGCAGGCACTGGCTGATGCTGTGGCGACCATTGGGCCAATTACAGTGGCTGTTGATGCTGATCATGCAAGCTTCCTCTTCTACAGCTCAGGTTAATATCTTTTCTTTTATGTAATTTGTTACCGGGTTTGATCAACTTCTGCTAAACTTTCCCGTCCTTGAATTTTGAACAGCATAACTATCTTGCATCAGTTTCCAGCTACAGCAGTTGGCAGACAGACCAACTTTAATAAATCCCCGTGGGCATTGCACAACACCAGCAGCAGCAGCAGCAGCAGCAGCAGCAGCAGCAGAAGATAAACAAAGTGTTGATACAGGGCCAGATATTTCTCCCCATTTGTTTGTTAAAGCCGAAATTTAATTCAAACCGCAAAAGTAATTTTTGCGCCACTTCTATGTGTGAGTTTTCTGATCTGATAAAAAAAACTCAATTAGATTTTAGTCCAAAATCAACATGATGGTGTTTGATTGTACCGCATTTCCTTGTTGTATGGAAACCAGTGCATATTTATGCAAATTGGCACATGTTTAGAGCCCAGTCTAATAGTAAAAGGTTAGGTTTGTTTGCCTCTCTAAAATCTTCTGTCACATTCAAGGTTTAGAAATTATGAGAGAACAATAAAAAAGATGCATTTTATTAAAAGATTAGAAGCCACCAAAAAGTGATTTCATTTCAGTAATTCAGTTCAAAAAGGAAGACATTCATAACACAGAGAGCGGTATAGTGTTTATTTCTGTTAATTTTGATAATCAAAGTGCAAATTCAGACTATCAGGCTATTAGAGTATTACATAAGACCAATTGCAAAATCATTTTTTATGTAGAAATGTCATTGTCATAAGGCAGAGGAATAGCGCACTCAAATGCAAAGCCCAACACAGAGGCGTAAATTCAACCATCCTTCACTAGCAGAGGTCAGAAAACAAAAATCCAATTCAAGCAGACGTATAAGAAACAGAACAAAAAGCAAGTCCAAACACACAAGCAGGGTCCAAATCACATAAAGACAGGATTAAGGCTTGACCATTTAACAGAAGGGATAAAGACTAGCTGACAAGGGATATGCGCCCCTGGGTTGATGTATAAATAGACAAAGAAACACAGGAAAATGTGACAGTTATATTACGGCCTACACAATCCTGGGGAAAGCTGCCTTCACTGACTGGCTTGACAGTGGTCCAACAGACAGTCATTGACTCCATCTAGGGTGAGCAAACAAAAGGCCACTGCTAAAAAAAACAGCTGGCTGTTCAGGGTCCTATATCCAAGCATATTAATGGAAGGATAAGTGGAAAGAAAAATGAGATAGAAAAAAATTGCACAATTTGCAGTGATAAATAACTGCAGCAATGAGATCGTTGTTAAGCATCAAGAGTTTTGAGGAAATTCACAAGGCATGGTCTACATTTGGAGTAAGAATCTTAGGAGCCACCACACTCAGATATATCAGGGCACGGACTACAGCTACTACTGAGCCCAAGTCAACATCAGAACCACCTTACCTGGGTTAACGAGAAGAAGGACTAGACTTTGAACCACATTGGTTCAAAGTTCTCTTTTACAGATTGGTGTAAATTTAGCATTTCTTTTGAAAATTAAACCCCCAGAATCAAAGCTACATTGTTAGAAATGCTGCCTTGCAGCAACAAGGTTGTGGGTTAAAATCCAGGCTGGTGCCAGGGAGTTTGCATATTCTCCTATGTGTCCTTGTTTTCTCTACGGGTACTTTGACGTCCGCCCACAGTCCAAAATAAAACTATGCATCATTGTTGATACGTTTTACTTTTAGAATACAACTGCTGAAATAATAAAGTTTTGAACGATACTTTATTTTACTAATATGCACCTATATCACTGGAATGTTGCTTTGTTTAGGAACGTGTCCATGTAAAAATACCGCAAAGGTAACAGATGAGTGTGTAACACATGACTATGTAACACTAGTGACGTAAATCTAATCACGCGTGTTGATTCCAACTCTGACGGGAAAGCAAAACGGGTCAGGGAGTTTTCAGTGGGATCCCCAGTTCTCACAGGGTCTTGCCTTTGAATTTCTCTGTAGGAATTTACGACGAGCCCAACTGTAACCCTGATCACCTGAGCCATGCAGTGCTTCTGGTTGGCTACGGCTCTGAGGATGGTCAGGACTACTGGATCCTCAAGAACAGGTCTGTTTAACATGTTCTATATATACAGAATTAAATGGGTCACTTCAGTAATGATACAACTTGACGAATTACTGCGTTCTTTTCTTTTTAGTTGGGGAAGCAGCTGGGGTGAAGGGGGATACATGCGGATGGTCCGGAACGGCAGGAACACTTGCGGAATTGCAAGTTATGCATTGTACCCAATTTTATGATTCTGGCAACTCTAGAAAACGTCGCTCTGAACTCAAACAGCACATTTCAATTTTGTATTCTTAAGATATACAGTTTGCTTCTCTCAGGGACGTAGAAGAAGTTATTATTCGAAGCTAGATTTTCAACTATTCAAATATTTCTGTGTTTGTAAAACTTATTGAAAATAAAACTGTCATTTGAAATAAAATTGGAATATTTAACCTTGGATAGAGGCGCAGTCTTTCATTGGAGTCCTTTTATACACATGGTAAAAAATAAAAAGCCGCTAACAGCTGGCTCTTTTCCTCAATAAATGTCTAGCCATCATTAATCACTGGGTCGGATGAATGCAGAGACAACCTTAGTGGACAAGCTGACTTTTGACACATTTTCCTGGTGCAGTGCATTAAGCTCTGAATCCAGTAGATGCTTGTTTTTATCTGTGGTTTCTTTAAACCTAAACAACCCTGCAAGCTGCAGTAAATATCTATGAGAGAACAGCAAACTTTAAGGGGAAAACATATTAAAAATAGATGCCATCTTTACTCTCAGCAGGTGCTGGGAAATCCATTGAACAAACCAACAACTGAGCAAAATGCTGTGGGGCCACAATCTAAGCCTGACTCTTAAAAACGTTGCTTTTTACGTCTGGGCGGCCCATATTGGCTGAAAATGTGCAGTTGTAAACAAATTTCCCTGGGTTAAACAATTATGATAACTAGCCAACCCAAATTAGCCAAAAAAGTTGTCTGCTGGCCTTTGCATGGTTATGGTAGCACAAGTACTAAAAAATATTACACTTTCCAGGGTTCCTTTCTCTTTCTTGCATCATTCAGTTACCCTACATTCATTTTTTAGTAAAATATATTTCCAGGGATATTTCCTGAATATATAACTATAGCTGGTATAAGATGAGATTGTCTCACTTAGTTTTTATTCTGTCAACAAATTTATTTATGAATTCAGTTTATCAAAGAAAAAAGATCTCAAAACTTATCAAATTTTGTAAATAAAAAAAAACAACTATTAAAACCACAAGTGACTTGATGTACATTGTATATCACAATAAGCTGATAGTCATTGTCCTGATTATTATTTTTCTATTAACATTACAAATACAGCATGAAGAAATCAAAAAAGTTTAAATTAGTATCCCTGCTCACTGTCTACAAAAGCCTGAGGATTAATCTAGACTTGCACCTTTTGGAATTCAAACAACTGTATTTAAACGATCAAGCCAAAACAAAGTTTTAACGTATGCACCAAGTTATTTGAACAAATCAAGAATCATTATCGTCATTATGTAAATAACCCCAAATTATTGTGCAATATTTATTCTGGTATTTGTTTTTTTTTTTACTTTTATTTTAAGCGTTTCTGATAAAGCTCATCCTCTTGCTTTAAAACTAACTTTAAATTAGATTAATTTATTTTCTTATTGCTACTAATTGTGTGTAATTTTCTGGGTCTTTGCCACTGACATGCTTGAATTTCCCCATTGTGGGACCATAAAGGAATTTTTTCCCATATAAAAGTCAGAGAATAAGCGAAGGGAAAATAAGCTAATTAGCATGTTAATACATTAGCTTCCAAAGTTTTCTTTTTTTACTTGTTCTTGTTTTAGGACCCATGGATTCATTTAGGCATGCACCTTTGACTATTTGATTTTAATGTGCTTTTGTAAAATCATCTATATATGTTCAAAGGTGCATTTTGCTAAACAAAAGTTGAAGGAGAAGACCTGGGTGTAGGGACTGAGTGACCCAACATGCTGGACATATAGAGGTACCCAGCACACCTGTTTTGTTACTGTCCTTCTTAGTCTTGATTTTGCTGCCATTTAGAGTTTTTTTTTGTTGAAGGTTCAGTCTGTACAAAAAAATTCTACTCTCTAAAACCTTTTGGAAAACACAAAAAACACTACTCATAGTATAAAGAAATCATAAATGTGCTATTTACCAAATTAGCTCACAAGCTACAGAGGCATTTGTTTTTCTTTTTTTGATAGGACCTGCGGATCTACTATATGTATACATGAACATTTTGAGTTCTTGTTGTAATATGCTTCAATAGATACATCATACTTTTTTACTTCAGGTAAAACAAAATTAAAAAAGGTGTATGTAGAGGTTATCATGTGTGTCTGCACCTGGTGATTTACAGATAAATCTGTATTGTCTCATGGTTGCAATTTTCTGTTTTCTCCTATAACTGCACTGCAAACTAATGGTATAACAGGAGTGACAAAGGCATGCATTTTATTGCTAGGGGCATGAGTGTGAGAAAAATAACATTTTAAAACTGCAAATTCTTGTAACTTTAAATAAATGTTTCACATCTATGACCTTTTTTTTTAACTTTTTTCAGTGGTTTTACTGTGTAAGACCTGCTGACCACCTTTTTTTAACCTCAGTGTCTTCCTTGCTTTCATTATACTTAATATAATTGCTTCATTATCCAATGCTTCTTGAAAAAAGTACATCCTCACAAGTGTGACCAAACCTCAGTGAACTTGGAACCTAAACTTATTTTCACCATGAAGGTTCACCCTTCGCAGCATTTGCCTTGCAGAAAAAGAAATCACAATCTTAGAGGAAGGATTTTCCCACAGTCTCACTAATGAGGCGAGCTGAAAGACGCATAATGAAGCAGCCAGTGACTTTGCTTCGCTTTGTAGTGTGGTTGCTGTTCTCTTTTGCTCCAATTTGCTGTTCTGCTCAGAAATTTTCAAAGAGCTGGCATGACAGCAACGCTCAAGCTTTTGAAGAAAAGCATCTCAAAAAAGTTCTGTGATCCCTCTGTCAGCAGCCAGACAGCTGTCCCTCAGGTAGACAGCAATTTAGGTTTTGCTCTGAAAATACAAAGCATGCTGAGGTGAAAAATAAAGTATATAATAATATAACATAATTAAGATTTGATTTTCCTCTAATGTGAAGTGAAAGGATCTGCTCCGGATTAAGTCCTTAGAAAATGTGATTGAACAGTATTTGTAACAGTGTTTTGTGCCAGAAATTATATTAATCTAGCCCTACACCTTAAACCCCCCGAAATTATTCACTCCCCTGGCATTTTTAGATTTAAAATAATTTTTATTCAATGATGAAGATTGATTCTGGTAGGAAATAAAACAGACATATCTCAAAAGAAAACAAAACAATGTAACAAGAAACTAATTTCTTGTAGTATGTCGTATTATCAATTAATAATCATGCAGTATCAGCCCCTTCTCTGATCCTTTTCTTCTGCTTTACAAGTTAACTTTAACTTACCTTTTCTATTCATAATACTTAAACTATTATGCAACTCTAAGTGTTTTTTGCCGTTGCTGGAATTTCCCAAGTAAGACAATAAAGGTATTTTATTCTATTCTGATTCATCTGTCTTTAAAATTCTTTTCAGCCTTCTTAATAAAACAATCGAATAATCAAGCGGTTCTTATAATACCTGAGCAGCTTTCTGCATGCTGCCACTGGTATTCTGACAATTCATTTTTTTTAATGAGTTTCAAGTATTTGAGCTCAGATGGCCTCTTTCCCATCACCCTAATCTTTAGCTCTGTATCAGATTTAGTTCTGTATCAGATCCGAGTCAGGACTCTGGTGGTGCCACTCTAAAGCAGGCTTTCCAGTTGGAAGAAACATGTTGGTGAGATGTGACTTTAAACCTAAATTTGTATGAATCTTATTGGGCTTAGCCAGCCCCCCTATAAATGTCTCTCTCACAGTATCACAGGTGGTACGAAATGTATTTCTTTTATGACAACACACATAAATCTGTTGAGAGGATGAAAATAATCATTTTGAGCTAATGAATGTATTCCTAACCAGGTCAGGCAGCTTTGTGTTGACTGATCAGCTCCCCGTCTTCTCTTGTATAAAAGTCCAACCGTGGTTTCTACAGAGGGTGGACAGGACCAAACAGGGGTCAGTGTGTGCCCTGTCGCTGCCACACACTCTCTAATGTGTGTGAGGATCACTTAGAGAGTCAGGGAACTGCAGGGTTGGTGCTGTTTTACATCACATTTGAGGGAATTGGCTTTTGTGAGAGAGAACAAATCACGTTACTATAGTTTTGTGTTTCATCCATGTACCAGCGTAACACCACAGGGAAGCGGTGCGAGGAGGGGGGTCCTACGAACCTGCCGAGCCCGCCCATTCCCTTCAGACGCAAGTCAACATCTAATGACTTCTATTGGCCACGCTGGCTCTCACAAATATACACACCTCTATTAAAATTTGAGGTTTATGTGACGTGAAAAGATGACTTAGACTTAGACATAGACATGTTATTTGTCATTTTGTATGTACAGAGTGCATACAGAACGAAATTCCGTTGCATAGAGCTTGTAAATTACAGTATAAAGTGCAGCAGTGATTAAAAAGTAAACAATTGAAATGTAAACAATACAGGAGAAAGAAACAGTGTGCGGTCTCAGTGTACAGGAGAATATTTAAACCATTTGTATGTGCAGAAAGGCATTTGTGCAAAAATGCATTTAGAAACTAAAAGTTCGGCAGCATTTGTAATGCTAGATAGAGATGCAGTGATGCAAATGTGCAGATGTGCAAATGTGGTGCAGAATCCAGTTTATAGTTCAGCAGTTCAACAGTCTGATGGCAACAGGGAAAAAGCTTTTGCAGAACCTGGTGGACCTGCAGCGGATGCTGCGGAACCTCTTCCCAGAGGGCAGCCGGGAGAACAGTCCATGGTGGGGGTGTGAGGGGTCCCTGATGATGTTACGGGCTCAGGACACGCAACGCTGGGACGAAATGTCCTTAATGGAGGGAAGAGGAGCCCCGATGATCCCTTCTGCTGTCCTCACCACTCTCCTCACGTTCTTCCAGTCGGAGGCACTCCAGCCTCCACACCACACAGAGAGACAGCTGGTCAGAATGCTCTCTATGGTGGGTCGCAGCTGTATGCCCAAGCCGCTGCCGGAAGATGAAACAACTGTAATTAAGATTTTCCACCATTTATGCTACATGAATCCTGTGCCATTCAAGTCACAAACGAGTCTGTTAGAAAAACGTAGCAGACCAAAACATTTTTTTAAAGCACCTTTTATTTCAGCATTCATCCAAAGTTCTCACCTGCCATTAGTTAAAGGGGATCTGATTAAAGTCAAGTAAGGTTCAGCTGTCCGAGTAGGATCTTTTTCGACGCATGTATGCTCACAACTTTTAGCTAAAGCCACAGTGTGCAGGGAGCTGACAGGATCAAAAGGGTCTCATCGTAGGAGGGTGGCAGTGAGGAGAGGAGTTCAGAACATTTAATCGCATTACATAAATCCTGCCCTTTACCGATAGCTAGATAAAATGTGAAGAGATGAGACGGAAGGTGATGAAGGACCCTGAGGGTTGGAAAACAATAGTGTCCTTCTTCCAAGGAAGACATCCATGATTAGCTGAAATCTCTCCAAGATTTTGGGAGGTTGTGTTATGATCTGTGGAAACCAAAGGCTAGATTTTTAAGCCATTTCTTTGTCAGGCACAAATACGGTACACTGATTATCACCAAAAGAACGGCATACTTACAATGAAACATGGTGGTGAAGGATGGTGCTCTGGGGCTCCTTCACTTCAGATGGAGGTAGACTTTTTGTCAAGCTGGATGAACTCATAAACAACTACAATACCAGCCAGTTCTGACCCAGCATGTATGTAAATGTTTTTATTGTACCTTTTTTTCTCCTGAAGTTGCTGTAGCCTGCCTCCACATCAGCCCAGGAGATGTCGAATGTTCACCTAAAAGACGGTACAGTGGAGTAAGCTGTGAGAAGTGAGGCACAAACTCAATATTTATATACAGCACATAACGATAATCATCGGAGTGTTATAATCATCTGTTTATGCAAACATTTCAATTTGAAGGTTTGCATTTGGCTTCTATGGTAATCCAATTGTACATGGAGGCTTCTGCAAACTCTGCAACTGAACATAAAACAGCTTAAACATCTGATTCTCTGACCAGAGGTGAGTTTTCATTTTTATGCAAAGTTTTAACTATAAAACAAGCTTCAGTGTGGGCATGACTTCAAAAGTGTATTCGAGTTCATAAGATGCAACCATGCCTTCTTCACTCATTGACAGGCTGCCCTGTTAATTCTCTCTCTATACATATTTCTTTGCTATAGCTTCATTTACACTTAAAAGTCTGGAACAACCAAACCTTTAACTTGAGCACTTTTTAAATGTATTTATTTATTTTTTGTGGCAACTGAATCCTTTTTGAAATGTAAGTTTGAACACTAGGAATGCCTCCAAGTTTCTGATTGATAACTCATGACTTTTTGTTTCCACAGGGTGTAACTAGGACGTGGCGTAGAGGCCAATCTCCGTGGTAAGATTAATTATCACGGAGTCTTCCTTATCCAGATTTTTTTTATGTTTCTTTAGAACCATGCACCCATCTACTCTCCCTTCTTTTTACTACATTGGAGTTGTGTGCACTGATTTGCCTTCAGGGCTCACTGACAGAGAAGTCTCCAAAGCATTACATGCTATCTACCAACAGGTTTATTTGGATGGCATTCCAAGAAATTCTCTAAATGCTTGTGGGACTTTAAGTGGTAACACATGCTTTGGTTGAACGAGACTGAGAGTGAGACACCCCGAAAACGGGCTTAATTATGACGGTGGTCTCATGTTGTGATTTAAGGAGGACCCAAGTGCAGAGCGTAAAAATGATGAGAAATTAAATGAATAAAGAAACTTACATAACGAGAAAAAAAAAATCCACAGCGGAAAGTAGTCAACTGAAGGAACAAATAAACCCGTGGGAATAATGAGGTGTTACTTTTGCCTCGGAGGTCGGGACAAACGAGTCGCAGATCATGCCATCCCCGCTTTTTCCATTTGTCCCCGGCAGTTGAAATTTTCGACCCCCGGGCCGGAAAATTTAATTGGAATGACCTCAATGGTGCATTGTGCAACGGGTAGCAGTAGAGGGCGGGGGGCTTGGCGTTCCGATCCTCGGCTGCAGAAGCTGGCTCTTGGGACGTGGAATGTCACCTCTCTGGTGGGGAAAGAGCCTGAGCTTGTGCGCGAGGTTGAGAGGTTCCGACTAGAGATAGTCGGACTCACCTCGACGCATGGCTCTGGCTCTGGGACCAGTCTCCTTGAGAGGGGTTGGACATTCTTCCACTCTGGAGTTGCCCCTGGTGAGAGGCGCCGAGCTGGGGTGGGCATACTTGTTGCCCCCCATCTCGGTGCCTGCACGTTGGGGTTTTCCCCGGTGAACGAGAGGGTGGCCTCCCTCCGCATTCGTGTGGGGGGACGGGTTCTGACTTTTGTTTGCGCTTATGCGCCAAACAGCAGTCCAGATTACCCACCCTTTTTGGAGTCCTTGGAAGGGGTACTGGAGAGTGCCCCTCCTGGGGACTCCCTCGTTCTGCTGGGGGACTTCAACGCTCACGTGGGCAATGACACTGGGACCTGGAGGGGTGTGGTTGGGAGGAATGGCCCACCTGATCTGAACTCGAGTGGTGTTTTGTTGTTGGACTTCTGTGCTCGTCATGGATTGTCCATCACAAACACCATGTTCAAGCCTAAGGGTGTCCATATGTGCTCTTGGCACCAGGACACCCTAGGTCACAGTTCAATGATCGACTTTGTTGTCGTTTCATCTGATCTGCGGCCGCATGTCTTGGACACTCGGGTGAAGAGAGGGGCGGAGCTCTCCACCGACCACTACCTGGTGGTGAGTTGGCTCCGATGGCGGGGGAGGAAGCCGGTCCGACCGGGCAGGCCCAAACGTAGTGTGAGGGTTTGCTGGGAACGTCTGGCGGAGTCCCCCATTAGACGGAGCTTTAACTCCCACCTCCGGGAGAACTTTAAACACGTCCCGAGAGAGGCGGGGGACATTGAGTCTGAATGGACCATGTTCCACGCCTCTATTGTTGAGGCGGCTAGTCGGAGCTGTGGCCTGAAGGTTGTCGGTGCATGTCGCGGCGGCAACCCTCGAACCCGCTGGTGGACACCAGCGGTGAGGGAAGCCGTCAAGCTGAAGAAGGAGTCCTACCGGGCTTTTTTGGCCTGTGGGACTCCGGAAGCAGCTGATGTGTACCGGCAGTCGAAGCGGCAGGCGGCTCGGCTGGTCGCCGAGGCAAAAACTTGGGCATGGGAAGAGTTCGGAGAGGCCATGGAGAAAGACTTCCGTACGGCTTCGAAGCGATTCTGGTCCACTATCCGGCGTCTCAGGAGGGGGAAGCGGTGCAGTGCCAACACTGTTTACAGTGGGGGTGGTGTGCTGCTGACCTCGACCCGGGACGTCGTGTTTCGGTGGGCGGAATACTTCGAAGACCTCCTTAATCCCACCAACAAGCCTGAGGACTCTGGGTCGGGTTCTCCCATCTCTGGTGCTGAGGTTGCCGAGGTTGTTAAAAAGCTCCTCGGTGGCAGAGCCCCGAGGGGTGGATGAGATTCGCCCTGAGTACCTTAAGGCTCTGGATGTTGTGGGGCTGTGTTGGTTAACGCGGCTCTGCAGCATTGCGTGGACATCGGGGGCAGTTCCCCTGGATTGGCAGCCTGGGGTGGTGGTCCCCCTATTTAAAAAGGGGGACCGGAGGGTGTGTTCCAACTACAGAGGAATCACACTCTTAAGCCTCCCTGGTAAGGTCTATTCAGGGGTTCTGGAAAGGAGGGTCCATCGGATAGTCGAATCTCAGATCGTCGAATCTCGGATTCAGGAAGAGCAGTGTGGTTTTTGTCCTGGCCGTGGAACACTGGACCAGCTCTACACCCTCAGCAGGATTCTGGAGGGGGCATGGGAGTTTGCCAAACCAGTCTACATGTGCTTTGTGGATCTGGAGAAGGCATTCGACCGTGTCCCCCGAGGGATCCTGTGGGGGGTACTCCGGGAGTATGGAGTACCGGACCCTTTAATAAGGGCTGTCAGGTCTCTGAACGACCGGTGTCAGAGTCTGGTCTGCATTGCCGGCAGTAAGTCGGACTCGTTTCCAGTGAGAGTTGGACTCCGCCAAGGTTGCCCTTTGTCACCGATTCTGTTCATAACTTTTATGGACAGAATTTCTAGGCGCAGCCGAGGTGTTGAGGGGATCCGTTTTGGTGGCCTTAGGATTGCGTCTCTGCTATTCGCGGATGACGTGGTCCTATTGGCTTCATCAGGGCGTGATCTACAACTCTCACTAGAGCGGTTTGCAGCCAAGTGCGAAGAGGGCGGGATAAAAATCAGTGCCTCCAAATCCGAGACCATGGTCTTGAACCGGAAAAGGGTAGAGTGCCTTCTCCGGGTTGGGGAGGATGTGCTGCCCCTAGTGGAGGAGTTCAAGTATCTTGGGGTCTTGTTCACGAATGAGGGGAAGATGGAGCGGGAGATCGACAGGCGGATTGGTGCAGCGTCTGCTGTGAAGCGGGCGCTGTACCGATCCGTTGTGGTGAAGAGAGAGCTGAGCCAAAAGGCGAAGCTCTCGATTTACCGGTCGATCTATGTTCCTACCCTCATCTATGGTCACGAGCTTTGGGTCGTGACCGAAAGAACGAGATCCCGGATACAAGCAGCCGAAATGAGTTTTCTCCGTAGTGTTCATCAGACGGGGTGTTTAACCTCTGTTTATATACAGAAAATACCGCCAAGAACGGCGTTATTGTCATTGTTACTGTTTTAACAACATTGCGAGTGTCCATGTTTTTTCCTACAGTCCAACAAGGGAAACTGAAGCACAAAAAGGCAGAGACATAATCGACGACTCGTCTGTCCCGACCTCCGAGGCAAAAGGAACGCACCATGTTGCACCCACTTTCCGACTCGTAATACCGACTTCAGGGGCTGTTCCAGTTAAATTTTCCGACCCGGAACGCACCAAATATAAAGAGGCAGGGCAGAGAAATGACAAGCAAACCAAAGCACCCAACGAGAGGGAAGGAGTTACAGCTGAAGCACAGAAGGCAGCACAATCAGGAGAGGTGGAGCAGGGAGAGCAGGGTGACAGAGAAAGAGCAGCAACAGAAAGAAACTCTGCGATTTATCCCACAGAGATAATCTAAAAGAACAGAAAGACAATACCAAACTAACTATTATGAATGCAGAAGAGAACTGAATCAGGCATGAGCTAACAGGAAGATTATCAAAATGAAAACACAGATGAAGATCAAAACACAACACCAGCGGATTACGACAGGAGGATCCGTGATGCTGCGGGCCTTTGTCTCTTCCTGGGACCCTGATGGATTGCCTTGCAGTATGACTTCTCTGAAACACCAGGCAATTAAAGAAATAACCGACAAATAAAGATTTATTCAAACAGAAACATGAAGCCAGATGAACACAGAAATGGCTCAGTAGACAAATTGACCTTCTTCCCTGCCCATCTCAGTCCCCAGGCCTTAATTATGTAGAAAGCCTGTGGGGTGAGCTGAAGAATAGAGAGAGGAAGAGAGCACGTGGAGCTTTGTAATAGACACTTTACGTATAATTTATTTCTAACACTTATTTTTACAAAATTATCAAGATTATGCAATCAGGTTTTTCTTTTAAATCTGATTTGCAGTGTTTCTATTGAGATTTATAATTGGCATGAGTCTGATTCAAGCCGCTGTGACATCTTTTACTTTTGACAGAGTGCGCCACATGGGGTAATGGCAGACGTGGCGATCACTGCCATGGCAAGGTAGTGTTGTGAAAGTTCATTTTACAGTTTTATGTCTGCCTTGTTCTTGCTGGCAGAACGTGATGGCCGTGCTCGTGCTCTGCTGGTGGACCTGGAAAAGGCGGATAGTGGCCTGGCTGAGCTGCAGCAGCCGGTACAGAACATTACTGATGGTCCTGTTTCGACGCCTGTGTTAAACCACCTGGAGGCTAACACATCCCAAACAAAGTTACAACAGGCTCATTCAGTTCTCTGTCTGAAACATTTCTTACAAAGACCTTTCAAAAGTAATTAGCTCTGCCCTAATTTTCTTCCATCATAGTGCAAAATACTGCCTAATAATGACATGACATCTGGCCCACTAACATTCACTCAACTTGGTGGGGAGTGGTGACCTAGTGGTTAGAGCAGAGCGCTTGCATCCTTGGAAGGCTGGAAGTTTCCCGGTTCACATCCCACAGACTGCTACTTTGGATCCCTGAACGGATCCCTAAAAACTGCTCCCTAAAAAAAGGATGGGTTAAATGCAGAGGACAAATCTCACTGCAGTGTGTGAAGATAAGATAAGAATTCCTTTATTGTACCTCAATGGGGAAATTCAGGTGTGATGGTTGGTTGCATTGACAAGTAAAGATGATTACTATTTTTTGAGAACACATTTACTCTTGGCCTATGACGTGTATGGCACATTTAGAATCAAAATCAGAATGAGCTTTATTGCCATGTAGTATATTACACGTATGAGGAACATGCTTTGGTGACAAGGTGCTACACATAGACAAACATGCAGCTGACGTAAGTAAATGTAGAAATATATAGTATGGAATAAAAAAAATCAAGTTGCATAGGAATAATAGAAGAATAGATGAGAATAATACATCTATATGCAGAGGTAAAACAACTTGGCAGATATTTACACATGCATTATTACAGATTTGTGTTGTGCAGAACATATTGCAATGGGAGAGGAAATAGTCTACATAAATGTGTATACATATCTATATAAACATACATATGCATAGCTACACATACACATATGGTATATTTAAGCCCAGCCCTCACACTACACACACATTTGAGAGAGATTTGATTTATTTTGTTCTGTTCTTATCATCAATTTTGTTATTCAGTGGGGACAAATACTAGTGTTGAAAACATGTTAGTTAATATTCTCATGCTAACCAAATGTAATTATTATTGAATGGTAAATACAAGTAAAAAAACATTTGAAAAAAGTAGATTTTTTATATATATTCTGTATCATTGTCTGTGTGTTTGCAAAGGGGGTCCCTCGGCCAGAAGCTAATGCTGTTTAGGGGGTCATGGCATGGAAAAGTTTGGGAACTCCTGCATTATACAATGTTTCATAGACACCACAAGATTAATAAGATAAGAAATCCTTTATTATCCCACAATTGGAAAATAATGACATGCATTACATTTTTCATGTAATGCATGTTATTTCTTCACATTTAGACCAAAATAAAACAGGTTTATGGACATTCTAACAAATGAGGAGGATAAAGAATAGGGTTTCAGCAGCTTAAATATATATATATATTTAAACATTTTTTTACCTTACTGTTGGGTGTTGTCAGCAAGTCTGGATTTGCTGACAACACCCATAAGTTCAACACAAAAGTGTCAAAATGCTTGGTGACGAGTCAAACATTGGGCAAAGTTTGTTCTTGAGCATCTGAGATTGGTCTAAGGCTAAGCTATCAATAAATTCTAAAAGTTCTTTATAAAATCTTCTATAACCACTTTTGATTCTCCCTTTCTTAAATGTATCTGTAGTTTTAATGCTAATTGGTATTTTAGGTATTTTTCTAAAGATGGTATTAAAAGAGGCTGTAGCCAGTGTTTTGAACAGCACACACTGTTTGAGATCATGGAAAAAGCAAAAATCAATATTGTCTCAATCATTTTTCAAAAACTTTGCAAATGCCCGACATGGCCTTGGATCTGGAGACGGCCTTAAATAACTTAAATGGAGCCAAATTTCAGGTCCAAGACCTTCTCCTTGAAGCTGCCGTTCATTCAGGCAGCAAAAGGTTTAAACTATTTCCAGTGCTTGATATTTTGTGACAGGAAAAAAAGAGAAAAAAAAATGTCCACATATTTACTAATTCACAGTGTTGCCTCTGTTTTTATGGTGTGACAGATTTTCCAACGCAGTAAAATTCCTGATGATTCAAATTCTCTTTCTGAAAATCATTAAAAAAGGAGACGATGGAGGGAGCTGAGCAAACCATGGTCGGAAATTAAAGGCCGACACTGGATCACTCACGCGGCCAGAGCAGACATAGAGCAGGAAGGAGTCTGCAGATGCGACATATTATTATCTGTTTATTGGTTACTATTTAACAGAGACAGTTAGGTGGAGAGTGGGAGTTACAGCGGTAAGACTGGAAAACAGGAGCTTGGTTTGTGTCCTGGTTAGTCTTCATGTGCGAGCTTCATCGTTGTGTTGGATTCTTGCTGTCCAGGCTGAATGCAAACAAGATTATGTTCTCTACCTGTGAGCCACAACCGCTCCCAATGTGGAAGTAGAATCTGATAATATGACCAAGGCTTGTACTGAACCGACAGTAACGAGGTAACGTAGCTGCAAACATGAGGCATTTCTAGAAAAGTCAGATCTCGAGTACAGACAATGCATTTATTTAACAAATCTATAGAATTAGTAGGGGTGTAACAGTGCATCCAGCTCACAAGAATAGATAACACACAATAATCAGTGTCAAATAATTCAGGTGTGATTAGTGCACACAATTCTAAGTTTTTCCTAATGCCAAAAAACTTTGGCATTGAGGATGGTCCCTTTTGTGCATTCACAAATGCTAAAAGCAAGTGTCATAAATCTCAGGCTGTGTTTCAAAGAATATCTGTTCAGCGTAGAACTATCTAGATCAGGAATGATCAGCTGAACTAGCTCAGATTTTAAACACAGCTCTGAAGCACGGTGCTTACTAATTCATTGGTATCTTGTCTGCCACATTTTTACCCCTTCCTTTTTCTAACTGGCGAACGCCTCTTCAAAGACTTTTTCTGCTGATCAAGTAAAAAACAACAACCCACAAACCAATGTAAGAACTACCTCCGTTCTTGATTCAAAATAAGGGTAATTATATTCCAAAAAAGTAAAACAACTGGACTTTTTTTCTGAAATTTAAAAACGTTTCGCTTCTTCTCCAGAAAGCTTTCTCAATTCAAAATGTCTGGAGTAGTGTGGAGTTCCAAGCTTTATAGTACTGCCCAACAAAGGCCTTGTAATGGCTTAGATAACATGCAAATTGAACAGAAACAGGTCCACCCCCTTAGTAATGGGGAGTCGTTAAGGTCCTTGTTGGCCTGCAAATTAAACCAAAACTGGGCTCCTGTTTCGGTTTAGGTAGCAAAACGTCTTCAAATTTTGGAAAAAAGGTCCAGTTATCTTTTTTTTTTTTACTTTTTTGGAATGACCATGACCTGGATAACTGAGAATCTTCACCAGCAAGGGTAATTATAGATACCAAGGATCTTAGTTAAAGCACTCATCTTTATATCCAGGGCTCATTATATTAGCTCACATATCACCGCGTACAGAAACATGCTGACAGCAACAGATCAGCTCTTTGTCAGACATACTTCACTTTGACTATTAATACTGTACCGACATCTATTGCATGGCATCAGATTGTTAGAAAATGTACATCAGTTTAATTAGATCATTTTAATGATTTTGTGAATGTTGGTGCACATCAGAGCCAACACTGTCGACCATGCAGAAGCCATCCAGGGTGTTCTGAACCACACTAATGGCTCTCAAACATGTCTGTGACAGAAGTGGCAGAGAAGTTGTTATATGTTCAGAAGACAGTGCAGAAAACACTGAGTCTCAACCAAAAAGGTTTCACTGTTCTCCAAAACCTGCAGGTAAGAGAGATGCAAGGGTCACATATCTCTGACATCTAGTTGCATAGATTTGTAGTCTGAAGTGTGGCAATTTTCTGCTCTCTGTTCATTATTTTCCAGACTGCCCTGGCTCAGCTGCACAGACAGCAATAGATGCTCTCTCCTCTGATAGAGAGGATTGACAATACAATGGAGAAAACTACCGATTCCATTTTTACGTCTGAAAAAATAAAGACGGGAACACATCTTTTCACAGGGCAGAACTAAAAACTCAAATTGTAAGATTTTGAGGAAGTTCTGTTCAGTTTTATGAACAGAACAGTTCTGTTCATGAACTTTCATTTTTAACACATTTCAGGACCAGGAAAAGCTTGTTGCCCAGATCTATGTGTAATAAATGTGCTTGGTGAACCTGATATTCAGCCAACACAGAATAGCTTTTAAGAAGTTTATTTTAAAAAAAAAATGAAGGTGGCAGATGAGGCAGGAATGGGCAAGGTGCAGGAGGGGTTGCAGGCAGATCCAGACCAGACCAGGACAGAAACTGTATGCAAACGCAGACTTGACCAGAAGCCGCAGATGAGAGAAGATTGGCTAAATCCACCGTTGGCAGGCGGGCACTAGGTGTCGCTTCACCCAATCAGCTTAAAAAGTTATGCCAAATGTCTCTCTTTTTCCTGAACAGATGTGATGGGAGCAGTCCCAGACTAATAATGGGCAGAATGGAGAGTGCTACACATTATCAGTCTGGTTGCAGGGGCAACAGGTCCAGGTGGGAACCCAGACATCCCTCTCCCCAGCGACATCCTCCAGCTTATTCGGGGGGGATCCAAGGCGTTTCCAGGCCAGAGGGGATACATAATTCTTCTAGGGAGATCTGGGTCCCACTGCGATGTGCTCCGAAAACCTTCAAAGGGAGGAGCAAGGGGGCATCCAGATCAGATTTACCCGAACCACCACAACTGACTTCTTTTGATAAAGAGAAACTGCTGCTGTTCGAGCTCCAGCCGGATGACCAAGCTCCTCACCGTCTCTAAGGCCGAGTCCAGCCTTCCAACGGAGGAAGCTCATTTTGGCCACTCGTATTGTTTTTATCTATTTTCTGATGATGGATTGAACAATGCTCTGTGAAATGCTAAAAGTTTGGGAATGTGATTTAATCATTCTTTAAACTTCTCAGTAAATGTACCCCTGACCTGTCTGCATTGTTCCTTGGTCTCCATGAAGCCATTTGTTCACTAATGTTCTCTAACAAACCTCTGAGGCCTTCACAGAACAGCTGGACAGCTGGAGTACACACAGGTGAACTCTATTTACCTGTTAGATGACTTCTTAAGGCAACTGGTTGCACTTACTTGTATTTAGCAGTATCAGCAGAATGGGGTAATCCACTTTTTCTAATTTTCAGTTGCAATAAATGTCCACTTCATAACTATGTACTACTTCATGCTGGTCTGTCACATGAAGCCCCAACAAAATAAATTGTAGTTTGGTGTTGTAATGTGGCAAAATGTGTTTAAAAAAAGGAGAGGGTATAAATAGTTTTGCAATGTACTGAGGTCTTTTTTAAACATCAATACTACATACTAAATGGTCCTGCAGAGAGCTTCATAATGTGAACAACAGCAACGAGTTGCTCAGGATTTGGGGTTTATGACAGGGTTTCTCCAGACCAACAGGCAGCAAATCTGTTCAGATCGTCTGCTGATCAGGCCTTAAGGTTAACTTCAGTAATGCACAATGTTCATCAGTAGCATTAACGGGACTCTGAAATGATAAATTAGGACGTGAAGGAGGGAGGTCCGATCACCCACGCTGAGGAGATGGAAGACAAATCAGCCGATTTACATGCAGAAGCCAACAACACTGCAGTCCTTCGAAAGGTTTTAAAGAACACTATTTACTGCATATATAGCTTATCATCTCTGTTTGAATGTGCAGAAATTCCAATCTTTTCTACTTCTTTTGCGCAGTGGTTTCCTGGGGTTTCAACGCTCAGAGCGATGGTGTAAAAAAGTAAAAGAAAAACACTAAGCTGTTGAAAGTGAGCATCTTAAATGTTGGTGGCAGCATCAAACAGATTTGAAAGAGGTTTGTGGAGCCTACAAATGTAAGAGAAAATGCAACTTTATGAAGTATATAAGCGTGTAGCCGTCATCTGTTTCTCATTTCAGTTCATACCAGAGTCCTCATATACAGTCTCTGAAAACAACAGCCTCTGCTATTTACGCCAAAGTCAACATCTCAAAAGAGCTCTGGACCTGTTTCCTCTGCGAACCGAACTCGGACAAGCGGAAGATGATCAGTACATTAGTGGAAATGTTCTGACTGATGCAAACCAAGCTTGTAAGCAAAACTGAGAAAATGACTTAAATGTATGACACCCCATTTTTCATGCCTAAAAGCTGGAATCATTGTGTTTGTAATAAAACACTTTGAGTTTGACTGCGTTGAGAGACAAGCTTGCACCAACCAAGGCTCTGGGTGCGAACGTGTCTCCTTCTGCCAACAAAGCAGAGAATCAAGGACATCATAGATGAGACAAGAAGCTTTGGTAATAGGGTAGGTGTTGCTTTTTGTTTGCTGATCTATGGACTTTTATTTAAGGTCCTGTATGCACATTAGCTTCTGAAATAATTGGATGTTTGTGATAGGAATGTTGTTGCTCTTAGTAACCATTTCTTGGGACTCACAGAGAATACACATTTTTCCAAACGCTTCACTAAAAACTTTTGTCCTTTAAAGATTTTTGCTTTCATACTAAAGAGTTGTCACGAAAGAGAAAAAAAACATGACGCATTTATTGAAAACTTTATCTTTATCGTTGGCCTGAAGCGCTCCTCTGTGATTACAATTTTTAATTACTGGTGTCTATTTTATTGCTCAGAAGTCTGAGGTTTGAATTTTTTGCACATTGTAAAATTCAACAATGGTGCACTCAAAGGGGGAAATTGGAGTTTTAATTTAATTAAACTTGGCTTTATTTTTATCCCCATAGAAAAAAAGCCTTAGGCCTTAGATGAGACATTCTAAGAGTTATCTACTGCATGTTTTAACTGCCTTTAACTTTTCAAAATCCCTCCAAAAATCCCACACTGTCCCTTTAAGTGGGAACAACACTAAAGTCAGTTGATACATTTAGGCTGTAAAGATGCAATTCTTTATTATTTTTTCTTTTTTTCTTTTAATTTTAACATCTCCATCATAGGTCCTTAAAGGTATACTATGCAACCGGGGTTGATTTTCCAGCGAGGCTCCCCCCAGAGGGCGAAAGTAAAAGTGCACTGTCGTAAATCAGCTGTTCCCTGGTTTCTCCGGCAAGCCAGGCGCGGTTGTTTTGAGCTTAGACAGGCGAACGCAACGAATACAAAAGTCGAAAACACGGCAGTACAAACAATGACTAACACAGTGAAAGTAAGAACATGCACAGAGAGAGAGAGAGAAACCATTCCAATGCAGTGTTTCCCCTAGGAATTTGCTTAGCGGACGACCGGCGGAGCGGGAGGGAGAGAGACAAGCTTTGCGCGACCGGCGGGGCGAGGCGGGCGGGAGACAATCTTTGCGCCACCGGAGCGTCGAGGCGGGCGGGAGACAAGCTTTGCGTCCCCGAGCGGCGAGGCGGGCGGGAGACAAGCTTTGCGTCCCCGAGCGGCGAGGCGGGCGGCAGACAAGCTTTGCGTCCCCGAGCGGCGAGGCGGGCGGCAGACAAGCTTTGCGCGCATATCGAGTTAGTTTTTTTTTTTTTGGAATGTTTGCGAGGCAGTAGCGTGAGGAAAACCCTACAATGTTACTTACAGTCGCATCAGCAGAAAAGCGAGGTCCGCGTCAGCCCTGCAGCCTTCTCTTTCTTTTAGCTCTCGCCATTCGGAAAAAGCTTGCCCGATGTTCACCCGTGTACGACTCCTCTCTCTGTCCAGAGCCATTTTCCTCTTTCTTGCCTGCTCCAACATGGGCTTTCGCTGTTTTCTCGCTGGTTCCGCCATGATAACTGCACAAATATCTCCACCGCGCTAGCAACGAGCAAGCCTTTCACTGGGGGCGTGTAGCAGTTCTCGCCGTAAAGCAAGACCGACTCTCGCGATGCACACGAGATTTTGAGCCTGTGGGTGCGGGCCGAGGCCTCCTGCAATTGCAAGTGCGGTATTTCCCCCACAGACCACCAGGGTGACAGAGAAAACCTTTATTCGACCTGAAATGACTCATTTAATCATCCAAAACGATATGGAACATATTAATTAACTGAAAAATGTTGCATAGTATGCCTTTAAAGGAGGGGTGTCTCTGTGCGACTCTGTGATTAGAGTCCTGATTAAGATGAATAAACCAGAGAACCATAGTTCGACAGCCCAATTTCAAGTGCTTACAAAGAATATTTTCAGATTTTTAAAAATCTTTTCACGGCTCTCTCGCCACGACGTTCAATGGAAAGAGCCCCATTAAGATCAGCCAACCGATAAACCTTGGGGTAATGAAGGCACTTACAGCTGTGGATCTGCTCCACAATCTCCACATCGCTGAGCCGATAGGATCAAGTGGGCAAAAGGGACAGCAGCACGAACACAAAGATGAAAACAGCTTTTTTGTTCTATATCTGGGTAATAAAGATGTGTCCTCACTTTTCACGACAAAAATACTAATGAGTGCTGTAGCCATTATTATTACACACATAGTTGTTTATGCATTTTAGGGAAATATCCAGGTTTTTGGAGACTACTTGTGTCTACAAGCTGTTTGGAGTTGACAGAAACCAGCCAAATAACATAAATTCTTATTTCAACAGGATTGTCTTCCAAAGGCACGTGCATAAAGCAGAAGATTAGAAAAGGGAATGTGGGTTGATTGCAAGACAGTTTGTAGAGTGAAACTACCATATTGATTTTATTTACAAGATGCTTTGGTCCGCATCACAGAAAACCTCAAGTCACAGAACAGTCAGCCTGCATCTCAAACAGAATCTGGCCAACCCGAGGGCCGTCATGCTGAGCCTTGATCCAGACCGTGCTCTTTTCTATGTGGGAGGCTATCCTGAGGGGTTCACTGTCTGCAGTTAGTGCAATATTTTCACTCTTTCTCCATACTTTTAGTTTCCACGACAAAAATCACACCAAATGTTTTCTATGGACCAAAAAGTACCTTTTACATTCATTGGCAGGATTTGTAATGTAAACAAACCTTAGTCTAATTAAACAAATCATGACTCAGTGTTTATCAGAAAACAAGATCAGCCGTAGCTTTTCAATAAAATCGATTTCTATTTGAAGCTAGATTATTAACCTTCATAATCTGTTTAAAGGATTGCGTTTAAACACTTTTAAAATGTTTTAAATGATATTTTCTAAAAGGAAAAATATGGAAAATCTAAGGTTCCTACAGGTTGTAGAGAAAATGTCATATCTGATGCGGATCAGTGTCTACGTGTTAGTAAAGAATCTGAAATATAGCAAACCTACACAGTCGGGGGAGGTGGGGGTCGGGGGGGGGCATCAACTACGTATTGACTACACATGACTAAATGCAATAAAACTTGGTTCGAGGCACATTTGACAGATAAGTTATTTTCTAGTCTGGTGCTCATGCTTCCCCCTGGATTAGAGTCACCCTGTGCATCCGCCCCTGTGGCCCAAATGAAAATCCGCCGCTGAGACTAAGTAACTAACAGGCAGATGATAAACATGACAACAAGTGACACAAGTTACACATTACATGTAGCTAGAGAGTTTGAAAGCAACCATTTTGCTAAAACATGAGGTTGGTTAAAACCTTAAAGGTATCAAAGAATTGTTTTATTTTCCCGTCCACAGGAAGACTGTTTCTGATGAACTAGTTATGTGACCTTAATATAACTTTGGCTTCTATCAGTTCTCCTATCTGCTCCCAAACGATGTCAGGTTCAGGCCTGGTTTCTTGCTTGGCTGCAAAACCTTGTTCTCTCTCTCTCTCACTCTCTCTCTTTCGTGGTTCTGGTTCAAAAACAGAATAACAAACTTTTATGTGGGAATAATGAAATGTGGGGAGCCATCAATCAAAGGAGAGGATTTTTGGGCAACATGCTTGATTCTTTTGTTGTTTGTAGACTATTGCTGATCTATTTACAGTCAGTTTGCATGAATTGTTTCTCTCTGCTCAGATAATTGCTTGGTAAAGTATGACTGTTCATCCAGCTCTCAAACTATGCAGGTTTTTCTTAATAAACTGTATGCAACAAGTAGTGTCCTTGGGCCTCCAGGCCAGCAGGGGGCCACATTTAGTCACTAAGTTTGCTTATAGATCAGGCCAGCCCTGCTGTTTGTTCATTTTTATATGTATTTGTTTCACTTTCAGAATTGTTTTACAGGATGAACTTACAACTTTGAACTTTACGTAACTTAACTATGGATTTTTCCTAAATAAAAAAAATTATGGTTTTAATCTTTTTATGATTGCTTTGTTTCATAAGAATATACTGCAACTGAAGGTGGCTTTCTATAAACTACATGCTACAATACCAGTTTGGGAAGTCAGAAACAGGCTCAGTTTTGGGAATCCATCTATCTTCAGCAGTCTGTGGGTGAGAGGCGGGAGTACACCCTGGACAGGTCCTCAGTCGATCACAGGGTGGAGCAAAAGTTTCCAAAGCCCAGTGATGAGGAACAGCAGCAACTGTGAGATGATACAGCAATCAAAAATGATGTACAGGCTTTCTACAGATATTTACCAGGTGAGCCAACAAATATGGAAGTCACTTTAGATTTGATCAAGAACCAAATTTAAAAGTTGAAAAAGATGCAACAAACACCATTTATATGTCAGGATTAAAATGTGGTATTTATTTTTTATATGGTAAGGTATTTATATCAAGGGGGAAAACGGATCTGTTTGAATGGATACAGAGTGCTCTCTTCTATAATAATAATAATAATAATAATAATAATAATAATAATAATAATAATAATAATAACTAGAACTGCAAGCAGTTATTAACGGGTTCCAAGCCCACCCACGCACCGCCCCCTTGAGCATGTTCCTGGACTTCAGTTCAGCGTTCAACACCATCAAAACTGGAACATCTGGGCTTCAGCACACCTGTTCGCAACTGCCTACTAGACTTCATCACCAACAGACCTCAGTTGGTCCGGGTCGGACAGAAAACCTCTGATGTCATCACCCTCAGCACGGGCTTTCCTCAGGGCTGTGTCCTGAGCCCCCTGCTGTTCACCCTGATGACACACGACTGTGTCCCCAGGTTCACCACCAATCACATCGTGAAGTTTGCAGACGACACGACGGTGGTGGGCCTGATTAGAGACGACAACGACCAGGACTAGGACTGATCCTGAACGTGGAGAAAACGAAGGAGATCATCATGGACTTCAGGAAGGAATGGCCTCGCCATGCTCCACTTCTCATTAACAGCTCAGCTGTGGACGTGGTCAGCAGCAATAAATTCCTCGGGGTGCACATAACACACAACCTCAGCTGGTTTGTGAACACCATGTCACTGGAGAAGAGGGCACAGAAGTGCTTGCACTTACTGCGGAGGATGAGGAGAGACCACCTGTCCCCGCCCATCCTCACGACCTTCTACAGCAGCACCATCTATCTGCTCCCCACTCCCTTCCAATTAAGCATGTCATTATACTTATTACTTTCTTGCATTTGTCTAAAAAAAGTAGATGCAATGCAGTTTTGCATTGCATTACATTGAAATGACTGTTGTCATTTCAGCTTTTAACTTTTTGTTTTTTCTATTTTTTCTTCATAGTAGGTACACCTGATCTGACGTTCTGTTAACTGTGACATCATCCAGAGAAGACAGATCACCCGCTATTACTATCTAATGCAGAACAGATTACTGGATCAATGTGTGCTTCTGTGCTTGTTTGTCTCTCTTGTTGTGTCTCTGCTCTGTATTCTGTAACCCCAGTCGGTCGAGGCAGATGACCGTTCATACTGAGCCCGGTTCTGCTGGAGGTTTTTCCTTCCCGCTAATGGGTGGGGGTTTTTTTCCGACTGTCGCTTCATGCTTGCTCAGTATGAGGGATTGCTGCAAAGCCATGGACAATGCAGACGTCTCTCCCTGTAGCTCTATGCTTCTCCAGGAGTAAATGCTGCTTGTAGGGACTTTGAAGCAATCAACTGGTTCCCTTATATAGGAAATTTTTGACCAATCTGTATCATATGATTGATTTTGACTTTGTAAAGTGCCTCGAGATGACATGTTTCATGAATTGGCGCTATATAAATACAATTGAATTGAATTGAATAGAGTCCATCTGTTAAACCTTTTCTGCGTCGCACAAAGACACGATGGTTGGAACCAAAGATCTCAACTTTGGACTCATCAGACCAAAGCACAGATTTCCACTGGTCTAATGTCCATTCCTTGTGTTCTTTAGCCCAAGCAATTCTCTTCTACTTGTTGCCTGTCCTTAGCAGTGGTTTCCTAGCAGCTGTTTTACCATGAAGGCCTGATTCACACAGTCTCCTAACAGTTGTTCTAGAGATGTGTCTGCTGCTAGAACTCTGTGTGGCATTGACCTGGTCTCTAATCTGAGCTGCTGTCAACCTGCGATTTCTGAGGCTGGTGACTAGGATGAATTTATCCTCCACAGCAGAGGTGACTCTTGGTCTTCCTATCCTGGGGCGGTCCTCGTGTGAGCCAGTTTCTTTGTAGCGCTTGATGGTTTTTGCGACTGCACTTGGGGACACTTTCAAAGTTTTCCCAATTTTTCGGACTGAATGGCCTTCAGTTCTTAAAGTAATTATGGCCACTCATTTTTCTTTACTTAGCTGCTTTTTTCTTGCCATAATACAAATTCTAACAGTTTATTCAGTAGGACTATCAGCTGTGTGTCCACTTGACTTCTGCACAACACAACTGATGGTCCCAACCCCATTTAAGAGGCAAGACATCCCACTTATTAAACCTGACAGGGGACACCTGTGAAGGGAAAACCATTTCAGGTGACTATCTCTTGAAGCTCATTAAGAGAATGCCAAGAGTGTACGAAGCAGTAATCAAAGCAAAAGGTGGCTACTTTGAAGAACCTAGAATATAAGACATATTTTCAGTTGTTTCACACTTTTTTGTTAAGTATATAATTCCACATGTGTTAATTCATAGTTTTGATGCCTTTAGTGTGAATCTACAATTGTCATAGTTATGAAAATTAAGAAAACTCTTTGAAGGAGAAGGTGTGTGTCTAAACCACCTCCTCCATTACCATCTGGTAAGAGCAGACTGCAGCGTGTCATCCGGTCTGCAGAGAAGGTGACTGGCTGCAATTTTCCATCTCTCCAGGACCTGTAAGCCTCCAGGACTCTGAGGCGTGCAGGGAAGATTGTGGCCGATTTTGTGACACCCCAGTCACAAAATATTTCATACACTTCCTTCTGGCAGGAGGCAGCGGTCCATCAGGACCAAAACCTCATGAAGCAAAACAGTTTTTTCCCATCCGCTACCAGCCTTATTAACACGGCCCAGAGGCCCCGTGACACTTGACTCTGCCTCTCTCCCCTGTTCAGGTCCTACAAGCTACACCAACGTAGCATCTCCAGACCTTCTGCGTTACATTAACGCACAGTCTACCGTGTATATAGCTTTCTGTGTGTATATATATATATATATATATATATATATACATACACAGCGTTCACTGAGCGAGAGGCGGGTTACACCCTGGACAGGTCGGCAATCTGTCACAGGGCAACACAGAGACAGACAGGACAAACAACCATTCTTGCACACACTCACACCTAAGGACAATTTAGAGAAGCCAATTAAACTAACAGTCATGTTTTTGAACTGTGGGAGGAAGCCGGCGTACCCGGAGTGAACCTACGCATGCACAGGTAGAACATTCAAACTCCATGCAGAAAGACCCAGAGGATTTGAAAGACCCGGGAGGATTTGAAAGACCCAGGAGGATTTGAAAGACCCGGGAGGATTTGAAAGACCCAGGAGGATTTGAAAGACCCGGGAGGATTTGAAAGACCCAGGAGGATTTGAAAGACCCGGGAGGATTTGAAAGACCCGGGAGGATTTGAAAGACCCAGGTGATTGAACCCAGAAGGCAACGACACTTCTCACTGCTTCACTGTGCAGCCTCTGTTTATGACAGTATCATGTAAATCTTAGTCACAAATAAAGTGTTACCTAAATCAAAAGTAATTTGTATAGTAAGTATAACATCCACTGACTGTAAAGTTACCTGTGATAATCATGTTTATCCAGTAATTTAGGACCATTTTGTTTGTTTTTGGTGTTTAATGTACTTTTCTCTACTTCCATCGCTGTACCCATTAGCACATATTGTGTTTATGCCGGAAACACTGTAACTGTAAAGCATGAGGATTATCTATCATAAAATCTTACTTATGGAAGGTAATTCCCCAGGATCTGGTTCCTGGTGTCCTTTTATATGCGCACCCATAAGCGGAGTAAAAGTCTGGCTTCCTGGGACGTAGCTCTGGAAGTTTGCTTACTTTCAATACAAAACCGAAATTATTTATTAAGTTAGACAATCGTTTAATTCAATCAATTGTTCCCATGTAGCCCCTAAAGGGTTGACGTTTTCAGTCAGTTGATTTAATGGAAATCGGGTGAGAATTCACCGGATTCAGAGTGTCTGAAACATAAAGTACATTTTCCTCAATTGACTTGTATTCTCTATGGTCTGACCTAAGATGGCAGCTTGGTCTGACCTAAGATGGCTGCTTTGACGTCACTTCCTGTGATGTGCCCAAATATGGGCAAAATGGCCGCCCTGTTCAAAGCTCTGCAGTCAGAGCTCTGGATGATGAAAGCTGTGAACTGATCACAAACTTCATAAATTCGTTAATAATCAACGGTTGGCTCTAAAATTCTGAAAATATTTATGGATCTCAAAGAGTGCTTTATCTAAC
Organism: Fundulus diaphanus; assembly: GCA_037039145.1. Classification (NCBI taxonomy): domain Eukaryota; kingdom Metazoa; phylum Chordata; class Actinopteri; order Cyprinodontiformes; family Fundulidae; genus Fundulus; species Fundulus diaphanus. The sequence goes on from CM073128.1 coordinate 38,808,570, forward strand.
CACAGGATTTTTTTTATGGTCATTAAAAAAATGGATTCAGAGAAATAAAATATTAAACTTTATAGTCTTGTACCATTTATTTTCAAAGTCTTGTAAATTGGTCAAACTCGCCTGGATTTTTACCAAACTGAAATCCATGTTTATTCTGCATGTGCTTTACAAATAGAGGCCATATTTTGGGGGGTTGAACAATATTTGTGGAAAATACATTGATTTCTCCATTTTACAAACTTTTAAAAATTCAGAGTGTAGCACTTCAAAAAAAAACAATACATGCAGTGAGAGAATTGTTACACCTTATTCACAGAATACATCCTGAAAATCTGGGATCAAAAAAATGATTTTAAAGCATTTTTTATTCTTTACTTTATTGTTTTTATTATTCTCCAGGTTTTTTAACACTTTTGGAAATAGGCCCCGCCCACTTGTTTTAATCATTACCATATTTAATACCTGAGTTCAGGGGTATAACTGGAAGGGGATGAAGAAGGTTTTGTAAAAATCCGATCAGCCATTCTTGCGTAGTAGATTTCTTGACATCACAGCGCCCCCTAGTGACGGACGATCCTCAAACGCGGGTCACATGTGCAAAATCTTATTTGGACTCTGGGTTATGAAGGACATGTCAAAATCTGTTATGGTTTTAGAATAATCAGCAATTACATTTAGAGCTAGCTAGATAACAATCACTTATTTTAGCGTTACTTTTCGAAAAAGTCAAAATTCAAAAATCCGGCGTGTTAACTTTTTTTATTTGTCCATTACGCGGTTATATATGGAGTTTTGCGCGGATTGCATAAAAAATGTAGGAGGAGTTTAACAAGAAAGGTTTAACCTTTGTAGCCATGTAGCGCGAAAACTAGCTGGGAAACGAAGGGTGTGCCAATTCCCTTTATTTTGCAGAATCATCCAATAAACAAAGTGATGTGAAGTTTTTGAGTGTGGGACCAGTAATTTGGTGGTTATAGGCCAAAACGCATTGTCCTTTGTTATAGCGCCCCCTAGTTGTTGAGGGGTCTGAATTTCTGGGTTTGAGTAGCGGTGCACATTCTGTACTTGGATACCTGATCCAATTGATTCGTTACAAATCTGCATGGGCCGCCCAACGCGTTTTAGCGGAGAATAATAATTACCCGTAATAATAATAATAATAATAATAACTAGAACTGCAAGCAGTTATTAACGGGTTCCAAGCCCATCCACGCCCCGCCCCCTTGAGCATGTTCCTGGACTTCAGTTCAGCATTCAACACCATCATCCTACAGCATCTGGTGGAGAGTGGTGAGGACAGCAGAAGGGATCATCGGGGCTCCTCTCCTTTCCATTAAGGACATTTCATCCCAGCGCTGCATGTCCCGAACCCATAACATTATCAGAGACCCCTCACACCCCCACCGTGGACTGTTCTCCCTGTTGCCCACTGGGAAAAGGTTCCGCAGCATCCGCTGCAAGTTCACCATTTTCTGCAACAGCTTTTTCCCCGTTGCCATCATACTGTTGAACTCTAAACAGCAACAGTAAAAGTGCATATGTATACATATATATCATGGGTTAAAGCAAAAATAATCAGTTTGACTGAAAAAAAAATTCAAGTCAGCCCATATATTCCCGGGCCGTGGACATCATGCCACGTCAGTTACCTCACTTGCTTATTGTGCAAAGTCAACATTAACCAAATCTGGTAGGTCTACAATATCCATTGACCATTCCTGTATCTCTCCCACCTTTCAGGTTCAGAGCCTTGGCGTCAGCCTGGACAGCCTCCCATCCTCTCCTTCACTTTCCACATCATCACCTGGTTAACTTTCATCTCGGCAGCATCAAGTTCTTCCTTCACACTGTTGCCAAACTGCTTCACAGTCCACTCACCTCTTGACTTGACAATTTCAGCTCCCTTCCCTCCCTGTCCTCCTAAAAACCTCCATAAACTGCAGCTAGTACAAAGACAGCAGCTTCATCATTACATCATCTACTTCACTCCTGTACATTAGCTCCACTGGCTCCCTGTCACATTCAATATAAACCAATCCCTGTGGCGTGCACAGACATTTTAGGGGGCAGGTGCTCAGGAGGGGGTGGGAGGGCACTTTTTAGCGTGCGCAAGGAGGTGGCTCATTTCGGGGCATTGTTTCAGTGGTTTTTAATGGCTCAGGTTTTCAAAAGATCATTTCAAAACCGACCTCAGTAAAATCTTAATAATATTCAGGGCAGTCAAACTTTTTTACAGTAGCAGGCTACACACTATCAGGTAGGAGGGTGCACTTATATATAGATATATATCTATATATATAGATATATATACTTCAGACTAAACAGTGGCTCTGTGACTACTGTAACGAACAAACAAATAGCAATATCGTAGTCGGTGTTGCCAAATTAGGCAGGTTTCCAACCAATTAGGCTTTTGAACACATTGAGCTGGAAAAAAATAGCTTATGGGCAGATTGTAAAAAATTTCCGAAGCTTTTCATAACATTTGTTGGGCTTTTAGAAAGAATTACTAACAAAATATATCAAAATAGTCATTATTTATTTTTTAAATAAGTTGAATCTGTCAATCTGACATCAATGAATAATAGTTATAATGAATAATATTGATTGTTATAATAAAACAAGAAAAGACTAATGGTTAATCAAGTGTTTGGTCAATGTAAACGCCCAAGAGGGGTTGAGTTCTACTTAAAAATATTTCATGACTGCGTGTAAGAGAAATGTTTAATTGAGCTATACTGAGAGAAATTAAGTTTATATTAAGGTAGATTTACAACTCATGTTGGGAAGCTATTTATAATTTATTTTTTCTGGGTGAAATATCCTGATTATTAAAGAGATCTTGTGTGTTATTTGGTTGTCTGATTGTACATTTTGTTTGGAGCCCATATGCGCAGTTTTTTTTTCTTTGCTTCAGCTCAGTTGTGTGCTAATGGCATGTTCTTATGTGTTTAATAGTTCTGTGCTTTTAACATGAGAGAGTTTGAGATTTGGCCTTTGGACTAACGGTGACATAGGGTAACCTGTAGCGCTGTGTCTTAACTCAAAAGTCCAGCATAAGCTACACGCTAATAAACATGAGCGCTGGTGTCAGGCTGAACACTGACTGAAGTAACAATTCTGACTAGAACAGGTTCTTTAATTACAGCAGCTATGAGAACAAGGAGCAGAACAAAGCAGAGTTCCCTTCTACCTGCAAGTAACTCAAGTCTCTTCAGTTTGGCAGCTTTAGTGCTTGATTCTGCTCCTTGGGCTCCTAGCTGTCCTAGCTAACCCTGCTAGCTGTCCTAGCTAACCCTGCTAGCTGTCTAGCTAACCCTCCTAGCGTGAATGTTTACTCCAGTTTAGACTTCAGTGCTGACATTTCAAACAGAAATTAATAGCGCTCCTTCCAGCTCGCTCTCTGCTTTGTTGTCACTTCTTGTAATTGTTTGGTAATCAGACCAAATTTTCATCCCGCTCTACCTACACCAACGGGTGACCACACCACAGCCGAACTGCGGCGGCGACTGAAGGCTATGACTCGGTGTCCCGCCCCTCTCCAGCTGTGATTGGCTAGCATGTTGCCTTCAGTCGTTGATTTGATTGGTTAAATTGTATGATTGACACATCAAAGATAGTACTAAAAGGTCGATGGCCACTCCGAGGTAAAAAAAAGAAAAAAGAAAAAAGAAGACGGCTTCCAGTCCAGGGTCTGCTCCGCGCTCAACCAGAAGGCACAAATATCGCTCCATTATATAATCGGGGAAATGTAGGCGGCGGCAAGAGCTGCTATAGACGGCGATTTGCCGCCGTTGACCGGCTACTTTTGACTGCCCTGAATATTAATAAAAAAAAATAAAAAAAAACGAGTTTCAAAAGGGCATTTTCGTTGATAAAGGGCAAACTTCCTAGTGCTTTAGCACCACCTAGTGTCTATGTATGCACGCCCCTGACCAATCCTATGATCATACAAGGCCAACCACAAGCATGGACAATGCAGGACACATAACCAACACTATGATGACGTCATATACTGTATTTTGATTTAACACAGATCGCACATTACAATAATCAGTCTGTTTTTCCTATCATTGCACAGCAATTAATTATCACAAATCATGAGTTTATAAAAAAGGCATTATTCAACTTTTTTGTAGTCTAATAAAACGGTTATATTTTAGCCCTGTGACTGGCGACCTGTCCAGGATGTAATCTGTGTCCCTGACTAGGAAGAGCCACCTGCCATCCCTCCCCACCCCCATACCCTGTTTCCCCATCAGATAGGGCTTGACGTCACACCTGTACCGAAAACCGGGTATAGAAAATCCATGGATGGATGGGATGTTAAATTTTTGAAGTTCAATAAAATTGCTCAAAGTTTATCAGAAAAAAAACATTACTTGCTTTTTAAGATGAACACTTTAATTAGAGAAATGTTATTAAACTTTGCATAAAGTTAAATATTGCTGTAGGTAATCTTGGCTGCTGTAGCTTGTCTCTCTGGCAGGTGATTTTGGGTTGAATAAAATTAGTCCATAGAACCACAGGAGGCTTTCTCAGCTCGTTCTAGTGTGACTTGGTTCTACAGTGTCGTTTCACTTCACCCTCTACACTGTTAAAAAAAAAAGAACTTCATAAAAGCTTTCTGACAATCGCCTTTCTCTGGCCTCACCCAGTTAGAACCCGTTCTCCAGTCCATATTGTAGCTGCAGTTTATTTTTTTTATTTGACGTAGTTTCCTTAATAAGTTGCATGCATCAAAATCCTTGGGATTTTATTTAACGACGGTCCTGGTGAGCAGCTGCTCCTGAGGTGGAGCTTCTGCTTATTGACTGACAGCCGTTGCAGCTCTGCCTTCTTTGTTAAAGAAAAGCTCAGGTGGAATTTTTTCACTTTTTCTGAATCAGACCCATTAAAATGTGGGACACTGTTTCACATTCCGACCATTGTTAAAAAAAAATAAAAGAAAAAATGCATCATGCTAAATTAGCCTGAGCTAATAGAAATCATGAGGATATCCCTGTTTGGTTTATCAGCTAAGTTACTGGCAGTGAGGGAATACACGCTGACAGGTGACGTGGCCACAGGTGGAAATAATTCATTAATTAACTGCAGGAGCAGCGACAGATACACTTACCGATTAAGCTGTTGTCAGTTGTTCATTACTTACAATTGAGAATAATAAAGGACTGATAATATTTTCCTGTGGAGTTCCATTATCAATTTTATATTTATCAGATTTTGTTACTCCCATCTGTACCTGTATAACTATTAAACAAAAAATCTTCAATCCAATTATAAGCCCTTCCTGTTATGCCCATTTTATATAATTTTATAAGCAACCCATCCTTCCATACCATGTCATACAACAGTCTTTTACTTTCTACATAATATGTAATCCTTTCTGTTATCATTCTTTCCATAATCTTTCCTAAACATGAAGTAAGTGCAATTGGTCTATAACTTAAAGGGTTTGTTGGATCCTTTCCTGGTTTAATAATTGGCACAATAATTGCTTCCTTCTAATTAGAAGGTAATCTTCCTTCTTTCCAATCTTATTATATAAACCTAGAAGTGTTTCTTCAGCTTGTTTCCCTAAGTTTTTTTAACATAATATAGCATATCTGATCTTTTCCTGGTGCTGTTAATCCTGATCTAAATATCGCTCTCTTCATTTCTTGCATAGAAAAATAAACATCCATGACATTTCCTGGAGTTGTTTCACCTTCTAAAATAAAATCATTTATCCTTCTTGTCTGCTCTCTCCTAAATTTTCCCGTTTCTGTTAAATTATCTGAACTATGGATCTTTGCAAATGTTCTTGCCATTACTTCTAGTTTTTCTTCATTTGTTACTGCTGTTCCTTCTTCATGTTTTAGAACTGGATATGTTCTCTCTGGTCTATTTCCCTTCATACTTTTAAAAATTCAGAGTGTAGTACTTCAAAAAAAACCAATACATGCAGTGAGAGAATTGTTACACCTTATTCACGGAATACATCCTGAAAATCTGGGATCAAAAAATTGATTTTAAAGCATTTTTTATTCTTTACTTTATTGCTTTTATTATTCTCCAGGTTTTTTAACACTTTTGGAAATAGGCCCCGCCCACTTGTTTTAATCATTACCATATTTAATACCTGAGTTCAGGGGTATGACTGGAAGGGGATGAAGAAGGTTTTGTAAAAATCCGATCAGCCATTCTTGCGTAGTAGATTTCTTGACATCACAGCGCCCCCTAGTGATGGACGATCCTCAAACGCGGGTCACATGTGCAAAATCTTATTTGGACTATGGGTTATGAAGGACATGTCAAAATCTGTTATGGTTTTAGAATAATCAGCAATTACATTTAGAGCTAGCTAGCTAACAATCACTTATTTTAGCGTTACTTTTCGAAAAAGTCAAAATTCAAAAATCCGGCGCGTTAACTTTTTTTATTTGTCCATTATGCTGTTATATATCGAGTTTTGCGCGGATTGCATAAAAAATGTAGGAGGAGTTTAACAAGAAAGGTTTAACCTTTGTAGCCATGTAGCGCGAAAACTAGCTGGGAAACAAAGGGTGTGCCAATTCCCTTTATTTTGCAGAATCATCCAATAAACAAAGTGATGTGAAGTTTTTGAGTGTGGGACCAGTAGTTTGGTGGTTATAGGCCAAAACGCATTGTCCTTTGTTATAGCGCCCCCTAGTTGTTGAGGGGTCTGAATTTCTGGGTTTGAGTAGCGGTGCACATTCTGTACTTGGATACCTGATTCAATAGGTTCGTTACAAATCCGCATGGGCCGCCCAACGCGTTTTAGCGGAGAATAATAATTACCCGTAATAATAATAATAATAATAATAAATAATTTAAAAACACTAGAAAAACAATAGGGTTCTCTGCTCACAGAGCAGACGAACGGCATAGCCGTTCGCCTGCGCTGCAGGCTTGGAACCCTAATAACTAGAACTGCAAGCAGTTATTAACGGGTTCCAAGCCCACCCACGCACCGCCCCCTTGAGCATGTTCCTGGACTTCAGTTCAGCGTTCAACACCATCAAAACTGGAACATCTGGGCTTCAGCACACCTGTTCGCAACTGCCTACTAGACTTCATCACCAACAGACCTCAGTTGGTCTGGGTCGGACAGAAAACCACTGATGTCATCACCCTCAGCACGGGCTTTCCTCAGGGCTGCGTCCTGAGCCCCCTGCTGTTCACCCTGATGACACACGACTGTGTCCCCAGGTTCACCACCAATCACATCGTGAAGTTTGCAGACGACACGACGGTGGTGGGCCTGATTAGAGACAACAACGACCAGGACCAGGACCAGGACTGATCCTGAACGTGGAGAAAACGAAGGAGATCATCATGGACTTCAGGAAGAAATGGCCTCGCCATGCTCCACTTCTCATTAACAGCTCAGCTGTGGAGGTGGCCAGCAGCAATCTGTCACAGGGCAACACAGAGACAGACAGGACAAACAACCATTCTTGCACACACTCACACCTAAGGACAATTTAGAGAAGCCAATTAAACTAACAGTCATGTTTTTGAACTGTGGGAGGAAGCCAGCGTACCCGGAGTGAACCTACGCATGCACAGGTAGAACATTCAAACTTCATGCAGAAAGACCCAGAGGATTTGAAAGACCCAGGAGGATTTGAAAGACCCGGGAGGATTTGAAAGACCCGGGAGGATTTGAAAGACCCAGGTGATTGAACCCAGAAGGCAACAACACTTCTCACTGCTTCACTGTGCAGCCTCTGTTTATGACAGTATCATGTAAATCTTAGGCACAAATAAAGTGTTACCAAAACAAAAGTAATTTGTATAGTAAGTATAACAACCACTGACTTTAAAGTTACCTGTGAAACGTTTTCACACAGCCAAACTGCTTGTTGTTGCAACCAAATGCTATGGGGTTCTGTGTGAGAACGGAGTAGCAAGATGGCGGCCAGTGACCTCCCCTAGTGACTGGCCGCCATCTTGCTACTCCCTACTCTCACACTTTTGCAAATAGGCCCTGCCCACTTCTTTCAATTGTGTTCATAAACAGACACAATAAAAAATGCAAAAAGCATCATGCTAACCTTTACAATTAGGCTTATTGGATTTTACTACTTAATAACTCTCTGTCACAGCCTCTAACCTGCTGGTGATACACTTGGGCCTGGTGTCTCCTGGCTGGCTTTTCCAGGTTGGTCACTGCTGCAGGGTTCTGTCTGGTCCTGGTCTGGCCCTGGTTTTTGCCTCTTTAAGAAGAACTGTGAGATATTCTCTTTTCTCTTCATTTGGGCTCTACACAAAATAAGGCAGCCTGGTATTTAGACTCCATGACTGTATGGCAAAGACAACACTATTTTAAATATTATTTAAACAATAGTTTTTAGTTTTCTGTAGCTAGCTAAAATAATACTAAATTAAAAATAGATTAATTAAATTAATTAATATAACTAGTTAGGTTATAATTCAAAGCTTTCATATGACATAGCCTATTTACATTTCAGTCATTATAAACTTAACAATGGTTTTTCACATATTCTTACCACACACATTTCAAGCAAGAGCTGGGAGATATATCCTGGCCAAATTAATAAAACATTACAGGGCAGCATGTGCACTGAAACATATGTTAAAAGAATCTGTCTAAAACACGATCTATCAGCACTAGCATGGCTAATATAATAAACGAGGCACTACGGACGGAGCGGTGCACAACCATTTTTTTTTTCTTTTTAGAAATGTATGACAAGTGCCGCCTCTCATTAGGAAGGTAACACAGCGGTTACCGCTGAGCGGTAAAATGTTGTAAATACCTGCAAAACTCCTCAACGGTGTACTCTAAAGCCGCGGGTGTGTTTTGGATCAAGCAGGAACCACATGTCAGCTTAACCAATGAACAGCGTCAGTGCGCAGCATGTAGGCTGCTACTGCATGGGCTGCCTTCAGGGACAGTCGGAAATTACAGTTTTCCTGGCAAATCTTTGCCGATCTCATAAGTATTATATGTTAAAATTACCATTTCCAGTGGGGTGGCAGTAGGGGGTGGCAAGGGCTCTGTTGGGGGTGGCAAATGCCACCCCTGCCACCCCTCTGGCTCCGCAACTAGCTACATTCAATGTAAAGCTTATGTATATAAGTGTGTGTGTGTAAAAAATCCATATATAATCAAATACTGCCATCTACTGGAAATTTTAAATCCCTACATGGGCACATTTCGGAAATGTTATTCTCTTTAAATTCATAAATAAATTCTTTAAAAATCAACAGTTTGCTCTAAAATTCTTCCAATGTTATATATATATATATATATATATATATATATATATATATATATATATATATATATATATATATATATATATAGATAGATATTTAAGCTATATACACAGACACCGATCTACAGACAACAGCAATTATCAACAAAAAGAAATCAACAAAAAACCTAATCACCCTCAGCACGGGCTTCCCCCCCCCCTCCCCACAAATCATGTCTATCCAGTAATTTAGGACCATTTTGTTTGTTTTTGGTGTTTAATGTACTTTTCTCTACTTCCATCGCTGTACCCATTAGCACATATTGTGTTTATGCCGGAAACACTGTAACTGTAAAGCATGAGGATTATCTATCATAAAATCTTACTTATGGAAGGTAATTCCCCAGGATCTGGTTCCTGGTGTCCTTTTATATGCGCACCCATAAGCGGAGTAAAAGTCTGGCTTCCTGGGACGTAGCTCTGGAAGTTTGCTTACTTTCAATACAAAACCGAAATTATTTATTAAGTTAGAAAATCGTTTAATTCAATCAATTGGTCCCATGTAGCCCCTAAAGGGGTGACGTTTTCAGTCAGTTGATTTAATGGAAATCGGGTGAGAATTCACCGGATTCAGAGTGTCTGAAACATAAAGTACATTTTCCTCAATGCGGTACCGCGCACGTGACGTCACGGCCTTAAGAGTAACGCCCCTTTTGCCGCACCGGTAGGGCAAACAGTCGTAGAACGCACATACAAACCAGCCATTACAAGCGCAACAGAACCAGCGATATGACCGACTTTGCAGCCATTAAACTTACCCAAGACGATGTCCCAGGCGCACGGTTTACTGGTCGCACTGTGGAAGAGCACACCAACCTTCAGCTGAAACGGTGGCTTGAGTGTCGAGGGCTCAAAAAAACCGGAAGACGGGCCGAGTTGATTCAACGGTAAGCTTTGTTTTTTTCCCTGCTCGGCGTTCATGCCTTTGTTATGATTTCCACCGTGCTCCGTTCACGTCGGCCTTTTTTGTTTGTTTGCAATCAACGTCCAGGAATCTGTATATCTTGCCAATAGGTAGCTACAAAACGATTGTTCACATCTCAGAATCTTTCGCTTAAGAGATTCAGGGCGTTTGTTTTTGAGTAAGCTATCCTGGTAGCATGTTAGCGCCTGCTAACATGCTAGCCTATATGCTATCATCACCCTTTCCACCGACAAAATGCTTGCTACATATGTAGGTGAATTTGGTAACTTTTTCCGGGTTGAAATGTTGTGTAGGCCGCCCGCACAAGTGTACCCAACGCACACATTTCTCCTTGGCACTCTTGAGTTTCGGGAAATTAATGAAGAAAACATCCTTCATATGCGGCCGATCAGCGTACCTCGAGTCGCTGTTGCACATCCCATAGCAACAATGTTTATAAACCATGGTCTTAGATGTTGGAAAAAGCAGTCGTTTACCGAGTAAAACCTAGGCTAACGCACGTCTCTTCCACAGCAAAACAGCGGCGGTTTGGGAGTTTGCCCTACTGCGTACCACGTGATGTGACGTCATCGTGACGTTGTGTTTCTAAAAATAGCTCGCGCGCGGTACCGCATTGACTTGTATTCTCTATGGTCTGACCTAAGATGGCAGCTTGGTCTGACCTAAGATGGCTGATTTGACGTCACTTCCTGTGATGTGCCCAAATATGGGCAAAATGGCCGCCCTGTTCAAAGCTCTGCAGTCAGAGCTCTGGATGATGAAAGCTGTGAACTGATCACAAACTTCATAAATTCGTTAATAATCAACGGTTGGCTCTAAAATTCTGAAAATATTTATGGATCTCAAAGAGTGCTTTATCTAACCACAGGATTTTTTTTATGGTCATTAAAAAAATGGATTCAGAGAAATAAAATATTAAACTTTATAGTCTTGTACCATTTATTTTCAAAGTCTTGTAAATTGGTCAAACTCGCCTGGATTTTTACCAAACTGAAATCCATGTTTATTCTGCGGGAGAGGGTTTAACCTTAAAAACAGACAGACAGACAAGACCAGACACCACAACTTCTCTTCAATGACCAGCAGGGGGATTCGTTTATTCTGGACTTACAATCATCTTCATTTCACGGCAGTCCCAACAATCCCAACGATATGGGGTAACTTTCAGCCTTTATAGGGATACAGTATGATGTAAATAGGAACATGATATCTTACTGTGTACAGGCGCTGCTCTGGACCAAAAACCCTCCCTCCCTAGTTGGAGGGGTGTGTGTGTGCTCTTCCATTTCTAGGAAGTCTTATAAACAGAACTTTGGAAAAAAACAGAAACAGAGTAAGAGCCAAGAGTAGTTTAACTAAAGTTGCTTTGGCCTTACTTTACCTTGTTGTGATTCAGTGAAACATTCTAGAACTAATCATTCTTTGGGCAGTGATTTCAGTTATTAAGACAAACAGGGTTCAATCTTGGCAATAATAAAAGATTAATCCGTCCACACATCCCCCCTTGGCTCACTTACGTGAGCCATATCAAGGGAAAAATCACACCGGGAACTATAAGAAAAATGGAATAATGTAAATGTGGAGTAATAGAGGAATATAAAAGGGTAAAAATACTTGCTTTGAGTATCAAACAGAAAAAAGAACAAAGAAAAATTGGTAATGTATGGTCGTAAGTGTAGAATAAAATAAAAACATGCACTGAACTATATACGAATGTACAAAATGTCCATTGTTTTTCCATATGCCAGTTATTTCTGACCATATGCAACCGAAAAATCCCTGTCGCTGGTATTTATGTGTTTATTCAGGGTAAAAACTGTTGCATGGACCCCTCCCCCACGGGCGTCCGCCAGCCGACCACCTGACCGACCAGCATGGCTCAGAAACCCAGCCATGTTACTCACAATGTAGTCAAAAGACATAAACATCTTAAAAATAACAGGAAAAAAGACAAACATATTAAGCAAAATTAAAAAAAAAAAAAATTAGAATAGTATAATAGCATCATTCAGTTGCTATGGCTACCGCCCAAAAACATCCACTTAAAACCATCCCCATGATGCACCTTATAAATCAAAAACTTCAGAGATTTAGCATAGCATAAATAAACTCAGAAATTATAACATTTGGTGGGATTGGCAGCTTCGTAGTTTGGCAAAGTTCTTGTCCTCATGTCGCTGACACCGTATGTCGCTCTCCAGGGTCCTTTGATTAAATTGCACTGCTTTCTCACAGTCCTGGTGCAGGGCCCCCTCTGTTGCAAACATCATGCCTCTGAGTCCCTTAGTCCAGCACACAAAGAGGGACCCCGCCCTTCTACGTCCCTGGGTCGCCCTAAGGAGACAGGAAAAACTAACCAGTATCGTATATTACAATGATTTCCCAGCTCAGAGTCTTCACTAGTCTCATGATGATATCCTTTAAATGTCAATAGGGCTAATGTACATTTTCTTTAACATTGATGTTTAGTGTCCATTTGATTTCATTTCAGTTTTATCTCAACTCGTACTGAGTATAAGTTGTAAGAATTCACTAATAACATTACAACACTCAGTGTATACGTAATTGCACCTTAACTTATCCTGCAACATGATCTTTTTGTGTGTATTCGACTTGAACTTCCAAACTTAAATACCTTCCAAGATCGCTCACCTGGAAGCTTAAATCAAAACAAAAACAACAGCTATGCCGACTCAATTAAAAACAAAATATTAAGAACACAGAGAACATAATGTTTGAAAATAATGTAGAATGTTTAGCCACAGCATAACATGCAACCTGCAGCAGCTAAAGCAATGGTCTTACTGAAAAATTGTTCGAATTGTTTTCTAATAACATCACCTTTTCTCATTATATTATCAGCCCAAACATGAAAGTCCGCTTCGGTGACAATTCATCCCATCCTCCATGAATCATGCTCCACTCCAGGACATAGGAACAGTAGAAAGGTAAAAAAAAAATATACATGAGCACATTTAGAACTTAAAGTCCACATCAACGGCAAAATAGTGACTTTACACATATTTATCAAAAAAGGTTTACAATGTCCTCATTTGTCACAAAATCATTCATCAAAATTCACAATTTAGAAGGATATGTTCACAGGGCTTACTCCGCCAGTACCCAGATTCAGCCATTCTCCTGTGCAAATCTGCTCTCCGTCTGCTCCTGAAAGATATCTCTAACAGAAATATCCATCTTTACGATTAAAATTTAGTGACCAGGGTTTTCATGCAAGATAAAGAAGCAAAAGTAGAAGAAAAGAAGAAGAAGAAGTGTTAGAAGTTAAGGCCCCCTTTTCCTTCCAGAACTAAGTAAAGCTAAGTGATATGTTTCTATTCTCTGTTGTTCAGGAATTTAGAAAAAAAAAGTTTCAATTATTCATTACTCTGTACTGCACTGCAATCCTAATCCAAAAATGTAACCGACTGCTCAGATTCATTCAATAACGTTTAGTTTAAACCACTAAATAGTATTTACTTCCACGTTGAGTTTAACTTCTTATTTAGTGTTAATTAATGTACTCCCACTAGTCTTTAAGCAAGTATGCCAATAACTTCTAAACACCCCCCTTATGTCCTTAACCACAATATTATGGTCATGGTGTCCATCAGAGTAACTGTAATCGCTTGATTTTTACTTTCCTCTAATAAAATATACATGTTGCCTATTTACCTTTTAAATGCTGTATGTAGTAATTTATTGTCGGTGCTCCAAACATCTAAAAATTCCATGTTTTCTGTCTAAATTCCATGTTTTCATACGTGTGTATGAAAGCTCAAAAGTGAAAAAAACAAGAAATAAATGTTAAGCAAATAGTCACTTAATGAATAGTTTTACGTTTCTCATATAGTAGGATAATCTGCCAAAGTTTTTCTAACTGTCAGCTGCTATGGGATAATTTAGAAGGGACGCTAGAATGAAATAAATTCAGAGACTAGGCAGACATAGACTGCATAGACCGTGGGGTGCAATTACTTTCCATATGTGTAATATCTGCTCTATTTCTCCATAAAAGGTTTGAAACTTCATCACCAGTTTTTCCTCTTTTAGTACTCGGGTAATTTAGTCAGAATTGTTTATAATTCCATTCACAGTACTAAAATATAACTTACACATAACCCTTTGTCCTTATCCTTTTTTGCAATTCCAAGATTAATCAGATATGTTTTGTTCTGCGTACACTTATCCTGTTCAATTTGCCTGTTGTAAATCTCTGGAACTTACATATTTTCTGCAAGATAATTTGCTTTTTGCAACCATAAATACTTTATAAGTCAGCATGTGCACCATTAGTGAAATTGTTTTGTTTTTTTTCCTTTTCCTTTCCAAATAGTAGTTTGTTGTTTGTCCACTGTTTGGATAATTGTGCAATGAGAGTTGCGTACCATTGCCAGATTTAATAAGTTTAATAAGTTTACCTTCTCTTGTCGTTTCCTGCTTACACATTCTTTATGAAGTAGCGTATAACTCGTCTTTTTCTTCCTCATCCTTTTTATAGAGAAGTACTTACATTTATATTTTCCATTTAAGTAGAATTATGGCAGAGTTAATAGGAACGTCACATTGAAACTTCAGGTCTCTTCCAAGTTTAAGATGATTCAGGCTAATGTTTGCTTCTCTTTTAATAATGATAATATTACAGTTTCGAGCAAAAAGTAACCTTATTTAAAATACTTAAAATTTTGTTTCAGCAATGTAACCCAATTTACTACTCAATAACTAGTTTAACATTGTTTATTTTCAGTTTTCTTTGCCGAGATTAGGAAATATCTGTACAGAAGTTAGGAAAACATCTAATGTCTGTGTGTCCTCGCTAGCGAGGCAAAGAGGGCAAAAGTCCAGAACATGACACCCTGTGTTTACCAACAGAGGTCAACTGTTAAGATAAAGTTATCTGTTGATCAACGTCTGCGGAACTGTTCCCAGAAATAGCTAAATAATCTTCCACATGTTGTTCGTATAACAGTAGTTATTCCAATTTCTTTTTATTAAAAGTTGAGTTCCCTTTTTTATAAGTTATTGCCTGGAAACCTACTTTCCTCAAAGGTAAAACCTAGATTTAAGTTATAATATTAGTTTTCTATGTCCTACCGGTATGATCACAAGCATCCATGTGACAGTAAATAATATGTTTACGCGAACAACTATTACACTAACCTTCTGACAACGTTTTGCCAGAGAGATCTATATAAGTTACTTCAAAATTTTATTGCTTAAATCAAAGGTTGACATAAGTCTGATTTTCACTTTATAGTTTATCATACCGTCTCTCCATGCTCAATTTACAGCTGTTCTTCTCGTCTTTTTTGATGTCTTCCATCAGAAAAAGGGTGGCCAGAACCGGACAGAATCTCAATTTCTGAAAAACAGGACTGAAGACAGAACAGTTAGTGCTCTCAATCAGGACTGAGTTGTTAATGCCAAGCATGCAATCAAAACCTGGTCCTGTCATTACTCTATTAAATCCGGTCATTTACTCTTTTTTATTTTGGCTGAGTCTGTTTACCCGGTGAGAAACTCAATTTTCAAATGAAGCATTTACAAATACACCATGTATCTTTTTACATTAGGATTTTTATAGTTATACCAAAAAAACGGGTTGCTGTCACAGATTCATTCACTTTTACCCAAGGTTTTAATTACCGAAATAAAATACTCACTGAACTGTGCAGAGGCCTGTGATCTGCTGATACTAGCAGAAAGGTTTCAAATCCACTTCAAGAATATGAATATAATGGCAAAGAGAAGTTAGTAAAAAAAATAACATGTCCTTCTTGTCTAATGTTTAAAGGAAATAAATAAAAAAAAATACTAAATTTAGGGTTCAAACTATTTCTGAAATTTCTTCAAACCAAATTATTTTAATTTATGACTTTAATCTTTTTCCTAGTGTTTACGTAGCTAAGCCATGCTTGCAGAATAAATCTCTTTTCATACGTTATTGCTTTCCCAATCAACTCGTGTCATTTAATCATAACGTGACACTCTAGTGTTGAATACTTAATTTTCCTGTAATGCTCAAAACCTGCTATCCTCTTCTTAAAAGTGCCTATTTCCTAATTAACAGTACATGAGGTAATTAATTACTTTGTCATAGGAGAACCCATCGTCTTATTATTCAACACTCTGCTGGTTTACCTTCAAAGGAATAAAATAAAATGTTAACTTTACTGAGGAAGGGGAATTTTCTGTTAATAATTACACTGGACAATTTAATTTTAGCCACTTATGTAATTTTGTTACTTTATAGTAACTAGTTGCTATTCTCCTTATTTGTTTTACTTTACTTTCAGAATTAATTGACTTGATTGCATTGTGCTAATTCTTGTGGTGGACCTTCAGTCGCTGGGTTTTCACAAATATCAGTGTGCTGCAGCTCTCTTTCCTGGTCATTGTCAACGGATGTGGAGACCGCTTCCTTTGCTCAGCCGTGTTTCCTGACGGCCTGAGCGTCCTTCGCTGCTCCATGTCTGAGCAGGCATTGAGCCATGGCTCTGGAATCCATGCAGGATTCCCGCTGAGGAAGATTTTGTTCTGGTTCTCCGTGTTGACAAATCTCAAGTTATACCATCACCAGTCAGCTGCTTCATTAGGCATTCCTCCTTCAGTGCCATTTCAGTTTGTGCAACCCTTTTCATCAGATCCACCATTTAGAGATTAATGAGTTGATTCCATAAGTTTTCTTATGTTCTATTTTGTTCATTACTTCCCCTGTACCGAAATTAACCAATTTTCTGAAGTCATTTTATAATTTTGGATGTTATCACATGAATTCACAGAGGTTTCCCAATGGCAAAATAATTAAATCACCATCTTACTTCTCACTCTAAGTTACTTTATTTTATTATTTTTAGTAAGGATGACAATTATCACAACCTATTCTTTGACACTCTAATTCTATTCAAATTAGACCTTATTAATCACTGTTAATGCTGCAATATTTAGCTGTTGCTTACATTAAACTTGTATTTTAATAATCAGTCCCAATGGTGAACCAACCAAAAGAGAACTAATTTTAGAAGTACCTTTTGATCACAAGCCTCCTTTTCAGTTTTCCGTTTAAGTTATTGTTAATTATCCAGATTTCCCATATTCTTTAAATTTTATGGTTTATTGATTCATAGTGATTCGACAGACGTCAAATATGTTGGGGCCCTGTTTTTTCTATGGTCGCCCATGTGCAATTGGGAGTCTCAGCCCCCCCCCTCTGCTGCTCTCTCCTCCTCTCTGCTGTCGGCTCTCAGAGCTCTGCAGCTCCTGGCATTTTGTCAATTATGGAATTTAGGAGTGGAGAGGCACAACCACTTCCAAAGTTTTTGCATAACCGCAAAGTTCAGTAATATTTACACTTTAATTATCTAAACCATTAACTCAAGTATATGTTACCGTAAATATACCAATAGTCTAATTATCCTAGTTCTTAAGACATCATTATCACATAATACACAGACATCATTCATGGTTTTTCTCTCTAATACTCCTGATACTGACGAAGGCTTATGGATGATGATTTCTTTTAATCAACCTCACAATTGAGTTCCAGCCTGACTGACACCCCAGTATTCCTAAGAATTTAGTGCAATCCAATGCATAATCTCAAGGCAATTCGCCAACATTCACTTCAGTCCGGACTTTTGTGAATACTGAGACATCAGGCATTGTGGACAGCTAAAACTTTTGACCCTTGTTTACAATAATAAATTCTCGTTGATCCACTATTTCATTACGTTAATAATGCTTGTCAACATCATTATTAAAACATACTGCGATAGCACAGACAAACGTCAGACAACTGTCAGTAACCCACCTTCACAACATAGATTAAACATTTACACAAAATACCCCTAAACAACACTAAGACAGACGTAACAGACAGACGTACACAAACTTTTGTATATTATAGATAATCTTGCCGGCATTTATTCTATTGATTAGTAAGGTTAAACAGTTTTGTGTTTTTTAAAATTTGCTTATCAGCGATTATCTAAAAGCATGCATGTGTGTGTGTGTCTGCTGTCACACAGCTAGTTCGCTCTGCATTACGATTGAAGCAGCTGTTAATGCTTAAAGCCAAACATGCAATGTTAATACCTTATGACATGCATTTCACACATTCAAATAACCCCATACATCACATCACACGTCCAATTAAACATCCATTCTAAGTAGCCTTCCACTCAAACTCAAAATCAATGATTAATCCAGTGAACCCAAATGACACAGCAGCTCACAAATAGACGTCTCATGCACACCCATCTCAAACACTCTCACTCCTGATCGCTCATTTCTGAATCATTTCTCTCATCTCACTTCCTTGGGAAACTAGTGGCTTTCCTGATGGTCCAGATGTCCAATTCTCTTATTTTATATGTGTGCGCACAGTGAATTTTTGCTTTTAATTTTAAAAGACCCATAATACCAGAAGAAAAACAAGAGTAAAAAAAAAGTTCATACTGCACGTGCTTCAGAACAGGCCTGCTATGTCAAATTTTTGGAGGTTTTCACCTCGTTACCTAAACCAGAGTACTCAAAACCAGACTGCAGTTAAGGCCACACAGATTATCCGAGAGAAACCTCATTTCTCTTTCAAAAATCTGCATGCATTTCTACATCAAATTTGATAGGAGGTTTTCACCTCGTTACCTAAACCAGACTGCAGTTAACTTCTTTAAGGCCACACGGATAATCCAAGAGAAACCTCATTTCTCTTTTTCCAAGCGCTTACAACTTCTGGGCCCCGCCCAGCAAAATCTGCATGCATTTCAAAACAGGCCTACTATTTAAAATTTAATCGGAGGTTTTCTTCTCACCTCAAAGCCTAAACCGGAGATCTCAGCTTCACAAAACAACTTCAGTTCGGCCCGATCTTTCAAATACTCGCACGTACAAACGGGTACGAGCTAGAGAGAACGGCTTACTCAGAGGCTTCACCTCTTAAGACTCCGACCAGCCCATGTTTCTAAAATCACCCTCACGATGATTTTTGATTCTAAAAAGTTATATATATTAGAAAACTTCAGCTTAAACCGTCATGGTCCGATCCATTTTCTATTCGTCGTCATACTAGCGTTTTCTAACGAGACGTACGATTAAAGCGGCTGGGAGTAACAAGTTACTTCATTAAGATTGTCGAGTTTGTCAATTGTGTTGGAATCCACGTTCCTCATCTTTTCGTATTTTATGACAATCCATTTTCCGCGGAAAATTACAGCTGGTGGTCACAAAAAGAAGCAGCAATGCCTCACTTGTCTCGCCTTTAAAATCAATACATTCTTTCCAAAGCAGAACTTCTGTGTGGCAAATCTTATGTTAAAAAAAAAAAAATAAAGAGAGAGGTATGCTTAACTTACCTTCTCTTTTCTGTTTCTCAATGGGCCCCGTTTTTTGCCACTGGAGGTAGATGCTGTGGAAAGCCTTTCTTTCCTCTCCCTTGTTCCGCCCCACGTTGGGCGCCAATTTATGTGGGAGAGGGTTTAACCTTAAAAACAGACAGACAGACAAGACCAGACACCACAACTTCTCTTCAATGACCAGCAGGGGGATTCGTTTATTCTGGACTTACAATCATCTTCATTTCACGGCAGTCCCAACAATCCCAACGATATGGGGTAACTTTCAGCCTTTATAGGGATACAGTATGATGTAAATAGGAACATGATATCTTACTGTGTACAGGCGCTGCTCTGGACCAAAAACCCTCCCTCCCTAGTTGGAGGGGTGTGTGTGTGCTCTTCCATTTCTAGGAAGTCTTATAAACAGAACTTTGGAAAAAAACAGAAACAGAGTAAGAGCCAAGAGTAGTTTAACTAAAGTTGCTTTGGCCTTACTTTACCTTGTTGTGATTCAGTGAAACATTCTAGAACTAATCATTCTTTGGGCAGTGATTTCAGTTATTAAGACAAACAGGGTTCAATCTTGGCAATAATAAAAGATTAATCCGTCCACAATGTGCTTTACAAATAGAGGCCATATTTTGGGGGGTTGAACAATATTTGTGGAAAATACATTGATTTCTCCATTTTACAAACTTTTAAAAATTCAGAGTGTAGCACTTCAAAAAAAAACAATACATGCAGTGAGAGAATTGTTACACCTTATTCACAGAATACATCCTGAAAATCTGGGATCAAAAAATTGATTTTAAAGCATTTTTTATTCTTTACTTTATTGTTTTTATTATTCTCCAGGTTTTTTAACACTTTTGGAAATAGGCCCCGCCCACTTGTTTTAATCATTACCATATTTAATACCTGAGTTCAGGGGTATGACTGGAAGGGGATGAAGAAGGTTTTGTAAAAATCCGATCAGCCATTCTTGCGTAGTAGATTTCTTGACATCACAGCGCCCCCTAGTGATGGACGATCTTCAAACGCGGGTCACATGTGCAAAATCTTATTTGGACTATTGGTTATAAAGGACATCTCAAAATCTGTTATGGTTTTAGAATAATCAGCAATTACATTTAGAGCTAGCTAGCTAACAATCACTTATTTTAGCGTTACTTTTTGAAAAAGTCAAAATTCAAAAATCCGGCGTGTTAACTTTTTTTATTTGTCCATTACGCGGTTATATATGGAGTTTTGCGCGGATTGCATAAAAAATGTAGGAGGAGTTTAACAAGAAAGGTTTAACCTTTGTAGCCATGTAGCGCGAAAACTAGCTGGGAAACGAAGGGTGTGCCAATTCCCTTTATTTTGCAGAATCATCCAATAAACAAAGTGATGTGAAGTTTTTGAGTGTGGGACCAGTAGTTTGGTGGTTATAGGCCAAAACGCATTGTCCTTTGTTATAGCGCCCCCTAGTTGTTGAGGGGTCTGAATTTCTGGGTTTGAGTAGCGGTGCACATTCTGTACTTGGATACCTGATTCAATAGGTTCGTTACAAATCCGCATGGGCCGCCCAACGCGTTTTAGCGGAGAATAATAATTACCCGTAATAATAATAATAATAATAATAAATAATTTAAAAACACAAGAAAAACAATAGGGTTCTCTGCTCACAGAGCAGACGAACGGCATAGCCGTTCGCCTGCGCTGCGGGCTTGGAACCCTAATAAACTAGAACTGCAAGCAGTTATTAACGGGTTCCAAGCCCACCCACGCACCGCCCCCTTGAGGATGTTCCTGGACTTCAGTTCAGCGTTCAACACCATCAAAACTGGAACATCTGGGCTTCAGCACACCTGTTCGCAACTGCCTACTAGACTTCATCACCAACAGACCTCAGTTGGTCTGGGTCGGACAGAAAACCACTGATGTCATCACCCTCAGCACGGGCTTTCCTCAGGGCTGCGTCCTGAGCCCCCTGCTGTTCACCCTGATGACACACGACTGTGTCCCCAGGTTCACCACCAATCACATCGTGAAGTTTGCAGACGACACGACGGTGGTGGGCCTGATTAGAGACAACAACGACCAGGACCAGGACCAGGACTGATCCTGAACGTGGAGAAAACGAAGGAGATCATCATGGACTTCAGGAAGAAATGGCCTCGCCATGCTCCACTTCTCATTAACAGCTCAGCTGTGGAGGTGGCCAGCAGCAATAAATTCCTCGGGGTGCACATAACACACAACCTCAGCTGGTTTGTGAACACCATGTCACTGGAGAAGAGGGAACAGAAGCGCTTGCACTTACTGCGGAGGATGAGGAGAGCCCACCTGTCCCCGCCCATCCTCACGACCTTCTACAGCAGCACCATCTATCTGCTCCCCACTCCCTTCCAATTAAGCATGTCATAATATTTATTACTTTCTTGCATTTGTCTAAAAAAAGTAGATGCAATGCAGTTTTGCATTGCATTACATTGAAATGACTGTTGTCATTTCAGCTTTTAACTTTTTGCTCTCTCTTTTTTCTTCATAGTAGGTACACCTGATCTGACGTTCTGTTAACTGTGACATCATCCAGAGAAGACAGATCACCCGCTATTACTATCTAATGTAGAACAGATTACTGGATCAATGTGTGCTTCTGTGCATGTTTGTCTCTCTTGTTGTGTCTCTGCTCTGTATTCTTTAACCCCCAGTCGGTCGAGGCAGATGACCGTTCATACTGAGCCCGGTTCTGCTGGAGGTTTTTCCTTCCCGCTAATGGGTGTTTTTTTTTTTCGACTGTCGCTTCATGCTTGCTCAGTATGAGGGATTGCTGCAAAGCCATGGACAATGCAGACGTCTCTCCCTGTAGCTCTATGCTTCTCCAGGAGTGAATGCTGCTTGTCGGGACTTTGAAGCAATCAACTGGTTCCCTTATATAGGAAATTTTTGACCAATCTGTATAATATGATTGATTTTGACTTTGTAAAGTGCCTCGAGATGACATGTTTCATGAATTGGCGCTATATAAATACAATTAAATTGAATTGAATAGAGTCCATCTGTTAAACCTTTTCTGCGTCGCACAAAGACACGATGGTTGGAACCAAAGATCTCAACTTTGGACTCATCAGACCAAAGCACAGATTTCCACTGGTCTAATGTCCATTCCTTGTGTTCTTTAGCCCAAACAATTCTCTGCTACTTGTTGCCTGTCCTTAGCAGTGGTTTCCTAGCAGCTGTTTTACCATGAAGGCCTGATTCACACAGTCTCCTAACAGTTGTTCTAGAGATGTGTCTGCTGCTAGAACTCTGTGTGGCATTGACCTGGTCTCTAATCTGAGCTGCTGTCAACCTGCGATTTCTGAGGCTGGTGACTAGGATGAATTTACCCTCCACAGCAGAGGTGACTCTTGGTCTTCCTTTCCTGGGGCGGTCCTCGTGTGAGCCAGTTTCTTTGTAGCGCTTGATGGTTTTTGCGACTGCACTTGGGGACACTTTCAAAGTTTTCCCAATTTTTCGGACTGAATGGCCTTCAGTTCTTAAAGTAATTATGGCCACTTGTTTTTCTTTACTTTGCTTTTTTCTTGCCATAATACAAATTCTAACAGTTTATTCAGTAGGACTATAAGCTGTGTATCCACTTGACTTCTGCACAACACAACTGATGGTCCCAACCCCATATAAGAGGCAAGACATCCCACTTATTAAACCTGACAGGGGACACCTGTGAAGGGAAAACCATTTCAGGTGACTATCTCTTGAAGCTCATTAAGAGAATGCCAAGAGTGTACGAAGCAGTAATCAAAGCAAAACGTGGCTACTTTGAAGAACCTAGAATATAAGACATATTTTCAGTTGTTTCACACTTTTTTGTTAAGTATATAATTCCACATGTGTTAATTCATAGTTTTGATGCCTTTAGTGTGAATCTACAATTGTCATAGTTATGAAAATTAAGAAAACTCTTTGAAGGAGAAGGTGTGTCTAAACCACCTCCTCCATTACCATCTGGTACGCTGGTGCCACCGCCTAAGACAAGAGCAGACTGCAGCGTGTCATCCGGTCTGCAGAGAAGGTGATTGGCTGCAATTTTCCATCTCTCCAGGACCTGTAAGCCTCTAGGACTCTGAGGCGTGCAGGGAAGATTGTGGCCGATTTTGTGACACCCCAGTCACAAAATATTTCAGACACTTCCTTCTGGCAGGAGGCAGCGGTCCATCAGGACCAAAACCTCACGACACAAAAACAGTTTTTTCCCATCCGCTACCAGCCTTATTAACACGGCCCAGAGGCCCCGTGACACTTGACTCTGCCTCTCTCCCCTGTTCAGGTCCTACAAGCTACACCAACGTAGCATCTCCAGACCTTCTGCGTTACATTAACGCACAGTCTACCGTGTATATAGCTTTCTGTGTGTATATATATATATATATATATATATATATATATATATATATATATATATACACACAGCGTTCACTGAGCGAGAGGCGGGTTACACCCTGGACAGGTCGGCAATCTGTCACAGGGCAACACAGAGACAGACAGGACAAACAACCATTCTTGCACACACTCACACCTAAGGACAATTTAGAGAAGCCAATTAAACTAACAGTCATGTTTTTGAACTGTGGGAGGAAGCCAGCGTACCCGGAGTGAACCTACGCATGCACAGGTAGAACATTCAAACTTCATGCAGAAAGACCCAGAGGATTTGAAAGACCCAGGAGGATTTGAAAGACCCAGGAGGATTTGAAAGACCCAGGAGGATTTGAAAGACCCGGGAGGATTTGAAAGACCCAGGTGATTGAACCCAGAAGGCAACAACACTTCTCACTGCTTCACTGTGCAGCCTCTGTTTATGACAGTATCATGTAAATCTTAGGCACAAATAAAGTGTTACCAAAACAAAAGTAATTTGTATAGTAAGTATAACAACCACTGACTTTAAAGTTACCTGTGAAACGTTTTCACACAGCCAAACTGCTTGTTGTTGCAACCAAATGCTATGGGGTTCTGTGTGAGAACGGAGTAGCAAGATGGCGGCCAGTGACCTCCCCTAGTGACTGGCCGCCATCTTGCTACTCCCTACTCTCACACTTTTGCAAATAGGCCCTGCCCACTTGTTTCAATTGTGTTCATAAACAGACACAATAAAAAATGCAAAAAGCATCATGCTAACCTTTACAATTAGGCTTATTGGATTTTACTACTTAATAACTGTCTGTCACAGCCTCTAACCTGCTGGTGATACACTTGGGCCTGGTGTCTCCTGGCTGGCTTCTCCAGGTTGGTCACTGCTGCAGGGTTCTGTCTGGTCCTGGTCTGGCCCTGGTTTTTGCCTCTTTAAGAAGAACTGTGAGATATTCTCTTTTCTCTTCATTTGGGCTCTACACAAAATAAGGCAGCCTGGTATTTAGACTCCATGACTGTATGGCAAAGACAACACTATTTTAAATATTATTTAAACAATAGTTTTTAGTTTTCTGTAGCTAGCTAAAATAATACTAAATTAAAAATAGATTAATTAAATTAATTAATATAACTAGTTAGGTTATAATTCAAAGCTTTCATATGACATAGCCTATTTACATTTCAGTCATTATAAACTTAACAATGGTTTTTCACATATTCTTACCACACACATTTCAAGCAAGAGCTGGGAGATATATCCTGGCCAAATTAATAAAACATTACAGGGCAGCATGTGCACTGAAACATATGTTAAAAGAATCTGTCTAAAACACGATCTATCAGCACTAGCATGGCTAATATAATAAACGAGGCACTACGGACGGAGCGGTGCACAACCATTTTTTTTTTCTTTTTAGAAATGTATGACAAGTGCCGCCTCTCATTAGGAAGGTAACACAGCGGTTACCGCTGAGCTGTAAAATGTTGTAAATACCTGCAAAACTCCTCAACGGTGTACTCTAAAGCCGCGGGTGTGTTTTGGATCAAGCAGGAACCACATGTCAGCTTAACCAATGAACAGCGTCAGTGCGCAGCATGTAGGCTGCTACTGCATGGCTGCCTTCAGGGACAGTCGGAAATTACAGTTTTCCTGGCAAATCTTTGCCGATCTCATAAGTATTATATGTTAAAATTACCATTTCCAGTGGGGTGGCAGTAGGGGGTGGCAAGGGCTCTGTTGGGGGTGGCAAATGCCACCCCTGCCACCCCTCTGGCTCCGCAACTAGCTACATTCAATGTAAAGCTTATGTATATAAGTGTGTGTGTGTGTAAAAAATCCATATATAATCAAATACTGCCATCTACTGGAAATTTTAAATCCCTACTTGGGCACATTTCGGAAATGTTATTCTCTTTAAATTCATAAATAAATTCTTTAAAAATCAACAGTTTGCTCTAAAATTCTTCCAATATTATATATATATTCAATTTATTTATTTATATAGCGCCAAATCATGAAACATGTTATCTCAAGGCACTTTACAAAATCAAGTTCAATCATATTATACAGATTGGGTCAGATTATACAGATTGAATAAAATGTCCTATATAAGGAAACCAGTTGATTGCATCAAAGTCCCGACAAGCATATATATATATATATATATATATATATATATATATATATATATATATATATATATATATATTTAAGCTATATACACAGACACCGATCTATAGACAACAGCAATTATCAACAAAAAGAAATCAACAAAAAACCTAATCACCCTCAGCACGGGCTTCCCCCCCACTCCCCACAAATCATGTCTATCCAGTAATTTAGGACCATTTTGTTTGTTTTTGGTGTTTAATGTACTTTTCTCTACTTCCATCGCTGTACCCATTAGCACATATTGTGTTTATGCCGGAAAACTAACTGTAAAGCATGAGGATGATCTATCATAAAATCTTACTTATGGAAGGTAATTCCCCAGGATCTGGTTCCTAGTGTCCTTTTATTTGCGCACCCATAAGCAGAGTAAAAGTCGGGCTTCCTGGGACGTAGCTCTGGAAGTTTGCTTACTTTCAATACAAAATCGAAATTATTTATTAAGTTAGACAATAATTTAATTCAATCAATTGGTCCCATGTAGCCCCTAAAGGGGTGACGTTTTCAGTCAGTTGATTTATCTGGAAATCGGGTGAGAATTCACCGGATTCAGAGTGTCTGAAAACATAAAGTACATTTTCCTGTAATGACTTGTATTCTGTCTGACTGCAGCTTGGTCTGACCTAAGATGGCCGCTCTGTCGGCACGCCTCTCAACCGAGGACGCGGCGTCTACGTATTCATGTCTGTGTTCTCTATGGTCTGACCTAAGATGGCAGCTTGGTCTGACCTAAGATGGCTGCTTTGACGTCACTTCCTGTGATGTGCCCAAATATGGGCAAAATGGCCGCCCTGTTCAAAGCTCTGCAGTCAGAGCTCTGGATGATGAAAGCTGTGAACTGATCACAAACTTCATAAATTCGTTAATAATCAACGGTTGGCTCTAAAATTCTGAAAATATTCATGGATCTCAAAGAGTGCTTTATCTAACCACAGGATTGTTTTTATGGTCATTAAAAAAATGGATTCAGAGAAATAAAATATTAAACTTTATAGTCTTGTACCATTTATTTTCAAAGTCTTGTAAATTGGTCAAACTCGCCTGGATTTTTACCAAACTGAAATCCATGTTTATTCTGCATGTGCTTTACAAATAGAGGCCATATTTTGGGGGGTTGAACAATATTTGTGGAAAATACATTGATTTCTCCATTTTACAAACTTTTAAAAATTCAGAGTGTAGCACTTCAAAAAAAAACAATACATGCAGTGAGAGAATTGTTACACCTTATTCACAGAATACATCCTGAAAATCTGGGATCAAAAAATTGATTTTAAAGCATTTTTTATTCTTTACTTTATTGTTTTTATTATTCTCCAGGTTTTTTAACACTTTTGGAAATAGGCCCCGCCCACTTGTTTTAATAATTACCATATTTAATACCTGAGTTCAGGGGTATAACTGGAAGGGGATGAAGAAGGTTTTGTAAAAATCCGATCAGCCATTCTTGCGTAGTAGATTTCTTGACATCACAGCGCCCCCTAGTGATGGACGATCCTCAAACGCGGGTCACATGTGCAAAATCTTATTTGGACTATGGGTTATGAAGGACATGTCAAAATCTGTTATGGTTTTAGAATAATCAGCAATTACATTTAGAGCTAGCTAGCTAACAATCACTTATTTTAGCGTTACTTTTCGAAAAAGTCAAAATTCAAAAATCCGGCATGTTCACTTTTTTTATTTGTCCATTACGCGGTTATATATGGAGTTTTGCACGGATTGCATAAAAAATGTAGGAGGAGTTTAACAAGAAAGGTTTAACCTTTGTAGCCATGTAGCGCGAAAACTAGCTGGGAAACGAAGGGTGTGCCAATTCCCTTTATTTTGCAGAATCATCCAATAAACAAAGTGATGTGAAGTTTTTGAGTGTGGGACCAGTAGTTTGGTGGTTATAGGCCAAAACGCATTGTCCTTTGTTATAGCGCCCCCTAGTTGTTGAGGGGTCTGAATTTCTGGGTTTGAGTAGCGGTGCACATTCTGTACTTGGATACCTGATTCAATAGGTTCGTTACAAATCCGCATGGGCCGCCCAACGCGTTTTAGCGGAGAATAATAATTACCCGTAATAATAATAATAACTAGAACTGCAAGCAGTTATTAACGGGTTCCAAGCCCACCCACGCCCCGCCCCCTTGAGCATGTTCCTGGACTTCAGTTCAGCGTTCAACACCATTATCTTACAGCATCTGGCGGAAAAACTGAAACATCTGGGCTTCAGCACACCCCTTCGCAACTGCCTGCTAGACTTCCTCACCTCCTGACCTCATTTGGTCCGGGTCTGACAGAACACCTCTGATGTCATCACCCTCAGCACGGGCTCCCCTCAAGGCTGTGTCTTGAGCCCCCTGCTGTTCACCCTGATGACACACGACTGCGTCCCCAGATTCACCACCAGTTGCATTGTGAAGTTTTCAGACGACACAACGGTGGTGGGCCTGATTAGAGACAACAACGACCAGGACCAGGACTGATCCTGAACGTGGAGAAAACGACAGAGATCATCGTGGACTTCAGGAAGAACCGGCCTCACCACGCTCCACTGCTCATCACCAGCTCATCTGTGGAGGTGGTCAGGAGCACCAAATTCCTCGGGGTGCACATGACGCACAACCTCTCCTGGTCTGTGAACACCACGTCACTGGGGAGGAGGGCACAGAAGCGCTTGTACTTCCTGCAGAGGATGAGGAGAGCCCACCTGTCCTGGCCCATCCTCACGACCTTCTACAGAAGCACCATAAAGAGCATTGTGACCAGCTGTCTCTCTGTGTGGTGAGGAGGCTGAAGTGCCTCAGTAGACTGTTGATAAATTGACTATATATTTGTATTGTGGAGCTAAACCATTTACTTTCACACAAGTTAACAACAATTTTCAAGTATTCCCTGGTAGACATTTAGTAACAATGACCTAAGAGTTAAGGGATGTGGACTATTGTTGTTAAATCTTTATCAACAGTTGGAATTATACATTTATATAAATCTATTATTATAACATTGAATGGGTGATATAAATCAAGCAGTATAACAGTAAAAATAAAACTAATATGTACACAGGTCCTTCAGCTATAGTTAGTAAGCTTGTAGTAAATCGTGTTTTGAATATGGATTTAATGAACCCAGTGGATTTATAGAATATATCTTTATATATCTATACAGGGTTCAGTGCCTGGACTAATTCTCTTTACTATATATATGCTTCCAACTGGCAAAATTAACAAACAGATTGGCATTCATTTCCACTGTTATGCTGATGAGACTAAGCTTTATTTATCCATAAATCCTAATGAATCCAATCAATTACTTCGACTGCAGTCATGTCTTGATAACATCAAAACCTGGATGACTTTAAATTTTCTGCTTTTAAATTCTGACAAGACAGAAGTTATAATCTTTAAACCAGAGTCCTCAAAAACTAAACTTCTTCATCAATCACTTAATCTGGATGGCATTAACTTAGCCTCTGGTAATAAAGTAAAAAATCTTGGTGTTATTTTTGACCAAGACATGTCATTTAAATCCCATATTAAACAGGTTTCCAGAGTTTCCTTTTTTCACCTCGGGAATATCGCCAGAATTACAAATATTCTGTGCAGGAGCGATGCTGAAAAACTAGTCTATGTATTTGTTACTTGAAGGCTGGACTATTGTAATTCTTTACTATCAGGAAGTCCACAAAATGCAATTCAAAGTCTTCAGCTGATCCAAAATGCTGCAGCAAGAGTTCTGATGAAAATAAACAAGAGGGATCATATTTCTCCTATTTTAACTTCCCTTCATTAGCTTCCTGTTAAATCAAGAATAGAATTTAAAATTCTTCTTCTAATGTATAAAGCCCTTTATAATCAAGCTCCATCATATATCAGAGTTCTGATTACCTTGTATGTTCCTAACAGAGCACTTTGCTCTCGACTTCAGGTCTACTGGTGGTTCCTAGAGTCTCTAAAAGTAGAATGGGAGGCAGATCCTTTAGCTATCAGGCTCCTCTCCTGTGGAACCAACTCCTAATTTTGGTCCGTGAGGCAGACACCCTGTCTACTTTTAAGACTAGACTTAAAACGTTCCCTTTTGACAAAGCTTATAATTAGAGTGGCTTATGTTACACTGAGCTACCCATATAGTTATGCTGCTTAGGCTACTGAAGGACATCAGGGCCTATATTTCTCACTCTACTGAGTTCTAGTGTTCTCCAGTCTACTGTTCTCCAGTTTTGCATGACTGTTGTCATTTCAGCTTTTAACTTTTTGTTCATCACCAACAGACCTCAGTTGGTCCGGGTCGGACAGAACACCTCTGATGTCATCACCCTCAGCACGGGCTTTCCTCAGGGCTGCGTCCTGAGCCCCCTGCTGTTCACCCTGATGACACACGACTGTGTCCCCAGGTTCACCACCAATCACATTGTGAAGTTTGCAGACGACACGACGGTGGTGGGCCTGATTAGAGACGACCAGGACCAGGACCAGGACCAAGACTGATCCTGAACGTAGAGAAAACGAAGGAGATCATCATGGACTTCAGGAAGAAATGGCCTCGCCATGCTCCACTTCTCATTAACAGCTCAGCTGTGGAGGTGGTCAGCAGCAATAAATTCCTCGGGGTGCACATAACACACAACCTCAGCTGGTTTGTGAACACCATGTCACTGGAGAAGAGGGCACAGAAGCGCTTGCACTTACTGCGGAGGATGAGGAGAGCCCACCTGTCCCCGCCCATCCTCACGACCTTCTACAGCAGCACCATCTATCTGCTCCCCACTCCCTTCCAATTAAGCATGTCATTATATTTATTACTTTCTTGCATTTGTCTAAAAAAAGTAGATGCAATGCAGTTTTGCATTGCATTACATTGAAATGACTGTTGTCATTTCATCTTTTAACTTTTTGCTCTCTCTCTTTTTTCTTCATAGTAGGTACACCTGATCTGACGTTCTGTTAACTGTGACATCATCCAGAGAAGACAGATCACCCGCTATTACCATCTAATGTAGAACAGATTACTGGATCAATGTGTGCTTCTGTGCTTTTTTGCACGCCTCAGAGTCCTGGAGGCTTACAGGTCCTGGAGAGATGGAAAATTGCAGCCAATCACCTTCTCTGCAGACCGGATGACACGCTGCACTCTGCTCTTGTCTTTGGCGGTGGCACCAGCGTACCAGATGGTAATGGAGGAGGTGGTTTAGACACACCTTCTCCTTCAAAGAGTTTTCTTAATTTTCATAACTATGACAATTGTAGATTCACACTAAAGGCATCAAAACTATGAATTAAAACATGTGGAATTATATACTTAACAAAAAGTGTGAAACAACTGAAAATATGTCTTATATTCTAGGTTCTTCAAAGTAGCCACCTTTTGCTTTGATTACTGCTTCATACACTCTTGGCATTCTCTTAATGAGCTTCAAGAGATAGTCACCTGAAATGGTTTTCCCTTCACAGGTGTCCCCTGCTTATTGACTGACAGCCGATGCAGCTCTGCCTTCTTTGTTACAGAAAAGCTCAGGTGGAATTTTTTCACTTTTTCTGAATCAGACCCATTAAAATGCAGGACACTGTTTCACATTCCGACCATTGTTAAAAAAAAAGAAAAGAAAAAGTGCATCATGCTAAATTAGCCTGAGCTAATAGCAAATCATGAGGATATCCCTGTTTGGTTTATCAGCTAAGTTACTGGCAGTGAGGGAATACACGCTGACAGGTGACGTGGCCACAGGTGGAAATAATTCATTAATTAACTGCAGGAGCAGCGACAGATACACTTACCGATTAAGCTGTTGTCAGTTGTTCATTACTTACAATTGAGAATAATAAAGGACTGATAATACTTTCCTGTAGAGTTCCATTATCAATTTTATATTTATCAGATTTTGTTACTCCCATCTGTACCTGTATAACTATTAAACAAAAAATCTTCAATCCAATTATAAGCCCTTCCTGTTATGCCCATTTTATATAATTTTATAAGCAACCCATCCTTCCATACCATGTCATACAACAGTCTTTTACTTTCTACATAATATGTAATCCTTTCTGTTATCATTCTTTCCATAATCTTTCCTAAACATGAAGTAAGTGCAATTGGTCTATAACTTAAAGGGTTTGTTGGATCCTTTCCTGGTTTAACAATTGGCACAATAATTGCTTCCTTCTAATTAGAAGGTAATCTTCCTTCTTTCCAAATCTTATTATATAAACCGAGAAGTTTTTCTTCAACTTGTTTCCCTAGGTTTTTTTTAACATAATATAGCATATCTGATCTTTTCCTGGTGCTGTTAATCCTGATCTAAATATCGCTCTCTTCATTTCTTGCAAAGAAAAATAAACATCCATGACATTTCCTGGAGTTGTTTCACCTTCTAAAATAAAATCATTTATCCTTCTTTTCTGCTCTCTCCTAAATTTTCCCGTTTCTGTTAAATTATCTGAACTATGGATCTTTGCAAATCTTCTTGCCATTACTTCTAGTTTTTCTTCATTTGTTACTGCTGTTCCTTCTTCATGTTTTAGAACTGGATATGTTCTCTCTGGTCTATTTCCCTTCATTTTCTTAATCATTCCCCATACCTAAGCTATAGGGGTTGTTCTGCCTATTGAATCACAAAAATCTCTCCATTTTGTCTTCTTTGCCTTCTAAATAACTTTCCTGTCTTCTGCTTGATCTTTTTTATATTCAATTAATTTTTTTAAATGATGTGTTCTTTAGAAAACCCTAAAAGCTATCCTCCCTCTTCAAGTTTCTGCTCCGCTTAGAAAAAACACAGGATGTGACGTCACTTCCTGTGATGTGCCCAAATATGGGCAAAATGCCCGCCCTGTTCAAAGCTCTGCAGTCAGAGCTCTGGATGATGAAAGCTGTGAACTGATCACAAACTTCATAAATTCGTTAATAATCAACGGTTTGCTCTAAAATTCTGAAAATATTCATGGATCTCAAAGAGTGCTTTATCTAACCACAGGATTTTTTTTATGGTCATTAAAAAAATGGATTCAGAGAAATAAAATATTAAACTTTATAGTCTTGTACCATTTATTTTCAAAGTCTTGTAAATTGGTCAAACTCGCCTGGATTTTTACCAAACTGAAATCCATGTTTATTCTGCATGTGCTTTACAAATAGAGGCCATATTTTGGGGGGTTGAACAATATTTGTGGAAAATACATTGATTTCTCCATTTTACAAACTTTTAAAAATTCAGAGTGTAGCACTTCAAAAAAAACCAATACATGCAGTGAGAGAATTGTTACACCTTATTCACGGAATACATCCTGAAAATCTGGGATCAAAAAATTGATTTTAAAGCATTTTTTATTCTTTACTTTATTGCTTTTATTATTCTCCAGGTTTTTTAACACTTTTGGAAATAGGCCCCGCCCACTTGTTTTAATCATTACCATATTTAATACCTGAGTTCAGGGGTATGACTGGAAGGGGATGAAGAAGGTTTTGTAAAAATCCGATCAGCCATTCTTGCGTAGTAGATTTCTTGACATCACAGCGCCCCCTAGTGATGGACAATCCTCAAACGCGGGTCACATGTGCAAAATCTTATTTGGACTATTGGTTATAAAGGACATGTCAAAATCTGTTATGGTTTTAGAATAATCAGCAATTACATTTAGAGCTAGCTAGCTAACAATCACTTATTTTAGCGTTACTTTTCGAAAAAGTCAAAATTCAAAAATCCGGCGTGTTAACTTTTTTTATTTGTCCATTAAGCGGTTATATATGTAGTTTTGCGCGGATTGTATAAAAAATGTAGGAGGAGTTTAACAAGAAAGGTTTAACCTTTGTAGCCATGTAGCGCGAAAACTAGCTGGGAAACGAAGGGTGTGCCAATTCCCTTTATTTTGCAGAATCATCCAATAAACAAAGTGATGTGAAGTTTTTGAGTGTGGGACCAGTAGTTTGGTGGTTATAGGCCAAAAAGCATTGTCCTTTGTTATAGCGCCCCCTAGTTGTTGAGGGGTCTGAATTTCTGGGTTTGAGTAGCGGTGCACATTCTGTACTTGGATACCTGATCCAATTGATTCGTTACAAATCCGCATGGGCCGCCCAACGCGTTTTAGCGGAGAATAATAATTACCCGTAATAATAATAATAATAACTAGAACTGCAAGCAGTTATTAACGGGTTCCAAGCCCACCCACGCACCGCCCCCTTTGAGCATGTTCCTGGACTTCAGCATTCAACACCCTCATCCAAGCCCACCTACGCCGCACTCCCTTTGAGCATGTTCCTGGACTTTAGCGTTCAACACCCTCATCCAATACTCTCCTTCATCATCCATTGTATGGACGAAACCCAGCTCTGAACACAGAGAAATGTCGGACTGGATCAAATACTGCGTGTGTGATGGGTTTAAGTACCTCGCTCAAACGTAGGAATTTACACATGTACAGCCTCAAGCTATTTAACTAAGATGTAAACGAGGTTTAAAATGTCTACTGTTTAGTTTGATATTAATGAACAGTCATAATTTTAATTTACATGAAGTATGTTTGAACTAGAAGAATTAACAGTGGGATGTTGATAAACTGACTGTATATTTGTATTGTAGTGCTTAACCATAGATTTACTTCTGAGTCAGTTAGCTTGCAGTTAGTTGACCTCCACGCAGATTTGGCTCTGAAGGAACAGTCTGTTAAGAGTGATCCTATATATATATATATATATATATATATATATATATATATATATATATATATATAAATCACATAGTATATATATATAATATATATATATATATATATATATATATATATAAATCACATAGTATATATATATATATATATATATATATATATATATATATATATATATATATATATATATAGACCAGTTAATTGTTATTGTTTTGATGCGGGTTTTTCGCGCATGCGCGCCGGATTGGTAGGCAAAAGGCGAACACAATTACGGACGCAAACAGAGAAACTGACGAGTTCTCCACGTATTTTTCTTCTTTAGATAACGTTTTAAGAGTAAGTTGATGGTTGATGGTATCAGATTGCCAGATCCACACAGCAAAAGCCTGAAGGGACGGAGCCAGTCTGTGAAATGCTGGCCAAGAGTCCGTACCGCGACATACAGCTGCCTTATACTTCGGTAAAGTTAGAAAGATATTCACAGATTCGGCTTTTCCGGATCAATAACTCATCGGCGGATGATTTATTCTACAAAACAGACACCTCTCTGTAACCACAGCAAGGCAGACAGTGAGCTGCAACCATAGTTTCCTCAAAACGAGTCTCCCACCGCGCAGGGAGAATTACATTGGACCCAGGCCAGTACAGACAAGAGAGCATGAAAGCATGAAACCACTGGACCCGTCCGGTAGGTTAAAAAAAATTGTTCACTACGGATTATTTTGGTGTTTTTGTCTTCTTAAAATGGGTGGGGGTGTCGGCGACATTGCAGCGTAAACACAGAAGTACTAGCGCCCGTGAACGGGGGCGTAATAGAGCGGCTGCTGCTCCAGACAGCCGCTTCTGCTGGTAGAAGCGGTAGCGGTAGCAGAAGCGGCTGCTGTAGCAGCAGCAGAAGCGGCTTCTCCGGCCCCTGTAGCGATCGCCACCTCCCCTCCGCCGCTATTTAAGTAGAACAATGACTAGAGCAGAATTAAGTTGTATTTACCGGAGATGAAGTGTAGGCTGCAAATTCTGTCGTAGTCTGATGTCTCGCCCTGTCCATTGGGAGTGTCTGCCTGCGCTCTTTTGAAAATATCCATTTCTTTCTTCGGTAAACGACAGAAACGTACATCCAACGATTGGGAATGCCTCCCTGTGCAACCGGGAGCACAACAAGTCGTAGGCATTGTTTAGATTCCAAAAATAAACTAACTAAAAGTACGCTCGAAATCACCCGTTTTGTCATGTAGTAGACGAGAGCAGCTGTGCTTTTTGTCTACCCCGCAGGACCCGGATGTAGCGCTGACGTCACGCGTGAACTGGTCTATATGCTGGAGATAGGCACCAGCAGCCCCGCAACCCCATGAGGAATTAAGCGGGTCAAAAAATGGATGGATGGATGGACGGATAGATATATTTGTTTGTTTGTTTTATTAGGATCTCCATTAGCTTCAGCATCAGCTAAAAGCTATTCTTCCTGGGGTCCTTCAGTCTTCCACGTGACAATACAATGTATTACATCCCATTACACACTATGCATACAAGACATTTACACAAAATGTAATACATATTTACATTTAACACCTTTTATCATTAAAAAGTAACAAAAATAAACATGATTCACATAAAATTTTGCTACTCCAGATAGATCTATATCAAAGAACTAGCTAACAAGAACCCTACACAATATCTCCTCAATAAAATTAACATTAACTATCCAAATTTCTTTGAAGGTAATATTTCTTATGTGCAGTTTTGAAACCATAGAGAGTGTTTTGTTGTATGATAGTCTTTGGGAGTGAATTCCATTCACACATTGCCCTGTACCTAACTGAACGTTGAATTGATTTTGTTTTAACTCTAGGTAAAATAAAACTACCTCCTACTGCATGTCTTGTTGGATAATAATGTGTATCATTACTAAAGGATAGTTTTGTATATAAAATGAAAGGCGTTTTATTTGTTATAACATTATATAGAAATACCATTACTGAATACACCAATCTGTTTTTAACTTTTAACCATAAAAGACTATCGTGCATTTTGTCCACATTTGATCTAAACCCACATGAAAGGGCAACACGTGCAGCTTTATTCTGAATTACTTGTAGTTTTTTTATATTAATTGATGAAGTATTTGACCAAACCACTGAGCAATAATCAAGATGTGAAAAAAACAAAGCATCAAGTACTTGTGTAACAACCTGCGGTGTAAAGTATTTTGAACACCTTTTAATGACCGATAAACTATTACCCATTTTAGTTAACAAGTTCTGAACATGTCTATCCCAACACAATCTATTATCAATTATCACTCCCAACAGTTTAGCCTCTTGTTTTTGATCCACAGAATTTTGCTCTATGGTGAGTTCAAGTTTCGGTTTGGAAAGTAAAGAAAAAGGAGTTCCAACCACTAAACAGGTAGTTTTAGATACATTGAGAACCAATTTGTTACTCCTTATCCAGTCCACCACTAACTGTAGCTCTCTTTGTAGTTTTGTATTTAACTCAGTAATATTAGTTTCTGCTAAATATATGGTGGAATCATCTGCAAACATTGAGATGCTTGCCTTTTCTAAAACAGATGGAAGATCATTTGTAAAGATTGTGTACAGGAGCGGCCCAAGACAACTTCCTTGAGGCACCCCGTGTCCCACAGCCCTTACATTTGAAAAACTGCCATTAAAATAAACTAGTTGTCTTCTATCCGACAAATAACTTTTCATCCATAATAATGCAGTTTGTGAAAAGCCATAATACTCCAGTTTTTTTAACAGTAATTTGTAGTCAATGATATCAAATGCTGCAGTGAAATCAAGCATTACATCACCTATTATTTTTCTCTCCTCCATATCCTTGAACCAGTCATCAACCATCTGAGTCAGGGCAGTGGCTGTTGAGTGTTTTTCTCTATATGCATGCTGAAACGTAATCAAATCATTATTCTTAAAATAAGATTGAATCTGTTCATAAACAATTCTTTCCATTATTTTACCAAGAATTGGTAATAAACTTATTGGTCTACTGTTTGATCCAGAAAAGGGCATTTTCTTATTTGTAGGGATTGGCACTACTTTACATATTTTCCATTCTTGCAAACATATATTGTGCATGAAACACAAATTAATTATATGAGCAATAATAGGAGCAATAATAGCAACTATTGGTTTAAGCAACATATGATCAAGGTAGTCTACACCAGGTGGTTTTTTTTTTACAATTCATCAGAAGTAATTCCACTTTAGAAACACTTACACTCTTGAATTTAAAGCTACAGGTTTTGTCTTTCATCATCTTATTTATTAGTGTATTTGATAACTCTGTCTTGTATGGCTGTGTGGTATCTTTTAGTTTGTTTATTTTGTTCATGAAATAATCATTAAGATGATTTGCTATATCACTTGGTCTAGTAAAAAATTCACCTTCATGTTCTAAATAAGCTGGAATTGATTTACTATTTCCTCTTAATATATTATTCAGTGTATTCCATAATTGTTTACTATCATGTTTTATTGCTAGAATAAATATGTGTGTGTGTTTGTAGAGATCCATCCATGATCAAATCCTGTCCTCTGTTGGAATTTTTAAATGTATTCCATACAACGCCACATTAAAGCATTAGTGTAAATATATATATATATATATATATATATATATATATATATATATATATATATATATATATATATATATATATATACACACATGATGCATACATATATACATACAAAATTATTGAAGTGTACTTCTAAGTTTTAATTGTATACCCCTTACTTAGACTATTAATGGTAAGAGTTGTTGTAGTTGCAAAAACAAGCCACGAGATGGAGCCCTTGCTTAATTTTCTGAAAAGCTCTTTACAATAGGTTTTTGTCAAACTATCTAAATAAATATTCCTATTAAATGAACGGTTTGCTCTAAAATTCTGAAAATATTCATGAATGTCCAAGAGTGTTTTATCTAACCACACGATTTTTTTGATGGTCATTAAAAAAATGGATTAAGAGAAAAAAAAAATTAAACTTTATAATCTTGTATCATTAATTTTTTAAATCTTGTAAATTGGTCAAAATCGCCTGGATTTTTACCAAACTGAAAGACATGTTTATTCTGGCTGTGCTTTACAGATAGAGGCCATTTTTATTGGGATTGACCAATATTTGTGGAAAATACATTGATTTCTCCATTTTACAAACTTTGAAAAAAACAGAGTGTGGCACTTTCAAACACTGGAATACATGCAGTGAGAGAATTGTTGCACCTTATTCAAGGAATACATCCTGAAAATCTGAGCTTGTTACACCACACAAGTGATTTTAGGTGAATTTTTGAAGTTTTCAAGTTTTTTTCCACACTTTTGGAAATAGGCCCCGCCCACTTGTTTCAATAAATACCATATTTAATACTTTAGTTAAGGGCAATGTCTGGAAGGGAATGAAGAAGGTTTTGTAAAATTCCGATCAGCCATTCTTGCATAGTAGATTTCTTGACATCACAGCGCCCCCTAGTGATGGACGATCCTCAAATGCGGGTCACATGTGCAAAATCTTATTTGTACTATGGGTTATGAAGGACATGTCAAAATCTGTTATGGTTTTACAATAATCAGCAATTACATTTAGAGCTAGCTAGCTAACAATCACTTATTTTTGCGTTACTTTTCGAAAAAGTCAAAATTCAAAAATCCGCCGCGATAACTTTTTTTATTTGTCCATGACACGCTTATATATAAATTTTTGCGCGGGTTGCACAAAAAATGTAGGAGGAGTTTAACAAGAAAGGTTTAACCTTTGTAGCCATGTAGCGCGAAAACTAGCTGGGAAACGAAGGGTGTGCCAATTCACTTTATTTTGCAGAATCATCCAATAAACAAAGTGCCATCAAGTTTTTGAGTGTAGGACCAGTAGTTTGGTGGTTACAGGCGTAAACGCATTGTCCTTTGTTATAGCGCCCCCTAGTTGTTGAGGGGTCTGAATTTCTGGGTTTGAGTAGCGGTGCACATTCTGTACTTGGATACCTGATCCAATTGATTCGTTACAAATCCGCATGGGCCGCCCAACGCGTTTTAGCGGAGAATAATAATTACCCGTAATAATAATAATAATAATAATAATAATAATAAATAATTTAAAAACACTAGAAAAACAATAGGGTTCTCTGCTCACAGAGCAGACGAACGGCATAGCCGTTCGCCTGCGCTGCGGGCTTGGAAGCCTAATAACTAGAACTGCAAGCAGTTATTAACGGGTTCCAAGCCCACCCACGCACCGCCCCCTTGAGCATGTTCCTGGACTTCAGTTCAGCGTTCAACACCATCAAAACTGGAACATCTGGGCTTCAGCACACCTGTTCGCAACTGCCTACTAGACTTCATCACCAACAGACCTCAGTTGGTCCGGGTCGGACAGAAAACCACTGATGTCATCACCCTCAGCACGGGCTTTCCTCAGGGCTGCGTCCTGAGCCCCCTGCTGTTCACCCTGATGACACACGACTGTGTCCCCAGGTTCACCACCAATCACATCGTGAAGTTTGCAGACGACACGACGGTGGTGGGCCTGATTAGAGACAACAACGACCAGGACCAGGACCAGGACTGATCCTGAACGTGGAGAAAACGAAGGAGATCATCATGGACTTCAGGAAGAAATGGCCTCGCCATGCTCCACTTCTCATTAACAGCTCAGCTGTGGAGGTGGCCAGCAGCAATAAATTCCTCGGGGTGCACATAACACACAACCTCAGCTGGTTTGTGAACACCATGTCACTGGAGAAGAGGGAACAGAAGCGCTTGCACTTACTGCGGAGGATGAGGAGAGCCCACCTGTCCCCGCCCATCCTCACGACCTTCTACAGCAGCACCATCTATCTGCTCCCCACTCCCTTCCAATTAAGCATGTCATAATATTTATTACTTTCTTGCATTTGTCTAAAAAAAGTAGATGCAATGCAGTTTTGCATTGCATTACATTGAAATGACTGTTGTCATTTCAGCTTTTAACTTTTTGCTCTCTCTTTTTTCTTCATAGTAGGTACACCTGATCTGACGTTCTGTTAACTGTGACATCATCCAGAGAAGACAGATCACCCGCTATTACTATCTAATGTAGAACAGATTACTGGATCAATGTGTGCTTCTGTGCATGTTTGTCTCTCTTGTTGTGTCTCTGCTCTGTATTCTTTAACCCCCAGTCGGTCGAGGCAGATGACCGTTCATACTGAGCCCGGTTCTGCTGGAGGTTTTTCCTTCCCGCTAATGGGTGGTTTTTTTTTTCGACTGTCGCTTCATGCTTGCTCAGTATGAGGGATTGCTGCAAAGCCATGGACAATGCAGACGTCTCTCCCTGTAGCTCTATGCTTCTCCAGGAGTGAATGCTGCTTGTCGGGACTTTGAAGCAATCAACTGGTTCCCTTATATAGGAAATTTTTGACCAATCTGTATAATATGATTGATTTTGACTTTGTAAAGTGCCTCGAGATGACATGTTTCATGAATTGGCGCTATATAAATACAATTGAATTGAATTGAATAGAGTCCATCTGTTAAACCTTTTCTGCGTCGCACAAAGACACGATGGTTGGAACCAAAGATCTCAACTTTGGACTCATCAGACCAAAGCACAGATTTCCACTGGTCTAATGTCCATTCCTTGTGTTCTTTAGCCCAAACAATTCTCTTCTACTTGTTGCCTGTCCTTAGCAGTGGTTTCCTAGCAGCTGTTTTACCATGAAGGCCTGATTCACACAGTCTCCTAACAGTTGTTCTAGAGATGTGTCTGCTGCTAGAACTCTGTGTGGCATTGACCTGGTCTCTAATCTGAGCTGCTGTCAACCTGCGATTTCTGAGGCTGGTGACTAGGATGAATTTATCCTCCACAGCAGAGGTGACTCTTGGTCTTCCTTTCCTGGGGCGGTCCTCGTGTGAGCCAGTTTCTTTGTAGCGCTTGATGGTTTTTGCGACTGCACTTGGGGACACTTTCAAAGTTTTCCCAATTTTTTGGACTGAATGACCTTCAGTTCTTAAAGTAATTATGGCCACTTGTTTTTCTTTACTTAGCTGCTTTTTTCTTGCCATAATACAAATTCTAACAGTTTATTCAGTAGGACTATAAGCTGTGTAACTTTTTTGTTAAGTATATAATTCCACATGTGTTAATTCATAGTTTTGATGCCTTTAGTGTGAATCTACAATTGTCATAGTTATGAAAATTAAGAAAACTCTTTGAAGGAGAAGGTGTGTCTAAACCACCTCCTCCATTACCATCTGGTACGCTGGTGCCACCGCCAAAGACAAGAGCAGACTGCAGCGTGTCATCCGGTCTGCAGAGAAGGTGATTGGCTGCAATTTTCCATCTCTCCAGGACCTGTAAGCCTCTAGGACTCTGAGGCGTGCAGGGAAGATTGTGGCCGATTTTGTGACACCCCAGTCACAAAATATTTCAGACACTTCCTTCTGGCAGGAGGCAGCGGTCCATCAGGACCAAAACCTCAGGACACAAAAACAGTTTTTTCCCATCCGCTACCAGCCTTATTAACACGGCCCAGAGGCCCCGTGACACTTGACTCTGCCTCTCTCCCCTGTTCAGGTCCTACAAGCTACACCAACGTAGCATCTCCAGACCTTCTGCGTTACATCAACGCACAGTCTACCGTGTATATAGCTTTCTGTGTGTATATATATATATATATATATATATATATATATATATATATATATATATATATATATATATATATATATATATATATATATATATATATATATATATATATATATATATATACACACACAGCGTTCACTGAGCGAGAGGCGGGTTACACCCTGGACAGGTCGGCAATCTGTCACAGGGCAACACAGAGACAGACAGGACAAACAACCATTCTTGCACACACTCACACCTAAGGACAATTTAGAGAAGCCAATTAAACTAACAGTCATGTTTTTGAACTGTGGGAGGAAGCCGGAGTGAACCTACGCATGCACAGGTAGAACATTCAAACTTCATGCAGAAAGACCCAGAGGATTTGAAAGACCCAGGAGGATTTGAAAGACCCGGGAGGATTTGAAAGACCCGGGAGGATTTGAAAGACCCAGGTGATTGAACCCAGAAGGCAACAACACTTCTCACTGCTTCACTGTGCAGCCTCTGTTTATGACAGTATCATGTAAATCTTAGGCACAAATAAAGTGTTACCAAAACAAAAGTAATTTGTATAGTAAGTATAACAACCACTGACTTTAAAGTTACCTGTGACACGTTTTCACACAGCCAAACTGCTTGTTGTTGCAACCAAATGCTATGGGGTTCTGTGTGAGAACGGAGTAGCAAGATGGCGGCCAGTGACCTCCCCTAGTGACTGGCCGCCATCTTGCTACTCCCTACTCTCACACTTTTGCAAATAGGCCCTGCCCACTTGTTTCAATTGTGTTCATAAACAGACACAATAAAAAATGCAAAAAGCATCATGCTAACCTTTACAATTAGGCTTATTGGATTTTACTACTTAATAACTCTCTGTCACAGCCTCTAACCTGCTGGTGATACACTTGGGCCTGGTGTCTCCTGGCTGGCTTCTCCAGGTTGGTCACTGCTGCAGGGTTCTGTCTGGTCCTGGTCTGGCCCTGGTTTTTGCCTCTTTAAGAAGAACTGTGAGATATTCTCTTTTCTCTTCATTTGGGCTCTACACAAAATAAGGCAGCCTGGTATTTAGACTCCATGACTGTATGGCAAAGACAACACTATT
Source organism: Fundulus diaphanus (assembly GCA_037039145.1). Lineage (NCBI taxonomy): Eukaryota > Metazoa > Chordata > Actinopteri > Cyprinodontiformes > Fundulidae > Fundulus > Fundulus diaphanus. Next base: position 38,852,045 of record CM073128.1, read on the forward strand.
TTAAATATTATTTAAACATTAGTTTTTAGTTTTCTGTAGCTAGCTAAAATAATACTAAATTAAAAATAGATTAATTAAATTAATTAATATAACTAGTTAGGTTATAATTCAAAGCTTTCATATGACATAGCCTATTTACATTTCAGTCATTATAAACTTAACAATGGTTTTTCACATATTCTTACCATACACATTTCAAGCAAGAGCTGGGAGATATATCCTGGCCAAATTAATAAAACATTACAGGGCAGCATGTGCACTGAAACATATGTTAAAAGAATCTGTCTAAAACACGATCTATCAGCACTAGCATGGCTAATATAATAAACGAGGCACTACGGACGGAGCGGTGCACAACCATTTTTTTTTTCTTTTTAGAAATGTATGACAAGTGCCGCCTCTCATTAGGAAGGTAACACAGCGGTTACCGCTGAGCGGTAAAATGTTGTAAATACCTGCAAAACTCCTCAACGGTGTACTCTAAAGCCGCGGGTGTGTTTTGGATCAAGCAGGAACCACATGTCAGCTTAACCAATGAACAGCGTCAGTGCGCAGCATGTAGGCTGCTACTGCATGGGCTGCCCTCAGGGACAGTCGGAAATTACAGTTTTCCTGGCAAATCTTTGCCGATCTCATAAGTATTATATGTTAAAATTACCATTTCCAGTGGGGTGGCAGTAGGGGGTGGCAAGGGCTCTGTTGGGGGTGGCAAATGCCACCCCTGCCACCCCTCTGGCTCCGCAACTAGCTACATTCAATGTAAAGCTTATGTATATAAGTGTGTGTAAAAAATCCATATATAATCAAATACTGCCATCTACTGGAAATTTTAAATCCCTACATGGGCACATTTCGGAAATGTTATTCTCTTTAAATTCATAAATAAATTCTTTAAAAATCAACAGTTTGCTCTAAAATTCTTCCAATATTATATATATATTCAATTTATTTATTTATATAGCGCCAAATCATGAAACATGTCATCTCAAGGCACTTTACAAAATCAAGTTCAATCATATTATACAGATTGGGTCAGATTATACAGATTGGATAAAATGTCCTATATAAGGAAACCAGTTGATTGCATCAAACCTGTCTAAAACACGATCTATCAGCACTAGCATGGCTAATATAATAAACGAGGCACTACGGACGGAGCTGATATAAGGAAACCAGTTGATTGCATCAAAGTCCCGACAAGCATATATATAAATATATATATATATATATATATATATATATATATATATATATATTTAAGCTATATACACAGACACCGATCTACAGACAACAGCAATTATCAACAAAAAGAAATCAACAAAAAACCTAATCACCCTCAGCACGGGCTTCACCCCCACTCCCCACAAATCATGTCTATCCAGTAATTTAGGACCATTTTGTTTGTTTTTGGTGTTTAATGTACTTTTCTCTACTTCCATCGCTGTACCCATTAGCACATATTGTGTTTATGCCGGAAAACTGTAACTGTAAAGCATGAGGATGATCTATCATAAAATCTTACTTATGGAAGGTAATTCCCCAGGATCTGGTTCCTAGTGTCCTTTTATTTGCGCACCCATAAGCGGAGTAAAAGTCGGGCTTCCTGGGACGTAGCTCTGGAAGTTTGCTTACTTTCAATACAAAATCGAAATTATTTATTAAGTTAGACAATAATTTAATTCAATCAATTGGTCCCATGTAGCCCCTAAAGGGGTGACGTTTTCAGTCAGTTGATTTATCTGGAAATCGGGTGAGAATTCACCGGATTCAGAGTGTCTGAAAACATAAAGTACATTTTCCTGTAATGACTTGTATTCTGTCTGACTGCAGCTTGGTCTGACCTAAGATGGCCGCTCTGTCGGCACGCCTCTCAACCGAGGACGCGGCGTCTACGTATTCATGTCTGTGTTCTCTATGGTCTGACCTAAGATGGCAGCTTGGTCTGACCTAAGATGGCTGCTTTGACGTCACTTCCTGTGATGTGCCCAAATATGGGCAAAATGGCCGCCCTGTTCAAAGCTCTGCAGTCAGAGCTCTGGATGATGAAAGCTGTGAACTGATCACAAACTTCATAAATTCGTTAATAATCAACGGTTGGCTCTAAAATTCTGAAAATATTCATGGATCTCAAAGAGTGCTTTATCTAACCACAGGATTTTTTTTTATGGTCATTAAAAAAATGTATTCAGAGAAATAAAATATTAAACTTTATAGTCTTGTACCATTTATTTTCAAAGTCTTGTAAATTGGTCAAACTCGCCTGGATTTTTACCAAACTGAAATCCATGTTTATCCTGCATGTGCTTTACAAATAGAGGCCATATTTTGGGGGGTTGAACAATATTTGTGGAAAATACATTGATTTCTCCATTTTACAAACTTTTAAAAATTCAGAGTGTAGCACTTCAAAAAAAAACAATACATGCAGTGAGAGAATTGTTACACCTTATTCACAGAATACATCCTGAAAATCTGGGATCAAAAAATTGATTTTAAAGCATTTTTTATTCTTTACTTTATTGTTTTTATTATTCTCCAGGTTTTTTAACACTTTTGGAAATAGGCCCCGCCCACTTGTTTTAATAATTACCATATTTAATACCTGAGTTCAGGGGTATGACTGGAAGGGGATGAAGAAGGTTTTGTAAAAATCCGATCAGCCATTCTTGCGTAGTAGATTTCTTGACATCACAGCGCCCCCTAGTGATGGACGATCCTCAAACGCGGGTCACATGTGCAAAATCTTATTTGGACTATGGGTTATGAAGGACATGTCAAAATCTGTTATGGTTTTAGAATAATCAGCAATTACATTTAGAGCTAGCTAGCTAACAATCACTTATTTTAGCGTTACTTTTCGAAAAAGTCAAAATTCAAAAATCCGGCGCGTTCACTTTTTTTATTTGTCCATTACGCTGTTATATGTGGAGTTTTGCGCGGATTGCATAAAAAATGTAGGAGGAGTTAAACAAGAAAGGTTTAACCTTTGTAGCCATGTAGCGCGAAAACTAGCTGGGAAACGAAGGGTGTGCCAATTCCCTTTATTTTGCAGAATCATCCAATAAACAAAGTGATGTAAAGTTTTTGAGTGTGGGACCAGTAGTTTGGTGGTTATAGGCCAAAACGCATTGTCCTTTGTTATAGCGCCCCCTAGTTGTTGAGGGGTCTGAATTTCTGGGTTTGAGTAGCGGTGCACATTCTGTACTTGGATACCTGATTCAATAGGTTCATTACAAATCCGCATGGGCCGCCCAACGCGTTTTAGCGGAGAATAATAATTACCCGTAATAATAATAATAATAATAATAATAATAAATAATTTAAAAACACTAGAAAAACAATAGGGTTCTCTGCTCACAGAGCAGACGAACGGCATAGCCGTTCGCCTGCGCTGCGGGCTTGGAACCCTAACAATAGGGTTCTCTGCTCACAGAGCAGACGAACGGCATAGCCGTTCGCCTGCGCTGCGGGCTTGGAACCCTAATAATTTAAAAACACTAGAAAAACAATAGGGTTCTCTGCTCACAGAGCAGACGAACGGCATAGCCGTTCGCCTGCGCTGCGGGCTTGGAACCCTAATAATAATAATAATAACTAGAACTGCAAGCAGTTATTAACGGGTTCCAAGCCCACCCACGCACCGCCCCCTTGAGCATGTTCCTGTACTTCAGTTCAGCGTTCAACACCATCAAAACTGGAACATCTGGGCTTCAGCACACCTGTTTGCAACTGCCTACTAGACTTCATCACCAACAGACCTCAGTTGGTCCTGGTCGGACAGAAAACCTCTGATGTCATCACCCTCAGCACGGGCTTTCCTCAGGGCTGCGTCCTGAGCCCCCTGCTGTTCACCCTGATGACACACGACTGTGTCCCCAGGTTCACCACCAATCACATCGTGAAGTTTGCAGACGACACGACGGTGGTGGGCCTGATTAGAGACAACAACGACCAGGACTGATCCTGAACGTGGAGAAAACGAAGGAGATCATCATGGACTTCAGGAAGAAATGGCCTCGCCATGCTCCACTTCTCATTAACAGCTCAGCTGTGGAGGTGGCCAGCAGCAATAAATTCCTCGGGGTGCACATAACACACAACCTCAGCTGGTTTGTGAACACCATGTCACTGGAGAAGAGGGAACAGAAGCGCTTGCACTTACTGCGGAGGATGAGGAGAGCCCACCTGTCCCCGCCCATCCTCACGACCTTCTACAGCAGCACCATCTATCTGCTCCCCACTCCCTTCCAATTAAGCATGTCATAATATTTATTACTTTCTTGCATTTGTCTAAAAAAAGTAGATGCAATGCAGTTTTGCATTGCATTACATTGAAATGACTGTTGTCATTTCAGCTTTTAACTTTTTGCTCTCTCTTTTTTCTTCATAGTAGGTACACCTGATCTGATGTTCTGTTAACTGTGACATCATCCAGAGAAGACAGATCACCCGCTATTACTATCTAATATAGAACAGATTACTGGATCAATGTGTGCTTCTGTGCTTGTTTGTCTCTCTTGTTGTGTCTCTGCTCTGTATTCTTTAACCCCCAGTCGGTCAAGGCAGATGACCGTTCATACTGAGCCCGGTTCTGCTGGAGGTTTTTCCTTCCCGCTAATGGGTGGGTTTTTTTTTCGACTGTCGCTTCATGCTTGCTCAGTATGAGGGATTGCTGCAAAGCCATGGACAATGCAGACGTCTCTCCCTGTAGCTCTATGCTTCTCCAGGAGTGAATGCTGCTTGTCGGGACTTTGAAGCAATCAACTGGTTCCCTTATATAGGAAATTTTTGACCAATCTGTATAATATGATTGATTTTGACTTTGTAAAGTGCCTCGAGATGACATGTTTCATGAATTGGCGCTATATAAATACAATTGAATTGAATTGAATAGAGTCCATCTGTTAAACCTTTTCTGCGTCGCACAAAGACACGATGGTTGGAACCAAAGATCTCAACTTTGGACTCATCAGACCAAAGCACAGATTTCCACTGGTCTAATGTCCATTCCTTGTGTTCTTTAGCCCAAACAATTCTCTTCTACTTGTTGCCTGTCCTTAGCAGTGGTTTCCTAGCAGCTGTTTTAACATGAAGGCCTGATTCACACAGTCTCCTAACAGTTGTTCTAGAGATGTGTCTGCTGCTAGAACTCTGTGTGGCATTGACCTGGTCTCTAATCTGAGCTGCTGTCAACCTGCGATTTCTGAGGCTGGTGACTAGGATGAATTTATCCTCCACAGCAATTCATAGTTTTGATGCCTTTAGTGTGAATCTACAATTGTCATAGTTATGAAAATTAAGAAAACTCTTTGAAGGAGAAGGTGTGTCTAAACCACCTCCTCCATTACCATCTGGTACGCTGGTGCCACCGCCAAAGACAAGAGCAGACTGCAGCGTGTCATCCGGTCTGATGAGAAGGTGACTGGCTGCAATTTTCCATCTCTCCAGGACCTGTAAGCCTCCAGGACTCTGAGGCGTGCAGGGAAGATTGTGGCCGATTTTGTGACACCCCAGTCACAAAATATTTCAGACACTTCCTTCTGGCAGGAGGCAGCGGTCCATCAGGACCAAAACGTCACGACACAAAAACAGTTTTTTCCCATCCGCTACCAGCCTTATTAACACGGCCCAGAGGCCCCGTGACACTTGACTCTGCCTCTCTCCCCTGTTCAGGTCCTACAAGCTACACCAACGTAGCATCTCCAGACCTTCTGCGTTACATTAACGCACAGTCTACCGTGTATATAGCTTTCTGTGTATATATAAATATATATATATATATATATATATATATATATATATATATATATATATATATATACACAGCGTTCACTGAGCGAGAGGCGGGTTACACCCTGGACAGGTCGGCAATCTGTCACAGGGCAACACAGAGACAGACAGGACAAACAACCATTCTTGCACACACTCACACCTAAGGACAATTTAGAGAAGCCAATTAAACTAACAGTCATGTTTTTGAACTGTGGGAGGAAGCCGGCGTACCCGGAGTGAACCTACGCATGCACAGGTAGAACATTCAAACTCCATGCAGAAAGACCCAGAGGATTTGAAAGACCCGGGAGGATTTGAAAGACCCGGGAGGATTTGAAAGACCCGGGAGGATTTGAAAGACCCAGGTGATTGAACCCAGAAGGCAACAACACTTCTCACTGCTTCACTGTGCAGCCTCTGTTTATGACAGTATCATGTAAATCTTAGGCACAAATAAAGTGTTACCTAAACAAAAGTAATTTGTATAGTAAGTATAACATCCACTGACATCTAAAGTTACCTGTGAAACGTTTTCACACAGCCAAACTGCTTGTTGTTGCAACCAAATGCTATGGGGTTCTGTGTGAGAACGGAGTAGCAAGATGGCGGCCAGTGACCTCCCCTAGTGACTGGCCGCCATCTTGCTACTCCCTACTCTCACACTTTTGCAAATAGGCCCTGCCCACTTGTTTCAATTGTGTTCATAAACAGACACAATAAAAAATGCAAAAAGCATCATGCTAACCTTTAGAATTAGGCTTATTGGATTTTACTACTTAATAACTCTCTGTCACAGCCTCTAACCTGCTGGTGATACACTTGGGCCTGGTGTCTCCTGGCTGGCTTCTACAGGTTGGTCACTGCTGCAGGGTTCTGTCTGGTCCTGGTCTGGCCCTGGTTTTTGCCTCTTTAAGAAGAACTGTGAGATATTCTCTTTTCTTTTCATTTGGGCTCTACACAAAATAAGGCAGCCTGGTATTTAGACTCCATGACTGTATGGCAAAGACAACACTATTTTAAATATTATTTAAACAATAGTTTTTAGTTTTCTGTAGCTAGCTAAAATAATACTAAATTAAAAATAGATTAATTAAATTAATTAATATAACTAGTTAGGTTATAATTCAAAGCTTTCATATGACATAGCCTATTTACATTTCAGTCATTATAAACTTAACAATGGTTTTTCACATATTCTTACCACACACATTTCAAGCAAGAGCTGGGAGATATATCCTGGCCAAATTAATAAAACATTACAGGGCAGCATGTGCACTGAAACATATGTTAAAAGAATCTGTCTAAAACACGATCTATCAGCACTAGCATGGCTAATATAATAAACGAGGCACTACGGACGGAGCGGTGCACAACCATTTTTTTTTTCTTTTTAGAAATGTATGACAAGTGCCGCCTCTCATTAGGAAGGTAACACAGCGGTTACCGCTGAGCGGTAAAATGTTGTAAATACCTGCAAAACTCCTCAACGGTGTACTCTAAAGCCGCGGGTGTGTTTTGGATCAAGCAGGAACCACATGTCAGCTTAACCAATGAACAGCGTCAGTGCGCAGCATGTAGGCTGCTACTGCATGGGCTGCCTTCAGGGACAGTCGGAAATTACAGTTTTCCTGGCAAATCTTTGCCGATCTCATAAGTATTATATGTTAAAATTACCATTTCCAGTGGGGTGGCAGTAGGGGGTGGCAAGGGCTCTGTTGGGGGTGGCAAATGCCACCCCTGCCACCCCTCTGGCTCCGCAACTAGCTACATTCAATGTAAAGCTTATGTATATAAGTGTGTGTGTGTAAAAAATCCATATATAATCAAATACTGCCATCTACTGGAAATTTTAAATCCCTACATGGGCACATTTCGGAAATGTTATTCTCTTTAAATTCATAAATAAATTCTTTAAAAATCAACAGTTTGCTCTAAAATTCTTCCAATGTTATATATATTATATATATATATATATATATATTTAAGCTATATACACAGACACCGATCTACAGACAACAGCAATTATCAACAAAAAGAAATCAACAAAAAACCTAATCACCCTCAGCACGGGCTTCCCCCCCCCTCCCCACAAATCATGTCTATCCAGTAATTTAGGACCATTTTGTTTGTTTTTGGTGTTTAATGTACTTTTCTTTACTTCCATCGCTGTACCCATTAGCACATATTGTGTTTATGCCGGAAACACTGTAACTGTAAAGCATGAGGATTATCTATCATAAAATCTTACTTATGGAAGGTAATTCCCCAGGATCTGGTTCCTGGTGTCCTTTTATATGCGCACCCATAAGCGGAGTAAAAGTCTGGCTTCCTGGGACGTAGCTCTGGAAGTTTGCTTACTTTCAATACAAAACCGAAATTATTTATTAAGTTAGACAATCGTTTAATTCAATCAATTGGTCCCATGTAGCCCCTAAAGGGGTGACGTTTTCAGTCAGTTGATTTAATGGAAATCGGGTGAGAATTCACCGGATTCAGAGTGTCTGAAACATAAAGTACATTTTCCTCAATTGACTTGTATTCTCTTTGGTCTGACCTAAGATGGCAGCTTGGTCTGACCTAAGATGGCTGCTTTGACGTCACTTCCTGTGATGTGCCCAAATATGGGCAAAATGGCCGCCCTGTTCAAAGCTCTGCAGTCAGAGCTCTGGATGATGAAAGCTGTGAACTGATCACAAACTTCATAAATTCGTTAATAATCAACGGTTGGCTCTAAAATTCTGAAAATATTTATGGATCTCAAAGAGTGCTTTATCTAACCACAGGATTTTTTTTATGGTCATTAAAAAAATAGATTCAGAGAAATAAAATATTAAACTTTATAGTCTTGTACCATTTATTTTCAAAGTCTTGTAAATTGGTCAAACTCGCCTGGATTTTTACCAAACTGAAATCCATGTTTATTCTGCATGTGCTTTACAAATAGAGGCCATATTTTTGGGGGTTGAACAATATTTGTGGAAAATACATTGATTTCTCCATTTTATAAACTTTTAAAAATTCAGAGTGTAGCACTTCAAAAAAAAACAATACATGCAGTGAGAGAATTGTTACACCTTATTCACAGAATACATCCTGAAAATCTGGGATCAAAAAATTGATTTTAAAGCATTTTTTATTCTTTACTTTATTGTTTTTATTATTCTCCAGGTTTTTTAACACTTTTGGAAATAGGCCCCGCCCACTTGTTTTAATCATTACCATATTTAATACCTGAGTTCAGGGGTATGACTGGAAGGGGATGAAGAAGGTTTTGTAAAAATCCGATCAGCCATTCTTGCGTAGTAGATTTCTTGACATCACAGCGCCCCCTAGTGATGGACGATCCTCAAACGCGGGTCACATGTGCAAAATCTTATTTGGACTATTGGTTATAAAGGACATGTCAAAATCTGTTATGGTTTTAGAATAATCAGCAATTACATTTAGAGCTAGCTAGCTAACAATCACTTATTTTAGCGTTACTTTTCGAAAAAGTCAAAATTCAAAAATCCGGCGTGTTAACTTTTTTTATTTGTCCATTAAGCGGTTATATATGGAGTTTTGCGCGGATTGCATAAAAAATGTAGGAGGAGTTTAACAAGAAAGGTTTAACCTTTGTAGCCATGTAGCGCGAAAACTAGCTGGGAAACGAAGGGTGTGCCAATTCCCTTTATTTTGCAGAATCATCCAATAAACAAAGTGATGTGAAGTTTTTGAGTGTGGGACCAGTAGTTTGGTGGTTATAGGCCAAAACGCATTGTCCTTTGTTATAGCGCCCCCTAGTTGTTGAGGGGTCTGAATTTCTGGGTTTGAGTAGCGGTGCACATTCTGTACTTGGATACCTGATCCAATTGATTCGTTACAAATCCGCATGGGCCGCCCAACGCGTTTTAGCGGAGAATAATAATTACCCGTAATAATAATAATAATAACTAGAACTGCAAGCAGTTATTAACGGGTTCCAAGCCCACCCACGCCCCGCCCCCTTGAGCATGTTCCTGGACTTCAGTTAAGCGTTCAACACCATTATCCTACAGCATCTGGCGGAAACACTGAAACATCTGGGCTTCAGCACACCCCTTCGCAACTGCCTGCTAGACTTCCTCACCTCTTGACCTCATTTGGTCCGGGTCGGACAGAACACCTCTGATGTCATCACCCTCAGCACGGGCTCCCCTCAGGGCTGTGTCCTTAGCCCCCTGCTGTTCACCCTGATGACTCACACGTCCCCAGGTTCATCACCAATCACATCGTGAAGTTTGCAGACGACACGACGGTGGTGGCCTGATTAGAGACGACAACGACCAGGACCAGGACTGATCTGAACGTGGAGAAAACGAAGGAGATCATCGTCGACTTCAGGAAGAAGCCTCACCACGCTCCACTGCTCATCAACAGCTCAGCTGTGGAGGTGGTCAGCAGCACCAAATTCCTCGGGGTGCACATGACGCACAACCTCACCTGGTCTGTGAACACACTTGTCACTGGTGAAGAGGGCACAGAAGCGCTTGTACTTCCTGCAGAGGATGAGGAGAGCCCACCTGTCCCCGCACATTCTCACAACCTTCTACAGAAGTACCATAGAGAGCATTCTGACCAGCTGTCTCTCTGTGTGGTGTGGAGGCGGCAGCACCTCCGACTGGTGGAAAATGAGGAGAGTGGTGGGGACAGCAGAAGGGATGATAGGCTCCTCTTCCCTCCATTAAGCACATTTCATCCCAGTGCTGCATGTCCCCAGCCCATAGCATCAACAGAGACCCTCAAACCCCCACCATGAACTGTTCCCCATATATATATATATATATATATATATATATATATATATATATATATATATATATATATATATATATATATAATGTTCTTCATTTACAGTGACCCTTTAAACCATTAATGCTATTACTCCTTTTCATCACAACTCATAATATATGAATTACATGTTTCCCGTAACTTATACCTTTTTATTCTAAGTTCAACCAAGATATTCTCTTCTTATCCTTGTAGCTTGTAGTGTTAAATAAGACTAAAATCATTTCATTTGAATCAAAGTATGCAGATGTTGATAGATATATCTATCTATCAGTGACGTGCGGTAGGGTTCATAGCTGGTGAAGCACTGACGTCAGTCAGATTTAACACTCTACAGAGTAGACTCATTGCAAAGTGCTGAAGGAGACTGGTTGAGCCAAATCAATTAACCAAGAGACATGGAAAAAATATTGATTATTTGTTAAAAAAATAAATAAAACTAAATTATTTGTCATTTGATTGGTAGCAGTTTATGAGTTATGATGGATTTCTACATTTGTAACATTCAAAAACTATAACCTACATTACGCACATTTCGTTACAAAAACAAAACATGAATAATTATCGCTGTCTTACCTCTACTTAGAAATGAAGTCCAGCTGCGCTCTTTCTGAACAAAAATATCGGTCACTTTCCGGTAAAAGTTCTTTTTATCTTCTTCAGTTTTAAAAGTCTCTCAGTCTCAGTTGAGCTCACTGCCAGGGAGGAAAGCCTTCCCTGATCAGTCCTGTTCCGGCTGTATGTTTAGAGTCTTTTTAGTGCTTTACTTGTTTAGCAAAACTCACCAATAACACATCCATAACTTACTTTGACTACTATTTGGGGATCAGAGCGGTGCCCCTTGAGCGCCCCCTGCCTAGAGGCCAAGGAACTGCCGGCCTCACCTACAACCAGCTCTTTGGCTTTTATGATTGCCCAGCAGCACACGAAAACACACAGTTTAATGACCAAAACACAATTCGTAATCCACATATATTAAATTGTGGAAAATCAGTTCATAAGTGTTTGAACAATTGAATTTATGATCTAGAGACAGGAAGATGCATTCACGGAATGCAAGTCAGCGCAGTTAACATGGGATTGCGCAATCCCAGGGGAGGCCAAGATCGCTGCGGCCTCACCGGCTTCGCTATGAAGCGCCACCAAGGATTTACATGAAAAATAGCGAAAAGTCTGCGATTTTAAAGAAAATATGATAAAAAAAATAAGGAAATTAGATAAAAAAACAACTATTAGTGAATCACAATATATATTATGTTATCATTATTCTATATTTTATTTCTTTCCATGATTGCCTCCCCTGACTGCATGTCACTGCTATCTATAATTATAACCCATAAACTCTGCACAACATTCGCATATTTGCTCATTTTGCATCATTGCATCTCCAACTAGCATTACAATTGCTGTCAAACTCTGTTTCTAAATGCATTCTCGCACAAATGCCCTTTGCACAATCAATTCAGTACATACAAATGGTTTTAAAAATACTTACCTGGACACTGACTTTCTCATGCATTGTTCACACTTCAATTGTTTAATTTAAAATCACTGCTGCACCTTATACTTTAATTTAAATTGACTGTAATTTACAAGCTGTATTCTTGCACAAATTGCCCTCTGCACAATCAATTCTGCACATACAAATGTTTTTTTAAAAATACACACCTGTACACTGTGTGTACAGGTGTGTATTTTTGAAGTTCTCTCTGAGATTTCTGAAGTTCTCTCCAAATGTCCGTGTCATGTTGGACTGCACAGATGTTGCTCTGGAGACCCTCTCATCCCTCACCTTACAGTCTGAAACGTTCTCAGCCTACAAGAACCACACCACTCTGAAAGGGCTGATCAGAGTTGCTCCCTGTGGGTTGGTGACATTTATCTTAGCATTGTACAAAAGCTGCATCTCAGACAAAGAAATAACAAAGGTCAGAGGAATCCTTCCTCTGCTTGTGCTTGGAGATGAAGTCTTGGCAGATAAAGGATTCCTCATTCAAGACCTCCTTCAAGAAGTTGGAGCCAAACTCATCATTCCACCATTCAGGCATCCTGGCCAGTTCAGCAAGAAAGAGACAGAGGAGACCCAGACCATTGCTCGCCTGCGGATCATTGTAGAGCGAGCAATTGCTAGAGTAACGTGTTACCATATCTGGGATTCTCTGGTGCCTCTCACTTTAATAGGAACTGTCAATCAAATCTGGCACAACTGTTGTGTTTTGGCTAATTATCAAGGCACATTTTGTGTTGCTGACTAAGTTAAATTATTTCTGTATGTCAATTGTTGTAGTGCTATGTAAAAAGTTATCTAAATGACTAGACTATCAAAAAAGATATTTAATAAAACACACGAGCAGCATACTATACCTTTTTTGTATTTTCGTGTTTAAGTGGAATTGCAAGGAAAACAAATCAAGTACAATTTACAAAATCTAAAAAAAACCTTAACCATTTCATATCTTATAATTGCACACCATACACTGCTTTAAATTATCCTGCAAATTAATATGTATCAAATCTAAACAACAATAGTTGCAAAATACTTAAGATAACCTTAAGAAGAAGCAAACTTTAAAACAAGGGTTACAAGACAACTGCACTTCAAACTTTTTTGTGTGTAAATTTTGACACTGCCTTTTAAAGAAATTTGCACATCTGTGGATGTGTCATTAATACTATGTCTTATCAGGCGCGGGCAGAGGGGCAGATGGCCTCTGCTGACAACTGCGCGCAGTAATTGCGGAGCGCAATCAGCGCGCTCCGCCTCTTAGACAACCGATTTCAGGTGTGTTGGATTGTTAAAGGGAGAAAACCAACTTTTCTCTTTAATAAAGCTAATCAAAACATCACACATGAGCTGTCTTACTGTTAATCACCTTCACTCAATCCTGAGGATTTCCTCAGCTCAGAGTCTAACCGTGAACATTGATAAACTGTACAAAAATGACACACAACCAAGTGTCAGACTCTGCCTCAGATAAGTGAGCATCACAGGCCCACATGTGCTCTTTCTGCTCTCCTGTTTCCACTGTGCAAACAAAGCAGCAAACAAAATCATATTTTCTACAAAATATCATATCCTGACTGGTTTTACATCTAAAAAAAGCACTCACCAGGATTATGCTTCAACAAAAAACTTTGTTGTCTTGCTTAACAAGTTACAGGACGTAACTCCCACATCTTGTGCCTGAAAAACACGCTAGCTCTGAGCAGCCAGGAAGAAGCAACACTTGGTTCTGCTGTGGTGCATTCAGAGTTCATGGGACAATTCAGTACTCAACAAAAAACGTGATTTTCTTCAATCAATTAAAAAAAAAAAAAAAAAAAAATATATATATATATATATATATATATATATATATATATATATATACATATATATATATATATATATATATATATATATATATATCATTTTAAAATTGATTGAACAAAAACATGTTTCTTCTTGAGTATTGAATTTTCCCATGCACTGTGAATGCACCATACCAGCGTTGCTCACAGCTTCTGCTTGATCTTTTTTATATTCAATTACATTTTTAAAATTATGTGTTCTTCTCAAAACTTAAAGCTATCCTGCCTCTTCAAGTTTCTGCTCCGCTTAGAAAAATGGTATGGGCCAGATATGGGCAAAATTGTCGCCCTGTTCACAGTTCTGGATGGCAAAGCTCTGGATGATGAGAGCTGCGAACTGATCACAAAATTCATAAATTTGTTATAAACCAACGGTTTGCTCTAAAATTCTGAAAATATTTACGTATGTCCAAGAGGGCTTTATCTAAGTCATTTCCAAATCTTAACCTTTCCAAATCATATTTATAAATTTGTAACTTTAATTCTTCAGAAACTTTTTTCCTTGTAAAAAACAAAATCTTTGTTTTATCTACAGAAATCTTGAATCCCCATCTAAAAGACCAATCTTCTATTTTATTAATGGCTTCTTGAACTTTTTTAACGATGAAACTTGGGGTTGAATTGCTCCATCATTAGCAAATAAAGAAACACCCATTTTATTTTCCACATCCTCAAACATATCATTAATCATAATAGAAAAAAATAATGGACTAACTATGCTTCCTTGAGGAATACCATTTTCAACATAAAGATTTTCTGATAATTGATTTCCTATTCTTACTTGTATATATCTATTATTGAGAAAATCATTTATCCAATTAAACATTGAACCCCCAATTCCCATCTTCTTTAATTTTATCAAAAATCCTTCTTTCCACATCATGTCGTAAGCTTTTTCAATGTCAAAGAATACAGCTATCACCTTCTCTTTATTAACTTGTGCCTTTCTTATTTCATGTTCCAATAATAAAATAGGATCCATTGTGTTTACACCTTTCCTGAAACAAACTTTTTTTTTCTTTTTCAAAACGAACATTCAGAGCTGCAGCCAGCCGTTGTCCTAGTGGTCAAACCATTTTATGTTGGGGTGGGGGGAGTTATAATGGTCCCTTACCTGTAATACCTGTAATACCCATCTTTATAATTTTAATTAATAAACCTTCTTTCCACAATATATCATATGCATTTTCAATATCAAAAAACACTTCTAAAATACTTTATTAATTTGAGTTTTTCTGATTTCAAATTCCAATTTCTCCCTCTTCAAGTTTCTGCTCCGCTTAGAAACAGCACGGGATGTGACGTCATTTCCTGTGATGTGCCCAAATATGGGCAAAATGGCCGCCATGTTGTTGTCTGGAGAGTAAGAGCTCTGGATGATGAGAGCTGCGAACTGATCACAAAATTCATATATTTGTTATAAATCAACGGTTTGCTCTAAAATTCTGAAAATATTTACGTATGTCCAAGAGGGCTTTATCTAAGTCCTTGATTTTTAATATGGTCATTAATGAAACGGTTTCAGAGAAAAAAAACATTAAACTTTATAGTCCTATACATGTAAATTTAAATTTCTTGTAAATTGGTCTAATTCGCCTGGATTTTTACCAAACTGAAACACATGTTTATTCTGGCTGTGCTTTACAGATAGAGGCCATTTTTATTGGCATTGACCAATATTTTTGGAAAATACATTGATTTCTCCAGTTTACAAACTTTGAAAAAAACAGAGTGTGGCACTTTCAGAAACTGGAATACACACAGTGAGAGAATTGTTGCACCTTATTCAAGGAATACATCCTGAAAATCTGAGCTTGTTACACCACACAAGTGATTTTAGGTGAATTTTTGAAGTTTTCAAGTTTTTTTCCACACTTTTGGAAATAGGCCCCGCCCACTTGTTTCAATCATTACCATATTTAATACTTTAGTTCAGGGGTATGCCTGGAAGGCAATAAAGAAGGTTTTGTAAAAATCCGATCAGCCATTCTTGCGTAGTAGATTTCTTGACATCACAGCGCCCCCTAGTGATGGACGATCCTCAAACGTGGGTCACATGTGCAAAATCTTATTTGGACTATGTGTTATGAAGGACATGTCAAAATCTGTTATGGTTTTAGAACAATCAGCAATTACATTTAGAGCTAGCTAGCTAACAATCACTTATTTTAGCGTTACTTTTCGAAAAAGTCAAAATTCAAAAATCCGCCGCGTTAATTTTTTTTATTTGTCCATTACACGGTTATATATGGAGTTTTGCGCGGATTGCACAAAAAATGAAGGAGGAGTTTAACAAGAAAGGTTTAACCTTTGTAGCCATGTAGCGCGAAAACTAGCTGGGAAACGAAGGGTGTGCCAATTCCCTTTATTTTGCAGAATCATCCAATAAACAAAGTGATGTGAAGTTTTTGAGTGTGGGACCAGTAGTTTGGTGGTTATAGGCCGAAACGCATTGTCCTTTGTTATAGCGCCCCCTAGTTGTTGAGGGGTCTGAATTTCTGGGTTTCAGTAGAGGCGCACATTCTGTACTTAGATACCTGATTCAATAGGTTCGTTATAAATCCGCTTGGGCTGCACAACGCGTTTTAATTCCGTAATAATAATAATAATAATAACTAGAACTGCAAGCAGTTATTAACGGGTTCCAAGCCCACCCACGCACCGCCCCCTTGAGCATGTTCCTGGACTTCAGTTCAGCGTTCAACACCATCAAAACTGGAACATCTGGGCTTCAGCACACCTTTTCGCAACTGCCTACTAGACTTCATCACCAACAGACCTCAGTTGGTCTGGGTCGGACAGAAAACCACTGATGTCATCACCCTCAGCACGGGCTTTCCTCAGGGCTGCGTCCTGAGCCCCCTGCTGTTCACCCTGATGACACACGACTGTGTCCCCAGGTTCACCACCAATCACATCGTGAAGTTTGCAGACGACACGACGGTGGTGGGCCTGATTAGAGACAACAACGACCAGGACCAGGACCAGGACTGATCCTGAACGTGGAGAAAACGAAGGAGATCATCATGGACTTCAGGAAGAAATGGCCTCGCCATGCTCCACTTCTCATTAACAGCTCAGCTGTGGAGGTGGCCAGCAGCAATAAATTCCTCGGGGTGCACATAACACACAACCTCAGCTGGTTTGTGAACACCATGTCACTGGAGAAGAGGGAACAGAAGCGCTTGCACTTACTGCGGAGGATGAGGAGAGCCCACCTGTCCCCGCCCATCCTCACGACCTTCTACAGCAGCACCATCTATCTGCTCCCCACTCCTTTCCAATTAAGCATGTCATAATATTTATTACTTTCTTGCATTTGTCTAAAAAAAGTAGATGCAATGCAGTTTTGCATTGCATTACATTGAAATGACTGTTGTCATTTCAGCTTTTAACTTTTTGCTCTCTCTTTTTTCTTCATAGTAGGTACACCTGATCTGACGTTCTGTTAACTGTGACATCATCCAGAGAAGACAGATCACCCGCTATTACTATCTAATGTAGAACAGATTACTGGATCAATGTGTGCTTCTGTGCATGTTTGTCTCTCTTGTTGTGTCTCTGCTCTGTATTCTTTAACCCCCAGTCGGTCGAGGCAGATGACCGTTCATACTGAGCCCGGTTCTGCTGGAGGTTTTTCCTTCCCGCTAATGGGTGGGGTTTTTTTTCGACTGTCGCTTCATGCTTGCTCAGTATGAGGGATTGCTGCAAAGCCATGGACAATGCAGACGTCTCTCCCTGTAGCTCTATGCTTCTCCAGGAGTGAATGCTGCTTGTCGGGACTTTGAAGCAATCAACTGGTTCCCTTATATAGGAAATTTTTGACCAATCTGTATAATATGATTGATTTTGACTTTGTAAAGTGCCTCGAGATGACATGTTTCATGAATTGGCGCTATATAAATACAATTGAATTGAATTGAATAGAGTCCATCTGTTAAACCTTTTCTGCGTCGCACAAAGACACGATGGTTGGAACCAAAGATCTCAACTTTGGACTCATCAGACCAAAGCACAGATTTCCACTGGTCTAATGTCCATTCCTTGTGTTCTTTAGCCCAAACAATTCTCTTCTACTTGTTGCCTGTCCTTAGCAGTGGTTTCCTAGCAGCTGTTTTAACATGAAGGCCTGATTCACACAGTCTCCTAACAGTTGTTCTAGAGATGTGTCTGCTGCTAGAACTCTGTGTGGCATTGACCTGGTCTCTAATCTGAGCTGCTGTCAACCTGCGATTTCTGAGGCTGGTGACTAGGATGAATTTATCCTCCACAGCAGAGGTGACTCTTGGTCTTCCTTTCCTGGGGCGGTCCTCGTGTGAGCCAGTTTCTTTGTAGCGCTTGATGGTTTTTGCGACTGCACTTGGGGACACTTTCAAAGTTTTCCCAATTTTTCGGACTGAATGACCTTCAGTTCTTAAAGTAATTATGGCCACTTGTTTTTCTTTACTTAGCTGCTTTTTTCTTGCCATAATACAAATTCTAACAGTTTATTCAGTAGGACTATAAGCTGTGTATCCACTTGACTTCTGCACAACACAACTGATGGTCCCAACCCCATATAAGAGGCAAGACATCCCACTTATTAAACCTGACAGGGGACACCTGTGAAGGGAAAACCATTTCAGGTGACTATCTCTTGAAGCTCATTAAGAGAATGCCAAGAGTGTACGAAGCAGTAATCAAAGCAAAAGGTGGCTACTTTGAAGAACCTAGAATATAAGACATATTTTCAGTTGTTTCACACTTTTTTGTTAAGTATATAATTCCACATGTGTTAATTCATAGTTTTGATGCCTTTAGTGTGAATCTACAATTGTCATAGTTATGAAAATTAAGAAAACTCTTTGAAGGAGAAGGTGTGTCTAAACCACCTCCTCCATTACCATCTGGTACGCTGGTGCCACCGCCAAAGACAAGAGCAGACTGCAGCGTGTCATCCGGTCTGCAGAGAAGGTGATTGGCTGCAATTTTCCATCTCTCCAGGACCTGTAAGCCTCTAGGACTCTGAGGCGTGCAGGGAAGATTGTGGCCGATTTTGTGACACCCCAGTCACAAAATATTTCAGACACTTCCTTCTGGCAGGAGGCAGCGGTCCATCAGGACCAAAACCTCACGACACAAAAACAGTTTTTTCCCATCCGCTACCAGCCTTATTAACACGGCCCAGAGGCCCCGTGACACTTGACTCTGCCTCTCTCCCCTGTTCAGGTCCTACAAGCTACACCAACGTAGCATCTCCAGACCTTCTGCGTTACATTAACGCACAGTCTACCATGTATATAGCTTTCTGTGTGTATATATATATATATATATATATATATATATATATATATATATATATATATATATATACACACAGCGTTCACTGAGCGAGAGGCGGGTTACACCCTGGACAGGTCGGCAATCTGTCACAGGGCAACACAGAGACAGACAGGACAAACAACCATTCTTGCACACACTCACACCTAAGGACAATTAAACTGACAGTCATGTTTTTGAACTGTGGGAGTAAGCCAGCGTACCCGGAGTGAACCTACGCATGCACAGGTAGAACATTCAAACTTCATGCAGAAAGACCCAGAGGATTTGAAAGACCCAGGAGGATTTGAAAGACCCGGGAGGATTTGAAAGACCCGGGAGGATTTGAAAGACCCAGGTGATTGAACCCAGAAGGCAACAACACTTCTCACTGCTTCACTGTGCAGCCTCTGTTTATGACAGTATCATGTAAATCTTAGGCACAAATAAAGTGTTACCAAAACAAAAGTAATTTGTATAGTAAGTATAACAACCACTGACTTTAAAGTTACCTGTGAAACGTTTTCACACAGCCAAACTGCTTGTTGTTGCAACCAAATGCTATGGGGTTCTGTGTGAGAACGGAGTAGCAAGATGGCGGCCAGTGACCTCCCCTAGTGACTGGCCGCCATCTTGCTACTCCCTACTCTCACACTTTTGCAAATAGGCCCTGCCCACTTGTTTCAATTGTGTTCATAAACAGACACAATAAAAAATGCAAAAAGCATCATGCTAACCTTTACAATTAGGCTTATTGGATTTTACTACTTAATAACTCTCTGTCACAGCCTCTAACCTGCTGGTGATACACTTGGGCCTGGTGTCTCCTGGCTGGCTTCTCCAGGTTGGTCACTGCTGCAGGGTTCTGTGTGGTCCTGGTCTGGCCCTGGTTTTTGCCTCTTTAAGAAGAACTGTGAGATATTCTCTTTTCTCTTCATTTGGGCTCTACACAAAATAAGGCAGCCTGGTATTTAGACTCCATGACTGTATGGCAAAGACAACACTATTTTAAATATTATTTAAACAATAGTTTTTAGTTTTCTGTAGCTAGCTAAAATAATACTAAATTAAAAATAGATTAATTAAATTAATATAACTAGTTAGGTTATAATTCAAAGCTTTCATATGACATAGCCTATTTACATTTCAGTCATTATAAACTTAACAATGGTTTTTCACATATTCTTACCACACACATTTCAAGCAAGAGCTGGGAGATATATCCTGGCCAAATTAATAAAACATTACAGGACAGCATGTGCACTGAAACATATGTTAAAAGAATCTGTCTAAAACACGATCTATCAGCACTAGCATGGCTAATATAATAAACGAGGCACTACGGACGGAGCGGTGCACAACCATTTTTTTTTTCTTTTTAGAAATGTATGACAAGTGCCGCCTCTCATTAGGAAGGTAACACAGCGGTTACCGCTGAGCTGTAAAATGTTGTAAATACCTGCAAAACTCCTCAACGGTGTACTCTAAAGCCGCGGGTGTGTTTTGGATCAAGCAGGAACCACATGTCAGCTTAACCAATGAACAGCGTCAGTGCGCAGCATGTAGGCTGCTACTGCATGGCTGCCTTCAGGGACAGTCGGAAATTACAGTTTTCCTGGCAAATCTTTGCCGATCTCATAAGTATTATATGTTAAAATTACCATTTCCAGTGGGGTGGCAGTAGGGGGTGGCAAGGGCTCTGTTGGGGGTGGCAAATGCCACCCCTGCCACCCCTCTGGCTCCGCAACTAGCTACATTCAATGTAAAGCTTATGTATATAAGTGTGTGTGTGTGTAAAAAATCCATATATAATCAAATACTGCCATCTACTGGAAATTTTAAATCCCTACATGGGCACATTTCGGAAATGTTATTCTCTTTAAATTCATAAATAAATTCTTTAAAAATCAACAGTTTGCTCTAAAATTCTTCCAATATTATATATATATTCAATTTATTTATTTATATAGCGCCAAATCATGAAACATGTCATCTCAAGGCACTTTACAAAATCAAGTTCAATCATATTATACAGATTGGGTCAGATTATACAGATTGAATAAAATGTCCTATATAAGGAAACCAGTTGATTGCATCAAAGTCCCGACAAGCATATATATATATATATATATATATATATATATATATATATATATATATATATATATATATATATTTAAGCTATATACACAGACACCGATCTATAGACAACAGCAATTATCAACAAAAAGAAATCAACAAAAAACCTAATCACCCTCAGCACGGGCTTCCCCCCCCACTCCCCACAAATCATGTCTATCCAGTAATTTAGGACCATTTTGTTTGTTTTTGGTGTTTAATGTACTTTTCTCTACTTCCATCGCTGTACCCATTAGCACATATTGTGTTTATGCCGGAAAACTGTAACTGTAAAGCATGAGGATGATCTATCATAAAATCTTACTTATGGAAGGTAATTCCCCAGGATCTGGTTCCTAGTGTCCTTTTATTTGCGCACCCATAAGCGGAGTAAAAGTCTCTGGAAGTTTGCTTACTTTCAATACAAAATCGAAATTATTTATTAAGTTAGACAATAATTTAATTCAATCAATTGGTCCCATGTAGCCCCTAAAGGGGTGACGTTTTCAGTCAGTTGATTTATCTGGAAATCGGGTGAGAATTCACCGGATTCAGAGTGTCTGAAAACATAAAGTACATTTTCCTGTAATGACTTGTATTCTGTCTGACTGCAGCTTGGTCTGACCTAAGATGGCCGCTCTGTCGGCACGCCTCTCAACCGAGGACGCGGCGTCTACGTATTCATGTCTGTGTTCTCTATGGTCTGACCTAAGATGGCAGCTTGGTCTGACCTAAGATGGCTGCTTTGACGTCACTTCCTGTGATGTGCCCAAATATGGGCAAAATGGCCGCCCTGTTCAAAGCTCTGCAATCAGAGCTCTGGATGATGAAAGCTGTGAACTGATCACAAACTTCATAAATTCGTTAATAATCAACGGTTGGCTCTAAAATTCTGAAAATATTCATGGATCTCAAAGAGTGCTTTATCTAACCACAGGATTTTTTTTATGGTCATTAAAAAAATGGATTCAGAGAAATAAAATATTAAACTTTATAGTCTTGTACCATTTATTTTCAAAGTCTTGTAAATTGGTCAAACTCGCCTGGATTTTTACCAAACTGAAATCCATGTTTATTCTGCATGTGCTTTACAAATAGAGGCCATATTTTGGGGGGTTGAACAATATTTGTGGAAAATACATTGATTTCTCCATTTTACAAACTTTTAAAAATTCAGAGTGTAGCACTTCAAAAAAAAACAATACATGCAGTGAGAGAATTGTTACACCTTATTCACAGAATACATCCTGAAAATCTGGGATCAAAAAATTGATTTTAAAGCATTTTTTATTCTTTACTTTATTGCTTTTATTATTCTCCAGGTTTTTTAACACTTTTGGAAATAGGCCCCGCCCACTTGTTTTAATAATTACCATATTTAATACCTGAGTTCAGGGGTATGACTGGAAGGGGATGAAGAAGGTTTTGTAAAAATCCGATCAGCCATTCTTGCGTAGTAGATTTCTTGACATCACAGCGCCCCCTAGTGATGGACGATCCTCAAACGCGGGTCACATGTGCAAAATCTTATTTGGACTATGGGTTATGAAGGACATGTCAAAATCTGTTATGGTTTTAGAATAATCAGCAATTACATTTAGAGCTAGCTAGCTAACAATCACTTATTTTAGCGTTACTTTTCGAAAAAGTCAAAATTCAAAAATCCGGCGCGTTCACTTTTTTTATTTGTCCATTACGCTGTTATATGTGGAGTTTTGCGCGGATTGCATAAAAAATGTAGGAGGAGTTAAACAAGAAAGGTTTAACCTTTGTAGCCATGTAGCGCGAAAACTAGCTGGGAAACGAAGGGTGTGCCAATTCCCTATATTTTGCAGAATCATCCAATAAACAAAGTGATGTGAAGTTTTTGAGTGTGGGACCAGTAGTTTGGTGGTTATAGGCCAAAACGCATTGTCCTTTGTTATAGCGCCCCCTAGTTGTTGAGGGGTCTGAATTTCTGGGTTTGAGTAGCGGTGCACATTCTGTACTTGGATACCTGATTCAATAGGTTCGTTACAAATCCGCATGGGCCGCCCAACGCGTTTTAGCGGAGAATAATAATTACCCGTAATAATAATAATAATAATAATAATAATAAATAATTTAAAAACACTAGAAAAACAATAGGGTTCTCTGCTCACAGAGCAGACGAACGGCATAGCCGTTCGCCTGCGCTGCGGGCTTGGAACCCTAATAATAAATAATTTAAAAACACTAGAAAAACAATAGGGTTCTCTGCTCACAGAGCAGACGAACGGCATAGCCGTTCGCCTGCGCTGCGGGCTTGGAACCCTAATAATAATAATAAATAATTTAAAAACACTAGAAAAACAATAGGGTTCTCTGCTCACAGAGCAGACGAACGGCATAGCCGTTCGCCTGCGCTGCGGGCTTGGAACCCTAATAATAATTATATACTGGGGCCTGTTGGTCAAATAGTCCAAAATCCAGCTCACGAGGTGGGGATCCACAGCCATGATAAGTTTCTCCTGGAGAAGGCTGGGATGGATTGTGTCAAAAGCACCAGAGAAGGTGAAGGAACACTCCCCAGCCTCAGACTCAGGCGGTTTCCCAGCTAAGCAGCACAGGCCATGAAGAGACTAGGACAGCCCTTGTCTGTACCCGCAACCTTGCTAGGATGGGGACGTCACAGCTCCATGGTCACCTGGTCCACTGTAATGGACGGAGGAGTCGAGGTGGGAGTGATGGGCACCTTTTAGAGTGAGAGAGAGGCACATGGGGGAGGAGAAGGAGGCTGATGGTCAGTGGAGGGTAAGCAGGTGGTAATGGGAAACTAAACAGATTTTAAAAAAATGTGCTCCTCAGCTCTCTGAAGGTCCATACAGCCCACCGTGCCCCTGCTGCTACAGCCAGTAATGGTATTCATACAATTCCAGACTTCCTGCATGTTATTATCTTCCAGCGTCCTCTCAAGCCTCTTCCTATAATGTGTTTCCTACAATTATTAGCGAATAATTCACTGCATTATATCTGTGAATACTATATTCCTTCCTTTTTCCTGTCTTTCTACTATCACCATAGTCATTTTCCCTGGCAGAACTGGGGTTCCACATAAATCTGACACGATATGACGGCCGTGGCGAGGGGCTGAAATTAAGAGTTGACGGTATGAGTACTGTCCAGGTCTCAGATTCTTTGGGCAAAAAGGTTAATGGAGAAATTCCTCTTAGGAGAGGGATTTTGCTCGAGAGGCTTGAAATGTCTTCAACTTATCATCTACGTGGCAAAGCCTGTGTCTAATCTTTTCAGGCCTTTTTCTGAGTTCTCTCTCTTTTTTCAGGTTCCAGAGGAGCTTTGGTACTCTGAGTAGAAAGGAACAATGAACCTTTTCAACATCAACGACCGTCCTGTAAACCTTTTCAACTACAAATGGGCTGTCATTATGGAGGCAAGGCTGCCTACTGTTAAATAAGTCTGGTTCATATAAAGAAATGGCTGTATGAAGAAAGTAAAAAAAAATCATCATTGAGATATATTTCATCTCTATAGAACTGCCCTGACAGAGGTGTATGGTTTTGATTGGGCAGGTTACCTCATACAGGAGCTGGAGAAAATGTGTTTAAATGTAACATTGACAGCCAAGAGACAAATGCCCTTTTATTCTACATGGGGAATAAAGTAGGTCTTTACTAGTAACTGAGACTAACTAAAGACAAACACTCATTAGTTACAGCTACGTATATACCACCTTGCCAAATCATTCACACACCTTTTGCACAGCTTGTCACGTTGCAACCACAAACTTCAGTGTAGGACTGGGACTCTAGGTTGGTCACTCTTATTTGCTATGGTGTCAATGTTTGCAAGGGTTCCTGATTATGTTGTGAGATAGGGGAGTACATTTTGAAATGTCCTGTGTGTCTCTGTGTTGCCTTGGGTGGACTGGCAACATTTTTGCCCAGTGACTGCTGGGAATAGGCACTGGCTCCCCCACAATCCTGCAAAAATTAAGCGAGTATATCAATCATGTTTCTTCCACTTCACATTGTGCTGGTCCGTCACATTAAATACCAATAGACATATTGATGTTTGTGGTTGTAAGTCTCAGCGATCTGAACTGAGATTTGTTGTGCGATATGGATCAAAGCAGATCCATACGGATCACATGCAAACAAACCAAACATGGCATTACATCGGAGGCCGGCCAGCATGGCTCAGACGGAGGTAGGACAGCAGACATCCACAGCATTCAAAGCGCCAGCTCATCAGACAGGCTTCTTCAGGTGTTTTTTTTCCTGCTTGATCCTCTCATCATCAGACACAACATCACAGCAGCACACCACTGAGAGAATGTGTGGATCACCTGACAGTGGATGCAGAAACTGCCGAGTACCACAATGATGTTGGTGTCAATGGTGGATGCTCAGTTTCTTTACTGGTAAAGCACAGCTAAATGTGTTTGAACAGCAATTAGTGCGATCAATAGCATTTGATTTAGCAGCCATTAGTTAGTATTATGTAGTATCTAAAAGAGCAATACTGTCTCATTAATATTAGCTTTTAACAGCACTAATTTCCTGCTGGCTACATATGGGCTGTGGCAGGACAAGTCAAGTTAAAACTGTAACTCAAGCTGCTCTCACTGTGTTTATAACCCCACATGTGTTAGCGTATCTAAAAACCTATTTACATGGGTCTAAACATGAAAAAGATTATGTGTATTATGTATTTTTGTTATTATTACAACATCCATGTCGTATTTACAACATTATTTAAGCGGCGGTCCTCCTTGTGCAACATTTACTTTGTCTAAGAAGCACAGCACAATGTAACAGACGGTTACGGTATGTCCATGACAAAATTGGCAGCATCCTGGCTGAATTGGAGATCAAATTGCCACTGTTCCAAAGATGCACAATGGTGTACACTGGAGGAATGTGCACCACCCCCCTCAGAGTCTGAAGTTTTGACTGTATATTTATCTGTATATCTTAACATGCTCTTTTATTTCAGTTAAATCACCAAAAACAATTTAGTGATTTAACATGTTTATGCACAACACCACCATTCATTCGTTAGTATTAATATTTCATAAGTATATTTATATTGTGTACTTTTATAATTAAAAATAGTTTATGCAAATTCTTTCCCAGACACTTCAGCTGTGGCTGCACTTCTGTAGGGTGTTCCTGCGGCCACAGTTCTTATTTATTTGTCGGGAACAGACAATGAAGACTTTCTTTGGGCTTTAGGAGCACATCCAGGCATGCGGTTCTTCTTAATTGCAGCTCACTGGTAAAGACCCCATTTCCAGCGTTTAGCTTTTCAGCATGATAAAACGCAAAAAAAAAGTCAGGATGTTTGTAATTGTCTCGCTCCACAGGGCTTCACCTCTGCTCGTAACTTCCATCTCTCCCTTACTGATGGCTTTATAATATTTCAGAGTTATAATTATACGGTAATGTCTGGGTGAAAGGTACAATGATGGAGCCTGGCACTACCTTTCTGCAGAGGGGAGGCCAACAGGGTAAGCGATGTCACGCTCTTGTTATTATCTTAGACTTAATGCAAATTAAATGTTACTTTTGACACTTATTATTTTTTTCTTAGGCTGGGTCTCAGCATGGATTCTGTGAATGTCATTCAGAAACAAGCTCCACATATCACACCACAAGAAGAGAAATCTGAAGGCAATTTGCATTGCTAAATTTAATGCAAGAAGGTTGAAAAATGTCAGAAACCATCACACGAACAACACACATTATGTGAATGTCTTATAGTTATATTTAAATGTTTTTAAAGATGTATAAACTCAAGGTCCACTTTAAATTGCAAAACAGACATGTTTAGTATTCTTGGCAAATGTAAAATACAAGCCTAGTATCTCAAAGAACATTTCTGATTGGTTATACAGTGGTTATAGTCTTAGAGATAAAAACAAATCACTTCAAACGCCGTGAAAATGTTTTGTGATAATAAATGTCACCAGTTCTGACAAAAAAACCCAGAGCACATGCTTCCATCAAACCCACATTTTTTTGGATGTCAAAGAATGTCGTCATTGCACACATCAGCAGAGTTTATGTACCCAGTGGAAACTGACCGCAGTGGAAACACGTGATGGAAGAAACAATAATGGGTTCCTGTGCGTAGAAATCAGGGTAGAAACACTTCATTCACATGAGCTACAATCTTTTTTACCAGAACTATAGAAAATGAGCACAGCTTATTCTTTCCTCTGCATCTCTAGCAGAGACCATAGTACTGGTTGTTTTCAGTGTTAGTTTCAGAGTCCAGCAGGCATCCAGTGTAGACATCAACAAGCTCAGTATGAAAACCCGTTCTCTAAAGCTAGTAGCTAGGTGGCTCAGTTACACATTCACTCAAAAAGAAACTAACCACAGGTATAACCAATCTCCATCATCATGGTGTATAGTAACCAACTGTGTATCCATTGATTCATTCATCCACAGGCACCAAGGGTTTTTACTATTGCAATGTTTGTGCATCTCAGGCTTTATTGCTCTCTTCATATAAAGGTTAACTTACCCAAAGGGGTGATCCTTCATGTAGCAGCTAAAGAGAGGTGAGTCCCTTACTGGCTCCGTACACAGCTAATGGCAAGATAAAGATGTCACTCAGGCAACACAGAATCATCCGGCACCAGAAGAAGAGTTACGACAGGAACTGTCACATGGTAATTATAAGCTGTTAAACCCTCACAGTGCTAAAGATGGATAGGCCACTGGATTAATACATTACTGTGAATGCAAAGCAGTTTATATAACATCCGGATGGCAAAAGAAAGGCGAAATAACAAATGTTGTACTGTAAAACGCTGAATGAAAACAGTTTAGAAAATTAAAAAAAACTTTTCAGCTCACTAAAACAAGAAAAAGATTTCTCATGTGAGAGAGCATGCCAAGATGGAAACAGGCTCTCCAAAATAGGTATCGATTAAACTCATGTGAGATGAATGACTGAGTATTTCTGTTCCAGAGAAGAAGCAGCGTTAATTGGAATGAAGGCGCAATCAAAGCATGCCTAGAATTAGGCAATGAATCCTTGTGATGGCTCGCCTAGCTTAATCATGGATGTAATCCATGTTGTTCCAGGTTGGTGTCAACCTGATTACTGCCAGACCTGTGAAATACTAAAATCACTTAAAGCTTGAAGCTTTCTGATGACATAAAGTAGGGTCTTAGAAAGCACACCATGCCCCAATCTAAAGAGTTTCAACAACAGATGAGGAACAGCGCCGTTGACAGAGATGCAGTATCAGCCACTCGTCCTGCAGCTGCACCAAGTGACCTCCTCCTTAAGGAAGGTAAACATCAACAAGGCTGCAGGTCCAGAGATGGTGTCAGGTCGGATGCTAAAATCATGTGCTGACCAACTGGACATCTTCAACCTCTCCCCGCAGCTCTCCGTGGTTCCTGCCTGCCTGAAATCCTAAGTCATTCTACCTGTGCCTCAACTATTATTGTCTAGTTGCTCTGACCCCAGTCATCATGAAGCGTTTTGAGAGGATCCTCCTGCAACACATCAAGGACGTCCCTGCTGGCCTGGACAGCCTGCAGTTTTCCTACAGGGAGAATCGTTCCAATAAGGATGCTGTCTTGCACTTCACACAGCCCTGAATCATCTGCAGCATCCCAACACTTATGTTAGGATGCTATTTGTGGACTTCAGCTCAGCCTTCAACACCATGCTCCCAGACATGCTGGCTCCAAAGCTCCACAACCTGGTATTATCTCTACCGCTCTGCTCCTGAATCAGTGACTTCCTCACCAACAGACCCCAGGTGGTGATGATAGGGAAACGCACATCTGCCCCACTGATCTTCAACACTGGCATGCCGCAGGGGTGTGTCCTTAGCCCTGCTCTCTTAAACCTTTTCACTCGTGACTGTTCTGCTATTCACTCCACAAAGTTTGAAGTGAAGTTTGAGGACGACACCACTGTGGCAGGTCTCATCTCCAAAAATGATGAGACCCATTACAGAGAGGAGGTCCACAATCTGACACAGTGGTGCTCCAGGAACAACCTGATCCTGGACACCAGCAAAACCAAGGAGGTAATAATAGACTGCAGGAGGTCCAGGAGGACTGAACACGCTCCTCTCTACATAGTGGTGGAGGTGGTGGAGTGTGTGGACAGCATTAAGTTCCTGGGCATTGGGGTGGCCAGGACATGGCAAGGGGGGGCAATGGCCACCCCTGGCCACCACCTGGTGGCGCCACTGTGCGAGCCATACAATACAGGAGAGGAAGGATTTAGCACGGGTGGTGAGACCAGCACAGGGGATTGTGGGATGCCTTCTGCAGGATTTGGATGCAGTTTATGTGGCACAAGTCCAGAGAAGTGCCAGACGCATCTCCACTGATCCCTCCCACCAGGGCAATGCACTGTTTGACCCACTTCCATCACGTAAACGTTTCAGAAGCATCAAATCCAAAACTAATAAACTCAGAAGCAGTTGCTTTCCAAGAGCTGTGAGGGCTATCGCCCCCTGGTGAGAAGTTTGTGGTCCACCATATGTTAGAATCACACTACTGTCAATGCCTATTTGCACACCCCTATTTTCCAGGGAATATTGAATTGCATAATTCTGTAAATGAAGCCTCAAGATCACTGCACAAAATTTGCTTCATTACTTCAAATTAATTGAAGGAGTGATTAATTCACTCACAACATCAGAGCAGTCCACTTAATTCGCAAAGGGACTGATATCAGACTTTTTGGACTCTGATACAAACCTGGATGCTTTAATGTAAAAATAAAACCCAGAAAAACTGTAAATATGTTATTTAACGATGGCAACACATGGTGACAGTAAAGATTCTTCATTCTTCTTGATTGATCTATCGCTCTGCAATTCTTAAGGTTTTGGAAATCAAAGATTATTTATTTTGAACCTCATTCAGGAGGATGCAAAAGAACCCAGAAAAGTACTCCAAAGATCCCGGGCCAAAATTACAGCTAATCTGAAGGAACACACTGCTCCTTCTCACCTTTGCTATAATAGAGCCAAATGACCCCCCCCCCGGGTCCTTTGAGAAAATGTTCTGCTCACTGACAAGACAAAATGTAACTTTTTGGAAAGTGTGCATCCCATCACATCTAGTGTAAAACTAAAACAGTTTCTCAAAAAACAACTAAAAAAACCCAGCATAGTCAAAGACGGTAGAGGTGGTGTAGGATTTAACTGAGATGCTGTTGCGTGACCTTTAGTGTGTGTGTGATTTCAGAGTGGAGAACAGCACTTTTCACCTGCTGGTTGGCTACCAAGAGGGATCATCTTTACAGCTCCGCAACCCTGTGTATCTCAGCGGGCATTCAATTAAGATAATCCACAATCTTCCATTCAGTCGTTGTTCACATACTGACCACTGTCTGCAACAAAGACCCCAGAAAAATCTTCATGCAAGAGTTCAAACATTTTGGAGAAGCTCAGCACTGTGATTTTTCCTTTCTGGCTTCAGAGGAACACAACATTCCTGCAGAGGGTTTCATTGGCTATATGTGGGATTTAAAAATGAATAATGTTGCTGCTCCTGCACCTGATTCCAGCCACAAAATCCTGTCCTGCTTTGGTGGGCTCACAGAAATAGGAACCTACTTTGGTAGGGGTCATATCCTCCCAGGTTTACCCCTCTGTTTTATTATTCCTCTTGTGCTGCTTTGCTTCCACAACATCTTATTTTCTTTTAAATCTCTCTTGTCTAGATATTTTTTACTGATGGTTCTCTGTTTGTGCTGCCCTTTGGGATGCACCCTCAGCTCCCGACAGGTCTTCTCTTTCATTTTCAAAGAGACAGTACGAGCAGGCTTATTGTGTACTTAATGGAGAACAAGGTAAAAACTGCTCACTCTCATAACTAATTTGCATAAAAAACTGCATTAAAAGGCAATACACACATGTTGAACCAGGGTGTCAGGCTGAATGATGCTACAGGTCCTGTCAGTGTACAGTGACACCACGTGAAAGCCTCTGTTATGAAAAGTTTCCCGTGGTCACAAGTAGGTCTACCTTAAAATGAGATTACCATTCACACTTGAGATTGCCAGATTTTTTATTTTATTTCTTCAGTCATCTTCTCTCAGTGTGCAAACAGCAGTCAGTGATCAAACTGGTGGTGGACTCCACATCTGAGCATCTAGTGCATACCGAACACGTTCCCTCTACATTGGACATATACACTGGCTTGCAAAAGTATTCATACCCCTTGAACCTTTCCACATATTGTCACATTATAACCAAAAACATAAATATGTTTTATTGGAATTTTGCGTTAAAGACCAACACAAATTGGTATACAATTGTGAAGTATAAAGACATTTATATATGATTTTTTTTTTTTTTTTTTTTTTTTACAAATAATAAACTGAAAATGGTATTGTGCAAAAGTATTCAGCTCCCCTGAGTCAATACTTTGTGGAACCACCTACTTTTAGGGTATGTCTCTACCAGCTTTGCACATCTAGTGACTGAAATTTTTGCCCACTCTTCTGTGAAGAACAGCTCAAGCTTAGTCAGATCAGATGGAGAGCGTTTGTGAATAGCGGTTTTCAGATCTTGCCACAGAATCCCGATTGGGCTTTGATCTGGACTTTGACTGGGCCATTGTAACACATGAATACTGTATGTTTTGTTTTAAACCATTCCATTGTAGCCCTGACTTTGTGTTTAGTGTCACTAGATGGAAGGTGAACTTCTGCCGCAGTCTCAAGTCTTTTGCAGACTCCAACAGGCTTTCTTCCAAGAATGGCCTGTATTTGGCTCCATCCATTTTCCCTTAAACTCTGATCATCTTCGCTGTCCATGCTGACGAGAAGCGACTCCGAGGATGATGCTGCCACCACCATATTTGACAGTAGGGATGGTGTGTTGAGTGATATGCAGTGTTAGTTCTCTGCCACACATAGCGTTTTGCATTTTGGGCAAAATGGTAGAGCACTTTATCAAGTCCATCAACCCCAAAGTGCTTTACACTACAGTCATTCACTCATTCACACCCTGATGGTGGTGAGCTATGTTAGTAGCCACAGCTACCCTGGGGCAGACTGACAGAAGCGAGGCTGCCATCAGACCCGGCTGCAGAAACAAATTACAGGAGGGGGCCTTCCAGTTTTTTAGGGGGGCACACTTTTTCAAAAGAACATTTTATATACTTCAGGCTGAACAGTGGCTCTGTGACTATTCCTACAGTGCTGAGAAAGAAATTCTCAATAAAATCCCAAAATCTAAAAAATCGAACAAACAAAAAGCAACAGTGTATTCATTGTTGCCAGATTAGGCAGGTTTCCACCCAATTAGGCTTCCTTTGAACACATTGAGCTGGAACAAAAATATCTTATGGGTAGGTTGTGAAAAATTGGGAAGCTTTTCACAACATTTGTTGGGCTTTTAGAAAGATTTATTTACAAAATATATCAAAATAGTCATCTAGGTCTGGAAGAAAACTAAAACCATTTTAATAAAATGCCATCTCCTTGAACTCATTTTACTGGTCAATTTATTTTTTATACGAGTTGAATCTGTCGAATCTGACATCATCAGTGAATAATAGTTATAATGAATAATATTGTTATAATAAAACAAGAATAATGGTTAATCAAGTGTTACTATGAAATTGTATTTGTCAATGTAAACACCCCAAAAGGGTTTGAGTTCTACTGATCAACTTAAAATATTTCATGGCTGTGTGAAAGAGAAATGTTTGATTGAGCTATACTCTGTAAGAGAAATTAAGTTTATATTAAGGTAGATTTACAACTCATGTTGGGAAGTTATTGATAAAAGTATCATGATATATCATGATTGTTAAAGTGACCTTGT
This sequence comes from Fundulus diaphanus, assembly GCA_037039145.1. Taxonomy (NCBI): domain Eukaryota; kingdom Metazoa; phylum Chordata; class Actinopteri; order Cyprinodontiformes; family Fundulidae; genus Fundulus; species Fundulus diaphanus. The sequence goes on from CM073128.1 coordinate 38,885,196, forward strand.
GTGTTATTTGGTTGTCTTATTGTACATTTTGTGGGGAGCCTGTGTGTGCAAAGTTTTTTTTTTTTTGCTTCAGCACAGTAGTGTGCTAATTGCATGTTCTTATGTGTTTAATAGTTCTGTGCTTTTAACATGAGTACAATAACAATAAGTCCAGTAACAATAAGTCCAGTTGCTTGGTTTTTTACCTTTTTGGATTGACCATGACCTGGATGACTGAGAATCTTCACCAGCATTTTAACATGAGAGAGTTTGAGATTTGGGCTTGTTTTTTTTCCTTTTAGGCTGGGCAGGTTTTATGCTGGTTTGGTCTGGAAATCAACAGTGAGATAACCTGTAGCGCTGTGTCTTGACTCAAAAGTCAAGCATAAGCAGACATGCTGATAAACATGAGCGCTGGTGTCAGGCTGAACACTGACTGAAATAAAAATTCAGACTAGCAGAGGTTCTGTAATTACAGCAGCTAGGAGAACAAGGATCAGAACAAAGCAGAATTCCCTTCTGCCTGCTAGTAACCCAAGTTTCTTCAGTTCTGCAGTTTTCCTGCTTAGTTCTGCTCCTGGTGCTCCTAGCTGTCTAGCTAACCCTCCTAGCGTGAATGTTTACTCCAGTGTTGACTTCAATGCTGACGTTTCAAACAGAAATTAATAGCGCTGTATGGAGTTAGTTTGCTTCATTGTCACTTCTTGTAATTGTTTGGCTGCCATGCATCGGCACCAGCAGGCAATGCGGGTGAAATTTCTTGCCCAAGGACTGAGACGGTCAGAGCAGGGGATTGAACCAACATCCTGTCGGTTCCAGGACTACCTCCATAACTCTTGCGCCAAAGTCGCCCAAAGTTAAATTTTGGTCTTGCCACATTTATGCAGTGCACAACTAATAGTTGCCCTGTGGACAGATCCCCCCACCTGAGCTGTGGATCTCTGCAGTTCCTCCAGAGTCACCACCATCTCTGTTCCATGCTCTCCTTGTTCGGCCTGTAAGTTTAGGTGGACAGCCTTGTCTTGGTAGGTTTACAGTTGTGCCATACTCTTTCCATTTCCAGATGATGGATTGAACAGTGCTCCATGAAATGTTCAAAGTTAGGGAAATGTTTTTATAGCCTATGCCTACTTTAAACTTCTCCAGAACTTTATTCCTGACCCGTCTGGTTTGTTCCTTGGATTTCATGATGCTGTTTGTGTCCCAAAATTCTCTTAACCAACCTCTGAGGCCGTCATAGAGCAGCTGTATCTGTACTGAGGCTAGATTACACACAGGTGGACTCTATTCAGTCTTTAGCAATCATCAGGCAACTTCTCAAGGCAATTGATTGCAGTCAGCATAAAGGGGGCTGAATACTTTTGCACACCGCACTTTTCAGTTTTTTACTTGTATTTTTTTTTTAATCATGTATAATTTTCTTTCTACTCCACAATTGTATACCACTTTGTGTTTGCCTTTCGCATAAGATTCCAATAAAATATATTTATGTTCGTGGTTGTAATGGGACAAATTGTGTAAATGTTCAAGAGGTATGGATAATTTTGCAAGCCACTGCAGCTGTCAAACAGCTGACACGATAACAAAATTAACTCGAACCACATTGACTCGACATCAACACAGAGACCCGGTCTTGTCCCCGTTTGTGGGCTGCTTGCATCACCTAAAGCTGAATTGAAAGCCTATTGTATTTGAGACTCGATCCGAGGAGCATGATGATGAACAGATGCTTCGCAGACTATAAATCAAAACACAGAGCTGTCTGAAAGTACGTAGAACATTTTGTATCATTCAAGTTTTAATTTCGCAAAAATCGATATGGTAAATTTAACAACCTCTCACAAGTCCTACCAGCATTGTTTCCTGACCTTTATATTCCTTTTGGGTTAGGTTAAGAAATCTTTGAATGCATAAATGAATTAATGCATACTTTAAGGTCTTGTCCAAACAGGGATGTGTCTGTCTAATCAAAAGAAGACATGGACAGATTGAAATTAATGACTTGGTGGGATTGTTGGTGGGTTTTAGGCAAGCCCCCATAAAACTGACTGAACTTGAAATTTTACTACCATAGTCCACAAATATCAGTATCTATGACCCCCTATAAACAGTCTATGTTGAGACAATGCATCAACGGACTCTTTTTAGACAGACTCTCCTAAGCTATCAATGCTTATATATAAAATATGTGGTTTTCTATTATATTTTGGAAATGTATAATTTAAAGTGACGCAAAAGAAGAAAATCATGTGTTCACCCACTGAGGCTAGTTTCCCGACTGGAACAGTAAAGTCCCTATTCTATTCTAGATGGACTAATGAATTGAGAGCTTTGCTTTTTGGCTGAGCTCTCCTACAGATGAGGCTCCAATCTTTCCATCCTTCCTACCATAACCCATGGACAAGACTGCATAAAGCAGAGGAGTTTAGGTATCTAGCAGAGACTGACTTTAACAGACCACTTACACCAAATAAATAATGCAAAGTCAAAACTGCACCAACAGATATCTTTTTAAAAGGCTGCAAATGACACCCCAGTCTGTTTCCATTGTAGCAGACATATTAGGCAGACAAATGAATGATTCTTCAATTACGGGTCGTCTGTTAATATAATCTAAAACAACTTTCAAGCTCTATTCTACAGTATAGTGGAGATCGCTGAACAGGATATAAGTGTTGCCTTCTGTTGTTAAATCTAAAATTAACTGTTTTTTTTTTAACCTGAATCGTAAGTAAAGTCGTGCTATGTGTCATGAACGTAACATCCACAAACTCACACATAAAACCTGTTCGGCTCATCATCCAGCAGAACGTCAGCCTGCTGCTCTACATTTGGCCATCAGATGGAGTGCTTTGCTTTACATAACATGACCAGTTTGACTCGGTCTGATCTCAACATGACAGCAGAAGGCTCATAAATTACAAATTTGGGTTCATCATGAAAATAACAACAGATCTAGCCTTAAAAGCTCATCTGGAGTCCCAGCTGTCTGCTCGTCTGTGTGTATTGAATTACTTGAACTACCACTAAAATGTGTATTTAACCTCTTCAGATGGTACTATAGACAGATAATTATGAGAGGAAAATGGTATGAGTACATTATATCTTTATTACTGAAAATAGATCAATTTTACTGAGTAGTAAAATACAGTATGTGTGAATGCTTATACACAGCTATGCATAGATGATGGACAAAAGGAATAGCAAATACGCATAATTTTAAAACACATTACTACATGAGAGTAAATAACTCCTTAAATTATTTATTAATAGCACTAAACAGCAACATGGAAAACATACAGGAATGCACTGAAATGTTTTATTTAGATAAGCAATTTACAATGTCAATGCTCCTTATAAATGCAGAAAGAAAATGTAGAAAAATCTAGTAAATACTGATTTTCTTTTCACAGGTGATCTCAAATCATAGTTTTTCTGTTTATACAAATTATTTCCAGCACAAAAAAAAATCTCTCAGTTTGTACAGAATTCACTTTTTTTTAATTTACAGCAGAAATCTGATCCAACTTTGGCTCTTTTTTTAGAGCTCAATTTTTACACGTGCTTCAATAAAAACAGAGCACAAAAACCAGATGATTTAAAAAAATAATGCTAAACTTATTCTTGAGGGGGCCGAGAAGCCAGAAAATACACAGTGTCGTATGTAAGAAGGTTTTAAAAGCATCCCTTAACTGTACAAGGCAAAAAAGTTAGGGGGAAAAAAAGAGGGAGGTCCAGAGTAGTGGAGAATACTACGATGAGGTCAATGAAGGTTGAAGATGTAGAGAATGTATATACAGATTTACAATCAACATTTAAAAGAAGATAGATCCTAAAAAAGATATAAACCCCCAGCCAACTGTGCTAAAAGTAAGGAAATAAAGTATTTCAGTATAAATACAAACAATGCATCTCAAAGCATCATCAAACTATAAGTAATGAGTGACTTTTTTTTCTCCCATCATAATTTTCACTAAGGCCACAATGTTCAGGTGCACACACTTCCCAAAGTGCTTATGAGTGTAGCTGTTCATTTAAAAAAAGAAAGTCAAGAAAACCAAACATTTATTGTGGATATTTAAACAACAGGCGTGATTTTTTTTTTTTTTTTCCTTTCTCCTTCTGTGCACAAAATCTATTAATATATATCCGGCAGCTGGCTGTAGTTCCTGTCCCAATATCCGCCGGAGAAGAGCCAGTCCTGAGAACGGGTGTGAGGATTTGGTCCCTGCTGAAACCACCTGAGAGGAGAGCATCGGCGTTTAGAGAGCAGAGCCGCCACGTACAAATGAAACTCAAACAAATCATAGAAAGAGGGGAATGAAAAGCGGGCGTGCTTTATCTTCAGCATATAGATCATTATTTGGGTGTGAGGAGATCAGGCTGTTTGCTTTGAGCTGACATTAACTCCAGTAAAAAAAAAAAAGAAAGAAAGGAAGACAAGGAGTAACTGCTTATAGTAGCAGTGAGTGAAGCTGGGATGCAGGAAAAAGGGGTATTAAATATCTTTCGACTGTGATTCTACCATGAGCGGCTGCCTACCATACGGATGAGCATTCACACAAAGACTGTTTTTCGAGAACACAGAGGGTCACGTGAGCACACAACACACGTCAAAGTGAGTGAGTCAAACGGCAAGCGGCTCTGACCTCGGGCCGAGGGGAGGGCTCCTTAGCATCAAAGCCAGGGCGCAGCCGTGAAATGTAAGAAACGGAGATACAATGGAGTTAAGCTGGAACGTTTCAGAACATCGGCGCACAGAACAGCACCAAGAGGTTTCCCCTTGGACACATGGTCACATGATTATGATATCCACACTGATGACATTTGTTCAGGATCATCTGCTTTCTCTGAGCGTGAACTGCCAGCATGAAAGCCTGGTGAGAGATTTTTCCAAAAGAGAAAAAAACAGAAACAAAGAGAATAACCCTAACCTGGTCTTGCACTCCTCGTCAGATTTAGAGCGGTTTTTACGAGCGGCTCTCTGCTTCTCCTCCAGCCTCTTCTTTTCCTCGCTTGCAAAGTCTGTTTGAGACATTACAGTCATGTTATTAGGTCACAACAGAGAGGATTCAACTAAACAAAAAAAAAAAGAAAAAAAAAAAAAGAAGTAATTACCGATGTCGCCGTTCTCCATGGCTCTTATGTCCGGCCTGAGCCTGCAGTCGGTCTGCGGAATGAGGCCCTCCATGTCCTTACGCAGCTCGTTCAGCTGCATCGCGAAGGATGTGAAGCTGTACATCTGGTTTCAAAGAACCATTTCACGTTAAACCAGCATATTCTTATTAAGACCAACAGATGTTAGATTATATAGGAATAAGTGAGACCTGGGTGGAGTTTGCTGGCCTGGGTGCAATTCTCCACAGCAGCTGGCTTCCAGGAATCATCTCCACAGTGTCTGCAGCGGGTGAGGGTACACCTTCCTGATCCCCAATATTACCCTAGGCAAGCAAGAGAAATACTCCACTGACAACAGAGCTCTCAGCATGATGTCACGGAAACCCTGAGAGGCACTTTTTTCCTCAGACTCATTTTGACAGCTGAATAAAAACTCATTGGGAGAAAGAAATTGTACTTTTATGTCAACCAACAGAGTGGGGAGGAAAAAAAGTCTGTTTCATTTTTTCCAAGTCAATCTTTTTTACGCGAACGACACAGAGAAAAAAAAGAAAGAAAAGAAAATAGACTTTAAAAAAAAACAAGATAAAAAAGTTTCTTTTTCCCAATGAGTTTTTAATCAGTCGTCACTGAAATATAAATAACCGAATAAATGAATACATACATAAGTAATTAAAGAATTAATATTAAATATTTGGCTGGTTATTTGTTATACCCGTTTCTAATTTCTTGTGACAAGGCATGATAAGCATGTCAGCAAGTTTTAAGGCATTTGCAAAATAAGGTCTTGATCAAAGAAAAGAGCAGTCATGTTGAGCAATTGTCATTTGTCCTACAAATATCTTTGATCACTGTAGTTAATCGCATATGCTTGGTATGATAACAACATAGAATGATCAATAAATGCACAGTTTAAGAGCATTTATTATATCTTACTTTCTGTTTTACTCTTACTTTTACTTACTCTTACTCTTTTGAATATGTAACATTGGGCCTCTAAAACAGCCCTTTGACTATCCATGCTTACTTTCCAATGGTTAGGGAAAGTAAGTATTACAGGAACAAAGCCTCCTATTTTCCCTTGCCTTTCAGGGCAGAACAAAAAATTTAAAATAAACTTTCCCTAAAAGAAATAAATATTTTAATCTAGATTGTTTTCACTTGCAGATAACATCTAAAGTCGTGTGAAAAAGAGAATTTGGTCAGACTCCTACTTGCCTTTCAGGACTTCCCTATATTGTAGAACACACACTTTTTCTTTTACATTTCCTTATGTCACAGCTCCAAACGGTGATGTACTTAATTAGGATTTTAAGTGATGAACCAACACAAAAGCAGTTGTTAGTTAAAATCAAGTCAAACAAAAATCTGAAAGATGTGGTGTGTTTGTTTTCAGCCCGCCTCAGTCAATATGCTGTATAACCACCTTTCACTGCAATTTTGGCTGAAAGTCTTTTGAGGTATTCTCTACCAGCTTTCCACATTTACAGAAGAAAAGTTTTGCCCATTCAAGCTCAGGCAGAATGGGTTGAAGAGCGTCTGTGAGCAACAATTTTTTTAGTCTAGCCAGAGATTCCCAAGTGAATTTAGGTCTGAACTGACTGGACCTTTCTAAGACATAAACAGGCTTTGATCTTAGCTGTTCCAATGTAGCTCTAGCTGTATGTTTAGGGTCATCGTCCTGCTGGAAGGTCAACCTCCCTCCTACTTTAAGTATTTCACAGCCTCCAACAGGCCTCCCTCAAGATTAGCCCCGTGTTCAGCTACATCCATCTTCTCATCAGTGCTGACCGGCTTCCCCGTCTCTACTGAGGCATGTTTGACTGTGAGGGTAAAGTTTCAGGGTGATGGGCAGTGCTAGAGTTTTGCTACAAACGCTGTTTTGCATGCAAGACAAAAGATCCGCGTCATTTAGCTGGTGCAACACATGTTGTCCTCCAAATAGCTTGTTGCCAAATTACAAGTGAACTTGGCCAGTTTTGTGAACAGCACCCCTAACAGTTGTCCACTAACACCTGAGCTGTGGATCTCTGCATCTCCTCCAGAGTTACCACGGGCTTCTTAGCTCCTTTTCTGATTAGTACTTCTGTAACTGCCCTGCCTATCATTTTTAAAAGTTTATGGAGGTAAAATTTCCTCAACTCCGTGACTCCTGAAAGCACTTTGTTGCAGTGGGTTTTATTCGGTTTTGAAGACCGGGGATCATTTTTGTTCCACTTCACAATCATGCGCCACTTTGTGTCGTTCTATAGCATAAAAAGGAAAATGAGATACACTGAAGATTTTGGTTGCGATGTAGCCTGGATTTCACGAGGCTGTTTTCTTCCATCAAAGAAGAATGTACTGCAGGAGTATACATTTTAGAGGTTGACGCGACCAACAATGAAAGACGATCACACCGCTTTTTCGTCTCGTTTGAAACCGCCCACGTCCTGAAACACCTCATTCATCCATCGGTTTAGATTTGCAGACCTTTTACACGCCACGCTATGAGCTGAGCTATCACCACTCGCCTGTTTTTATCTCAGTCAAAACTCAAATGATGGTTCATTTTCTCTGTCCCGGAAGGGAGGGAGTCACATCTTCCACTTCTACTTTGCAATTAACTTTACTTTTGCAGCCGACTCCTGCTGAGTAATTCATACCGCTTTGCTGGCTTTCTTCTCCTCTGCTCCTTTTTTGTCGTTTTTCTTGTGAGCTTCAAAGGCGGCCGGGTCGACAACGTACAGGCACTCGGTCCACTTCCCGTATAGCGCACACAGCTTCTTTTTGCTGTGAACCACACAGATATACCGACAGTCATGCACATGTCCTCAGGCTCAAACACACCACGGAGGATTTCAGTCAGCTTTATGGTGGCAATGGATAAAAAAAAACCTCGAGGGAAACAAAGCCCCAAAATTCAATAGAAGGGCTTTGATGACTAGACAGTTTCTATCAATTTCAGCTAAAAAGGAGTTAACCAGGCTGGTCCAAGTTGTTACTTTTGTGAGGCTTTTTTGCGCATCTTCTGTTATGTGCATTTTTTATTTCAAATGTCTAAAATCTTCCTCCATTGCGGTCTGTGCCACATTTAGGGCCCGCTGTAAAAACAGAGCTTGATGTCACTATACGCATTCTTTTAATCCCAAGCTGCACGGCAATAGTTTAGCAAAAGCAGGAATCTAAAATGTAAGTTAGGTGAATTAGTCATTTGAAAATGGATACAGTCCATATGGCCAAGAGACAGAGAAACAAGTATTTTCCAAACATTCAAGAGTACTTTGCAATTAGCAAAATGCATTTAGAACTGATGTGAGCTATACATTACATTTTTAGAAGAATAAATGCAAACTAAAACAATGATCGAGCAAAACAATTTAACGTTTTCTCCGTGCCGTACCTCTTATCAAGAATGTAACCTTCAACTTTGTGCAGTTCCTTTCCAAAAAGTCCACATGGTTTGAAATTGAGAGAGCACTTTTCCCCAGTTCTGTGTAGAAAAAAGCAGAAATAAAACACCAAATCATGATCCTCTCTACTAGTTGAATCACGCTAAACATCTTTATCAAGTCAAAAATAGCTAAATGTGCTTAAGTCTCTCTCTCTCTCTGACGCCACTGACTTGATGCAATTGGCTTGGGTTCTCTAAACAAAGAGCTTTTAACCATTTCAGTTTAATAATCAACAGATTTTGACTGCATTGTATTATAATCTGCAGGGAATTGGACCCTTTAATTGAATCTAAATATATAATTGGAATGTACTGGAATAAAACTGATTGATTAGAACTCATTTGGACCCCATCTGTATTCTAGGTACTGGGGTGTCACTATGACAACTGCTATTGTAAACTGCATCAACTCTACGAATTAACTGAACTGAATTAATAGTTAGGTTACTAACTGCCTCACAAACTGTTTTAACGGGAATTACTGTCCATCACTGCCTCGTTGATGGTAAAATTCGCAAAAGAGTTTCGAAACGTTTCTTTTTTTAAATTTCCGACTGTAATTAGGGATTGGTCCCCATCTCTGAAAAGACAAAGTCCTAGAGCGCCTTCCTTTGAAAATGACTATGCTTTGTCTTTATTGATGGAAACTCTATGCCTGTTTACAAAGCGATGATGAAATATGGAACACACCTCCTCACTTTGTTGTTTGGGATTTAAATTTCAATGTGATGTGGCATAATAGGAAACAATTTAGTTCTTAAGAGCAAGAAGCTGTTTTCCATTTAATCGTGGAGCTGCAAATACATATTCATCCCCGAGACGTAACATTATGACTGCCTGCCTAATATTCAGTCGGTTTCTCTTTTGTTACTAAAACAGCTCCGACCAGCCGGGGCATGAATGTGGAACCAGTAGGGGGGTAGTCTCCTTGTTTTAGACTCCCTTCAATCAGATCCCACAAGACAGACATCTGTTGGAGTTTGGAAGCCAGTTAAACACCTCCGGCACTTTCCTTTCCAAAAGGTGTTTGAGCCAGAAGCACGGCTGTTTTCCTGTGACTGCTGTTTCAAACAAATGCTGCCATGTGTGGACAGATATTCTCTGCTGGGCGCCAAGAGTGAAAGTACAATCCATGTGAATGCCAAGAGGCACATTTTCCCACCAAAACGTTGTACTATAAGATTCTGCAACCATTTTCAAATAGTCATAATGTTATGGCTGATCAGCGGGTAACATCTCATTATTTCTTTGCTCTGGTCTCTTAACTTTATCATTCAGCTGCTCCTTACAGATGTCTATAAAGATGGACAGACATCTGTGGATCTCGTACCTGTGGTTGATCACCTCCATATTTCCATACTGCTCAATCCACAGCTGGCCCACAATGATGTTGTGAACACAACAGGTAGGATTTGTCCATGTATAGGCTTCATTGTGCCTGAAGAAAAAACAACACCACCACCAACAACGTTTTCATTGCCCGAACATAGAAACAAAGGTGGCTGCCTAGGTTTTGTTTGTTCTCACTTGGGCAGCTCCAGTGTTATGATGCCTTTTGGCTCAGCTTCCACACTCTTGCCCCAGAACTTAAGCTTAGGGTAGATGGATCCATGAAACACAAAGTCCTGCTTCAGACCTTCAGCGTGGAAGGCGCTGACAGGAGGGTGGTGGCTCACCTGCTCTGAGATGAGCCTGAAGCCCAGGTCATCTCTGGGGAAAGAACAGAGAGTTCCCAAAGATCAGGTTGCACGCTGCATACTGCTGAGCTTTAAAAGGCAAAGGATGTGAAAAAAAATACTGAGAAGTACAAAGATGTCAGACTTTTGCATTTACTCATCATCTGCATTAATGTTTGAAGAAAAAAAAAACATATTTTTCTGTGACCATCAACAGGGTCCTGGCTTAATTCTGTCTGGCTTTGTGAACACTCCTCTTATCAGAAATGGCAGAAATAAATTTGTTGCTTTCCTGGAACAGACGACCTTTTTGAGCACAGTTAAAAGATTTTCATTTCAGCATTTGTTGGGCTCATTCCAGAGACCTTGTCAGCCTGCTTTATCCATTACAAAACCAGTTTTGATACATGTTTGGGATCATTGATCTTTTCTCTCCAGATGGCATTTGGCTTGTCCGTGTGGGCAGCTACATTCTGAAGATTGAAGGTGCTGATTTTGGAGCAGGGGCTGAAGTCTGGCAGGCAGACCTCTTAATTCAAGTTCATATAAAACATGCCGTGCTGTGGACAGTAACACTGTTGTTCCAGCATCTTATTACTGGCTTGGTTCCTGGTTGTACCAAAACATCTTAAACCAATCTCCTTTGACGAGAGATGACAGTTTGGTTCAGATTGAATGAAATGTTGACACAGTTTGGCGATCCCACTGGACAGTCCTCCCAGACACACATCCAGACTGGTGTTAAAATAGAGAGAGAAGGCTGACATGAAGCTTTCTGGAATGGCCCCAGATTATGCTTGAACACTGGGTTCTTGGCAAGAAATCAATGGATTTAAATGAGCTTTCATTTTTGAAAAGAGGAGAATTCAAATATTTAGCCAGAATTATGACAGAAGCTTATTGATGCTTGAAAAATGCATCTCTTTTAAAAAGTTCTTCGGAACACAAGACCGAAAACAAGTGTCTAAAAACGTGAATGTCAGTGTGGAGCAATGTGCCGTTATTCCACCCACCTGACCAGCTCATAGGTTTCCCCCAGGAGTGGGTTGAAGGGTTTACCTGTCCGCTCCCACTGGGAGGCCACGGCGGACACGGCAAACGCAGCCACACACTGCAGCCGAGAGACACACAAACACACTGAATCGAACACATCACGCTCTAAAGTAAAAGCTCTGCTCATTAAAGGGAACATAATGGGAGAGTGGAAGGCAATTTGTTCATTGTAACTCAAGGATGTTTCAAATCGTTCCACCTTCATCCTCTCAATAGACTCGGAAGACGCATTGGCCTGATGGATGAGGTACGTGTGCTCCATGTACTCCGTTAAACGCTGCAGGAAGCTGAGCGGCTCGTTGAAAATAACCGGCATGGTGATCTTGGAGAGCTCCTGAAAGAAACGCGAGGGGGGGGGGGGAGACGAGGTTTGATCAGAAAGGGAACAGAGTTCCTTCACGTGGCCATTCTCAGCAAATGAAATATTCATGATGCGTTTTCAAAAGACTTGAGAGTTCTTTGACCAAGCATGCTGTAATAAGTATGTTATTTCTTTATCTACAACGTCTCGGCGTGGTGGTAACAACCAGAAGGCTTAATGAAAACAAAACAAACAAACAAACAAAAAACACAGAGAATGTAAGAGATTAACGGGAATTATAGGATTTTCTCATTCCATGCTGGGATTATGGGGCCTTGAGCTCCCCCTGAGTTTAATCTGGAATTACAGAAATCCCCCACCCAAAAAACAATACATATATTGTCTAGATATAATTCAAAATGCTATTGAACAAGAGCACTTTGTTTAACATAAGTGGGTATATTCCCACACTTATGTTAAACAAGCATATCAGTGCCTTTGGGCACTTCTCTAATCATGATAAACTAATCATGTTTTCCCTTGATTAATTTAATTTCCAGTAATAATATTAAAAACCCCTTCTTTATTCCTGATTTTCATAAATCTGCAATAGCAAAGACTAGACTTTACTAGAAATCCTAAAATCAATTTCCCCAAATGTAATTATATCATTACTCTGGCAAAATGCAATAATTTACCATTATGTTTAACAGAGGCTTCACTTAATATCAAAACTACTCAAAGGGTTATTATCCAGCTTCTGAATAAGAAAAAAAAGAAAGGAGCTGACACTTTCCTATCAAAGTTTTATGATAAAACTGGAGACCCCTCAGGACCATCTGATATGGCTAATGCTGTGTATATCTATATAAATATTTTTTTTTCCATTGTGATCAGAAAGTTTAGACTCTGCTGAAGGAAATGTATCTAATTCTCTGCAGATCTGTTAGCCTCCTGCAATGAAAATGCTATTTATATTAACCTCAATTTAAAAGATTCTGAAGCTGGTCACAATCGCATGAAAATCTAAATAAAAGATCTGGTACTTTATTGATCAAATGTTTGAATGTTACATTTTTGAAATCACTAGAAATGGGAATATTATCTGGTGATCACAGAATTTATCCAGTATTTATCCAGTATTTTTTTTTTATCTGGAGGTGGTAAATTATGTCATAATTGTTGTCCCACTGCTAGTTTATAGCCAAATGATCTTCAGGAATTGAAACTATTGTGTAAACATCAACATGGATTTGAAAAGAAAAATTACTCCACAAAAATGAATGTGCTTTCGTTGGTTGAAACTATTTATTCAGCAATAAGAAACAATGAATACTCTTTACATAAATCTAGAAAATGTCCTAAAGTATTTGAGAGTGTTCTCCATAATATTGTAGTTATTATTACCCCACAGCTTTGATGGAAATCATTTTTGTGGATTGAGCAGTATGGAAATATGGAGGTGATCAACCTCAGTTATTTTAACAACTGACAACAGCTTGTTCAGATTAAAGGATTAACATCAGACTATGCTACTCTAACATGCAGAGTTCCTCAGGGATCTATTTTGGAACCACTCATGTTCCTTATTTTTATAAATGATTTGTCAGCTGCTCTTTCTGCTCTGTACTTTTTGCTGATATTATTTTTTGTCTAACCCGGAGATGACCTCTGCCATCAGCTTTCTCTGGCAGAACAAAATAAAAAAAATGACTTGAGGTAGTCATGCGACTGTATGAGATCATGTGACTTCCTTGTTTGTGTGCTAAATGCCAGAGACATTTCCTGTTTGCACTGATGACTGATGATGGTGTTTGAATGAACACTGAAACGTTTTGAACACTGTGCAGTTTTATAGATTAAGACTTTTAAAGATGCTCACTTCTACCTTGATGTCTAAATGAAACTTCATAGAAACTGTGGAATTGAATGCGTTTACTTGTATGTTTTTTCCTTTATATAATTTTAATTTAAATGTAGTGAGAGCTATTATAAAGCCCTATTTTTGGAAGATGGGGGTGGGGGTTGGGAAGGGGTGGCTGTCAGCTAAGCAGTGGCTTTAGTTTATTTTATTTGGGATTTCTTGCCATCCTATGGAATTTTCATTGTGCTAAATGACAAAAGTTAAGCTAAAATTGACTAATAGGGTTAAGTTAAAAAATGATTGCTATATTGGTGAGCATTAAGTCGTAACAATGTCAACAGGCTGAGGCTCGATGAATTTTTATCCATATTCAAACTGACCCCTAAGAGTTAGTCTAATCAGTGAGCCCAGCTCTGACACTACAGTGAAAGCAGTAAGGCTCCACTTGTGAAAGTAAAATCTGTTGGGCTTTCTTTGGCATTAAGACACAATTCTTAAAGCAGACAGGACACACACACACACAAATAAACTACTATAATATCTTTTCATAATACTGGAGCAGTGTCGGCGCTCGTAGCATGCATTTGACATTGTTACATCATTAATATTGTACAAATGACAACTTTAAAGGCCTGTACATACACTTTAAGAAATTTGTTTCCAGTTCGTGAGCAAGAGCAAAGTTCTTGCTGGCAAGGACACTTCATACTTCACAAGAACTAATGTGCAGATCTCCCAGACATTCTTTATAAGTCTTTCCCACTGCCAGACATCTTTTCAGACGCCACAAGAAAAGCATTCTCCCCAGGGCATGCGTCAAGATCAAGAAGCAAGAACTCCCAAACCAATGCTGTAAGACATGAACGATGTAATTTAGTGCTTGCAGGACGGGGAGAGAGAACAAATGCATCAGTTCTTTTGAAGCATCCATTTCCCTCCTCTTTTCCTTCCTTTTGTTTTCTCTTCTTGTCTCCATCTACTTTCTAGAATGTACCATTTGTTTTTTTGCAGTTAAATGCTTCAGTGTATTCTGCTCAATGTTTACCTTTGATAAATATGAACTAGTGGAGTATTTATTTTTTCCTGGAAACTGCCGGTATTAAAACAATCTGACAGAAATGTGTGAAAACACACTGAAACCTTTATAGCTCTGCATCATCAGGTAGCAAGTAAAGAGCTAAATTATTATCATGGACACCATTCCACTACAAGGTCAGCTAGCGGCTTTATCAAGGTTGTATCATGATTTTTGTATTCATATTTATCAGGAAAAAAGTTTGTTTTGTTTACAAGTGGTGTTTAAACAGATTTAGCAAAAGATAGTTCTGTTAGCTGACCCCACTAAGCACAACAAATGGATAAGAGCGGGGTTATTTTTCCCCTGAATGAAGCAAGGCTTTTAGATTTTCCAGCGTTTTCACACAAGCAGTGTCATGAACCTGTTTCAGACCCCAGCGCAGACATTTAATTTGAACAGATTACATGCCTGCTCCATGTAATGCGATGTGAAGAGGTTGCGCTCATCATTAAAGGGAGGGTGGAGCTGAAACTAAAAAGTGATAAGGGTTGAAGAGCAGAGGCAAGCCAACTAAAGCTCACTGCAAAGCTCAGATGAGCTGCAGGTGGGGAATTTTTTTCCTCTTCTTTTTTTTGCCATACTTTTTTTTTATGTTTTAAATAGATATATTTTTGGTAGAAATCACTGATATTATAGCCATATGGAAGTTATTAATCACCGAAATGATTAGTGTATCTTCATTTCAAAAGATTTTATCCCGATACAAATTCTATGTATCTAACTTTTAATAAGCAACAGTCATAGCCACAAATTAATTTTTTTAATAAAGTGCCGACCAAAGCTATCACACTCTTGGAACTCTTATTTTTATTTTACTTCTTTTTACATTTTGTCATTGTACAACTTGCAAGTCTCTTATTATTCTGTTTTATAATTTCATTCATTTTACAATCAGGTTGAAAGTCTTATTTCATACATAAAAGTATGTTATGAAGTGTTCATTAAAACATTGCAAATATCAAGAACAAGATGTGATTCTTATACCCCAACACACTACTTTTTGTTTCAATGATATATATATATATATATATATATATATATATATATATATATATATATATATATATATATATATATATATATATATATATATATATATATATATACATATATATACATATATATATATGCTCTACTGTCCACTTGACTGCGATGTAAATTTGCGTCCTCTGTACCTGCCCCCAAGGGTCAGCTAGTACTCTCCGTAAGCATTTTCTTGCAACTAAGGTTGTTGCGACAATGAGGTACCTTGACAGCTACAATAATACCTCTATTCAGGAGGTGGTACCAAACACACAGTAGATGAAGAAAACCAGATCATGAGCAGAAGAAGAAAAACAACGACACTTGTGGTGAGATCTGCACTTATCCCTAAAAGGGTGCTTTATCTCTCAGGAACCACACAGAGACAAACACTGCATTGGTCTCCTGGTTTACTTTATTCTTTCTTTTCAGTTCTTTTTTTTTAAATTCTTCTCTTCTGAGTAAACACTCTACAAACCAGCACATTATTGCCACAGCTACGTAGCTGTAGTGAAACACTTTAAATCTCTGAGTTGAACATTATGGGTAAGCTAAATAAGCCAAAAAACAGTATTAAAACATTAGGTTTTGAGGTGCTCCTTATAAGTTTTTAATTTTATAAAAATGATCAGATAGTAACGTTAGCAGTCCTATACACTATGCAGATGCTCTGTCTGCACTGATGAAGAGTCATTCATGATGTCAAATGATTCAGTGACTAACGGAAGATCAGTCCAGTCTACTTTCCAGTTAATTCAGATGATAATCATCTAAACATTTGTGGCCACTCAACTGTGCATACAGCATTGGAGTTTTATCCCTGGATGGTCAGGCGATCCTTAAATATGTGGGGGAGAAAGCACAACTGTTACATCACAGCATTAGTAAGACTGAATAATAATAGTAATGATAACCTTTGTTTAACCAGGTTTGTCCAGTTGATATCAAAAAATCTCTATTGCAAAAGAGACCTGGCCAAGAGAGGCAACATACAGTTAAAAATACAGTTACAACATATAAGCATGTTAAACATAGACCTAAATATAATTAAATAAGAACAATTAAAAATAAAGCTATTAACACTCAAATAAAGTGCACTTATGTAACTTGGATATGGTGGGATCTATCATGGCCTTAAATACATTCAGAGAAACCAGTGTTAAGTTTGACTGAAAACTGTTCCATGAAGTTGGAGCAGAAGAGCTAAAAACTTTCTTCCTACTTTCTCTTCCGACTCGAGAAACAGCAAAATTTAAAGTCCTGAGATTGGAGATGTCCTATTATTTGAAATGAAAAAAGATGATAAATAAGGTGAGAATATGTTTTAAGAATAGCCTTGTAAATCAAGGCATACCAATGGCCAAGTTGACACACATGCAAACATGGCCATATTACGTTGGCATATAAGACACTGTGATTATTAGAGCTCCACAGTTAGTGATAAACCTCAAAGCGCCATGTTACACACTATCCAGCATGTTAAGGCATTGAGCAGAGGCTTTAATATATAATACATTGCCATAATCAATAATTGGAAGAAAGGTTGACTCCACAAATTTTAGTTTAACCCCAAAAGAAAAACAATATTAAGATAAAATCAAAATAAAAGTTTCAGCTTCTTCATGGTAAATTGAAAATGTACTATAAAAGTCAATTTATCATCAATCCAGAACCCAGATATTTAAAGGTAGAGACAAGTTCTACTTGTTGACCACTACAAGTGATGATGCCTGACTGGTTTGACCTGGCTAAATTTGAATAGCTGAAAAACACAAGCTTTGATCTGTCAGCATTTAAGACAAGTTGAAGCTGACAGAGTTGTTCCTAAACTATATTAAACACATTCTTCAGATATGCAAACATTTCTGTGGGTGCAGATGCAAAGCAAAATATGATGGTCATCTACATAGAAACGAAGGACTGCATTTGAATCTCTCTCATAATATATATATATATATATATATATATATATATATATATATATATATATATATATATATATATATATATATATATATATATATATATATATACATACACATACACACACACAATATAACATATACAAGATAAATAACAAAGGGTTTAGCAAAGACCCTTGTGGCACCCCCTTGTGGATAAACTTAACCTCAGAACAAAGACAGCTTGGGTTCTATCTTTAAGATAGTTAACAAACCATCTAATCATTTGTATCGGAAACCCAACTGTTGTAAGATGTAAAATGGGGTGGTTGAACCGGCAACCCACCAGTTACAGGAAAAAGCTCCTGCACCCCTGTCGCCCCACATCCCAATACACACAAGGTATCAAATGGGGGTGCAACTTAAGTACTTAAAAGAAAGAACAGGACCGGATGTTTCACATTGTCTGTTACAGCTTCTGCCTTTAGGAATAAGGTACACAACGATCAAAAAAACAGATTTAAATACGGTTTTTACTCAAAGGCAGTTGGGTGAGAGCTCTCTAATTGTAGTGGGAAGTGTGCAAGAAGTGTAGAGGCAGTCTGGCTGCCACCTGTGTGACTCTAGCTTATCGAAACAGCATCTGGACATCATGCTTACCATCCCAATGCAGTTCCTCAGAATGCTCCAAATGCTGAAGTCATTTCTCGAGAACATCGGCGCAGGTAAGCTCGCCCTGAAAAAATTGCTTGCATAATTATATGTCCTCTATAAGGCTTGTATAATTGATTTGCTTTCAGCAAGTGCTTCAGAAGCCGGTGCATTTCACAAAGTATCAATCATAGAATAGTTGCAGGTATCAATCCAAGTTGATATATTAAAAATATGAGAAACAAGCGGCAGTAAAGGTGTGCAAAATCGGAGCAAAATCCAGACAAGCAAACGTCATAAAAAAAGACAAAAAGTAAGAGTTGTGTTGGAACAATAAGTGTTGGAATCAGTCATCTGTAGCACTTAGTTCTCATAAGACACTCGAACCAAATAAGTTTTTAGTATGTTAGTCAAATAAAAGCAAGGGCCAATACTGCCAATTTAAAGGAGACCTGAAACATGTGAAATAGTGAGATACACTCCTGATTGTCACATTACATTGTGACCATATCAATATTTAACACAGTGACAAGGAGCTAGGCCCACTCAATGCAACCCTTCCCCATGGCTTTATCAGACAGGCTCTCACTCTAAATTATTCACACTACGAAGTGGAAAGACCTGAGGGAGGATAAGGGCAAAAAAAGAGCAGGGAAAGAACTAACCAACCTCTCAGAGCAGGTAGAGTATCTGCAACAATAACACTCTTATAAGAGAAAAATAGCCCCTTTGCTGAGTTTGTTCATCCTTAAGCCAGAGATGAAAGGCACAGGGGGAGTGTGGCCAATTTGGTAAACTGTGGGGGCATATTGCACTTCTGACCTGTGCTTTGTTATCCCGTTGGGCTGAGTCTCATCTCTGTCTCCATGGTGATCCTCCTGCAACATGCTGGTGGTGGGGCTGCTGCATGGGCTGCTTAGCATGATAGAGCCTTCGTCCTCCTCCTCGTCCTCTTCAAAGGAATGGCTGGCCACCGTCTCAAAGCCGCTCAGGGAGAGCTCAGAGCCTGACTCTGTCAGAGACGAGGACACATGGTGATGATTCACTGTGTTCACAGAGGGGGTTATAGAGGCTGATACCGAGGGCTGCTGAAGAGCATAAAGCCTACTCTAATTAATAAAGGGAAAAAAAAGATGTTTCTTCAAGTCTGACTGACAGGCCATTGCAAACAGAATAGTTTCAAAATTGAAAACTTTTTAGAAACTGTTTGATCTTGTAGGACGTGTGCAAGACTATACTCACTTTAAAAGTGATGTAACAATGTCTTTGTTCCTCATGCAATACTTGATCATTTAAATGGTGAATGGTGTCCATTCATGTTTCCCTTTCAAGACATATCCAAGATTATTTTCTATTTATTGCTCCCAGAGGCAGAAAGGCATAAAGGGTGACACAAGTACTCACGACAAAGATCTGTCAGTTGCGACCAACTAAGTTCAATCATGAGAGGAAGTAGCTCTGTGTAGTGCCCACTCTAAGCACTGTAAGAAAATACAGTGTTACATGAAGGGTAGCTAATAAAAAGTTGCTGTTTTTTTTTTTTTTTTTTGTGGGAGAACATGTTTTGGTTAGAGCGGGAAACCAAAGGGCGCAATTGATGCATGAACCCCCACCGGTTGCCCCTTAGAGCTAAACAATAGCTTTGCAAACACACAACCATGAACACCCTATACAGACAATTTTGTCTGTTCACATGACACAAGTCAGACTGCTGAGATCACAGGCCTTGTGCACGTTCAGATAGTGCAGCTGAAATTATGGAACTAAAGGGGCGGGGCTTACAACTCCTTTATTCGGCCTGTGAAAGAGCAAGACTCAGGCTGAACACAGTACAGCAACGTACCTATATTTGTCATGTAACATGCCGGATTTACAATAGGGCTGCACAACATATTGCAATATCACAGATATGTACTTGTTGCGAAGAACCACCTGGAGTGAAATAAGTGTTGGCTATCATTTAAGCACCCTGCATTCAGGCTCTCAGTGCCCCTAATATTTTGGTGACATTTGTTGTTTAATGCAATATAAAATGTTTGAGAAGGTAAAGAAATGGTAAAGTTGATAGGAAACTAGAGCCAAACTGTTTCCTTGCCAATGTGTCACGAGTCGAAAAGAGGCAATCTTTTCATTAGAACCTTGTATTTGAGGTGGAAATGATGAATGTTTTTTGTTTCTTAGTAGCTGAATGGACTACTCATTATCTGGGCTCTATGTTTGCTATGATCCTAAGGCAGGAAGACTTTTGTTTTTTTGTCTATGTATCATAAGCTATATCGTTACCGCAATATTTACCAATATTATTGCATATCACAGATTTTCCTAATATCATGCAGCCCTAATTTTATACCCTGTTTTACAGTGACTGCTCTCTCATACGCACTGAGTGACGTCGCTGCTGACCCTACTGGAAAGAATTAATGATCATGCTCAGTAGAAGAGAGACAAAATGTTTTGATTGGTCTTCTTACTGGTCAAAAATGTTTTTTGTTTTTTTTCTATTAAATACAACACTTGCGGAATGCCGCAAATTCTGATATCTCTGTCCTGAATAGCAGTACCAGCTGGAATTTACTCTTTTCTAATCCATCTGAAGACTTATATCATTGCCTTTTAATGCAAAACCAACAAAACACCTTTGTTACGTCACACAGTTCTGTGTTTGTTTGGCCTAAAGCCAAATCTAACTGCACCCAAGCCATTTGTTGGGCCTCACATCCAAATTGACCCTAATAATGATAGAAGGTGCATAGAAAAGTTCGGTTAATCCAATGTTAAATGTAAGAAACAGCTGGAGTGATTAACATGAAGCAGACACAAACGTCACAAATGGCGCAATCAATAAAATCAACATCAAAAAATGGTGATTTCATCCTGGCTTTTCACATGTAAAAAGAGGATCATTTTATGCTAAATTATTGAGGTCAGACCAAATAATAACAATCATGCATTTGTGTTGTTAACATGATAGGCCTAATCATGGAAAAGCCTAAATCAAGGAGGCAAAATAAACTTAATTTTGTCCTAATCTCCGTTATTATTACAATATATTAAAATATGCATGTTTTCCTGTAATTAATGCAAATCTCGAGTACAGATCACTCAGCTGTGATGCATCCACACTCCTTCAGCTACAAAACGTGTTACAGCAGGTGTCATTAAAACTGCACAGAATTAGATAAACTGCTTTAATAGAGAGATATAGTTCATGCAGACTCCTACACGTTGAGCAAAAGTCACCAAGCATCAGTCCGACCTGTAAATCTAACAAAACTGGGCAACACTTGAGTCTCAAACCTACCAAAGGAATTCACTGGCAGCAAAAAGTATTCCAGTGTCCCACGGGTGAATGAGAGTGCAGGGAGCGTGAATGGCGGCCTGTCACAGAATCCCCTCCGAGTCCCAAGAGTGTTCGATAACTTGTCAACTCACCAGACACGGCGTCGTGGAACTCATCCTCGCTGAGGGCGCTGCGCGGTGACGATCCCTTGACGACGGATTGCTCAAGTTCGTGGTGCTCTGTGGCGAGAGTCTGCAGCGCTTCGGAGAGGATCTTGTTCTTCTCCACCTCCTGCTCCAATTTCACACAGCGCACCTGAGCTCGCCACACACGTTGGCAAAACACACGCACGAACGCAGACAAAAGGGGACAGATTAATCAAGGATGAAAAAAGGGGGATTCTGTTTTGCACTTTTAGTAACCACTGACTGACAAGGCGGTGTTCTCATGGTGACCCACATTTAATTCACGTTTCCTTCTCAACGCAAACAGAAGGCGGACACTCATGACCATCAGATGGGCTGTGATGGCAGCTGGTCTGCAAATAATCAGCATGTCAACTGATTGATTCTCCTCTCTTTTACCAGAGCCGCGGAGAACAAGACTGTGAGGGAGCTGAGAAGGACGAGCCATGCTTTTCTGTAACAGAGGACAGCTGCCTTGATGTTGCGGTCTCAAATGGCCTGCTGGAGAACATGATTCCTGTGCAGGCAAGAGTGATCGAGTGACAGCTGCTGGACGCTGAATAAACCATTAGCGAAACTCCTTAACACGAAATATGGTGCCTTGCAAAAGTATTCAAACTTTTTGAACCTTATCCCGTTTTGTTGCATTGCAACCACAAACGTCAATCTGTTTCCATGGGATTGTTTGCAACAGATCAACACAAATTGGCAAACAATACATGGTTTCCAAAATCATTAACAAGTAAAGATCCAAAAGGTTTGGCGTGCTTTTGTATTCACCCCGTACGAACCAACAATTCACAAATTTAGACCCACTTTGTGTTACAATTACAAATGCAAAGCTTTTGCGGTATGTCTCTGCCAACTTAACACATCTAGACGGTGGAAGTTTACCCATTCATTGCAGAATAGCTCAAGCTTTTTCAAATTGTATGGAGAGAGTGTATGGGAAGAACAAGTTTAGGTCTCGTCAGATTCTCAATTGGATTTGGATCTGAACTTTGATTGGGCCATTTTGACACTTGTTTCAGGTGTACTAGACCAGGGAGACATCTAAAACTTGCGGGACACTGGCGCTTAAGGGCCGTAGTTGGACATCCTGATCTAAACCCTTCCACTGAAGCTCTGGTTGTATGTTCAGGGTCAATGTCCTGCTGGCAGGTATACTTTTGCACCTGTCTCAAGTGTTGTCCAACCTCTAAAAAGGCTGTCGTCAATTATTGCCTGAAATCTTCAAATTTAGGTTATTAATAGCTTTTCTGCCCCTGCTAAAGAAAACCAGCCTCGGGGAATGATGCTGCCACCACTGCATCTCACTGCAGAGATGGTGTGCTGAGGATTATGTAAAGTGTTAGTTTTTTTTCATAGGTGGAAAAAAAGTTACATTTTGGTCTCACGTGACCAGATCATTTTTATCACATTTGTCGCGTTCCGCTGTAGAAAACTGCAAACAGGGCATGTTGTGACTTTCTTTCAACAACCACTTTCTTCTCGCTGGTCTTCCATAATCTACAGATTTGTGTAGTTCCCAACCACCAGTCGTCCTGCTGATATATTGTCCCGCCTGAGATAACGATCTGTGGAGCTTGGAATATTGATTTTTACTAATTAGGGGACTTCTAAAAGGAATTAGATGCAACAGCTTTTATTTCGGGGTATCAGAACATTATACAAGTACAGTTGATTACTGTTGACAAGAAGAAGGGTTTGAATTTGAGCTGCCACTTTACAGAAATCCATTTGTACTGCTGCCAATGATGTGCTGGCGCTGTATTAACCAAGTTAGAGATCCGTGACTCTGCTGTCAGAGAGACAAAACAACTAACTGACTAGAAGACAAACGAGACCAAGCTGCAGCGGGGTTTGATGACGCCATTTACAAGTTCATCAGGGAAATCTTGGCAGTCAACCTCTCCACAGGTGGCGCCATAATGCATGACTACATGAGCTAGAAGTGATTCAGCCTCTGTCATGTGTGAGTCTTACCGTGCCGTTCACACACTAACCAGCCATGTGCAAACTGCCATTCATGGCAGGTCTATTGAATGGTGAGCTGTAAGAGTTTATGAGCCTGTCATTTTGCGCTCTGCAGCTGGCGGCCGCAGTTCAAAAGGCAGCACAGCTGAGCGATCAAGGCCTAGGGTAGGTGTAAACAGTGAACTCTGCGGCCTCCCGGCTGCTGAAGCAGAGACATTCAAACGGCTTACCGGCAGCCACCGCTTCACCAGCAGCACCGACATCTACGCTAAAGATCTCTCGGGAATTCGGTATCTTGTTTCATTCACACAATGATGCAAATTCTTTCTCTCCTCGTGTCTAATGATGCTCTTAATTTAGAATTTGGCGTACTCTCACTTTCTTCATGCCTTTGTCGGTGTTTCACAGAAGACAAAAAAAAAAAAAAAACTTTTGCAAAATGGGGCTGAATCTGTGCATTATGATCTAAAGGCGAGGCTGCGTGGATTTACATATCCAGCAGTCCATGAGCGCATTCGCACAGCGGCCCATGAAAACCAGCGGCACGACTGCAGCATGCACCGGTTTTAACAAGCAGAGCAGCGCAGCACTGACTAATTCTCATTCCGCCGTCACGTTCAGATTTAAACCTTGTTCAGAACCAGAAACGATCACCAACTGCAAAGAGCAGGAATAAACAAAAAAAATAAAGAAAATCCACCAATCCACTAACTTCAAATGTTACTGCCAGCATCACAGAACTGATGAAACCTTAAGCTATGATGAAGAAAGGATTCACAGTCTGCGTTTCCATCAATTACTCATACTATTCAATTTGCTTCAACTCAAACAAAATAACCCTTCATTTCAAAACCATTGGGTTTTCCAGAAAAACGCAACATGAAAATATCAGAATTACAACATGTGACTTGGAATATGCTGGAACTAAATATTCTACAAACAAACTAGCCCTTTTGCAGGGCTCAGTCAGCAAACTGCATCAACACTGCTTGTCTCAGTGTACCACTGATGATTCACAACATACTGCCTTTAGCTCAGTATAAATAGAGAGTAAAAACCATGAAAACAAAATCATTCCATACTTGGAAGCCACACAATACAAAAAAAGCTTCCTGAAACTGATTTATTTCAGTGAGTAAGTTCTGTTTATCCACTACAGTCGTTGCAACACCGATGTCTGCTGTTGGTGCTTGTTGTAAATCACATGTAGTCCTTTATTTGTCCCTCAAACAAATGAGGGATGATATAATCAAACTTACTAAGTCCTTCAAATAAAATAAAAAAAAAACAACAACTGTCAGTCTAATCACAGCAATCCTCCGAGCTAATTTCACAGCAAGGTGTGAACTGTTTTGGCACGTTCTCAGGAAAGCGTATCTTGTTCTCGCATTTTAATCGGAGGAAAAGTACCAGAGCAGAACCGAGGGTCAGAATCCTGCTGATTACAGCATTGAGTGGCCGCTCTTTGTTTTTTAAGTGTAAGTTTGCACAACAAGAAAAAAAAAAAAACACTCGATCGGTCTAAGCCCACACTGTAGCTGCAGCAACGTCAAAGATGTTATTCGTTCACTGAAACAACATGCAGGTTATGGCGGTGTGAACAAATTATTTGCCTCCCTTAAAGAATGATCCAGTTTTTTTTTGTTTTTCTTTTGTCACACTTAGATGTTTTAGATTATCAAACAAACTTTAATATCTCACCCAAATACAAAATACAGTTTTGCTAAATTAATTTTATTTATTAAAAGGGAAAATCTATTCAAGCCCGGTGTGAAAAAGGATGTCCTCTCTTTGCTAACATATCAATTAAGTTTGATTAACCAAAATTTATTGGTTAGATCTCACTAGCTTCACCATGCCTGACCACTGCCAGACCTGTAGAACCAAGAAGCCACTTAAAACAGAGCCTGTCTCACAACCTAAAATAGGCTAAAGGATCCGAAAACCCCCCAGCACATCATACCTTAATCTCAACAACTAAGGGAAAAGCCGAGCAATGAAGTCACCGAAATCTAGTCTGCAATGGGAAACAAAGCCACAAGTACAGAAAACATGGAACAGCACCTATCGAAGTTACTCTGAGATGAGAGCACATCAACGACTCATGCAGGAGACCAGAAAAGAACCCAGAAAAACATCTTAATCCCTGCAGGACTCACTTGCCTCAGTTAAGGTCACTGCCTATGGTTGAAAAGTAAGAAAAATAATGGGGTAAAAAGGCCTCAGACGATATCCAAAGACAAATCCACTGCTGACCAAAAAGGCCAGTCTCATATTTGCCAAAAAACATCTCAATGATCTTCTTTTAAAAGTTCCTAATGATATAGCTACGTCTGATCAAACGTCCCCTGTGGTTCTAGTTTTTGTTGGACCTCACAGCAGCCTTTGACTCGGTGGATCATTCTGTTCTCTTTACCTGATTGAACCAAGATGTGAGGATCCGTGGCACAGCACTGAAGTGATTCACCTTGTATCTGACAGAACTTTCTCTGTCCTGATTAATAATTTTCCCTCTTCTAGTGCTTTTCCATGTGGGATCCCACCAGGCTCCATTCTTGGCCTTCTTCTATTCTCATTTTACATGCTGCCATTCCCAGCCATAACAACTCAGCACCAGGTTTTCTTCAACTGCCAAGCAGATGACCTACAGATATACTTAACAAGCCCAAAAAACTGCAACCCACAACTCATGAAATTTACAAGCGACTTTAGAAAAAATAAGACCAAAGTTGCATAAAATAAGTGGGCTTCACAACAGTGAGCATCCTTTCTAAGTGTGCCGTATCACTCCGCCCCTCTGGTCGGGTAAACAAATGTCCCGGCAAATTCTACATTATAAAAAAGAAAAACCTACCGAAAAGTCTCGCTCTCATGTCATCTTGAAGACATTCTTCTTCTAAATGTTGGCTACAGACGACGTGTTTTCTCTCTGGCCAGAAGCACGATGGCAAATCCTCCCTCTTCAAGTTGACAGTCCAACAAAAGAACCCGTGGTGGATCATGAATTGGAAAGGTGAAAAAACGAATGTTTTTTACACTTTTACCCGATGTATTGCAACATCCAACTGCCATGGACGTGGACATTGTTGCTTCAACAATAGCTCTCTCGAATTTCAATGGTGAAATCCTCTGGAAATCCGAAATAATTGTTGTTGATCGCAGCACAACAGCTCCTATTGAGTTTGCTTGTAGAGCGCAGTGCCTTACCGCAACATTACATCACAGGATGTGATGTCAGGCGGCTATTATTGCCCATATTTGGGCAATAATGGCCGCCCCCATACACAGTGATCGAGACGATAATTTATGCTTTTTTTTTCTTATTGATTAACGCTGCTTCATTAAATCACCACAGACGTATTAGTTTTAGGCATATCTAATGATCCACTGATTTTTCCTTGTTGACCGGGCTTCTCCTTTAAATTGTCATGACCTGGAGAAGGCCATCCATACTTTTATTAGCTCCTGACTCAACTATTGTGATGGTCTCTGTGTCGGTGTCACTCAGTCGAGCCTAAACCACCTTCAGCTTGTCCAGAATGCAGCTGCCCATCTTTTAATTAACACCTCCCGGCGTGTGCACATCACCCCTGTTTTATATTCTTTACACTGGGCTCCTGTCTGCTTTAGAATTGATGTTAAACTATTACTATTCATTTCTAAATCTCTAACAGCCTCACACCTCCTTATTTATCTGAAAATAAGTGTTGGTGTGGAAATCATTCAGTCAGCTTCTACTGGATGTTCCAAGGACAAAGCCTAAACGCTGGGGTGACTGAACCTTTTCGCTGGTGGCACCCTTTACTCTGGAAACAGCTTCTTTTGGACCTTTGTGCCATCACCAAACTGGGTCTTGTTAAAAGCAAGCATTTGTTCAGAATGGCTTTTAACATTCTGAGCATATCCATTTTTAAATGAATTATTTTGTTTTCTGTGATCATTTTGAGTTTTAGCATTTTATTGTTTTGCGCTTTGGTCTTCCTTTTTATTTTTGTATGTTTTAAAGTGGTTTAAAAAAATCAATAAATTAAAGGATGCATGATTTTATGGAAAATATTTTGTGGACTAATGAGACAAACATGAAACTTCTTAAAAAGGTGAGAAACATCTGGTGTAAAACTAACAGCATTTGAGAAAAAGTTAAACATGTTGTCAGTCAAACATGGCGGTGGTATTGTGATGGTCTGGGTCTGTTTTGCTTCTTCAGAACTTGGGTGACTTCCAGTAATTGATGCAACCATGAAAATCTGCTCTCTGGCAGAAAATCCTGAACAAATTGTCCTTTGATAAATAAAATTGCCATTTGTCACTTTTTGTGTGTTCTGGTTATCGTTGCCTAATATTAAAATGTATTATGATATGAATTTTGTTATTGAAAACATTTAAGTGTGATAACAATACCAGGAACAGAAAAAGAGCCCTGCAAAAGTTGCAAATACTTTTTCACAGCACCTTACATAATCCCCTTTCACTATTTCTGAACAAAAAAATCCTCCAACAGTGTAGAGGGTGTGTTTAGTTGCTTCATTTCCTGGACGCTCACCCCTTCCTGTCTGGAGAAGAGGCTGAGGCAGACAGCAAGACTGGAGGTGGTCTCGTTGGACAAGTCACAGATTTCCTGCATCATCTGTAGCACTGCCGAAGGAAATCCTGAGAGGATCAAACAGAAAACCAGGCGATTAAAAAAAAAAAAAAAAGCCAAAAGAAAAGTTCATGTTTGTTTTTGAAACTTTCAAAAGTATGCAAATTGCTAAAATCCCTGACAACCAAAACAGATGGAACGGTCTTAATTAGTAGTAATTCAGACATTTTTATCACTCCATATAATCTGTTTGATGATGCTTTCAGTTTTAATCACAAGCCTTTCATTTCTGCTCTTAAATGGTTGAAAGCCATTTAGGGTTTTTCTTCTTACATTTGGACGGGTGCCAAATTAAAGAACAAAAAGTAAGAGATGAAGAGAGAAATACAACATTGCTTTGATAGAGATGCACCCAGTTCCATCCCATGATGAAACACCTTTACCCTAATGGGAGTGGGTTCTTGCCATTAAATCTGACCCCATCAATGACCGATTTCACGGAACTCATCTAAATTATATGCTACGGCTTTAGCAGTCACCTCTTTTAACCCCCTTTCATGGCTCTGGGACAAGAAATCATAAAACACTTACAAATACGGAGATTAATTAAAACCTAATTGCGGCAGAGGAGTTTCAGAGATTAGTAAGATTATTGTAAAATTATCCTGATGCACATGTTGTTTTAACTGTGCAAACCATTTACATTGGTGTGCTTTTTAATTTGTCACCTATCTGCTAATAATACAGTAAAGGGATTGAAGAAACAGAAATGACAGCGAAATAGCAGGTTTTACGTTCTGACAGCCCGTCATTTTTCAGAAAGGACAGCAACGCTGCCACCTCCTTTTCCAGCTTCTTCTGGCTGATCTCGGCTGCCTGGTGATTCAGAGAGAGGCAAGAAAGATGCAGATGAGCTGAGGCGGCGCGTGTCGGGAGAAATCCCGGTCGGTCTTCTCGCTCACAGAAAACACTCCGGACCATTGTGTCAACAGGCTCATTATGCATTTCTTTGTTTACAACCACCTGTAGCGAGTCCGTCAGTTCCCCTAGCGACATGCCTTTCTCTTCGTCCTCCTCCTCCTCGCTGCCCTGCTCCTGGGAGCAGTAGTGTGTGCTGTAAGCCGTGTGCTCCTCCAGCGCACTCAGCCATGCCTGGAGGAAAACAAAACGCATTTTTACCTTGAATTGTGAAGACGAGCTGCATGCAATAAATTTATCTAACAACTATTGGATTGCGGAGGTTTAAATTAACGTCTGAAATATTTTTGAAACATCATAGAAAATACTTTAAGCATGAAAGTCTGAGAAAATGAAACGGGCTGTTGCAGTGCTTTGCAAAAGCACCTACAGGTGTATCAGTGTTCCCTTTGACGGCACCTTTTGATAAATCTTTAGTCAGCCAGTCTTTTGACTATAATGTGATTTAGTTTCAGTCAACATTTAGCCCGCTGATGTCATTTTACTATGTGTCTGATTTTAATCACCTTATCAAATAATTCACACTTTTGTCTAAGAAATTTACTGAAAATTATGTTCACAAAAACAAAGGAAGTCATAAAAGGACTTTCTTAGGGCCGCTTGTATCTTGAAGGAAAATCATTCCTTTACACCTGCAGTTAAGCCAAAAAGGATTCATGCCCCAGGCAGATCTATATTTACTGTGTTCTTAAAACCCAAAAGTTTGTTTCTGACAGTATATGAGAGGCACCAAGTTATGTAAAAGAAGTATCAATTAAAAAAACACACGTTTTATTTACATTTTATTAAAAGATGTCATGATGAAAATGATTTATGCACCTCTCATTAATTATGAAAACATAATATTGCGGTTACAGCAATCAAATCCTTCTCATATTTCATTAGTTTAATTAATTGTGTTAAATATTTTAATTACTTGTATAGTTACTGTATTTGTAAAGTTTTATAGTTTTTGTTGTTTTGTTATATCACACAGGTATCCCTTGAAAATGAGATCTTGGATCTCAATGGGAATACCTGTATAAATAAAAGAGAGAAAAGACTACAACAACAAAAATAATTGCTGAGCAGCTTGATGCACATTTCCACTGGTATTTTTCACATTGCAAAATAAAACGCTTTTCATTGGGTGTCTACATGGTAGAGCAGGACATAGCAGGACATAGCAGGACATAATTATGAAGTGGAAGAACAATGACATATACTTTTCAATTTGTTTTACAAATAATAAAAAAACTGAAAAGGGTTGTGATTATAATTAAAGACAAAATGTGAAAATGTTCGAGGGTTAAGAATCAATTTGCGGGGCACAGCAGCTTGCCTGATGACTGAAAACTGGAGGAAGCAGACCAACTCTTTCTAAAAGATTTATATTGTATAAAAAGACCACATACTTGTATACTTTCTCAATCTGGACGATAATTACGTAAGCACAAAAACAATCACATGTTTTTCCTGTGTTGCAGCCAAATTATTTGTATGAATCAATCACTTTTAACTAGGTTGAAAAAGTTTGGTTGCAGGGTTTTTGACGCGTATAAAATGATCAGGTGCTGGTCGCAGTGAGAAGCAACAGGAAGCTGCAATCATCTGACAAAGAAAGCTGCTACCACAGCAGCCACAGATAACAATCAAAATTGCTCAACAACAGTGAACGGATATTATTTGGAACAGATGAAAAGATGGTCCTTCTGTGCTCATTTCCAAAAACCTGTAGTTTTTTTGTTTTGTTTCATATTATTTACGGTAGAAGGTCCGAAACATGATATGTGATCTCCTGTATGTTGACCCTTTAATGAGTGGAGTGGCTCCTGACGGAAGCTGTCCCTCTTTTTGGTTTCTTAACGGAACATGACAACAAATTTAACTTGTCTGAGGTTTTGGGGGTATAAAATGGTCTACTGTGCACTGATGAGGCAGTGTTAATATCAAAACTGAATACTGAACAACCTGCTCAGGGGCAGTCAGCTTAATTGATTTGCTCAAAAACGGTCCGATCAGAAAACGGGTTGTCTTTCTACGTAATTCATATTGTCCAATCAGAGCACACCATCAAGCAAACAGCTTTCCCCCTTCCCTCCCATTCCCCCTCCCCTCTTCTCCCCAGTCTGACTCGAGAGGAGGAAGGTGGAGCAGCGAGCAGACGGCAGCCCCAGATCAGCCTCCCTGTATCGGCTCAAACAGGAGGCAGTCACCGCAGAAGCAGCAGAGCACAAACATCCCATATTAGACCTCAAACTAACTTCACAGCGGTTACTAAAAAAGGGAGCTGATCTGTCCGAGGGTGCTCTAAAACGCATCAAGATTCCACTAACTCGTGAAAGATGAGAGAATCACAGAAGAGTTTATGAGAACTTTACTGAAGAAGGTTTCCTGTGGAGAGATTCAAGTCGTGGTTTTTGAACAAAAAGGTTAAAAAAAAAATTCTGCACCAACATGTAAGGTGGTGACCACAACGGTGTCATGACACATGAGTTTATTTCATTTCTAAATACTCTCTAATGTAAGAAAGCTGAGTTTGTAACTGAAAAATCCGTCTGACTGCCGACCACCTTTGACCGGTTTTCCAAATATGGTTGTAGCTGCATATCATTACCGCAACCAACCCTTTTACTGATGCGGTACATTTGGCCTGACAAAACAACAAGCTGATGTCGTTTTTTAAATGAAATTCTATTCTTTGCAAAACGTACGTACGCAGCAATTTCAACTACATGAAATCGTTTATACAGTCATGTCATGGCGCCTTTCTCCTTTCAATCCTAGAGGTACGGTCCGGAATTAGTGTGCAATGTGTAGCCCATATTTACTTCCTGGTTCCTGAGCCAATCATATGCCAGTTCCCAGACTTCCCAAAACAGAGCACAGCATTTGGTATTTTATCTTGGTAAAAGGAGCAGCAGTCTGCAAACATGAAAGCCAGTAGGAGAAGCAGACCAGAAATAGAACAAAATATAACATCATATACCTATACTATACAATTAGAAATTCTGTGGATTTTCACACCAGCAACGGACCGTTGAGAAATGGCTGTTCTCTGTGAAGGGGTAGTGTATGGCTGTGTCTCATTCCGCCTACTTCTACACTTCGAACACTTAGTTTTAAGTAGGTAGTGTAGATAACACAAAAAGTCAGTGCACTGAAAGTACCCGGATGACCCCCTAAAAACGGGCACAAAATTCAGTGTGTAACGATGGACCCTACTCGCACTAAACGGACGCCATCTTGACTACAAAGCGGAAAGGGAGGGGCTAAGGACGTCGGGAAGATGTTCCCATTTTGAAAATAATGGCGGACAATTCAGCCGAGACAGCCGGAGCTGCGACACCGCAATCATATAAATGTAAGTAATGGTGGTAATACGAGGCATTGTACTTGATAGGTGTTTGTAAAATACACGAACATACCTCATGTTCAGCCAATATTTGGAGGATCCTGCGTTGACGTCGGAGGCGATGTAATTTCAACATGCTGTGAATGTAAACGATTGTTGTTTTTATAAAAAAACAAAAAAAACCGCCGGCATATATTTCTTGGCGGTCTGAAAATTTCGCGGTCACGTGTGTTGCGTTCGTCACGTCATCCCGTCATTTCCGGTAAGTGTTTTAACATAAGTGTTCCTTTTGGAACACTACTAACGGTCGAAAGTGGGCACTACGGCAGTAAGTGGTCAGTGCACATCAGCAGTGCACTGACGGAAGTAGGCGGAATGAGACACAGCCTATGTGTTGTTCCGACCTGCAACACTAAGTGTCAGTATTACTTATTGCTCATTTGAGAAATATTTTGCGTCAACAAACAGCTCCTAAATATTCAGAGCTTACTATCCTAGTTATAACTTAGGTAATATGAACTTCAAAATTAACAACTAATTTATTGATCATGGTAAAAGTCCCCAGCTGTATCATAATGGTAATTCTGTTCTGGGCTCTGATTCGGGTCAAGTTAAATTAAAACAATGCTGAACTTTTACATCTCATGTTGACGGAGCACAACCAAGATATTTACTTTGCAATGGTTTTCACTCCCCTTTAACTCTCAACATCTTCTTGCAACTACAAACCTCCAAGTAATTTAGAGGGATTTTATGTGATAGAAACATAATTGGGGAATGGAAGGAAAGTGATGCACATTTATTTAGTTTTTGATGAATACAAATTTGAATGTCCCATACTTGTACAGATTCTCAACAGGATTCCGGGCTGGACTTTGACTAGACTTTAATCAACACTAAGGGTCACCGACCTTTTTGAAATTCAGAGCTACTTCATCGGTACTGTACGTGTCACACGAAGGCCTATCAGTACTGACCTTTGAACTAGAAGAGTCAGAGCTCACCAATAAACATTTTTGCATTGGTCTTTTATTTTTATATATGTTGTCATTTTTAAATGTATATAAATGCAAATGTGGTTACAAAAGCAGAGCAACAGACTAAAATAACATTTTAGATGCAGCTCACTGGAGGGTTTTGCTAGTTTTAGAACGGGCTTGAGGGCACCACATGTTGTCCTTGGGGGCTACCTGGTGCCGCAGGCAGCATGTTGGTGACTCCTTATCTACACCATTCCATTGTATCTCTGGCTGAATATCTAGGGAAGCTGTTCCAATGGAACGTGACCATGCCCCAGTTTCAAGTCTTCCACTGCTTCTTCCAGGATCCTCCCACATTTAGCTCCATCAACTTTGACCAGCTTTCCTGTCCCTGCTGAAGATAAGAATCCCCTCATCATGATGCTGTCACCACCAGGTTTCATGGTAGGAATGGTGCAGGTGATAGCAGTGGCGCCTCCAGAAATATTTCATAGGGGTGGCCAGATGGAGCCACTTAAACTCTTGGGGTGGCACTGAAACTAAAAGCTGTAATTTCAGGATTTTATTCTACTGTTGTAGTAAAGCTGCATGTAGAAAACAGGCAGAATCAGAAAGACTTAAGTAAACGCCTACTAATATCTTATGGTTTGTAATGGTTTTCTGAAATTTTAATGTTCCTAATGATCTAATGTGCATAGCCCAATAATAGCAGAGTTAACATTTGCTGTATCAGCAGCAGATGGTCGGCTGCCTGGGGCAGAGACAACAGCAGATTCTCCTTTTTAGACCTGCAAGGCCTCCAATTGGCAGCAGAATAAGGATCCTTCAAGTGAACTGAAAAACCCTTTTTAATTTAGTTTCCTCTTGGCATGGGCTTATTGTTTAAAAAAATCAGCAGTTTAATTACCCCGATTTTAGAATACGGTAGAACATAACACAACCAAGGCAAGGCAGGCCAGCTTTATCTGCTGGATGGAAGACATGATGGTAGAACCAATCGACCTGTCAGAGATGCATGCAAAGATTCATGCCTGCAAAGACCGATTCATCTACGGCATGTATCCATGGGTCCACCCATACGTCCATCCATAGATGCATGCACGCATCCAGAAATGCGTTTCATTTTGTGTAAGCAACAACTGCCAGAGTGAGGCTATGAAAAACGTTTTTCCTTATAATATCAATCCATTTCCTGGGTAATGTTTTCACCAAGAGTTTTGTTGATCCTGTCAACCTTGAGCAGCAAATAAAAGTTATTCATAATGATTGTTAAAAAGCAGATGGTGTTTTTTTAAAAGCAGATGATAATTTCTCACTCATCAAGGCTACCAATAAGCATTCATGTACATCTGCAAATGGATGAAGAAGAGTGTGAGCAGCAGAACGCGACTGGTTCAATATGGAGAAACCATTCATGTGATTTCTGTAAGTAATTCCCCGACAAAAACTCTCATTACTTAGGAGAGACCTTCGTGTACATTCTATAATTTAGCTTTTGTTTCCAACTGCAATTAATATGTTTCTGTTCCTGACCACAGCAAGTAGAGGAGATGTAAACTTACTTTTCTGGCTGCCTCCGGCTCACTCTTAGGGCAAACTTTGAACTGATGCACGCTGTCATCAAAGCACTTGAGGGTAAAAAAGCAGTTATCTTTGGCTCGTATCTGGAGGGGGCAGCAGGATAAATATTTGCTTGAGTCAAAGCTGCATACATGCAGATTGAACAAAAGGTCAAAAATGAAAGGCAAATACTTGGAAGCTGGCTTACCAAGCAGTGAGCGTTTGTGAGTGACTTGCAGCCTTGCCTCCTGACATTTGCTTCTGCATCAGACCTGTGTTTGACGGAGAGAGAGAAGTGAAGTCTCTTCAAGGAAATTGCAAAAAAAAAGAGGAAAAAACAAGAAAACATGATTCTTAGGGGAAAAGCCAGAACAGTAAGATCTCCACACATTTATCTGACACGTCAAGGAAGTCCCCCCCCCCCAGCCTAAAAATCAGATCCTGAGAGTTTCTCTTTGTGGTTGAGAGCACATAGCCAAGGTGAGAAGTAAACCTACTGTTTGGAGTACCAGGATATAACCCCATCCTGCAGAACAACCCAGTAGGAGCGCCAGCCAAAAAACCTGGAGCTCTGTGGGTGGGGAAAATAAAAACAGAACATGCATTTGTATTCTCAGTAGTCAGTCAAAAAAAAAATCTCTCCCAACACTGGGGGGGAAACGCTTTGTTTTCCCGACTAATTAACTTAGAAGGTAATGAGAATAAAGTCATTTCAGAGGGTTTCCCATTACTGCGGTAACAGAAATCAGTGTTTTCCAACTGCTAAACAGCCCTCACATGAACGTCTAAGAGGTAATTACAACCGGGTTTATTTTCAGCGGTGGAACACCAGACATCTGCTTCTATGGAAATCACTGAAAGAAAACAACAGGCCTGACTTGACAGTAATGATGGCATGTCATCCACTGCAACAACGTGGGTCGGATGTCTTCTGTTAATTTTGCCTTTTATCGTGTTAGCGGGATACATTTCCTGTTGATTCCTTAAGCTGCTATAATTAATTTATTTCTGGATCTTATGAGTACCTGTCTGTACACAGGGATGCTGCTTGTAGTGACACCTGACAGCTGCAGCTCTACAGGGTCTGTTTATAGCATATTTCAATCAGATTGATCCTCCATCCAGTTTTTTTTTTTACTCTGTTAAAAACAACTGCCATTAATGTAGCCTTTGACAAACTTTATCACAGTTGTGGTAATATAGGTACAATGCTAGTCAGAAGTTTGCATAATCTCAGATTTGGCATCGATGTTGTCCTAATTGTGGGCTTTTAAAAGAAGCATTTAAATCCTTCTTTTCCCAGGCTGGACTGATTCTAAGACTGGAAAGTTGAACTGAATCTGAATTGATAAGTGCATTTTAAAAGCAACAATCTGGTATATCGGTTTAAATTGATTGGCATTTATTTTGATTTCTCACAAGGTCAAAATTATTCATGCAAAATCAAAATATACACCCCTAGTAATATCTGGGTAAATACATGTGTTTTTTGTAGCCCTCTGAATGCCGATCTGAGCCACTCTTCATACTGATAATGGCTGGTTTTCTGTCACAGAACCTTTAGCAAAGTCCACAAACATCCATGAGGTCTTTGGTCGATGCTGCTCCAACAGCTTCAAATGAACCCTTTTTGTTGGCCTTCATGTGTTGTTTCCACATTACACACAAAATTGTTGAAGGACGAAAACTTCTTTTGACTCTATCTATTCAATAAAGCTGAATCGGTGTTGTAGCTACTTGACCTAAACTGACTTTACAATGCCTCAATGTGTTGCTTTTGGTTGTAATTTCTAACCTTAACTGAACTTGAAAGCTAACGGCTCTCCCTCTGAACTGTTACCGATGTGCAGCAGCGGCCGTACAGTCACCAGCCGTTTTCTCCGACTCTCTCCTCTTCATCCACTACTTTTTCTTCATTCTCATTTGTGCGCCTATATCGTTCCTCTTGATCTCAGTCTGCTCCGGTTCAAATTGAAAAGGTTGAATGGAAGACGTTGTGCTAACATAGCTAGCGGTACATACAGCCGAGCGAAGCCAGCAGCTGAGTGACGTCATACCACAGGAAGCAGAAACAATGGCGATGTCCGAGTATAACCTTTTAACCTACAGAAACTAAATGTGTAGAGTAGCTTTAATATTAAGATCCCATATTTACATCTGAAGTAAATGTTTATAAAATAGGCTTTATTGATGTCTGTTTAAATCCCCCCTAAAACCAGTTTTGATGTGTTTTTGGGGTGATTGCTCTTCTGGAACATACAAATGTGTCAACGTTTGACCCCTCCGGCCCAGGATATTACCCTAAGAAGAGAGGAAACTGTGGAAACACTATTGCCAATATTCAAAGTGATGCAAGTTTAACGTCATTGTGGCAACAAGAAATAAGCGGCTGCTCTTAAATCAACAAAAATCAAAAATGTGTTTGTGCTGCTATCAACATATATGGATTAAAGTTCAAGAGCTCTTTGGATGGAGGACGGAGGCTTCGGTTACGGGAATCTCCCTGGCTTCAGCCCTATGAAACGTGTATAGACCCAGTGGGGTCTGTGCCAGGAAACCCAATAATCTGAATGAGTTCCACCATTTCAGAGCTAAATATGTGTGGACCTCGTTTATGGCTACTAAAACGTGCTAAGGGAAATTTATCCAAATGTTAGTGGGGGTGAATGAATATACCTGAACCAGTATGTAAACCTCTGACCGGCAGTGGAAATGGAGGGAAGATGAACAGAGATAAAAAGACGACTTTCAAAGCAGAAGTCGACAGCTCAGAAAGTCTTTTATACTGTTTGATTGTCTGCTCCAAGCCACCAGGAACAGTACAGGGTCGGGTGGCAATTTGTCCCCATTCTAACCACATTACTGCTGCAGCTTTCATCATGCACTGCACACGTGACTCGGCAGATCTTTTTCCACCACACACAATCACTGCAGAAGAGAGGGGGCTTGCTTACATGTCAGCAACACCTGCAAAATAACCTTTTCACATCCATCTTTAGAATTGCACCAAGTGAGTCACGTCAAGCCCAGAGAGGCAGGGACGTCTGAAACCGACAGCGTCTCATGGTGCAACCCGTCAGAATTTGTCGGCGGCGCTTTCTTTGGCTTGACGGATTATAATGTAAATGCTATATGGGCTGGAAACAGCTGTGTCATGTGCAGCACCCACGTATCTTATAGAAGAAGCTTTGCGACATGAACCAAAGCAACTTTTCATTTGAAATTATTCAAGTTGGGAAGACGGGACTCCCAGAGTATTAAACGGACTCTTCAGGTTCATTCTGCGGATGTGCAAACTGGTCCAAATACAATAAAGCAGCAGCTGAAAAGACACCTAAATGTAGAAACAATTTGGTCTGAAAGTTTAACTTTTGTACTTTATCAATGTCAGTTGCTGTCTTTTTATATTTAAACTTTATTTATACAGGTATTTTCAGACCCAAGATGTAATTTTCAAGAGAGACCGGTTGGTCTTTGTTGGTCATGTTGTTCACTGGATTAAAATAAAGGGCTGAGGAATGTTTCTTCTTGTTTCATATTGCTGCTAAATACTGGGAATTGCACTGGATGTGGAGGTTATGCAGCGGCTAAAGGACTTGGAAACTTACTTACACAGTAACTATGCATAAACAGCAGCCAAAAACTGGCTAATTATGTGTGTCTAAACTTTTTTTTGTGGATTGTTGCTTTGTTATTTAGAAGGACAGCGGTAAGAAGCAAAAATGAGGCCCAAATATTCAAATGTTTCCTACAGGTCCTTCTGCAGCAAGCCATCCCATAACCAAGACACTTCCCCCTCCATGTTTCACAGGTTCTTTTCCTGGAATAATCTATTTGGTTTATGTCAAACATGTCCTCTGTTCTGGTGTCCATATCGTTCCTCTTTAGCCTCCAAAGCGCACTATTCTAGAGGTCCACGTCTAAATGGACATTCAATAACCATTTGTCCAATGTAAAACACAAGGGGTGTCGTAGATGTCCGGAGCTTTTCACATGACTGTGTACCTGTTCAACCCTTGCAGGATAGCGGGTAGCTTGCACCTACACACTGAGGTGAATAGGCTAGAGGTGAGGTACACCCTGGGCGAGTCACCAGTCCATCACAGTGACCCATGGTACTGATGCACGCACACACTCAGCAATTTAGAGCACCCGATTAAACAAACAGGCATCTTATAGATGATGAGAAGAAGCCAGAATAGCCAAACCCGACGCATGCAAGGGGGGGGGGGGGGGGGGGGGGGACATGCAAACTACAAATAACAAGGACCCAACCAGGATTTGAACCAAAGACCTTCTGGCTATGAGGCTATAATGCTACCAACTGTGCTGCCGTGCAGCAATAGATTAATATACTTTTGTGTTCCCCGTGATCTACATTTTTAAATCTTCACTCTTTTTTTAAATTAAAACAGAATTTGAAAGAAAAGCTTTTGAAATGCATTTATTTTTGTCTTTAAATGTGAGTTTGACTTCTTGCGTAATTTTCAAAGACGCTTGTTATCAGTTAGAGCTGGGACCTTAAAAAGACAAACCAGGAAATATGACGCAGTGTTTACACATGAGCACCCTGGCACAGCAATGTGCCTACAAGACAGTGAGCGACCTTTACGATGATTGGCTTCTTTAATCCACTAAAAAACTAAAACAACAACAACAAAAAAAGGAAAAAGAACATTCCCAGACTTTACCTTCCAAAGGAGTCCTTCGTACTTTTTGACGTGACGGGTCAAACTCTGCAGATGAGAAACATAAAAGGCGTCGAAAGCAAATCACAGAACAAATCACTGACGCGATAGAAGGCTGACCATCCGCTGATCACTCACTCGATGAACGGTGCCTTCAAGACACTGCTTCATTGCTGCATCGCTGGCCAGGTCAAACACTGTCTGCCCTGTGAATTAGGGAATTGAAGAGTTTTATCACGACAGGACACGTGTAGAGATAGAGGGGGAAATACCGTTAGACGGAGCAAGGTTCAAATGCTGCTGCCAGCAGTTGTAAATGTCAAGGTATTGTGTGAAATGTCCGGTAAAACCATAGCTTGTGTATTTTGTTGTTTCTCTGATGATTGATTTTGAGCGACAGAGCCGTTTGGGAAGAGAAAATGAAGACTTTAAACTTGCAGAAATGCATGCTAAGCTGGTCGCCATTTTTTTTCCCTGTGGATGTGAAAATATATACAGGAGCAGGTAAAACAGTCAAAAAAGAAATACCTAAAGGAACATTTTAAAAAGTACTAGGATCAAAGCTTAAACAAATAGATGGTAGTACTTTGAGTCATTTCAAAGACGTGACATTACATGAAAGGGACACAAAAGGTTTGGTTTATTGCTGGTTTTGATCCTTTCATGGTGTTTTCTAGCAGAAGAAATAAGGGCGAAATGAAATCAGCAGTCTTTCATTTTTGCACTTTACCGTTTTTGTTTGTTAAGTTGGGGTCGGCGCCACTCCTGAGCAGCTTCAGGGCACACAGCCTCTGGCCTCGGTAGGCGGCACAGTGCAGCGGACTGTTACCCAGCAGATCTGTGCAGTTGATATCTGGAGGCTTCTTCCTGCTGAGCTGCAGACAAAAGCGCAGGGCAGGAACAAACGCTTTCATTTTTCTTACACAGCCATTCAGAACTCCTGTATGGCTGTATTCTGCTGCTTGTTGTTTCCTCAGGCGTCTGCAGACCCTTTCGGCACAATCTCAAAAAGTAGATTTCCCCATTTTTGAGAAGTTTCACCCTTAAAAAAGTTTTTGGGAATTATTGTGTTTAAAAGGGTCTTGTCAACTTGTCTGCACTTGTTAAAAGTGAAAGGAAATACTTGCGTAAAAGTCTTTTCTTTTTGCCAATCTACAACAAGGGAAAGACAAGAGAACATCCATCTATCTATACCTGCTTTTCCATGCAGGGTCACAGGGGAGCTGGTGCCTATCTCCATTATTGGATAATTATCCATAAAGGTATTTCTTATCTAGGTGTTTTAGTAGACATCCAAGACTGGCTTTATTCACATGCAACAAAGATTGTGTTTTTCAGTGTCAAAAACACCCCTAGAGGATGAATAGGTAGAAAAGCACCTCATGTCCACCATTAAATACAGTGGAAGATCTGTGATGCTGTGGGCCCGTTTATTTTTCGAATGGCACTGGGAACCTTCCTGGAGTAAATAACATCCTGAACTCTTTGAAATTCCAGAACATTTTAATGTTTAAGTGTCTACACCAGTAAAACGAAAATGGGTG
The DNA here is from genome assembly GCA_037039145.1 of Fundulus diaphanus. Lineage (NCBI taxonomy): Eukaryota > Metazoa > Chordata > Actinopteri > Cyprinodontiformes > Fundulidae > Fundulus > Fundulus diaphanus. The sequence continues at coordinate 38,926,381 of CM073128.1, forward strand.
ATTGTCTTTTAACAAATAATGATTCAACACATAGAGGCAAATCAACACTAAAGTGGTTCACCAAACGCTAAAATCTGCCATTTTTTCTATGAACATCTCCCTTCCTAGATCTAAATCCACTAAAATAAAAAAATGTGCAGGGTGAAATGAAGAGAGGTGACTATAAGAGAGAGCTCAGGACTCTGGATGTTCTCTGGAAAACTAAGTGTTGTCCTGTTTCAATAATTACGACACTTTGTTTCATGTAAAAGTACATATCTTATTGTTTTCTTCCCTCACAGAATAAATGTGCTGATAATAAAGGTTGTTTTTTTCCTAAAATTTTAATAGTGAGATTATGCTATCATACTGTAACTGTTTCATTTAATTCAGAGCTCTTTACATGTCTTTAGAAGGGGTGTCAATTCCTCTGTAGGGTGCTGTTTTAGTTCGGATGTAGTGAGGGCAGTTTTTGCATCCGGTACACATGCTTTACAGTAAAACCACACCGCAGGCTGGTATAACTAAACACAAGTGCAGGACTTTTAAAAAGGTAACATATCCAATTGAGAAATACTTGCTCAAACATACAGGCTGCAGAGGCATGTTTAACAAAAACACGGAGATCCAAAAACCTGCTGGGTTGGGTTGTTAGTGAGAGGGGGGAGGGTGTGCCAAACTACGGAAGCATTTAACTGCCAGACGTGATAAATACATTTAGGAGCAGCATCACGTTAAAACAAGATAGTTATCTCATAAGAACGAGAAACTTTCTCATTATAACGGGATGGTTTTCTCGTTAAAATAAGATGCTGTTTTATGGCAAGACATCGCATACCACGTTTGAATGAAGTGTGAAGGGAAACAGAGATCGAGGCACTTTATGCCTTGTTACAAAGGAGGGATCTGCAAGAGGATAGGTATTTCAAAACAGAGAAGTGATAAAGTAAGTCACTGAATGGTGGATGTGTGTTCAATCGGCCCAGAAAATGAGTCTGGTCGCAGTGAAAGTAGGACATCCAGAGGAAAAGGAGACGCCTGATGTCTTCTGACAGCCACCCGCTGTTATCACGACGGAAAAGTCAGGTGAGCTTTTTGCTGGTCAATCTATAGGCAGCTTGTAGGCTATATAAGCAGGTTGCTAAATAATAATGTTATAGCAGAGACTGAATTATCATATGAAATTTATTTATTTCAATTTTATTATCATGTAGGACTTAGTGAACCACCTGCCGAACCTCAAGAGGGAGCGACCCTGGCGTCCTCCTCTGTGGTGGAAACGGGAAAGTATGGGACTTTGTGGACAGTTGTTCAGCCTGCTGGACCTCCAGGGAGACGACAGATTAAAAATTAAATTATCCCCAAAACAAAGAGCAAGTGACTGCCCCCCCCCCCCCCCCCACTGCCAAACAGCAAGCAGAGCTGTTCTTCACGAGCGTGCTAAAATGCGGAGGCGCAATGCTTAGCCTACGACTTATCAATGAAAGTCCCGCAAAAAAGTTTGTGTTCTCAGCGCTTTTCCCGCAGGTGTAAACTTTACTGATGGGGCCGAAGGCAAATCAAGAGTCCGCGCAGCAGCCTTTTATGACAACACGAAATACGGTAGACATCGTTGCTCAGATGGCAAGAGACGGTCTGGTGGTACACAGAGATGGCCCACTGCTGGGTTTATAACATCCTGGACCTTGCAGGAGTAAATACTCATGTTGTCTTCCAGAAGTGCACTGGCACCAAGATCCCACAACGGACGTTTGCAGAAGCTGGGAGAGTTTGGGGAGACAGCCATGAAGGCAGGTCAGACGAAGGCTGCATGAAAGTAGGCAGTGCCAGGTGCAGAGAAGCTGCACAAATATCTCAGACACATGTAGCAGATGCACAAAGCTATGTGTGGGAGTTCTGCCAGGCAAATAGGTGATTGCCCTAGTTTATTTAATTATGTAGTTAATTTAAATAGTGTAAATAGTTAGAGTGATATAAAGCTTCCTGTTTTTATATCACCCTTTAGCCTTTTAACATCCAGTTTGTGTCCTCTGTTATTTATTTCATACTTGTTGATTACCATTTATTAAACATAATTTAATAATATAAATATTGGTGTTTAGATTTAATTTCTGTGATAAAGGTGTCTACCATCATATAGTATGTTGATGTGTAGTATTATATATTTCCTTGGTTTATCGGCTGCATTGCTTGCTAAGAATTGCTCGTTTTGTTTGTTGGTTTAATGGTGATGCTTGGCACAAGTAAAAGATTAATACATAACTAAACTTTGTCTGGTAGATTAAAAATACTCTCTTTTAGCATCACTTTGTTTCATAAAACATTGTTTGGCTGATTACATTTAGTAACTTACAAGGTGAATTAATTGAGGTTTATATGCAGCAGTCAAAATGACCGCTTGGATAGTGCCTGTTAAGTGTTAAAACGGATAAAAACCAGGAAAAGATCATCTCGTTTTAACGAGAAAACTGTCTCGTTATAATGAGAAGCTTTCTCGTTATAACGAGATACTGCTCCTAAATGTATTTATCACGTGTGCCAGTTACCGTACCGTAGCACATTAATGAGGTTTTGCTCCAGGAGCTTAATCTGATGTGTGGACATTATGTGTGGACTTTATCTTGGATTCAATCCAAGATATAGTAAAAAATGCCCTAAACTTTAAAAATTGAGATGCTTTGTCAGATAAAAAAAATTGAGTTAATCATTTATTTCATGGTATTTTCTGATTAGTAATCAGATGCATTCAGTTTTCACCCGCATCACTAACAATGCATCATTTTCAATGTAGGACTCAGCCGTCAGCGCTGTATGTTTGGGAGGATCCTGTCGACTAGGACGATCGGCCACTAACCAGCTGCGTTAGTGTCGAGAGGTCTCCTTCTCTTGCCGCTTCCAGAAGTTTCTCCTCCAGTTTCCTCTCTTCTGTCCTTTCAGCAGCTGGCATCCGCCACACGACGGGAGAAAAACGTAGGAGGATATAAGCAGCATAGATACTTTGTATGAATGGACGATAAACAAGCCAGCGGGAGAAATTGATTGAAAGCACGTCTCCATGGTAACTCTTAGATGACAAGATGGAGCTCTCACCTTCCAACATGCTTCTGATCTCTGCGTTTTGAGTGACATCTTTGGGAATTTGCGCCGTCCCATTGATGACAGTAGCACATGCATCATAGTGCAGCAGCAGCATGACAACCTCCTGATCAATTTGTGATGGATGGATTGATTGATCGATTGGTTGATAGAAATGAATGAATACATGCATGCAAAAAAAATCTTACAATCAACAAAGTTACGCAGAGAGTATTTGATTTGAAATCTGGAGGTGAATATGTTCACACGTGAACACACCTTTCTTCCTGTGAATGCAGCTTTGTGCAGCGCCGTGTCTCCGATATTATTGGGCAGGTTCACATTCGCTCCGGCCTGCAGGACGTGAGGTAAAACCCACGTTATCTTGGCTGTCATTTAACGTTTCACCTTTGAAACGAAAAGAAACGCTACCTTAAGGAGTTCCTCTGCTACGTCTCTGTGACCAAAGTAACAAGCCAGGTGAAGAGGCGTCCATCCCAAGTTAGACTTGTTTTTACCTGCAAACACAGCAGGACATATTTGAATCCATTACGACAGCATGCAGTAACCGAAAATACACCCGTGTGTTAGTCACACACCTTTACAGTTGATATTAATCCGCCACTCCACCCCGGCCTTTGGCTTGAGGAGTCCCTGAACCCCGAGCAAATCTCCGTTGCGGGCGTGTTGCAGGAGCTGCTCTTCTGGTTCCAGCTCCTCCATGCAACCCTGCAGGGGAAAAAAAAAAACATAACAGATACCACGTAGGAAGCTGTAGCTAAATGAAAAAGAGTATGGAGAGTGAAATGTTAAAAGACTGTCAGAGTCTGACAGCAATAGAAAATATAGTATTACGTAACAGCACAATAATAATAAAAAAAGAAGCAGTGTCTGAAAAACAGACCAACCCCATAATTCAACAGCTTTAGGACCCAAAAATTATCTCTGTAAATGTATCAGTCTCTCATATCTGTCTGAGTGGCAATTTAATAACTCTGTAATAAAAAGTACCTTTATTTGACTAAAGTTCGCTGTTTTTTGTTTCTGCTAAGCTCTTTACATCGCAGCCCCGACTGTGCGACCACAACCCATCGCCTCCCTTCTTTCTCAGTCGTTGTGTTTGAGGATCAAAGTCGTATTACAAGACCCAATTTTGACAAAGCTTTAGCTAGAGAAAAAAATGCCCTTATACTACACTTTGAAGTACTTTGGTAATTCACAACGTATCCAGTGACTACTCAGGCTAAGTGATGTCAGAACAAGCCCAACTGCATGTATGACTGCATGGAAAAACAACTGTACTGAGAATGGGTGGGCAAACAGCAAAAGGACCAAGCAGTCAAATATGGAGGCCTCACAACCACTTAACCACTGTTTGAAAGGGTGCTAAAGCTTGGCTGAAATTATAGACGCACAAATCAGGCTATTCCTGCCCAATACCAATTTTCTGTTTTCTTTGAGGTCTGACCTGCTAATTGAGATTTGCGACTTATTCTGGTGTTTTGTTTTTTTTTCAAAAAAAAAAAAAAAAAAAAAGGAAAGAGAAAAGTGTGTGCTGCAGGTTCTAGAAGATATCCCCATTTGCGCTTCAAAGCATATGCCCCTCACTTTGATCAGATTTTTCTGAAACTCAAAAAAGAAAAAAAGAAAGAAAAAACGCATCAAAGTGCTTCAAAGAAGTGGTCTTTGGTTGATGCATTTATGGAGTGAAAATGGTGGGAGTTCTTAGTTTTAATATATTTAATGACTAGGAATGAAATCAGTTTTACAGTTTTTGACTTGCTGATCTCTGGTCGATTGATTAGCGAATCTGTAGCAGAAACGGAAATGCCAAAGAGACTTTAATAGGCATAAACATTCAGACACTGCAATAAATTCTGACAGAAATAAAATGAAATGTATGTTTTAAAACCAGCAGACAGCACATTTAAAATTGCTGCACAGCCTGCCTTATTGTTTACATTACTTAGCCAGTCAGCAAGAGGTCATGTGACAACGTGTCACAAGGCCTTCTGTTTTCTCAGAAATGAAGAAAGCAAGGAGAAGTGAATGTGGATTTTTTTTTTAAAGGAGTCTGACTCTAACCCAGCCCAACAGGAAGGATAAAAAAAAAAATCTTCCGCTCCCCTTTAACTTGACTAACAACATGTGCACATGACACCCTATGGCTGTGATCAAGTGATTGGCGATAAAAGACAAAAGAAAAATGGGAAGTGTTCACAAGGCAATGCTATGGTATGTCATGTGGTATTAAGGAGAGATCAATAAATCACACAGACAACAGAAGACAATTAGGTCCCTGCATCTTGAGATCTGCGGGAAACAAACACGTGGCTCAAAAACAGGTTTACCTGGGACTGAAAAGCAGGTGACCCGAGACGGTTGTCTGCCTCTCTATCTTTAGACTGCAGCATTGTTAGAAAAAAACCCAACTTAAAATCCTCCCGTCCTGCTGTAATTGGATTTTCATTAATGGATAAATGAGTGTTTACACTGGATCAGAAAGCCTTTTTGCGTATTCTATTGGATGATTAGCAACATTTAATTTGTTCTCCACAGTTTATTTTTCTTTTGCCTTAATTGCAAATCTACTATACAATGTTCTATTAATGATCTAATAAAAAAAAAAACTACTTAACTGACTGGTAAGATCTTATGATATTTTGTATTTTTAGTGTTTGGCTGTGCAAAGCAAGCAAATTGGATACTTAAGCTGTTGCTCAAAGGAATGTGGAGAATGTAGTTTTGTTTTGTCTTGAAATTATAGACAAAGTGAATAAATCAAACTCTTATTCTACTCACCTCTATTGTGTCTGGGTAAAGTAAATAAGAAAGCACATTTCCTCAGGGTTTTACTGGCACTTTAGGTTAACGCTACCTTTTATTCTTACTCAATGGCAATATTTAGTAATTATCCCAGTAGAAAATAACATAAAAAGTGAAGCATATTTATGCTAGAACTGTACAGAAATAGACACAGGGACGGTTCAAGATTCTCGCAGCACAATAACCCGAGTAAAAAAATCCAAGTCCATTTTATTTATAAAGCACATTTAAAAAACTAAAACGGAATAAACAAGATGCAAATAATATTAATAAAATTTTGCAAAGAAGCCGAATGAAAAAATATTACAAAGACTCTAGTAAACTAAAAGAGAAACAACAACCAACTCATATTGTGTCATAAGCCTCTACAAAAATAACACTGTGTGAGTATATTAACACTAAGACTGAAAACAGACATGTATAACATCTCTTGGTGATTTCATTACTCGTTTAAAAAATTCTTGCAACAATGTTCGAAAGTTCCTACTCTTGTTCATAATTTTTTTTCTTCTTCATCATTTATTATTTCAAACACTGTATTTTGTGACCCTGTATTTTTGTAAGTCTTGCTTAGTTATGCATCGCAATTTCATTTATAGGCAGTCAGTGAATCCTTAAATATGGAAAGTAAACGAGATGGAGACATCATGGCAAAAGTAATGTATCCTTTCCTTACACCGTGGAACACTTTGAATTTATCTGCTCTGATCCCAATGTACACACTCGATTCAAACTGTGAATGCATTAAATGCAAAAGACCTACTTTAAAGACTTAACAGGACATGACAATCTGCTTTAGATTCTCATATAATATGCAGAGTCTTAGTCAATGGCTCAGTGCCGCCGGCTGAGTTTCCTCAGATTGAAAAAAGTTTCAACAGTTACCATTTTAAAATTAAATTGATTGACTGAACTGTAACTTGGGTCAAATATATGAAACTGAATTTGAATCTGTCTATATGACTGCATTATATTCTATTAATTTTACCAGAGGTGGGGACTCGAGTCACATGACTTGGACTCGAGTCCTTGATTTTATGACTTTAAATTTGAGTTGAAAAAGTATTAAGAGACTTGTGACTTGACTTGAACTTTAATAACAGTGACTCAAGACTTGAAGTGGACTTGAACCTGTTTGCTTGAAAAAACTTGATATTTTGCCCAAAATCTAAAGCTTAAGACATCTATGATTAAAAAAGTGTGCACCATTATTTCATTTCATAAAAATCAGTATCAACAGACACAGTTTCTCTCTTTCCCCACTCTGTACGTATGTGTGCGTGAGATGCAGCACAGCTAATCAAATTAACCAGATTTTAAAAAACGGAAAAGAAAGAAGCTAAGGACAAAAATGCTCCATAGAGTAGTTTTGTTTGGGTCTGAAAATGAAGTTCTGCTGTTGCATTTTTCACTTAATATTCTGGAAAAATATGATTCAAAGGAGGACTGTTCTTGAAGCAAAGTTTAATTTTACTGTTTTGTAAGGTCAGTTGCACTGCTTTCATCAAGTTTTGAGATAAATACGGATTTAATAACACGTGCTCTGCTATTTACATTTAACATGTATTTCAGTATTGTTAAAGACTCGACAACAACTTGAAATTAGAAGTTTCAGACTTGGGACTTGACTTGAGAAATACCTGTTTTAATTTGAGGCCTGACTCGGACTTGGCTGTCTGTACTTGAGACTTGACTCGGGACTTGAGGATAAAGACTTGAGACTTACCTTTGGATGTGAATTGGACTTGTTTTCTTGTAAAGTACCTCAAGACTGCATATAATATCAACTAAATCGGATATAAAATCCAAATTAAAAGGCTATTCTGACCGTATAAGCGCACAGCCCTTTAAGAATTTAAAACCTGCTTATGCCTAAAAAGTAATTCATTTCACAATAACCAAATGATAAAACGGCGCATTTAGGTGCTAGTACTCAGTCTATTTGCTTTGAAGTGGTATTTATAATCTATTCTAAATACACCAGAGCTTACCCAGCAGTAGTCACTTTCAGAGGGATTTTTTGATCCGATGACTGTAATTCAATCAAATGCACAGAAAGGGTCAGACTTACAGTTTCCACGTCTCGTGAGTTAAAATCCAGCTTCTCCCCCTCACAGGGGCCCACCGTGGAGCCCCTGATCGCTTCCTGCTGCCCTACAGCAGCGCACACAGCCCGGCGTAAATCCTCCGACACATCCCGCTCTCACTCGCTGACAAACGCTCACTTCTCATTTGGCGTCCCCTGACGAAACACGCGGGGAAATATGTATCACGGTGGTGACTCGCCCTGCACACACATACCTCTGTCACTGCTGACTGTTTACAACGAGATCAGCTGATCTGCGCTCAGCGGAAGTCAGCTGGCACATCCCTTCAAAACAAAAGACCAGTCTTTTAAAGACGAACTATTAAAACGTAAACCGAAGGGTGGAAACACAATTTCTTTGGCGACACAATTAAATGCAAACTCTTCGCGTATTGTACGTAGTTTAATTATTTTATTTTTGGCCCAAAAGGTGATAGTAGAAACCGGAAGTCAGGACGCAAGTACCCTATGGAGGGGAGTCACGTCACCCTGGAAGCAGTTCTAGATGGACCGTCAGCCTCACTTACAGTAGGGATTCCTGTTGCTGTTATGATCGTTATTATAATCAGTGTACCCAACAGGTGACGTTTAATAAATGAATTCATGGCGGATATTATAAACCCAGAGAATGAAGAAGATCTACAGGCTCAAGTAAGCTTATATTCATTGCTTTGGTATCCTCTCAAAGTAAAGACACTTTCTTTGACACCTTGTGTTCTCCGCAGTATGGTCGGTGGAGAGCGTAAGTTAAATATTAAATAGCGATAATTACTGTGATAGGATGCAAAGTTAGTAAGCAGAAAGAGAGATGAACTCGGTGCATTCATACTGTGGTATGAAATAATCCAATGAACGATTAAAGTTCCATGCCAGATTTCTCTATGAAATCCCTCAAAGTCTAGATATAGTTCACCACGTGTGGAACAACATATCGCGGCCAGTGTTATTGTATTGTTTGCTGTTTTGTTGGTGATGGTTATTTAATGAAGAAAGTAAAAATCTGTCCTCCAGATGCCCCTGTTGACGCTACATAAGGTCACTGAACAGTACATCTAGTTTAAAAAAACAAAAAAAAAAAAAACAATCCTCCTTTAAAAGTGTGTTTTTTCTGTTCTGTATGGTTGCAGCTAAATGAAAGACAGTTGCCTCGACTAAAGTAGGCAGCATTTTCAAAAGAGCCATATGTCAAAGCAAACAATGTCATCTGAAAGAGTAATTATGGAACTTTTAAATGATACAAAAATTAAGACAGCGACAGTGTCTTAAAAGCTGTAAACTTTGGGTTCTTTTTGTCCTTAAGTTTGCGTTAAAATATGTAAAATATTATGAATCAAAATCCCAAAAAATTTACCTATACAAATGAATGACAAATGGTAACATTAAATATCAGGTAATCAACTTGTCAAAAGTTCCATTTGTTACTGTAGAGCAGGGGTGTCAAACTCATTTTGGTTTAGGGGCCGCATACAGCTTAATCTGATCTCAAGAGGGCCACACGAGTAAACTCATTGCAAGATTAAATAGAACTAATAAATGTGGACTTGTTGATTTTTATATTAAGTTAATTTCACTTTTACACAATATATTATGAATAACCTCAGCGTTTTTAAGAAAAGTATGTGCAATTTCAACAATACTTTTACTCAGTTAAACATTTACTTGTGCATCATGCATAAGAACTGATCACAGTGATTATACAATGTTGAAAAACATTTATTCACATTTTTTGGAACTTAAAAACACTGTCCTGCATGACAAAATACATCAAACAGATAAAAATTAAGAAATGATTTGAATTTTTCCACACCTGAAGCTTAATCTGCTAATTAAAACACAGCGCCCCTCGTGGACAATATAGGAACTGCATATTTTCAATTAAACGAAGTACATGTTTTTTTCAATAATTGTTTTATCATTCTCTTCCTTTTATCTTGTCCACTTGTGAAAGTCAAATCTGATGAGCTCTCTGTGGCATCTTATTGCCACATTGCCAGACAGGACACTGGAAAAAGAAAAAAAAAAAAAAAATTTTTTTTTTTTTTTTTTTTTTATAATGATAATGCATTTAGCCACAGGGCCGGACTAAATTGTTCGGCGGGCCGGATCCGGCCCGCGGGCCGTATGTTTGACACCCCTGCTGTAGAGTATGTTTTCATTAAAAAAGCAGCAGACGCTATTCTGCCCTCTAAACATAGATATTCAGTTTACATTACTTTTTGAATGAAACATTATAGTTAACACATTATCTTAAGTTTTGTAAGCAGTAATTAAATTATACAATGAGACATAAATGTAAAGCTTTTTTAATTAGCTTATTTATTTATTCCTCTTTTTAATAATCACTTCATTTATGTATTTTTCATTATGATTGTCAACTTCATTTATTAATTACTTGTATAGTTTTGTCCATTTTATTCTTCCTTTCTATATTTTTACCCCAATTATTTCTTCAACCCTATTTATTTATGCCTGTCCTTTTTCCATTTCTGCATGCATTTCAGCCTCATTGTGCAAATGAGAAGGGGTGGGTCTTAAAGGTATACTATGCAACCGGGGTTGATTTTCCAGCGAGGCTCCCCCCAGAGGGCGAAAGTTAAAGTGCACTGTCATAAAGATGCTCAGCTGTTCTGGTTTCTCCGTCTCGCCAAGCCGCGGCCGCCGCGGCCGCCGCGGCCGCCGCCGCCGCCGCCTTGCCAAGCCGCGGCTACCGCCGCCGCCTCGCCAGTTTTATTATTATTATTATTATTATTATTATTTATTTATTTATTTTTTTTATGTTGGCGAGACGCTACCACCGCCGCCTAGCCAAGCCGCAGCCGCCGCCTCGCCAAGCCGCAGCCGCGGCCGCCACCTCGCCGCGGCCGCCGCAGTAGCGTCTCGCCAACATAAAAAAAACAAAAACAAATAATAATAATAATAATAATAAAACTCGATATGCTTGCATGTTTATTTGACGTTAACACGCGGTTCTTTGTTGTTGCTTTCGCGCGTGCATATAGTGAATGGCAGGGCAAAAACACATGGAGTTCTCGCCGTAAAGCGAGACTTCTGTGTGTGCGAGCCGAGGGCTCTTGCATTGCAAGTGCGGTATTTCCCCCACAGACCCCCAGGGCGGCCGAGAAAACCTTTGTTCGACCTGAAATGACTCATTTAATCATCCAAAACGGTATGGAACACATTAATTAACTGAAAAATGTTGCATAGTATGCCTTTAAGGCAACAACTGCTGCCTATTGATTGGTTAGCATCAGTATTCCATAACTGGACTCAACACCTTGCTGCCATCAATGGCTGCTGCTACCAGCCGCAGTCACAGTGGGTCAGTGAGCGGAAAGAGCTCCTGAAAGAGCTCCTGAAAGAGCGTAGAGCCAAAGTGGACAGTCGTCTGCATCGTTGATGGCTTTGCAGCAATCCCTCATACTGAGCAAGTTTAAGCGACAGTGGAGAGGAAAACTCCCCTTTAACAGGGAGGAAAACCTCCAGCAGAACCAGGCTCAGTATGAACGGTCATCTGCCTCGACCGACTGGGGGTTAGAGAAGACAGAGCAGAGACACAAAAAAGCACAGAAGCAGACATTGATCCAGGAATCCTTTCAATATTATATAATAATAGTGCATGATCTGTCTTCCTTGATGTCACACTTGACAGAACGCCAGACCAGATGTAGCTACTATGGGGAGAAGAAGACAGAAAAAACATAAAGTTAAAAATTTAAATAACAACAAACAATGCAAATTGAGAACAGTAGGATCACTCAGCAGAGTGAGATAAATAAAGCTTAAGCTTAATGTCCTCCAGCAGCCTAAGCCTATAGCATAATAACTGCAAAGGTAGCTCAGGATAACCGAAACCACTCTAGTTATAAGCTTTGTCAAAAAGGAAGGTTTTAAGATTAGTCTTAAAAGTAGACAGGGTGTCTGCCTGACGGACCAAAACTGGGAGTTGGTTCCACAGGAGAGGAGCCTGATAGCTAAAGGATCTGCCTCCCATTCTACTTTTAGAGACTCTAGGAACCACCAGCAGACCTGCAGTCTGAGAGCGAAGTGCTCTGTTAGGAACATACGGAGTAATCAGAGCTCTGATATATGATGGAGCTTGATTATTAAGGGCTTTATATGTTAGAAAAAGAATTTTAAATTCTATTCTTGATTTAATATGAAGCAAATGAAGGGAAGCTAAAATTGGAGAAATATGATCCCTCTTGTTAATTTTCATCAGAACTCTTGCTGCAGCAATTGATTTAAAGACTAAGTAATTAATAAAATAAAGTTGACAACAGTGACAATCGCTCTCTGTCTAGCGGCCGGAGCGGGTGGTTGCCCGGTACTGGTACACTCGTTCAGCGCATGGAGTTGTGGTTTCAAAACGGTCTTCTTCAGGCAGTGGGGGGAAAAAACATGTTGTCAGAGTAATCAGAGCCACTACGTATTCTCAAATTCTCTCTTTGGATCCAAGGTATCTTCGAAGATGTTTCTTCCCCAGTGCAGCCTTTGGAAAGCTGTGGGCAAATAAGAAGAGAGGTGCCGTGCCTAGATTTTCTCTATGACATCACGAGGATTTAACCTGGGACTCCTCCTCCCTGTTCATTCTAGGATTCAGAGTTGTTACCAGCTTCTTTTGTTCTCTGTATGTAGTTCAGTCCGTTCCCCCCTCCCATGGCTGGGCCCAGTAATAACACTGAGTAAAAATATCTCTGTAGTGTGGTAGTTATGCAACATTTGAAAACAAAAATGTATAATATTCTCAAATATCTTTTATTTAAAACAGAAAATCAGCTATTATTACTGCTATTGCTAAAACAACACAAGATAATTATTACAGTTAATGTGTTATAGCATTTCTTCATTTTGATATATAGGTTTAAGCAAAATTATAGCATAAACAATCACCAAATTTGGTAGTAATGTTTAGTAGTAACGTCCATGTCTCACACAATATGATCTTTTCTAGCTGTTTTGCTCTTTATAGAGTAACTCAAGTGAAATAAGTGGGCCGAAAATGAACCTCAGCAGGTTAATTGCTTGGATAAAGACTGCTGTTGGCCTCTTGACAGGCATCCTGCTTGCAGCGCTCCAACTCTAGTTTTAAAGTAGTGCTACCATAATAGGAGTCATAGATGGCACTCCTTTACTTTGCACAATATAAATGTCTGTTTTCTGTGACCAGAAATCTTTCCAGGTGGTTGATTGTGACTGTCTTGTAAGCAGGGGAAATGCCTTATAGTGTTCACTAATGTCAGCTGATCCGCTCAATTTTCGTACCTTTTGTGATTTTTTTGGGGGGGAAAACGTTATATTTGTTAAAATCCGGTTATGAAAATTCACACCTCTCTACCCAGCTGTGTTTTTAGAATCAGTGTCCTATTTTGAAACCTAGGAGGTGCAGCAATAGCCACAGAAGTCGAACATCAGCACAAAGTGCAACTGACATAAAAAGGGAACAAGACAATTAAACTGTCCCAGGTTGCCGTTTTCGTATGTATTAGTTAAGCGGACCTGTACTTTTAGTGTGGTGGCCTAATGTAGTTCTATTCCCCACTCGTGGGATGCCAGCCTGACACCATGTGCAGTACATATTGTTGAGGAAAATATCTTAGTTGTTATATTAATCAGGCATTTGTATGGAAAGTAATAAGGTACTCCTGGCCTCTAAACTGAGTCTCCCCTTTCAGGGCAAGGAAAGCACGCACGTCACAGGATGTTTTGAGAGCTAGTTTATGGCTTTTGAGGTCATCTGGCTTGACCCCTGATAGGACGGTTTGAGTACTAAATCAAGCTTTACTGAATGAAGAGCCTCTTTGTTTTGAGAGTCTGGTAGCCACGATGTCTGCCCCCCCCCCCCCCCAAACTAAACAGGAGGGGCAGTCAGTCTTTTAAAAGATGTGTTCAGCTGTAGTGTAAAGCAGACAGAATCGCTTACAGCACCATGGGGTAGGAGGCCGGGTAAATATACCGAATACGGCGAAATGGTAACGTAAGTTTCTGTCTCCTTTGGAATTCCAAATGAATTAAATATGCATATTTTAAATGTTTGCCTCTCATAATTGTTTTCTCCTTTACTGCCAAATCTTAAACCAGGGTAAGACGGGCCTTCAGAAATAAGGAGAAGCAGGCCCTTATTAATTCTAACAATATTCAGGAGGTAACGCCACTGTCTAAATCAGCCATCTTAGAGCAGGGACACATCTAAAACATGCATCGTGCTGTGCACATATGGAAAATTAATTTCTTTTAGATTTTAAATGAAATTTAAGAGTTATGAAAAAAGATTGTTTGACTCGTCAAACATTTTACATTTTTATAAAATCTGCTATTTTGAAAACAATAAAGTGAAATGGGCGACAGTGGTGCAGGAGTTAGGGAGTTCGTCCTGGAGTTGCCGGTTCGATCCTCCGTTCTGACCGTCGCAGTCATTGTATTCTTGGGCAAAACACTTCACCCGAATTGCCTGCTGGCGGTGGCGCCGATGTATGGCAGCCTCACCTCTGTCAGTCTGCCCCAGGGCAGTTGTGGCTACTAGCATAGCTCACCACCGTAAGGGTGTGAATGACCAATGGTAGTGTAAAGCGCTTTGGGGTCATCGGACCTAGTTAAAGCGCAAGTACAAGCCATTTACCAATTTAACAAACAACAATACCCAATGTTGATGCTGGTTGTTCCTAGCCTGGTCAGCCAGACTGACTTACGTCGTTTATACTGCGTATTAGTCTAGCGAGGAGCTGGTAGATTTCAAAGGCGGGACTAACAGGGTCAGCATCATCAGGTTAGAATCAATTGGATAACTACGGATGTGGCACAGAAAAACATTTTTTTTCATTTTGTTGTCCCTGAAACATGTCATGCCATCAAGCAAACTCTCCAGTGATTTTTTTTGCCGCTATTGTTTAAAAAAAATCAGAGGATACATGGTGTGCTCACATGCACTTTCTTAATCTTCCAAGACACCAAGCAGCAAAAATCTCCATATGTATCTTGACTGTTATTGTAGCAGTAAAGCACTGCTGCATTATGGGCAATTATGCCGCTGAGAGTGACGCATCACAAAGTTCAAATCTTAAAACTCCTAGAATAGTTGTTTTTGCTTTCTAATTGTAGTCTTCTCATTCAGATCGAAGAGGTCGAGGCTTTGTCTTCTATCTATGGAGATGAGTGGTGTGTGATAGACGAAGCGTCCAGAATATTTTGCATCAAAATATCCAGCGACGCAGAGGAGCAGAAACTGACAGCATGCTTGCAGGTGCAAAAGGGAAAAAAAATGCATATAAATTTCAAGGGTCGCTCCTTTAACTTTGTTCTAAAACCAATTCTTTTTCCTCATTGATCAGATTATTCTTCCACCTGATTATCCAAGCGCAGCCCCACCCATCTATCAGATCAAGTAAGTCTATTTGCCTTTCAGATTTAATAAGGGCGAGATCTGCTGATTTGAAAGAACAACGTCCCACTCAAAAACCCACTCGGCGTCCCACTCAATAACCCTGTGTTTGTTCTGTGCTTTTGTAGTGCAGCGTGGTTGCGAGGCTCCGAGAGGGCCAAATTGGCAAACAGCCTGGAAGACATCTACGTGTGAGTGCTTCTCATAATTTCTGACTTCACAAGGAGATGCTGTGCGTCGATATTAGTCTCAACAAAAGCTTTCATTATTCTTTCCACAGGACGTCATCTCTGTACTGAGTGTCTGTGTGTGATTTAGAGCTTCCACCCTCACATACGACTATTTAATTTTCAACAGGGAGCATGCGGGGGAGAGCATCCTCTACCTGTGGGTGGAGAGAATCAGAGACTTTCTCGTGGAGAAATCCCACTGTTCAGAATCAGGTGAGGTGTGAGAGATCAGTTTTGTGCTTTAAACCCCTTAAAATGACTCGAAATGACTTGATGTTCCCCTGCATGGCAGAGCTTCTTTCATGCTACTCTTAGCGCCCACCTTCTGGTTGCATCCATTAGTGTCAGTTGACTGTTTGCTGAGCAGCCACTCCTTCAGGTGGAAATAAAATAGCTGATGGTTCGATGAAGGAAACCAAAAAACTGAAGCTACATCGGTGCTACTGGCGAAGACGTACAGCAGCTTGCATAAATAATTTATAACCTTTTCCATTTTTGTTGCATCTTAACCTTAAACTTCAGTCTGTTTCATTGGGAATTTCATGTGGTAGACCGGCAAGTAGTAGTGCATCATGTTGATGCTGAAGAAAAGTACTTTTCATTTTGCTCTTTATTTGTTCAGCAAATATCTTCTAGTCTCATACATCCACATAAAATCCAATGCAAATACTTGCCTTCAGAACTGAAGTGAGTAAATAAAATCCCCCCGTGTGTATTTGATTCTTACTTTAAATCCAGCTGTTCTGTGAAGGCCTCAGAGGTTTGTTGGAGAACATTTGTAAACAAACTGCACTGTTCAATCCACCACCAGAAACTGGAAAGAGCAAGAGGATGAGTGCAGACCTATAAAACATTGCCTAATGACATGAACTGACATGCTAGGCAAGGATGAATAAGAGAAGCAACTGAAAGGCCAAGGGTAACTCTGGAGGACCTGCAGCTCAGAGGGCATCCTTCTAATTGCAGTAGACTGCACATGTCTGGACTTTTTAAAAACACTGGCAAGAAGAAACGCGTAGCAATCCTGGAAGAAAACCTGTTAGAGGCTGCAAAAGACTAGAGCCTGGGCTGGAGATTCATCTTCCAGCAGGACAACAAACCTGAACATACAGTAGAACTACTGTAGTGGTTTCAATAAAGCATATTCAAGTGTTAGAATGGCCTAGTCAAAGTCCAGACCTAAGCCAATTGAGAATAAGAGGGAAAACCTTGAGACTGATCTCAACCATTGTTCTCTATTTTTCTAAAACGAAGGGGCATAAACTGTAGTCTGTAAATATGTGAATCTGGAAGAGACATACCTCCAAAGATTGCAGCTGTAACTCTAGTGAAAAGTGGTTCTACAAACTACGAAATGATTGCAACAGTTTTCTGTTTTTATTTGCAGATAATTGAAACCATGCATCAGATTCATTGCACTCTTACATTTATGACCCTTGTGTCAGTTTAATTACAATAAAACAAATTAAACCTTCAGGTCATAATGTGGATAAATGGAAAAAGTTTGAATATGAATAATATTAACAAGGCACTCCATTAAAATTTGTGTTTAGCTTTGATTGTGGAGTGTTTTAATAGCTCAGCAAGGATAAATAAGTGTCATCCAAATGCTACCTGTTTTACTTTCAGATCAAGCCAGAGTCAACCATTGGCTAAGCTTTTGTTTCTTGCTGACATATGACAATGAAATAATAGTCATTATATCACTGTTGGTTCAAAGCAATGCTTCAGCCATTCAGTTTGGTCTGATTTCACCCAAAAGCTATGGCAGAACCTACCAGGCAAACCAATCTGCTTTTTAAATCCACTCCCTACCTATCTGTTCATTGATACTAGCTTAAAGGTACTGCTATATTAGTTTTAATAAAGGATTGGTTGGTACTGCTTGTGCTGAACCCAAATATTTGTAAGGAATCCTCAGCCAAAAAAACCTAACCTGGTATTTATTCTGCAGTATTTAGTACATGTCCAAAAACTTACAGCTAAAACAAAATAATTACCTAAACTGAATAAAGAGACTCATAAAATTTTTCTCTTCATCCCAACATTAAATCAGACAAAACGTTTCTTGTTTTAAGTCACTTCAGTAACATTTAAAGGCGGCTCTAAACAAATAGGTTTTTAACTTTCCTTGATTTAAATGAACTCAGGGTTTTATCCTTTTACACTTTTACACTTTTCTGGGAGTTTGTTCCAGAAAAGTGGAGCATAAGAACTAAATGCTGCTTCTCCATGGTTCTGGTTTTGGGTGTACAGAGTAGATTTGAGCCAGAAGACCTGAGTGGTCTGGGTGGTTGATACACTGAAAACAGGTATGTGATGTATTTTGTTGCTAAGCTATTCAAGGATTTATAGAAAATCAGATGTATTGTCATGGAGGAATCTTTGGTCGTGGCTCTAAATCTGTGGTCTTACGTCACACAGTGAGACAGGTTCAAGGATGGCCGTTTTATAGCGCCTTGCGACCAAAGATAACTTCCAATCAAAATCTGACAGTCTCAGATATTTAGAAAGAATATCTCACAGTGTGACAGCCACTACATCCTGTGTCTAATCAGAAAGGAAAAAAATGAATACGTTTCAGATTTCAGAATCAATTTTTGTCAGGGATAACCTGTCCTGTTTGCTCTGATCAGACAAGTTTAATCAGAGCAAACACATTGCCACATGGAGCATCGAGGGCTGTGAACAGCTGCATCTTCCTCTGAGTGCATGTCGGATTGCACGGCTGACGCAAACCGGTGACACCTTTCATTATTGTTCTCTTATTGTGGCAGCGAAGACCAAGACTGATAAATAATTTGGACCCCAATACATTTTTCTTCCTATTGGAATTTTGTTTTGTTTTTTACTCATTTATTTATTTTTTGCGCCTGCTGCGGACTTCGATGCGTCGAACTAGTACATTTTTTGCCGAAATCTTTAAATTATCATTGGACTATTTTAACAAACGTATTTTATTTTGATTTTTGTTTCGAATGGATTTGGGATTGAAGAGTAGAGCATGCAGCTAACCTGCTTATTTTGTTTGTTTATATTAAATCCAGCTGGTGCTGTAGGCACACACTGACGTGGCGCATGCAGATAAAGTTGCTTATTGTCGTACGTCACAAGTAGTTTAGTACTAAATGGTGATCGTACAATGTGCACAGATTATACTTTATGTCTTACCAAAGATTATTAAATCCACGTCGCGCATTGTGTCATGGAGTTGTCTTATAAGACTGCTAAAACTGCACAGTGTAGAAAGGCTATTAGTGATGACGCTAGCAGCAGCGTTGTGGATCAACTGCAGGGGTCTGATCGACTTTTTTAGCAGACCTATGAAGACGCCATTGCAGTAACGTATGTATTCATAGCTTAAGATTCTGCTGAGACATTAGTCCTTTAATACTAGTGATGTTCTTCAGGTGATAGAAGGCCAACTTTGTCATTGTCTTTAGATGCCTTTGAAGGTTCACTATTTAGGGCCTGATCAGTGGTTACTAGCTGAAGCAGCTGATGCTGTGTGCTAACTCTTAATTGCTCCTCTATTGGCCCAAACATTCCCACTTCAGTTTTGTTTTTATTCAGTTGAAGAAAATTTTGGCACATCTATACATTGATTTCTTCTAAGCATTTACTCAGTGCTTGAATAGGTTCATAGTCATCTGGTGACATGGTGATGTAGAGCTGTGTGTCGTCCGCATAGTTATGGTGACTTATTTGTTGTTTTTTATAATCTGAGCTAGAGGGAGCATGTAGATATTGAATAGGAGGGGACCCAGGATGGACCCTTGGGGAACCCCACATGTAATTTTTGTGGTCTCTGATGTAAAGTTACCTACTGATATAAAGTCTCTGTCCTTTATGTACAATTTAAACCAGTCAAGTACTGTACCAGAAAGGCCAACCCAGTTATCCAGGGGCTCTAATAGAATGAAGTAATCAACTGTGTTGAATGCTGCACTCAGGTCCAATAATACCAGCACTGTGGTTCCTTAAGAGTAAGACCCTAAAGCTAAAGCTTTAACTTCCTGGCTGATGATCAGTATTTTCTGAAGAAGTCCGTTCTTGATGTTTTGAAGTGCACCAGTCCATCTTCATGCAAAACCCTCACACACCAAGATGCTGCCATTTCCATGCTTGACAGTTGGGATGCTGTTCTCAGTTTCCCCCATTTGTCTTTCAAATGTAGAATGATGACCCAACACTTCGGTTTTACCTTAATCAGACCACAGGACATGTCTCCAAAAAAATAAGGTCTTTTATGAACTGTAATCTGGCTTTTGATGTTGCTTTTAGAGTGACGTCTTCTCCATAGCTAAGTGGCCTTTCAGCCCAGGTCAGTAAAGGTCTTGCTTCACTGTGGAAAATGACACTCATTTACCAGCTCCAGCCAGCCTCTTCACAAGGTCTTTTTCCTTTGTTCTGGGGTAGATTTGCACTTTGCCCACCTCTGAGACACAGAACTTGTCTCCTTCCTAAATCCTAAATTCAAGTTCCACCTCCTTAGCTTATTTCTTTTCATTTTCCAATGATATCAGACAAGGAAGAGCTGTTGCCTTAAAATACATCAATGGACGTGCTTCCAGTTAACTCAGATGTTGTGAATTACCCTATCAGGCAATCCTGAGGTAACTAAGCTTTTCAATTTGAAGAAAGCATTAAAAATAAGATCTCTCTAATCATTTAGCAGGCAGATTTCATTTTGGTGATCCTACCTGACCTAAAACAGGGAACGTTTAGTCAGACTATGAGAAAAAAAAGGTTGTGTCATTTTATATGTAAACATCTGGTTCAAGATCATCAGCTTGGCCACAATGAATCGCACCGTTCATTAGTAGTTAAATAATCATTTTGGATCAAACCAAATGTCCGCCAGCAGGGGAAACCTCATCTGAATTCATCTCCCTTCTGCATTCTGCTCCTTCTTTACCAGCCCAACTTTCCGCCGAGGATCTAACGGTGTGATAAGATGAACACAAAGCCCTTCAAAAAAACACTCCAGGCTCTGAGTGACTGCACTGAATTAAGATCTGTATCTTTATAATGCACCTCGTTGCCTTGGTAGAGCCTTTTCAAGCATAAAACAAGACTAAAAGGCACCTCAATTTCAGCCTCACCCAGTGTCACGGCAAATGTGGCGTTTTTGGGGGTGTCAGACTCTTCTCCTGTCTCGCTTATCTAGAACCGGACTCTTGCAGAACATTATACCTTTTTAGCAACAGGCCAGAAAAAGTAATAACCCGCCTCCCCATTGTGGTGTGTCATAAGTCCTCTCTCGGTGATTCATGTGGTAATAAGTGTAACTGGTCACAGCCCTTCAGCCCAGGAGTGGCACTGACGGCTTATTCATTCACCTGACGGGCACATGGCGAGGGAGCGAGAGGAAGGAGGCGTGATAAGGCTGAAGATGCACATTTCGCCAAAAAATCAAAAAGGAAATGAAAAAAGCAGAAGAGATGTCAGGGCTCATTAAAAGTGGGGAGAAGTATAAAGGCTCTGATGATGAAGTTTGGCTGAATGAGACCACACTGACGCAAAATGATGAGCAGAAAAAAAAAAAACATTACAAACCAGATATTTGTTCAACTAAACATGAAACCTACTTACTTTTAATGGATTTAGGCTGTATGTGTGTTTTTGTTAAGCTTTGTGTGTGTGTGTGTGTGTGTGTGTGTGTGTGTGTGTGTGTGTGTGTGTGTGTGTGTGTGTGTGTGTGTGTGAGCGCGTGCTTGTGTTGATTAAACTGTAAGAAATGCCAAGCTTTTCATTATGAGACCAAACATGGAAGATCTGCAGTGGAGCCTGGTCATTTACTGTTGTTGTGTAAGCCTTAGCAGCATTTACTTAAAAAGACTGATGAAGGACATTAATGCATGTGTCTTTGTTTTCCAGTCATGATAGTCGTAGCCTAATGCCTCCTATTATGCATGCGGAGCCCGGTGCAGCCTTGTTTTTTTGACCTCTGTTTTTGTCAACAGGGAGTTTTCTTTTCCTGAAAGGTGCATGCTTTTTATGATAATTTTCTGTTTGCATCCTTCCTCAACGCCCTTGATTATCTCCCAAAAATGTGTTAATAACATGTCGGCGAGCCACACATTTGCACTGTTTCATAATCAGAAAAATACTCCAGATACCTAAATGCGTTTACAATTTATTTCTACTCAGGTACACAATCAATTCTTCTTCTTATAGGTGTTCATCAGAAACCCTGCACATAAGTGGGTATAGAAAACAGAGGGATGGATGTTCATTATAAGAACATGTTATCAAACATTTACACCTTCAGTAATGGGAAGCAGATCTGTGGCTAAAAGCTTAGTCGGGAAACAATGGGGAGGGACTCTACTTAAATGTCAGATTTGATGTTATATGGGATTTGATGGGAATAAACACATGTCTAAGAAATGGACATGCATTCTCCATGAAGACAAGGTGCATGATCAATGTAATAGTAGCTCTCAGCAGTTCAGTCTTCAAAGGAAACATGTAGATAGTTCATGCTTGCACTGATTATGTCTTTATGATTGCGCTGGTTTATATATGTAGCAGAAATGTCCACACTACCTGAACCACATTATCTTGCTGGTACCACAAACTATTTTATTTGGAATTTAAGGGATCAGAACAACACAAAGTAGAGTATAACTGTAATTTGGAAGGAAAAGGACACCTGATTTTCAGAAAGTTGTTAAATCTGAAAAGTGTGGGATGCATTTAGTCCTGCTCAGTCAATGCTTTATAGACCCACATTTCCCTAATTCCTGCGTCACTTGGGTGACGGCGGCGCAGGAATTAGGGAGTTCGTCTTGCAATTGGCAGGTTGCCGATTTGATCTCCCGCTCCGACTGTCTCAGTTGTTGTGTCCTTGGGCAAGAGGCTTCACCGGAATTGCCTGCAGGCGGTGGTCAGATGTGATTTATTTTTTATTTTTTATTGTCACCCATGCTATTATTAAAACCCTACTTTTACTTTTAACCCTTTCCAGTCGTCCAACAAGAAGAAGTGAACAGAACCGCCGAGGAGGAAGTGGAAGATGATGAAGATGCGCCTGATTTCAGCATTCTCGGGGTAGAAAAAGCACACCTCTTCATGGATCAGCCAAACGGTATGGCTCACTTAAATCGGCACCTGCTCCATTTCTTATAAATCCTGCGTGATTATTCACGACACTGCCCACCTGTAGACGAAGAGATGCCTCCAGTAAAACACGGAAGCCCCATCACAGACCGACGCAGTACCTTCCAGCCCCATTTGGCACCTGTGGTCGCTCCACGACAGGTACAAGACATGCACATTCATGTTTATTACATTGAATAAACAACACATGGGCCATTTCCACACACACACACACACACACACACACACACACACACACACACACACACACACACACACACACACACACACACACACACACACACACACACACACACACACACACACACACACAAAAAAGGATTTTCTGAAATAAAGCCCACAAGTAGCTCGGTTGTTTCGCTCGGGAGACAACAAGTTAGCCTGAATGTTAAATAAGATGCAGGGGGAACTTATGAGCTTTGTCTAGGTGGGAAATATATAAATCTGCAGATTTTTACACCAGACTGAAACGGAAAATCTGTTTTCCTCTTCCTGCATATTAAAATCACTCTTGGGCTCATCTTAAAAGCGTCCACCTGCTGTAAAGTGCTAATTGGGCAAAAATATTAACAGATGCAGCTGTCTGCAGGGGCGTCGGGAACAGAAATGATGGAGACTCAAGCAGGCTTCATGTAATGTTCTTAAAGGGCTAAAAAGTACAACCGCTCAAGTAATTATCAAGAAAAATCACACCTACTTTATTAAGAGCAGTAAGGTGTTTAAATGCTGTAGACAGTGAATGGAGCCAATGGGGCTCAGTTTCATTCGGTGGAAATTAACTTTTTCTTCCAGCCAGGAAGACTGGAAATACAATCTGTATTTGGGTATTTTTGATAAATCATAGAGATAGAAATTCGTGCAGTTGCTAAAATGCCACATATGATTTCATCTAACTGTGATAGACTGGCGACCTGTCCAGGGTGTACCCTGCCTCTCGCCCAATGACAGCTGGAGATAGGCACCAACACCCCTCGTGACCCCAACAGGGATAGACGTGTTAGAAAATGGATGGTTGGATGGATGGATGGATGGATAATTTGTGCGTTATTGGTCTGAGAGTTACAGTAAAACTCCTTTATATTTCTTTCCTGATCCCCCTTTGTGCCAGCTGGCAAGGATGCCACTGCAAACGTCTGACCACGTGGATGTTTGATCCCACAACTCTGATTTCTTTTTGGTGTTTTTTGTTTAGTTTTTTTATAGAGGCTCACAGTGCAGAGAGACAGTTTAACTACACACATGGCATTGTTTATCTTTTTGTCCCCGCAGACAACAGATGCCGTTGAAAATGGTGGTTATGGGTTCTGCAGAATAGTTTAGCTGTTAGGGCAGCTCTAGCTTCACATTGACTTAAGCTGTCTGAAGGGTTATAGTAATGTTGGTAAAAAATAATTAGACCAGAGGTGTGGTCTGTGGTCATTAGACTGAAGTCACCAGTTGAATGACGTTAGAATCGAGTTGATAAAATCACAGCAGACTTGGGACTTGGACTTTTACACCAATACCTTGTGCTGCCATCCAGTGCCATCAGGGAGGTGTGCACACAGTTGGGAAAAAGAAGATAAAAAGTTACGCGTTGCATCACCCAAACAAAGCGAGAACTCTGCAGCAGCACAGCTCTGCAAAGTGATGTCAGCACATTTAGTGACATTTTAAATGCAGACAGAAATCTGTTCTGACCGCCAGCCTGGAGACAGTAGCGAGCGCTGCCAGCGGCTTTAACCGACAGCACCTACGGGGAGCTGTTTGGGCACAGTGTCGGGTGTTGAACCCAGCACAGAAAGCTCTAACAGGACCCTGCAAAAATCATAAACATTAAATTTGAATCTTTAAAACATTTGTGCCGTAAACTGTTGCAAAGAGCTAAAAACATGCAACTGCCATTCGAAATAATAATTAATCAAGGTTTATAAAGAGATTAATGTCTGGTCAATGTTATCTTAATGATTAAGTTGTTTTTTTTGTGAACTAATTTAGTCATGGAGTTGGAAACGTTCTAATTTAGCTGTAAACCCAAAGATTATTACAAATTGGCTTTTAAATCATATGTGAGCTGCAATCTACTAACCTTTCAATGTTTAAAGTTACATCCTAACATCACCAGTATTTCCCTTATTCATCTTGAATAATTCAAGTATCTGTGCTTTGGGCAGGTAGCAGCACTTTAATCATGTCCAATAAAACCTACTTGATCACAGTTTTTGTAGAGTAGAATACATAATTCAATTTGGTATTTTTTACTGATCTGAGGTTAGTTATGTGATTATTGTAAAAAGCTAAAAGCATTTTGTACCATAGCAGTTGCTTAACATTGAAGTAATTAAAGAACAATCAAGTTTCATATTATTTTATTTCCTTATTATTTTCTCTCTTTACAAGATGTTTAATTTGTTTTGGAAAATATTTACTGTAAAAAGCCACATCAGCACAGATTTTCCTGAAGCTTACACATTTCATTTTCTCTTGCTTGTACTGCCAAACAAATACATGTTTTAAAAAGAGCATTTAACATCTAGAAATTATTCATTCATGGCGTTCTTGATCAAATGACTCATTTACGTCCCAAAATGAAAAGTTTAGGACTTGGTCTTAGTTCGGGACTTGCGTGTCCTGACTTAGGGCTTGACTCGGGACTTTCTTCTGATTATCTGGGTCTTTGGACTTGAGTGGAAAGGCTGACACTAACTTCTGACTTGGAAAATAATGACTTGGTCCCAATATGAGTATTATTTGCTCTACTGTTGTTCTTCCGAACTAGGAAGGCTCTCATTTGCACAACGAGTTTCAAACACTAGAATTTGCTGTATTTTGTATTTACAGACATTGTATCATCTGTCACCACCGCAGTTTAGCACCGTGGAGCGGCAGAGTGTTTAGATTTTAAGGTCGAGGCTGCTCATGCTTCTCGAACTCTGTGACGCCATGTTCACATAATGTTAAAGACGGTGTGCAAAGGTATTTCTCCAGTTGTACCTTGTGTCTAAGTGGAACTGGCTTTTTCTCTTTGTGTCATCTTTGGTGCAGTAAATACAGATTTTTACAGGCAGTGACACACGGCTTCTTTCAGAAAGCTCGATAATGGTCTCTGCCCTAGAACATAAAATAGCAGTGGAGCCTTTCTACTCAGAGTTGTGTCGAGGTTATTTTCCCCATCAGCTCCCTGCTGTCCAAGAAGTCCACATCCTCTGCAAAACTTTTTTCCCCCAGCATTCTGTGCTCCATTTTCTCCTTTTTATTCTCTGCTGAAAAACTACACGACAAAATTGCAGACATAAAAAAAAGACTTATGTTACTAGTGTGTGGTGACGATCCTTGGCCACACTAAGGCTCTGTCTTCAGATTTTAACGTGTCTCAACATTGAAATTTCAACGTTTCTTTTTAGTTATTTTCTTAAAAGATAAAAAAGTCCCAGTTAAATAAAGCTTCAGTGTAGCGCAGTCTGAGCTTGGGTAGATCTTCCATTTTATACCAGGTTAAAATGACCTGTATAAAAAGAGGCACACTCAGCCTCTGAGGGAGTCAGACGACGCTGCTGCTTTAGGTGGTGCCTTCATATAAATAGATTAAAAAGCAAAAGAAAGAATAGTAATGTAACATTTCATTTCAGAGCTTTTCTTTTTTATATCAGTTATGTAATGTATTCAAACATTTTGGTTCTACAGGAACGTTCACATGACTTAATTTTGACATAACTTCAGGAAATGCTTGCTCTGCGTTTTTTGTTTTTTTTTGTTTTTAACCCCGTGCAGGAATGGCCATTCTGAACATGTGATGCTGTGTAATCATTAGACAGGATTAAAAAAACGGGCAACAGTATGTGTTTTCCTCCCAAACTCTAGCATTTGACGTCAGAGGTGGTCATTAATACAGTATTGCAAGTATTGAAAATAAAAACTAGTTTCACAAACACTCCTGGCTTCAGCACGATGTGTTACAAACTGAGCTAATAGAGCATGAAGCCTTTATGCCAGCAGCTATCACTCATTGTGACGCTCATCGTTGTTCTTCTCGTGTGTTTCAGGTCAAAATGGTGCTGGAGAAACTTTATGAAAACAAGAAGATTGCCAGTGCCACTCATAATATTTATGCCTACAGGTTGGTAGTGTACGCACACACGGTATAAAATCACATTTTATGTGTGAACACAGAACACACAGCTTGAGCCGGACTTCATAAGGCATGCAGCTATAGCATCCAAACTTCCTTGACGTGCCCGCTTGGTCTATGTTGTCTGTGCGGTACCTGAAGCTAAACGTCCCAGTGGTTTTATGCAGATAATTACAGTCATGGGCAAAATTGTTGGCACCCTTTCGTTAATCAAAGAAAAACCCACAATGGTCACTGAAATAACTTGAAACTGGCAAAAGTAATAATGAATAAATAAAATACAAAAAATGATAATCATGATAATCAGACATTGCTTTTGAATTGTGGTTCAACAGAATCATTAAAAAAAAATAAACTAAAGAAACAGGCCTGGACAAAAAAATTATGGTACCCCTGGACAAGATTGAAAATAATTTGACCGTAGGGACATGTTAAACTGAGTTGTGTCAAAAATAAAGTATTTGAGTTACTAAGAGTTACTAAGTGAGCTGTGAAAAAAATACTGTTGTCTCTTTTCCTTCCAGCTTCTGGGCTGTGATGCAATAGTTTCTTCTGATCATATTCATCATCATTGTCATCATTATTTAAAGAGCACTTTAGATAAGAGATACATCAGATAAGAGATAACATCTAATAAAATGACTTGGCTAAACACACAATTTAAAACACCACCTCACTTAGTAACTCAAATATTTAAATATTTTAGCCTAAATATTTTAGGCTAAAATATTTAGGCTAAAATATTAAACTGTTCATTTGTTTTTCTTTTTTTCTTCAATCCCACCATTATGTTTAGTAATTTCTGCCAAAAGCTGCAGGATTTTGATTTAATCCATCTGAATGCAGTATTTGCAAGCCATACTCTGATTGGATATAAAGTAACCTGTCTGTGATTGGCTGGTGAGGTGGACATTTTCAAGTCGTGAGCGCAGAGACAGAGTTGAGCGAGCAGAGAAAGAGCCGAGCGAGCGCACAGCTGGTGTTGAGCGTGGAAGGAAAAGGTCTAGCGCGCGAGCAAAGTTGCGCACGAGCAGAGATGGAACTGAACGCGAGGAGGACAGTGGGTTGAGAAGAATTTTTGAGAGTTGAGCGCGAGCAAGACCGGTTTTGAGCGCGCGTGTTGTCTCACTGCGCGCTCGGATTGGTTCCTGCGCGCTCAATCAGAAGGCACAAATATCGCTCCATAAAAACACACAGCTAGAACCAACCAAGAACGGCTATACGACTATTCTGAAGTGGCCTCCTATGAGCCCTGACCTAAATCCAGTTGAACATCTATAAAAGGAGCTGAAACAAAATTCAAATTCAAATATACTTTCTTGATCCCAAAGGGAAATGAAATAACACGCCATCTGGAGAAGGCTCCCTTTAAGCCTGACACAACTGGAGCCGTTTGCTCACGAGGAATGGGCCAACAGACCAGTTGACAGGTTGCAGATGTCTCATTGACAGCTACAGAAATTGTTTGGCTGCAGTGATCGCCTCGAAAGCTTGCGCAAGTTACAGGTGTCATCGTTTTTGCCCAGGTTTGTTTCAGTAGTTTATTTTTTTGAGATTATTCTGTTGAACCACAATTCAAAAGCAATGTCTGATTTTCATTGGATGATTTTCAGTAAATTTTAATTTTATTGCAGTGACCATTGTGCTTTTTTCTTTGACCAACAGAGGAGTACCAACAATTTTGTCCGTGACTGTATTTACCTGATACTGTCAACTGGCTCCCACAAATGCTACTTTGTTGGCCATCCCATCTGTTCAACAGTTACGTTGTGGTGCAGGACACCTAGTATAGCCTGTCGCTTATCTGCCTTGTGCTTCTATGGTGTATGAGGTGCATAGTTTTGGGCGTGTAACGCTCCAGCATTGCCCTTCTTTGCATACGTGATGTCATTTCCCGCTAAGCCAGGCTGCTGAAGACATTTTGACCCATGTTGAGAAATTCTGCGCTTAAACCAGCACTGCCCTTTGTCACGGTATCCGTCCCCTCTTGTTTAATCATGAAATAATTGTTGATAAGCTGTGTTCAAAGTCCATTTTGATTGCAGAATGTTTTGGTTTAATTTCACAGGCAGCACTCAGCTCTGATTACTGTCACAGTGGTGAAATCGATAGATCGCTTAGTCTCACCCTGTCTGACAACAAGAAGTAGGCCAAAATGTCCCAAAAAGGCAACACTTCATGTCCCAGTCCAAAGAAACAGAGCGATATCAGTCTAACAAGAAGAAAAAGCTAATGCTCCTGGAAGAATTGCCATAAGGGATAGAGTCATGAGTTTTGCTCTGTAGCAGAGAATCCTGAAGGAGAATGTCCGACTATGGCTTTGTGACTTTCAGCTCATGTGCACTTGGTTTAGGCAGCAGGACAGTGATCCATAGCTAACCGTCAAGTCCCCATACGAATAGTTCTGCGTTGAAATCTGAATGAGGTGCTGTGGCATGGACCTAAGGAGACCGTTCATGATCCACTGCAAAAAGGGAACTAAAAGTAAGTAACATTTTCTGGAAATGTCTGTATTTGTCCTTGATTTGAGCAGGCTAGTTTAAATGATCTGCCAATGCAATAAGATTTTTGCACTTAAAATAGGAACAGCTCTTCTCCAGCATCTTATTTCAAGTGCAGCATATCTAATTATCTTATTTTCAGTATAAAAACTCTCATTGCGTTGGCAGGTAATCATATTTACCTGCTCCGAGCCAGGACAAATACACTAATTTCAGGAAAATTTGACTTACTTTTAGTTTGCTTTTTGGAATGAAAACCCTTCAGTGTGGCTAAATTAAGCCAGCTGTGGTTTGAGTAGGATTTTTATATGATTACATTTGTCAGATGCTTCTAGTATATACCCCGGTCAGCATTGGCTGATATTAATTTGCTATTTGATATTAATTTGAACTGTATCACTGTTACGAAAAAAAGCAAAAAACAAAACAAGTCTGTAAAAGGTCAAATGCTTGCTCACTGCACTGTGCATGTTTATCCTTTATAAATATACCTCTGTAACAATGCCGGCCCAGCCACTGGCAGAAAGGGATTTGATTGTGTGCCACAATGCCACCGCTCCTTGCAGAAACTTGTCAGCTCACGTCAGGGCTCGTTATACTTTGTGTACAGTCTGTCTGATGTCATCAATCATACAATATTTTCCCTGCCGCTGGAGCTGTTGCATGCAGACATGTGCCCCCATGGCAACGCCGAAGCCTCAGAGTCTCCTCACATGAGGAGGGCCAAATTACCTCCTGAACCAATGTACATAATGTACAGAGCATTAATGGCGAGTATTTAAGTCAGGCCTTCGTCCTTGAGCTAGCGTTACAGTGTGTCTCATTAGTGGAGAGGAAAATGAGATAGGTTACTAAAGGGAGCACTGTTGCTTTAAAAGGTCACAAAAGCACCAGTGAATGTGGACTTCTTAACACATCCTGCTAAACTGTGGGCGCCGAGTGTGTTTTTGTGTCCTCTGACGCATGTGTCCGTGCACATTTTTTTAAAAATTTTTTCCCCCGTGTTAACATGGACTAATGAGGTCAGCGTGGAGCTGCCGTGGCACTGCCCGGGTGGTCATTACTCACTGGGAAGAGATGTTGACATTTAGACCGCCTAACAAACTTCTTCCTGTGAAGAGGCTGCCGGTGTCACGGCGTCACGCTCAGACCAGAACGTCTGAGTGCTCCGCCGCCCTAACGCCAAGCTGTTGGGATCTCTGTCTGTTGTAGGATCTACTGCGAGGACAAGCACAGCTTCCTGCAGGACTGCGAGGACGACGGCGAGACAGCCGCGGGGGGGAGATTGCTTCATTTACTGCAGGTTATCATTCCGTTGAGTCAATGTCTGCTTTCAGCCGCATACTAAACGGCGCGTTCTTTGGGTGAAGCTCCCAAAAGAACCGGCCAAAGTATTCAGCGCAGAAGGCACAAAGCTTGTGCTCACTGTCGATATCACATTCATATTGTTAAAACTGCCGGCCGCACTCGGCTTTCTTGTGGCTTTTGCATGTTTAATTGGTGTGTGTTCTGAGCTGCCCTGGTAATTTTCACAGCCTTCATAATTTGGCATCTGCTGTGACTTTTACTCAGCGATTGTTATCAGTAAGCACCTCTCCAGGGACTGCTGCAATAGAAACGCTTCTGGTTGTGGTGTAATTTCCCTTCTGTTTTAGGCCTCTCAAGACATCTTTTGAAGGAAGTATACATATGAGGTTTTAAACGACACATATTATGTGTATTATGTATTTTAACAGAGCTTTTTTTTTCATTGTTGTACTTCAGTATGAGAATCTATTTCTCTCGAAAAAGAACATTTAATTCCCGGATTAAATTTCCAACATGAATTTATTCTAAAAACATACATTAGGGGACACTGTTAAAATAAAAGTACATTAGGTACCATTTTTCGCTGTCAAAACACGTGACAGCAGGAAACGTACGGTGGGAATAAATGTAATGACAGAATTAAATTTAGTTTCCCAGTTTCAAGGCTTTGCTGTTGGAAGGCGATGCTTCTTCTTCAGAAGCATACGGGCAGATACGTCCCAAGTACAAAAGATAATTGGTACATTTTGTTTATTTAGGTCAAAGCAAACCTGAGGAGCCCACTCATTTAAAGAAGCCATCCATCAAATATGCAACAAAATGATAGTAGTCAAATAATCCACTTGATAATGTGTCTCTGTGTGTTATTACCCACTGGGTAATAAAACCACAGTGATGATGAGCTCACGGACTTAAGCATAGTTAATCATTTGCTACAACTTTATCACGACGGCAGTCCTAAATACATAAAACCCTTCTAAAGGAAACATCTCCAGACTGCGTGTAAATTTATGTCTCTTACTCTTTTGCGTCGGACGTGTCCTGTTGGCATTCGCCACCTCGCAAAAGTCTTTACACCACTTCAATTTTGTCCGATTCTTTCTACAAACTGTTATGTAATTTATAGTAGTTTTGTATAGCTGTTCATCACAAAGTAGCTCATGATTATTAAGTGGAAATAAAGGATGATCTGCTTTCAAAGTTCCCATATGAACTGATACCTGGCCTTAAAAAACTTTTTATGAAATGAAAAACAGAAAAGTGTGGCGTGCATTTGTATTCACGCTGTCTAACCTGATACCCCTAGATAAAATCCAGTGCAAACATTTGTCTTCAGAAGTGTGCTAATCAGAAGTCCACCGGTGTGTGATTTAATCTCAGTACAAACTCAGCGGTTCTTTGAAGGGCTCAGAAGTTTGTTAGAGAACTTTAGAGAACCAACAGCATCCAGAAACACAGCAGACAAGTCAGAGGGTAAGTTTTGGAGAAGTTTAAAGCAGGGTTAGGTTATAAAACAATATCCCTAGCTTTGAACATCTCATAGAGCACTTTTCAATCCATCATCTGAAAATAAAAAGAGTATGGCACAGCTGCAAACCTACCAAGACATGGCATCTAAACTGAGATTAGACAGCCAGGAGGTCTGTTGATAGGACAACTATTATTGTGCTTCACACATCTTGCCTTTAAGTAAAAGTGCTATTAAGAAAGCCATTAGAAGTCATGTTTCCTGGATTCATGAGACACATGGGAGACACAGGAAACCTGTGGAATAAGGTGCTCTTGTCAGATGAGACCCAAAAGTAGCACTTTGGCCTTCAAGCAAAACACTTTGTAGTTGAAAACTAACACCACACATTACACACCATCCCATTGTGAAATGCGGTGGTGGCAGCATCATGCTGTGGGAATCCTCTTTCAGCAGCCAGAGGAAAGCTAATCCCAGTTAATGAGGAGATGGATGGACCGAGAGTCTAGGAAAAAAAACCTGTTTAGATCAAAGCATTCTCATGTGTTTAAGTGGCCCAAAGTACAGCTTTATATCCAAATTAGTATCAGGCAAATCTGTTCACAAATAAGTTGGACCAAAATAATAATACTAATGTCAATACTACTACTACTACTACTACTACTACTACTACTACTACTACTACTACTACTACTACTACTACTACTACTAATAATAATAATAATAATAATAATAATAATAACTTGATTTCTAAGCATCACGTTTTAGATTATTTTCAAAAAATGTAAAACCATTAGGGAAGCACCAATATCACATTTTGGCCCCATATTTATATTCATTGATGTTATGGCAGATAACCAATGTTGACAGATAATAAATATATTGTATATATTTCGCTACCCTATCGACACCGTGAAAACCAACCAGACTGCTTCAGTTAGACATCCCCCCCAATCCTGCACTGCATCACTGTCACATGCCCAAACAAATACCACATGGCTCACCCCAACCCCTCCTCCACCTGGAACACGTAAACAAACCGCAACGAGACGGAAATAAAAAAAATCCATCCAAACAAAGGAAGAACTTTGTGGTCAAGGCTTTGAGCATAAAGAGATACACTGTTTGCCTGGACTCATTCAGTATTTTAAAATAATAAGTATATATATTTGAAATAATTGTGATTTCAACAGTCACCACAATAATAACATTGATATTTATTTTCCATAATCGAGTGGTCCTTCTTCAGTTTGCATTGGAATTCAATTAAATTTTATTTTATTTATAAAGCGCCAGTTCATGAAACATTTCATCTCAAGGCACTTTACAAAGTCTAATTCAATCAGATTATACAGATTGGTCAAAAAGTTTCCTATCTAAGGAAACCCAGCAGATTGGATCAAGTCTCTCCAAACAGCATTCACTCCTCCTGAAAGAGCGTAGAGCCACAGTGGACCGTCGTCTGCATTGTTGATGGCTTTGCAGCAATCCCTCAAACTGAGCATGCATGAAGCAACAGTGGAGAGGAAAACTCCCCTTTAACAGAGAGGAAAACCTCCAGCAGAACCGGGCTCAGTGTGAACGGTCATCTTCTAACTGGGGGTTAGAGAAGAGAGAGCAGAGACACAAAAAAAGCACAGAAGCACATGTTGATCTAGGAATCCTTTCTATGTTATATGGTAATGGCAGATGATCTGTCTCTCCTGGATGAATTCACAGTTAACAGAACGCCAGACCAGGTGTACCTTCTATGAAGAAAAAAAATGACAGAAAACAAGAAGTTAAAAGCTGAAATAACAACAAAGAATGCAAATCAGGGAACAGTAGGAGAACTCAGCAGAGTGAGAAAAATGGACCCTAATGTCCTCCAGCAGCCTAAGCCTATAGCAGCATAACTACAGAAATAGCTCAGGGTAACATGAGCCACTCTAACTATAAGCTTTATCAAAAAGGAGCCTAGTCTTAAAAGTAGACAGGGTGTCACAGGCCAAAACTGGGAGTTGGTTCCACAGGAGAGGAGCCTGATAGCTAAAGGATCTGCCTCCCATTCTACTTTTAGAGACTCTAGGAACCACCAGCAGACCTGCAGTCTGAGAGCGAAGTGCTCTGTTAGGAACATACAGAGTAATCAGAGCTCTGATATATGATGGAGCTTGATTATTAAGGGCTTTATATGTTAGAAGGAGAATTTTAAATTCTATTCTTGATTTAATATGAAGCAAATGAAGGGAAGCTAAAATTGAAGAAATATGATCCCTCTTGTTGATTTTCATCAGAACTCTTACAGCAGCATTTTGGATCAGCTGAAGGCCTTGGAAGTAGAAATTGTCTTTCATTTTATCAATGAAAAGTATTGGCATCTCTCTAGTTATAAGAATTATGAGAAGATGGAGGAATTTTAACACATTTATAATGTCTACTATAGATTATGAATAGGTTCTCTCTCTCTCTCTATCTATCTATCTATCTATCTATCTATCTATCTATCTATCTATCTATCTATCTATCTATCTATCTATCTATCTATCTATCTATCTATCTATCTATCTATCTATCTATCTATCTATCTATCTATCTATCTATCTATCTATCTATATATATATATATATATATATATATATATATATACTGTGCTGTGTTGACAGAGCAAAGACTCCCTCCTTCTCTTCATTTCTAAAAGACTCAGCCTTACTGACACATTCTTTTCCACAAATCTTGCCTTGAAATTCACCCAAAAATGTATGTTGCCATAATCTCCTATTAGTTTTGCAATTTCACCTGTTGTAGCATTTCCCACCTTGTCTGATGTTTTTGCCACTCTCCCACCTTTTTGAAATAAGAGCCAAAGCTTCACAACATGGAATTAAAATGGATTGTTTGCCAGTTTGCACAGTTAAATTTACAGAACATACATTCATCTTTGAAGATGTATTATTTACTTTATTGTAAAGTAAACAACAAATAGGACAAAATAATAGAAAACCTGGGGTTGCATAACTGTTCATCCCCTTCGATTCAGTACCTTTTAGAGCCACCCTTAGTCTCACTACATCTTGCCTCTGTGATTTTTTCCCCCATTTTTTAAGGCATAACATTTCCAGCTCCTTCATGTTGGATGCTTTTCTTTTGTGAACAACAATCTTTAAGTCTAACCACAGATTCTCAGAATTATCAGACATGGGATTCATTTCTACTGTTATGCTGATGACACTCAGCTATATTTATCCATAAATCCTGACCAATCCAATCAATTACTTTAATTACAGGCATGTCTTGATGACATCAAAACCTGGATGACCTTAAATATTCTGCTTTTAAATTAAACAGAAGTTGTCATCTTTGAACCAGAGTCCTTAAAAAGACTTCTTAATCAATCACTTAATCCGAATG
Source organism: Fundulus diaphanus (assembly GCA_037039145.1). NCBI lineage: Eukaryota > Metazoa > Chordata > Actinopteri > Cyprinodontiformes > Fundulidae > Fundulus > Fundulus diaphanus. The sequence continues at coordinate 38,961,852 of CM073128.1, forward strand.
GTGTTACATTGGCCTCTAGTAATAAAGTAGAAAACCTTGGTATTATTTTTGACCATCCTGACCATCCTGTAACTGGCAGGTTGCTGGTTCGATCCCCCAGTTCGACCATCTCAATCGATCGTTGTGTCCTTGGGCAAGACACTTCACCCGGTGGCGCTGATGCATGGATGCCTTGATTCAGCCAGCCTGCCTCAGGGCAGCTGTGCCTACTAACATAGCTCACCACCGTCAGGGTGTGAAAATGTGTGTGGATGGGTGAATGACTGATGTAGTGTAAAGTGCTTTACAAGTACAAGTCCTAATGCAGTTCAAAGCCTTGAAAAATTAAGAAGAGAGATCATATTTGTTTTGGCTCCCTGTCAAATTAAGAATAAAACTTAAAATTATTCTTCTCATATATAAAGCCCTTAATGATCAAGTCCCATCATACATAAATTTAGAAACAGCTTGTTCCCAAGAGCTGTGAGGGCAATCGCACCCTGATGGGAGACTGCAGTCCAACGCTTTAAAATCATCCCACTGTCACTAGTCCATCATACGTTACAATCACCTTAATGCTATTGCCCACTTGCACACTACCATCTCAGAATATCTAAATGCACATATCTGTAAATGAAGCCTCAAATCATCATTGCACAATAAGCGCCTTATTACCTCATGTCTATTAGCTGTGATTCATGAAGGACAATTAGTTCATACAAATTTTTGTATTATTCATTGCCTGTTTGCCTTTATTATGTGTACTATGTATGTGCATTATGTAAGAAATCTCACCACGGTAACACGCGGTGATAATAAAGAATCTTTGAATTTGAGCTCTGATTACCCCGTATGTTCCTAACAGAAAACTTTGCTCTCAGACTGCAGGTCTACTGGTGGTTCCTAGAGTCTCTAAAAGTAGAATGGGAGGCAGATCCTTTAGCTATCAGGCTCCTCTCCTGTGGAACCAACTCCCAGATTTTGGTCTGTGAGGCAGACACCCTGTCAACTCATAAGATTAGACTTAAACTTTCCTTTTTGAAAAAATTTCTAGTTAGAGTGGCTATCTATTTAGCTATGCTGCTATAGGCTGCTGGAGAACATCAAGATCTATTTTTCTCACTACTGAGTTCTCCTACTGTTCTCCAATTTTGCTTGACTTTTTGTTATTTCAACTTTTAACTTTATGTTCTGTCTGTCTTTTTTTTTCTTCATAGTAGGTACACCTGGTCTGGCGTTCTGTTAGCTGTGACACCATCCAGGGTGGCAGATCATCTGCCATTACCATATAACATAGAAAGGATTCCTGGATCAATGTGTGCTTCTGTGCTTTTTTAGTGTCTCTGCTCTGTCTTCTCTAGCCCCCAGTTGGTTGAGGAAAATGACCGTTCACACTGAGCCTGGTTCTGCTGGAGGTTTTCCTCCCTGTTAAAGGGGAGGTTTTCTCTCCAGTGTTGCTTCATACATGCTCAGCCATCAACAATGCAGACAACTTTCCCTGTGGCTCAGGAGGAGTGAATGCTGCTTATCAAAACTTGATGCAATCTACTGGGTTTCCTTAGATAGGAATCTTTTTGACCAATCTGTCTGTATGATTTGATTGAATTTGACTTTGTAAAGTGCTTTGAGATAACATGTGCTGTGAATTTGCGCTATATAAATAAAATTGAATTGAATTGAGGTCTGCACTTTGACTAGGCTATTCCAATACATTTGAATATTTCTCCTTAAACCACTCAAGTGTTGCTTTAGTAGTTTTGCTTCAGGCCATTGTTATGCTGGAAGGTGAATTTCCCTCCCAGTCTCAAAATCACAGCCAACCTGACAGGTTCTGCTCAAGACTATTCCTATATTCAGCACAATCCATCTTTCCCTCAAATCGGACCACTTTACCAGTCCCTGCTGCTGAAAATCATACCCACAACATGATTCTGCCACCTCCATGTTTCACTGTGTGGATGATGCTCCTGGGGTGGTGCGAGGCATATGGTTTGCACCCGAAACAGCATTTTCCCTGGTGGCGGAAAAACTTAATTTTAGTTTCATAGCACCTTTCTCAAATGAACTTTCTTCCATAAATTTGGGCAGTCGCCCATGTGCCTTTTGGCAAACTCAAAACATGTCTTCCTATTTTTAACACTAATGGCCTAATTTTTCTGGCCACCTTTCCATAAATCCCAGCTCCATGGACTGTACGGCTTATTGTGGTCCTATGGACAGATCCTCCAGTCTCTGTTGTGGAGCTCTGCAGCTCCTTCAGGGTTACCTTTGATCTCTGTGCTTCCTCGCTGATTAATGCCCTCCTTGACTGGTCTGTGAGTCTTGGTGGGTGGCCCTCTGGATCTGATGGTGCTCCGGGGGAACATCAAAGATTTAGATTATTTTTTTATATATATATATTCCCACTCTTAATTGTACTTCTCAACAACATTGGCCCTGACTTGTTTGGAGAGCTTCTTGGTCTTCATGGAGTGATGCTTCTTGCTCAGAGGTGCTGCAGCCTCTGGGGCTGTTTAGAGAAGGTGTGTTTATACTGACATATCACGTGACACTTAGATTGCAAACGAGTAGGCTTTATTTAACTAATTATGTGACTTTTGAAGATAATTGGTTGGACCAGAAGTTTTTAGGGGCTTCATAGAAAATGGGCTGGATACATATGCAAAGGTCAATTTTCAGTTTTGTATTTTCTTTAAACTTGGATTATTTTATGCCAATCCATTACAATAGATAAAATAAAAATAGAAACATGTAGATTACAGGTCGAAATGTGACAAAGCAGGTTAACACACCTAGAGTGGCCTAATGGTTAGGGAACTGGGCGTTTGGATCTTGCAGATGCCACAAAGATTGCCGGTTTGAAACTCGGTCCATCCCTCTGGGGTCCCTGAGTCTCTTGACCACAGATTGCTCACTATGCGCCAGTGGCACACTGTTCCCTTGGGGATGGGTTAAACACAGTCACAAATTTCCTTTCTATAAAGTGAATTTTTTATTTTTATTCTTAAAAACCAAGGGGGATGAATACTTTAGGAAGGCACTGTATTCGCAATTTGTTGTGTCCAAAGGAGATTGAAATGTAGAAAGAATAAGAGGAGCAGGTCCCCATGTTTTCAGGATGGATTCAATAAATGTCTGAAAATAACAAAGATCTATATTTTACCTACTAATTTTCTCCCATATACAGAAGTCAAATTAAACGCAATGAAGTCAAACACTCATGTACCTATCAGATTTGGTATATTTGGCATTGGTTCTGGTATATCCTATCATAAAGGGATATCCAGTGTTTTGCAAATTACAGCTGATTTTGTTAACCGACTACAGGCTCAGCTTTGTGCTCCTCCTTGATGTGAAATGGAATGAAAAGACTTTTAAACACCAACCCAGACGCATTGACCAGTTTGCTTTGCTAAGAACTTTGTTCACTTCACTTTTTGTCTCTGTCTGTTAATAAACCCTTTTATTTCTGATATCAAACAAGCGCTTGTCCCAGGGCTATGCTGTCAGATGGCACCGTGATTCACACACGCACTCCCACATCACACTAAAACGTCCAATTGTCCTCACACTTTTTGTTTCCCTGTAACGTTGAATGAAAGCCAGTGTGAGATTAGTGACAAAACAAAAAAGTTTTGCCGTAACGAAGGCTCGGCGGTGACTCGGAGTGGTTCTGTCATACTCATTACCAGCAGGTGCTGCGTGGTGTCAGAGCTCTTCCAGATGAGGTCCATGACTCTCGTTAAAGTTCATACTCATTCGGGAGGTGACGGCAGCCGTCTGTGCCAGTGGGACCCTGCAATAGATATAAATCCATGTGAAATAATGCATTGGCTTGTTGGTGCAGAGTATGTGATCTGCTGCACTGAATTCAGATGAATCAAGCTGTTCACCTCCAAAAACAGTAAGAGATGTTTCAGAAGATTTAGATCCAATATTCTTAAATGATCTCGGAAAACTGCCGGAAGAAGATAAAAATCCACAAGGATGTTACCCTGTTTGTACAACCCTGTCTGATATTTTCCCTCCACCGCTCACATGTAATGCTGAAAATGCAGGAATTAATAGCAAAGACACCAAACCTGTGCTTTTATGGAGCAGTCCAGTATCTCTTTCCACACTGTTTTTGATGCAATGTTTCATCTCACGTTCGCTGCTCTCATGTGCCTCATTATCATACATAAGCTCAGAAGACCAGCTGTACACTGCCTCCTGCCAAACCCTCAATAAACGGCAGGTAGACTTAGCGACTGGATGATAGAGTCAGTGGAGCATTTCCTTTGCGAAAGAGTAGAAATTAGAGGTTGGCAGGGAGTGCAAACTGAGCAAAATGAAGGAGTTTACTGAGTTTTATGGATTATTGGCAAACACAGACGGTACTCTAGAGGAATGTGGATATTTGTTTCACTGCATACACTTCATATCAGATGTCACTTATGGTGAGCTTTCTCCAATGCATAAAAAAATCCCATTTTAAAGATGGGACATTTACCTAGTTCTGATAAGGATGAGAGTCACCTCCTCTAAGTCTGAGGCCATGGTCCTCGACCGGAAAAGGTTGGCTTGCCCCCTCTGGGTTGGGGGTCAGCCCCTGCCTTGAGAGGAGGGAGGGAGATTGAACCATACAAATATGACGGTTACAGCGGTTCAACATTTTAAAGGACATAATCATATTTTCACATTGAGACAGGTTGGTTTAAATATTTTTTTTTATTCTTCAAGAAGGGAGAAAAGAAAAGACATTGATGAGCATGCAAAAGTTAAAATGTACCTGCACAAAGAAACACCAATAGTCGCCTTCAAAATAAAGTTGTTGTTTTTTTTATTTAAAAAGCATGTTAAGAGGGCTGTGAGCATAATGAACACATCATAGTCATTTAATTTGTATTTTCTATTGCTACTGCAGGCCAGTCTAGTATTCAAAGGGCTGCATATGGCTCGGGAGCCTGATTCTGAGCCAGAGTCTTCAATAAACCCACATCTTGTTCGTGCCGATAATGTCTTCATGCAGGGCAGTTTGCTGAAATGTAAGGCTAGCATTAGCATGCTTGCTGTTTTGACATGACCGGTTGATAATTTGGTTCATAACATGCTTTAGGGTCCATATAATTGCATGTGGTCACCACCTAGAGAGAAGATTGATGCCAGGCTACATAGACTTAGTGTTTTGCTTTGACAGGGAGCTGCAGCAGCCCACACAATCTCACTTTTAAAGTGAAAATCAATGTCAAAGCTGAACATTTTGCTGACTAGACAGCTAATCATGAAAATCTTTAAAGAGAAAAATGGAAATATGCAGAAACATATGGCAAGGAGGAAGAACCACCATTGGCTGCTGGGTCTAAAACGGACCTGCATTTAAACAGCATAATTGTCTGTCATTAAAAGGGAAATTCAATACATTTTTCTCATCAGTCTTTATGACTGGTATGTTGATCGTTGTTGTGTGATCACTGTTTTGGTGTCACAGAGCTTGGTCCCGTTGCCCAAATGTAGTCCTTTGAGTCGTTGGTGATTAAAACAGCAATACCTACTGCTAAGGGATTCAAAAACAGCCTTTTCCAAGCTAGTGACTGACATCTCTCCACTTCCTTTCATAATCTCTTTCCACTCCAGGGCTTTTTTTTAACACTAGCACATATAAAACCAGGATATAACATGAACTATCTTGTCTGTATCAGCGTCTGACCTTTCTGCTGTAACGGCCTGATATCATCAGATCTACAAGCTCATATTTTATGACACATTGGTTAATGTTATTCTTGTAGCACTCTTGAGGTATCGAGGCATTTACTAGAAGAGCTCTCTTCTTAGGCTTGTTTTCTCCGATCTCACAGCTCTCTTTCGAGCTCTTCCACCCTTTTCCACTTTTAGATTTGTGCCAAGTGCATGTGGACGTGTTCAGCGATGAATAAAGATGGATCCGATTCAGGCGGGCGTGCTTTCAGCCAGATATGAATGGGTCTTCCACGAGTCAAATGTTCCTCTTTGTAGCGGGGAAAATTCAGGCACGCTTTTTTTTTTTTCCTTTTTGGGAACGTTTAACTAGTTGTCACTGAGAGGGCGAGTTGTTGCACACCATTTTGTCAGCAGTGCTCCCTGGTGACAGCGTTGCCTTTCAGTGCTGTAAAACATAATAACAATGAAAGGAAAGCTGGTCTGGATCAATTTGCTGTTGAAGATAATGGCAGATCAGATCGACTATAGGAGCAAACGGAAAAATACAATGAAAATTGTGAGTTTTTTGTTCTAAATCCTCTATTCTGAAATAAACATTTCTCCCAGAGCCTCGAGCTGAACTCAGATACAGGGCAAATTTCAATAGTTTATCATCTATGAAAGCAGACGTTGAAATTTCCTTCAGTTTTGATTGTCAGACCCCGAGCTTTAGATTGGCAGCCGTGACTGAGGCATTTCTTTCTAACTTAACCACTATAACACATCTGGTGTGAAATATTCAGCTGCCAGGGAGAGGTGACATGTCGGTTTATCTGAAATTGGCAGTCATTTTGCTTCTCTCACTGCAGATCCTGGATGTGCGGAATGTCATGGTGGTCGTGTCTCGGTGGTACGGAGGCATTTTGTTGGGCCCCGACCGTTTCAAGCACATCAACAACTGCGCCAGAAACATCCTGACGGAGGAGGGATATGTTGCCTCCACGGTGAGACACTCAATGGGCCTTTTCTTCAATATCTTTAGTGCTAGTTTTGTTTGATTTAATTTACCTTTACTTTACCTACAGTATAATATACTTCTTATTGTCTGCAAGCAATTACAGTATGTTGACTGGCAACTTTATTTTGCCACGTTTCTATGAATACAGGATGTTTTTTGCCAGCCTGCTAGCCAGACTGACTTACGCCTTGTGTTCAATACACCACTTGTCAGTCTGGGCAGGCGTAAACTCTCCAACCTCAATTTACCGCACCAATCACAGCGGCCGCAGATGGCAGCCTCGACGGAGCAATGTTTTATTGATGCCCTGAATGAGCTGGATATATCTTTAAAAACTCAACAACTGGCTGCTCTACGAACTAAAACAGAGCTTGTTGCTTGGAGTTTGCGTCACATCCGTGATTCTCTGATTGGTTCAAACCTGTTTCCGCCGACCCTGCTAATCCCATCTTTGAAACTGGGCTCTACGCGCTGCTTTCCAGACTGTATGCTGGCCAGGCTAGTTTTTTTTTTTTGCAGTGATTTGAAACAGAAAGTTGCATTAAAACCCAAACTTTGAGAATTTTTTATTATAATTTTTTTATTTTATTTTTTTTACAAAATCCCCATTCTTAGTTTATTGGGACCTTTTACAATTTATTGCTGGATGATTTATACCTTTTTAGCTGTTGGCTAGGGTATAAACATAACATAACATAATGCAGAGATCAGTTTCTCTTAGCCTCTCTTTAAAAGGGGTAACACATGAGAAAATTCCCTTCACCAAAAGAAGAACTTTCTTGATCTTAATAAGTCTAAAAAAGCTACTAGCTTACACTTGCTTACAGAACCTTGCAAAACTATTTTCTCCCTTGGTATTTCCTTGTTATGCTGCCTCACAACCTGGAGAGCTTGTACCAATTCACTTACAGAACACAACTATAACTTTGAAAATGTATTTTTGTTTATCAATATAGAGAGCAGTTATATATTTATTTCTTAACAATTGGAACTGGGACAAACAAAGCTGAACAAGAAAATATATTTTTCATACATCATGTAAAATTTAGCGGAATGGTATGGAAGAGAAAGACGATCTCCAAAGCTCCCTGTTAGGAAATTGCTGTAAAGAGTAGCATCACAGAGTCTCAATAACATCCATGAGAAGCTATCTACGTGCCAAATGGTTGTTTTGGAAGCATACCAGGAAAAATGTCCATGGCATCATAAATTCTGTAAAATACAAAGATAAAATATTTCAGAAAACTGAAAATGATTTGTCATTTAATCTTTCAGCAGAATAATGAACTGAAACAAATGGCTAAATCAACATAGAAGTAGCGAAACAAGCACAGAACCAACCTTCTCCCATGGCCAAATCCCTTTCTAGCTCTGCATCCTAGGGAGAATCTGTGGGCCGAGCTGAAGAAAGGACCCAGAACTCGAAACAATCTGGAGATTATGCGGAGAGGAATGGTTGACGGTTCTTCTCTCTGTCTGCTTCAGCCTAGTGAAAAGACTAAGTCCTATTAGCAAAGGGGGTTGTGTGTTAACATCAGGGATGCAAATAAGGATCCCATCTGCAATTTGTTACAATTTTCTTTAACAGGGGATTTTGTATTTTGACTAAACAAATACAGTCATGTAAAGGTTTTCTGAACACTTTTTACAGTTTGTTTCTGCAGTAAAAGATAGATGTTGAGGCTTTTCTGCTATTTTAACCGTAGTCCCTTATTTCACACAGTAAATACTCAGAGGACAGATCACAGGCATTGATTTGAAAGCCGTGTTGGGGTTTCTCCTGCTTTCTACACCATTCACACCTAAAGTTAGATCAGTTTCACTTTGACATTGTAGTTTGTTGAGGGGTCCGGTACAAGTAGGACCATAAATGTACTGCAAAGCTGCTCTAAAAGTGTCTTTCTTGAAAACCTTGTTAAGATATTTTACAAATGAGCGCTTGATTTCAGCCCTCTTCTGGAAGCCAAAGTTTAGTCCCCCTCGGACATAAAACCCAGACTCTGTGACAACTGATTCACGCTTGCTGGCTCTGTGCGGAGAACTCATAAGAGATTTAAAATAATTGTTCTTCCAAAATGATACTCCTAATTGTAGTTGGCTCGGGCCATCAGAAGCCTGTCAGAAGCTTTTGAGGAGGGCAGAGGGGCAGCTCAATTATCCTGATGCATATCTCGATAAAAGACAGTTTCAGCTATTTAACAATGTCAGAGTTAATGAGGGCCCAATGAGAGGAAGCTTGTAAAAAAAAACTGTGCTGTGAACATTTCAGACCACAGCCCGAGCTACAATAAATTAATAATAGTTCCAGCACTAATTACCACTATTATGTTTAATGCTTTCCTTGTTTGCTAAGTAGATCTGTTGCAGTCTATATTCCAAGCATAAAAAAATGGCTGACTTACTAATTATCAAAAATGTTGTTCCACAGGGTATTTTTTTTGTCAATGCAAAGGCAAACACAGATTTTCTCAAAATAGAGCAGCTTTCCCGACGAGGTGCTGCGTCAGGGCTCTGTCGGACAGTAACAGCCAAGTCTCTCAAAGGACCAGAAGCCAACAGGCTTTCACTCGCATTACCAAAGTATCCATAAACCTTCAACTTTTTTCCCATTTTGTCAAAGTTTATTATTATTTTCATTGGGGTTTTATGTGAAAAATCATGCTGCAGAGCTGTGCATAACTGTGAAGTGGAAGAAAAATGATAGTGACCCCTTTTTTTTTTTTTAGAATCGAAATCTAAAAGGTGTGTAGTAATACCATATTTAAGTAATGTTAAATATAGCATCCTACTCCCACCCTGTTTTTGCTGCTGGTTCTTCGGGGTACGTCTGTAGCAGCTTTTCCAGTCTAGAGAAATGTGGCTTGTGGCCACATTTCTTTAAAGAATAGCCCAAACTCTGTCGGATTGGATGGAATGCATCTGTGGACCTCAGTTTTCACGTCTTTCTATTGATTCTCAAGTCTCTTGAGGTCTGGGCCTTGACTGGGCCAATCTCACACATAAATGTGCTTTGATCCAAACCATTCTGCTGTAGCTTTGGCTGCATGTTTCGAGACGTCCTTCTGGAAGGTGAAACTTCCAGAAGGACGCAGCCCAGAAAAGGTTTTCGTTCAGAATTGCTTAGTATTCTGTTCCATCCAGCTTCACATCAACTATGATCAGTTTGCCAGTCCTTGCTGAAGAAGCTCTTTTCCAGTGCTGCCACTCCCCATTTTTTATTTTGAGGAGGGGGTTGTTCGGGTTTATCTGCTGTGGCAGTTTTCTGCCAGATGTGGTATTTTTGTTATGCTGCCCAAAATTTTCATTTTGAAAAATGATCATCTAAGCGGAGCATCCTTGCCTTGCTGTGCCTGCTATACGGCTTGTGGCAAACTGCAAATGGACCATGACTTAGGACATGGCTTGCCGTTGTGCCATACTCCCATTTTCAAATGATGGTTTAAACAGTAAGATGTTTAATGCTTGGGATAATAACCCTGCCTTGAACGTTTAAATAATTTACCCTGACCTTTCTGCTGTTTAGTGAAAGGCTTTTTTTCTTTTCACCAATGTTCTCTAACAAACCTCTGAAGCTTTCTAAAGCAGCCGGATTTATAATGAGATTGAACCCGCTTTATAATGAGTTGCTTTGTGATGGACTGTCACGTAAAACTTAATAAAATACATAGAAATATGTGGCTCTAACATGACATTATAGGAGAAATCCCATATTTTTGATTGCTGAGGCGATGAATCTCTGCCTGTAACGGTGAAGCTGTGAGGCTGGGACTATGATAAATATGCTGATGCAAGGGTGCAACACAATCACATCCAACATGAGGCTGATTTGGATGTATTTGTTTCTCTTTTATGTTCTCGCGTTACAATTTGATGTTGGCGAAAGGGAAAAATTTCCTTTGATTATTTAAGTGGTTGCAAATTATTATGAGGCAAATACGATCGTCTCGAATATGTTTAGTTCCAATATTTTCAGTCGACGTGGAGAGCTTTCAGTTCCCCTTGCTAATGGCTGCACAGATTGCAAAGGTGAAGCCCCTTCTCTGGGGGATAATCTATGCAGTACATGGACATTTGTGATATGGTTTAAGTTCCAGGCAGTTTATACGCCCTTAAAGGAGGCATGAAACAATGAAACACATAGCAGCCAATGCTCCAAGCAGAATACAAAGATGTTTTTTTTTGTGTATTCTGACCCCCTTGGCCATCCTGACGTCCCCAGAGTAAGGTTTTTTTTCATCGTGCGCAGGGTATGACTGATAAAATACGGCTAGCCAAGACTCTTGGCAATGAGTTTATGCGAGAAAAGGAACAGAACACGTAATTAACCCTGAAGCTACAACAGTTTAATCTCCAAAGAGATGCTGCTGATCGAAATCTTATTAACAGCATCTTTTTACTCCTCCTCTCGTTGAAGAGCTTTGCCAAAGTTGAAGCCAAAATTGGATGAAATCTCTTGGCACCTGAGCTGGGAGCAAGGAGGTAAAAAAAAAAAAAAAAAAAAAGGTTTGTGAATGCAAGCTAGACGGCCATTTTTACACCTGAATAGCAAAAGATTGCTGCCAGTTATTTTGCAACATTCAAGTCATTTATTAGCTGTTAGCCAAAACTCAGAGGGAGAACCTGCACTAAATCAGTCTAGGGGCGCAAAATACAGAGGGGAGTATTTGAAACTGTTGCAAAGGCTTTTTGAGCTATGAAACAGTGCCTGGGTGTTAAAGAATCTGATTATTATTATTTTTTTGTTGGAAAACATTCGTCACTGTGCCGTATGTAACAAAGCTTTCAGAGGCCTGCAACCCGGGAGGCTGGTTCGACAGCGTCGTAGCAAGGCGGGGGACATTTGATAAGAGTACTTAGGAATGCGATGTTTAGTTTGATGCGATTATTGGAATACATTAGAACAGTATGGTGCGTGTCAATCACCACATTGTAATTTGCATATTTGCACACACAGCGGGAGTTTCGGCTAGAGAGTCTGTCACGAGCTACAAAGCGGCACTCAAATATTTTGCGAGAGAAAAGCTTTGGCACAGTTAAATGGAGCAACCGAGGCAAAATAATCATCAGTCTGCTCATTCTCTAATTCTGTCCTCTTGTTTCACAGGATGAGGCCTGCAAGTCGGGAGCAAAGACCAAAAGACCAAAAGGCAAGAAGGCAAAGTGAAGTTCGGCAGGATAAGGATTCAGAAGAAGGATTTGCTTGTTTCTTAAATAAACGAAACGCCTCGTTTTAGGTGACTTGGCCTTGTCAAAAAATCGTCACCTTAAAATGTTTTATTTCTATTTCAGATAATTTATTTAGAGTGCCTTTCAAAGGTGTTTGAATAGCCTTGAATGTCACACATTTTCACATTACAACCTAAACTTCAATGGTTTGGATTGGAGATGCATATTTTAGAGCAACAGAGGTGGGTTAATCCGGCTGCCTAGATTTCCTGCTTCCTGTTCACTTAACCACAGGATTTGAAATCAGTGGTCTCAAACTCAAATCCTCGAGTGTCCTGACCGTTTTACTAGATGTGTCCCTTGCCCTGCACAGCTGAATCAAATCTCCATTCAGCTGATGAGCTTGAGACCGCTGGTTTAAGCACTCGTCCCTGTCTACGCTGTGGAGCTGGAAGTGGAAATGAAGTGCTGAAAAGTCTATACAGAGATTACAACTAATCTCTGTATAGAGTTTTTATTAACTGAAGCTGGATTACCCACCTTCTAACCTGCTTCCCCGTCCTCAACACAGATACGTATCCCCACAGCATGATACTTCCACAGTTGTATTTCATGGTGGGAATGGCGTGGATGTTCTGGGGTATATAAAGTATTTTCTGCAGCACAAAACGTTTTTTGTTTTCCATGCAGGCCAGAACGTTTAGTTGTTGTTGTTTTTTTCTTATCTGACCAGAGCACCCTCTTTCACATGCGTACTGCGTCCTTGTTCATGGACATGAAACTTGCAAGAGTTGTCCTATGCAAACTCAACAGGAACAGGAAAAAATATATATCTTTCATTCGAGGTGGCAAGAAGGAGGAAAGCAGTTATTCCTGTTGATTTTTAAGGGTCATTGGTTGTAATTGATTTTATTTAAGGGTATCAGAGTAAAGAGGGTTGTGGCAACTATAAATTCACTCCACACTTTTTACATTTTTATTTTACAAAAATTGAGAACCACCCAACATTTTCCTTCCACTTCACAGCTGTGCATGACTTCATGTTGGTCGATCAAATGAAATCCCAGTAAAATAGGTGGAAGTTTCTGGTTGTAATGTGACGACGTAAAAAAGATCCTATATTTGTATGGTGCTTTAGCCTCTAAGTCTACAATACATTGAAGTATATATTTGTTTATCTGAGAAGTCTTCAATGAAGTCTTTACAGCTGAACGTGTTTAATTAAAAGAGACTTTGGCATTTACAGATTGTGGGGTTTTCTTTACCGGTGCACCATCTGAAAACAGAAAAATTCACCTAGTTCAACTTTCATCCCAAAACTGGAGCTGAACTAAATTTCACACACAGTGTCCAGAGTTCACAGAAATATGCTGATCCACATCACTGCTCAACAAAATTAAATTTCACCCCCTCACACACACACATTATTCACATGCCCAATTTCCCCATCTGTATCTGACATCCGCATGAAGCCTGTTTAATATTCAACTTTTTAACGGTTTCCCGTCCTCTCCGAGCGTTTACTTCGGAGCTTAGGCTCCTCCGGGGACTTCTCCTCATCTCCTGTCCTTCTCAGCTCTCCATGTTGGTGTCACTCCGTCCTATCCTGGACACTGCCAGCATATTAAGGCACAGCAAGTTTCCCAAAGATACCTTGGAGTTCGACAGATGGGTTTCCATCTGACGAACGCAACAGCTGTCACTGCAGAAACGTGCGGCGTTATGTGTGTTCTGGAACCTGGGGAGATAAAACAGGCAGCGTGTTGTAGACTGACATTTCATTTAAATGATAGCGCACACAAGATGCACTGGATTTCTGCACATGCCGGCTATAAGGGGTAATAACAGCTAATTCACTTAGCAGAGATTTCTATCTCTCTGACAAGCTGTCATCACACTGAACCCAATCATCTCAATCCATAATCATTATTTTTGGACTTGTATGGATCTAATATTCATATTCAAGACTGAGGAGAATAATTAGCTGTCTTAGGGTTACACACTTCACCCGTACACTTCCTGCTGCTGATTGGGGTGACACTCATTGGAAGAACTGTGACATCCTGGAAGACAGATTGGGACTTTTTTCTGCAGTAATGCGCAGATACTGTAGATGTTAAAATCTGCAAATATGGAAGCCAAAAAATGCCAAATGTTTACAAGAATGTTCCAAAACTAATAAATATATTAAAACTATAGTAATCTTGTTTAGAAACACCTTTTGTTATACTGGGGGAAATGTTCCTTCCATCGTGAAAGTAGTCAATATATTATGTATTCAGAAAAAGGAAAGAAAAAAAAATTATCCCTGTGAGAGCTGCAGGCCTGTAAAACTCTGACCAATCCCTGTCCTTTGGTACAAATGGCAGGGATTGGTCAGAGGTTTGGTCCTGCCCTCATCCCCCTCTCTGCCTCAAGTTCTGGGGATATCGCCTTTGCTGTTAGTCATTCTGACGAGTGTGTGCACGTTCCTTTTTAGTTTCCGCTTGCCGGCTGCACATGCGCACTTCTCATCAACTCAACTGTAAAGATAGATCACCAGCTAATTATGAGTTCTGCTGTTAAAACAGGAATCTGTATAACGCTCTCGGTCTCATATGAGGTCCCTCGATATACTATTGAAATGCATATTTTCCTTTCATCTTTGAAAAAAAAAATCCACATCTATTTGGTTTTCCTGATTTTAGTCAAAAATAATACAGTACCTAAACCATGCAAGCTTTAAACTTCTCTTTGACAGAATTCAGACGTAGACATTCCTGAGCATAAAGGCGGTTGTGGAGGCAGTCTTTTTCTGACACTGCGAATCATTTGCTCCCAACGATATGTATTGTCAGCTTACTTTTGAAGTTTAACGTAAACAAAGTGTAGCTGTATGCTAGTGCAGTTGATACAACTGTAGCAGAGTTTGCATGTTCTCCCTGTGCACGCAGGGTTGTACTCTAGCTTTCTCCCACAGTCCAAAAACATGACTGGTAGGCTGATTGAGCTCTCCAAATTGTTCTTAGCTGTGAGTTGTATGTGTGTGTGTGTGTGTGTGTGTGTGTGTGTGTGTGTGTGTGTGTGTGTGTGTGTGTGTGTGCATGGTCGTCCTGTGTCTGTTCCACTGTGATGGACTGGCGACCAATCCAGGGTGCAACCCGCCTCTCCCCCAATGAATCCTGTAGATAGGCACCCCTATCAACAGGAGTTGCAAATTTATAAAAAACAACAACTCAGTTTTGAATAATCGCTGGGTGTTACTATAGACCGGATCTTAGTGTGATAACCGTATTTTTCCTTATTTCAGAGATATGAAGTTGTTACTAAAAGTTGGGAGACAGAAAGAAAGTTTACACTAATAATATGGTGGCAGTTTGTGTTGATTCCAGATATCTTTCAGGAGAAATCAAAGGAGACATTTAATAGAAAAGTTCATAAATATGAAAATGAACCTGCTGCATCATTTCAGTCATCTTATATTTAGCTACGACTGGCACAGAGGACGTGGCAGCTGATTTCACTCCGCATGCATGAATTAGAGGAACAGAATGGTTGTTATGAAAATGCATGGGGCTTTAAATCGTTGTTTTTTTGTCCACCATTGGCACACACAAGGAAACACTTGCTGTCATCACCTCTTAGCAGCAAAAAAGGTCCAAAAAGATTTGGACCTCAGTCTGATGTCAAGAAAAGCAGCAAGGAAACCACTTCAGTCCAAGAAAAGCATTGATGTCCGACTGGCATTCTGCAGGAAGTACAAGGATGGGTCCAGAAAAGAAGAGCTGGCCGCTACACTGTTTCCACCCATGAGTCAGTGAAACACAGCAGTGTTTTCTTTGGCCAAAAACACTGGCATGAAAAAAATAATTGTGATTAAAAAATCCCCAGCAACTTTGCCCAATGATCGAGCAGCGGGATGGAGCACTGATCACAAGGCAAAGGGATAACTGAGCGCTCCTGGATTAAAACATTAACATTTCAGGCACAGTGGCCCAAAATCTCCCCACGTCGTACTTCTGCTGAGAACCTGGGGTCGGTTTTAAAAGTGACAAATATCTGACCGCAGTGCAGTTTGTGAAAAAAACAAACAAAAACAAATTTCTGTCAACGCTCGACCATTTGAAGTTATTTTTGCTCTCCAGAAGATCGTTTTGGCTCACTTCTTTTTGATTTGTCGTGTGCTGTGACAGTTGCCACCTGCCTGTCGAGCACTTTGCGTCAGACACAGCCACTTTGTCATCACCGAGCCACAATAATTCTGCTGTCTGACATTCTGATGGAGGCTTTTTTAGATCTCTTCTTCTCCTTATGACTATTTGATGAATTTGACATTTTCTTCATTCGCAGATTGCTTTCCATACAATCTAACTGCAAGTTCAGGGATGGGTGTTTGTGTTAACCCTATAGAGGGTAAACTGTGGTGCATAGTACAGTCTGACTTACCCCCGTTTGATTGCTCAGCATGTGATTGCCTCAATTAAGTTGATGAACCTCATGTGACTATTTCTTTTTATCACATAGATTGCATTATGCTGGTTTTGTATTTTGTAGTCCACATCCACTCATTTCCTCTTCACACTTATTGTCTATAAAAACTATTTGTACCCTATGAGCTTTCTTTAATGTTACAACCATAAACTGATACGCATTTAACTGGAACTGTACGTGGTAGAGCAGCACAAATGGGTGCATGATAGTAAAGACGTCACGTGGTTTTCAAACAGTTTTGTTTTTACAAATCAAAATCTGAAAAGTGTGGCAGGCATTTGTGCTTGATGCTTTGCAGGTCCGCCGACAGCTGCGACTCTTTTGGGTTGTGCCTCAGCCATCTTTTGCACAACACAGATTAGAGTAATTCAGAGTGGATTAAATATATCTGAGGATATCAATGGTCGATTCTTGCCTCAGATTATTTGCTAGATTTCGGCCTGGGCTTTGACTGGGCTATCCTAACACGTGGCTATTCTTTGATCCCACTGTAGCTCTGTATGTTTACTGTTGTTTTCCTCCAAGAGGGTGAACCGCCACCCCTGCCTCAACTCTTTTGCACCCTCTTACAGGTTTTCTTTCTTGGTTGCCCTGCAATGTGGCTCTGTACTTGCCCTGTCCCTAGTAAAGAAAAATGTGCTACCATCTGATGAAGCCAAAAATTAGCATTTTTCGCCTACTCTGTTTGTTGTGTTTCCTATTGCAATTAGAATTTCTTGTCACTTTTTTTCAACACAGGCAGTTGTGCACCCTTGTAAATTGGTCTATTGAATTAAAAAATATAAAATTACTTTTTCTCCAAATAAAACATTAGAAATTCCTTTAAATGAAACTATAGGCTCTGTTGATATGATCAAGTTCAACTTGTGTCTGTTATGCTCGGGAGTTCTAAAACCCATTTAATAAATCCAAGGCTGACAACTAAAATAATGTCTTTGAAAACTCCGAAACATTCAAAAACGAGCATTTCAACATTTGTCTCCTGTCTAAATGGTTACTGATTGGGCTACACAGTACAATCTGAATTTCTAAAAAGGTTAATTTGTGCTGCTTAGCAGTATTATATAAAGATTTGCCAGTTTGATATCTTAATGCCAAGATGAGGAGGGCTGCTCACCCTTAAAATCTTTATTAACATTTTCCGCAAATAAAAGTTTATACAAATATCTACAAATTTTTGAGATTTACTTCATAAAACGATTTAAATAGAAATAAATGTTGATATAATGTGTTTTTATTCTGGGAATTGTGACAATTTTCGCGCTCCAAAGAACCCCGAAGGAACAAGTGTTTTTAATCGCGCTAGACTAATGGAGGTGGACAGAGAAACACCGGAAATTGCCTTGTCTTCAAAATAAAAGCCCAGATTTCTCGCACCACCTCTATCCACATGAATGTATCTCCGTCTTTTTGTAACCCATATAGTCTTGTGTAATATAAATTGAAAGGCTCGTGATAGCTTTCCACCTTAATTTGGTCCCACCATGGTCGGTTTAACGCCATTAAGCCCGTGGGAGCTTTATTTGAACAATATGAGCGGATGCTGGCTTCTCTTGCTGTCTGACTTGACACTGGTGACAAAATCAGCTGTGCGCGCTCTTTGGCACCAGCACATCCAGCAGCACATCCCATTGTTAACTGGAAGTCAAGGAGGGAGAGAACAGCCTGTGGATATTCAGTCGTTAAAATGTAGTTTAATTGAAAAAGAAATGAAAAAGACATTTTAGGAAAGGAGAGTTTTGTATTCCACTGAGGGGGGAAAATGGGACACTTGGGGAATTTATCCAGCCTCTGGTCTCCAGTCAGCTCCATATTAAAGTGGGGCGGAACTCTCGGACGCGCTGCCGGACCTTTGCTGAGTCTCCGTGCGCCCAGTGACACGTTATCAAGCCTACAATGATAGCGGCTCCGCTTTAACTATGGGCGCGCACATCCTGGAGTCCAACTCCAGCGCCAACCTGACGCCTGCCGTGTCCGAGGCTGGGATCGTGCTCCCGGTCTACCTGGGGGTGATCTTATCGGTCCTCATGGTGACTCTGGTGATCGTGGTGGTGGCAGGGAACGCGCTGGTCATCATGGCTTTTATCGTGGATAAAACCCTGAGGAATCAGAGCAATTACTTCTTTCTGAACCTCGCCATCTCTGATTTTCTCGTGGGTAAGTTGGTGTTCCCATGATCTTATCTTTTTTTCTAAGGTGTTACTTATTTAATTTCTCCGTAGGAGTGCTTATTACCCACGGTCCAATACAGATACTAACATATAAGCTGTTAATTGGCAGTGTTCTCGTTTAAATCTGTTCTTCAGCATTTTGTGCAATTTACGCACTAATGAGCTCAATATTGTAACATGTTTTAATTATAGTAGCTGGGCAGTCGCGCCTCTTTACGTCGTTACTTTAGCTGAGGGTAATTAAAACACATTTAATGAAAAAGAAAAACTGTTTCCTAAATATATATATATATATATATATATATATATATATATATATATATATATATATATATATATATATATATATATATATATCTACTCTTTATGAGCCAAGATAATCTTTTTAAAATTGTGTTTGTCACATGTGAAGGGCTGGTATTCAGACTGTGGAGAGGTGTGAATATTAATGATTTGGAGGTGTTGAATCATCATGCAGTATCTTTCTCTCTTTCTCTCTCTCTCACTCTCTCTTGCTCTCTCTCTCTCTCTCTCTCTCTGTCCATGTGTGTGTGTCCCAGGTGCCTTCTGCATCCCAGTGTACATCCCCTACAATCTGACCGGCAGGTGGATGCTGGGGAAGGGGCTCTGCAAAGTCTGGCTGGTCATGGACTACCTGCTCTGCTCCGCCTCTGTCTTCAACATTGTCCTCATTAGTTATGACCGCTTCCTGTCAGTCACTAGGGCAGTGAGTGAAGATGCTCATTACCGCACATACACACGAGAGGCACATATAGGAGCCCAGTCAGTTCAAAGAAGGTGTCACACCCCATGGCAGATTTTGGTGCAAGGAGATGTCGCTGACTTCCACAGTTTCTCTCGAGTTTTTTTTTTCTTTCGGGATGATATCATGTCTCATTATCAGGGCACATATTAGCGCTGTAATAATCGGATTAATCAGATCGATAATTAAATGTCGTCGATCAACTCATTTCAGTGACCTTTTAACAAAGCATAATGAGTGTTGGGCTTACACCTGTACTGAAGACAGACATGTAGGCACGGGCTGGTTGCTGGTGTCAAAGTATACCAAGGTTTGAAAACGTAATGGTTTCAAAACGGTGAAATCTCTCCAAGATGCCGGCTTCTAGACTCAAAGGGTTTTCATTATCATACCGGAAGGACCAGATATTTCTCTGGCTGATTGTGAGCATTAAGTGGCGCTGCAGTTAACCCACCTGTTGCTGTGGACCGCTGGTCAGATGGCTTAAAGGAGCCTCCTACACTTTTCCCAAGCTTACAAGAAAGAATAATCAGTTTGGCGCATTAAATAGCTCTGCACCTTCGACATCTGTTGCTCCACACGGATGCTCAGCTGGCACTAGCTCCTGCTTTCTACTTGTAGGAGTGAATAAATTTGACTATGTAGGAGTATTTCTAGTTGTGGTAAACAGCAACAGTCATTTTATAGAAACTAAATTTATATTACCCATTGCTCTCATATGAATAATAGTCAGGTTGAATATTTTTATTTTAAAACATTGGTGTAAATACTGAAATCGTTTTTGTTTCACCTAAACCTATCACAGCAGAAAATAACTTGTACCAGCCCATATCCCATAGGTAAATTCACTGGACTGCTACTAAAGAATATTAACATAACATTTCTCATTCTGTAAAACAACAAAATGCACAATGGACTGCACGAAAGGTTGACTTATATTAAGGTTTTGAAAATGTAGGTTCAAAATAGGTTTTCCATTTTACTAGGAAAGAAATAAAACACTTTTTCAGTTTCCTTAGCTTCCTAGGGACTGTCTACATAAATCCCTAAAATGCCTATATATGTAAATGCCTGTTTTTTTTTCAGAGGAATTATCAATATTTGAATTGTATGCACAAGGAATCCTGTATCAGTAGGCATCCGCCATTTGAATTTCCATATTTTCTGACCAGTGTATGACTCATGAATATGTACCAGTTAAATATGTTTTTGCCGATGAAGTTTGTCTTGCTTGCCACTTAGCAGCTCTACAAAGCCTGTGTAATTAGCCGTATCTTTATGTCTGTGGATGTGTTAGAAGTGGTGACACATTAAAGACTTGTTAGTGATTCTGAAGTAAGGGTCTGTCAAAATGTTGTAAGCAGTCAATTTCCTTCCTGGACTGGATTACTCTCTTTTTTTTGTATAAATCCAGATTTGCTTGTTTGGGAGGATGAACCGTTGGCTAATCCACGTGGATCAAAGACCAAAGACTTTAGCGTTGTACAGCAACTTAAACCAACTCCATATGAAAAACATCACAGTAGTTGATAAGAATGCTATTTTAAGTTTGCTTAAATTGTTGTTGCATTGGCATTGATTGCATTTAAGTGAATATTATGTGTTATTTGCACATGAAATGGAGACAGGGGGTGATGCCCTATCAATGATCTTCCTGTGTGAAACACATTCCGAGGAAGGAAAACGTGTTTCCGGTCAGAATAACCATGTCATAGAAAGTGAAACAGCGTAAGAGTCTACAAAGATTAGTTTATTTAAACATCTGTAATGTTTTAGCTTTTTACTCTGCTTTACTTTCATGACAGGATCAGAAATGTTTTACCTTCCCTTCTCAGTAAGAGTTTCAAACAGGAAGATCATTAGTGGCACGTCGCCTCCTACCCCCATTTCATGAGTAATCTATTATTTTCTCTACAAATTACAGGCCAACGGGAAGATGTCAAGGGCTTAAAAGGTAATTCAGATAATGTTCATAAACCGCTGTAATGTTTTGATATTGGAGTTGTTTAAAATGGTCCACATTAGTCTTTTTATGAAACCTTTATTTAAGCAGATAAAAGACCCATTGAGATCAGGACCTCTTTCACAAGGCCAAGAAAGGCAGCAGCAAGTCATAGTGGACAAGGCAGACAGCAGTAACAAAACAACTATAAAAAGTATATAAGCTACGAGCAATTTGACAAATAAAATGTAGGAGTTTACGGTTTACGGTTACAATCTAACATTTACAACAGTAACGATTTAAGAATTAAAACACAGGCGCTGTTGGAACGATTTTCATTGCTGGCCCTTCTCAGACTAGTTGTTAGCTTCGGCCATTTTTAACTACCCTATGTAGATTTCTCCCATATGAAAACACCAAGAGAGCTATCTACTCCGGGTAGGAATGTTTCCTGCTTTTCAACATTTCACCAGAAACTCAACTCAAAATTCCCGAATCTTTAAGTGGTTAATTTAGTCTTGAGAGCACTAGTAACCAATCAATCAAAGTAAAAAAACCAACATGACAAAAAGTCAGATTCTCTTTTCTGGAACCTGGGTTTGATTTCCCATCTCCGACTCTTGGGTTACCCTCAACGATTTTTGATACAGTAAAACCTTTGAAACGACACAATATGTGTTTCGTACTCTCTGTGAGAAAGTGACATCAATGTGATTTCAGACCCACTGGTTCACTGGTACACTGAATGCAGCATTCGGTAATCCAGATGATGCCGCAGTTATGTAATGCAGGGGTCAGGAAGCATTTCGTTGATCGTAGTGGGTGTGAAACTTCGTAGGAGAGGAAGCAGAGGGATTGTGGAAGTCAGTTTCCGGGCTGGTAGAAAAACGGTGTGATCTGGAACCAAAACAAATGAAAGTCCACGTTGTCGGCTGGTTCTCCCTGCTAATTCGCTCTTTTAAAAACCTGCCTCTTGTAAGGTTAATTGAAGCAAAATAACACATTGCTATCAACGAGGCTGTTAAATGACCCAATGACTGGTGGTGTTTTTCAGAATGAAGAGAACGTTTTGATGTTTGAATCTGGTCCTATAATATACATATTTTTACTCTTTCCACAATCTATTATTTCTTAGTTTAACCACTGCTGTGCTTGGAGATAAATAATTAAACTTTGCCTCTTGCTTCAGCTATTTTGATCTCGTGTTGACTGACAGTTCTCAATAGGCCACGATGAAATCATATCTCCTTAGTGTTCATTTCAAATCTGCGGGGAGCATTATCTCTTTCATTTACCTCTGAAGTGTCTTTGCTTTTGCTGTGAACACTCAAGATCGAGGCCAGCTCCAATTAGGGGGCGATCACAAAGAGGCAACATGTCATTATCACTTTTTCTCTTGTCTTTTTCTCCACTTGGTCTTTAGCCACAGCGGCGGCGACAACAGCGGCATCAGCAACATGCCCAGCTGCGGCAATGCGTAGAGGCAGTTTGATTTAAGAAGAGAAAGAACAGGGGAACAAAAAAAAAAAAAAAACCCCGCAAAGAATAGTGAATAGAGGAACCCTTCTAAACGATAGCGCAGACTGAGAGGAGGTGAAGTTAAATACAGCGAGTGCAGAGAAGAGAAGGAGCGAGGGGAAACCAGATGTCTCTTTCAAAGCCGTGTTGCATCAGTGAATGTGGCTCTCAGCCCAACATTCCCCTGCTCTCTTTGGCTTCAGTGACACACCGTGGAGTGAGTGCGTCATGAGTGGGTTTTATTTGCAGCATCTCCCCGCCGCGGCGATAGAACACAATAAGGGCTTCGTCTCGAGATGATACCAATGGGTTTTTCAAACTGTTTGTGCTAAAGCAGCTGTGCCTGTTTGTTAGACACAAACAGATGCATTGTGGAGCAGAGTTTATGTTTAGAGAGCCCTGCTCTGAGTCACACTCGTGCATTTGCTTTCCTTGCAGGTTAAATACAGAGCTCAAAGGAACATCACCCGCCAGGCGGTGCTGAAGATGGTGGCGGTGTGGGTGCTGGCGTTCCTCCTCTACGGCCCCGCCATCATCCTCTGGGAAACGATAGTGGGCCAGAGCATAGTCCCGGCCCATGAGTGCTACGCAGAGTTTTATTTCACTTGGTATTTTCTGCTCAGCGCGTCGACCTTTGAGTTCTTCACCCCGTTCGTGTCGGTGGCCTTCTTCAACCTCAGCATCTACCTTAACATCCATCGGAGGAACAAGAGCGGGAATGCTGGTGGGGAGGACGAGGCTAAGCCACAGAGGAAGTCTAAGAACCACAGAGACGGCGGAGGGGGGTGGTCTGTGTTTTTCGTGAAGACTCGGAAGGTTACTTCCAGCGAGCCCGCTGCTATCTCGGCGGTCATAGAGGACGATGACATTCTGTCCCCCTCCTCTAGCGGGTGCCCTGACACCAGTCAGATTTTCGTGCAGCGAGAGAGGTTCTCTCCACACAGAAAAAACTCCAGACTCTTTCAGCACACAGCTTCCTGCATGGCGCCCGGCCGGAGAACTCCTGGATCGCGCCTTTCCCGGGACAAAAAGATAGCCAAATCGCTGGCTATTATCGTCTGTATTTTTGGGATATGCTGGGCTCCGTACACTCTGCTTATGATCATCCGCGCCGCCTGTGGCGGCGAATGTGTGGCGAACTACTGGTATGAGATCACTTTCTGGCTTCTGTGGCTGAACTCGGCCATTAACCCATTCCTGTACCCTTTGTGTCACAGCAGCTTCCGAAGAGCTTTCTCAAAGATACTGTGTCCTAAGAGACAGTCAGTACAGCCTCAAATTGAGGTTCAGTCCTGCTAGATGAACTCAGCTGCACAGCCATATTTTATGAATGCAGTAAGTGTTGATGGTCATACGCTGTAAAAACCCATACAATGTTCTTCCATGAAAAACAAAAGGTTTCAAACCTAGAAGTGTTTGCATTTAAAGGGATAGCTTGGATATTCCAAAGGGAGGCTCTGTGAGGTCATTATCATTGACTGTCGGTTACCATTGGGAAGGTAAATATCATATCCCAGTAAGTTTGTAGAAAAGTTAACAAACCCTCAGAGCAAAGGTAGGCTAACAGCTAATGTGACTGCCTTCCCATTTAAGCCGTTGTTACCAATTTAAAACAACTCAAACCAAAAATGTCATATCAAGGGGATATGTATGTATGCATATGTATGCTTTCGTACACATGGTTGCTGTCAGCGGAACAGCTTCAGTGGCAGAAACTGCAGGTTGTATCACGCCACCTCGCCAGCTGCCTATTGTCCGTTTGCTTTGATGTCTGCCAAGGATGGAGAAACTGTTTGATTTTCAGACAGGATGTTTTGTGCAACTTCATTTAAGATGGTACATACCTGGGCTATTCAGTATCTCACTTATGTTTGGAAAATATCCCAGGGGGATCTGGTGGATTCATATCACAACAGCCTCAACCTTATTTCACTTTTCCCGAGTAACAACAACATTAGATGGCTGAGAAAACGGCGCCAAACGTATGGTTAGTATCGGCTAATGTGCTATTTTCCACAGATAGAACTAGTTTTAATTTGTGTTCTTTTAAAGTCGTGGTGACATAAAGCAGTCGTGACATGACTGCTTTATTGTGATTTTGATCTCATTTGTATGGGTATAATTCCTGGCTTTCCTTCAGAAATTGCTACACCAGTCGTATCTGCCATGATAGAGTATTTCACATGTAACCGTCTTCAGTTTGCATGTAAAACATTTTTTTAGTTGCCACGTTTTTAAAATTGTTACTAAAAATCCGCTGAGCGAGCAGGTCCGTCTATCGCTTAGCCTCTCACTGCTCTGAGCATTTCCTAATGTCCCTACAAAGTCACTGTGATACATCTTAGTTCAACAAGGAAATAAACTGTTACAGATCCTACCTGCACTTCAAGACACTCAAGCTATCCCTTTAAGTGAGAATTGTCAGGAGGCATTTTGACAGCAATACAACAATGCAAAATAGTCTTGAAAGTGTTTGTAACAATAGAGTAGTGCAGTGGAGTCTCACTGAATTTGTATCAGTAGGTCTAATTTCTTTTGATGAAAATGCCACCAAGAGCTAGTTTCAGATTTTTTTTTCTTTAAATGCTGTCACCGTTGGTTTGAAAATGTATGTAAACCTTCACTGTAACTAGATCAAGATGGATTAATGTGGTTTAGACTTTGAGGTCTTAATGTGCTGAAGGTGAGTGATTACCATCATTTAGTCCAGGTTATTGTATTAGGCCTCCTGTACAGCACATAAAAATGATAAATTAGTGTCTGTCTGAATAGAAGCCCATAGAAAACAACATTCAGGTTTTTTTTCAAGATAAAAAACCTCTTAAATCCCATTTACGTCAGTCTAATAAGAAATAAGGATTTAATGGCTTTTTAATCATTTCAAATTCTCTCTGCACAAGAAGCCCTTTTGCTTTACCTTTTCAAATCCATAGCTCTTAATCTGAGGAGAAGAAAACCCTTGCATATGCCTTCAAAAAGTCAATTGAAGCTTTTCATCATGCAGCAATAGAATTAATGATGCTAAGTACTCAAACATCAAAGCACAAGAAGAACCGACTACTGGCTGTCTTTTTATCAATCATCTTATGTTGCCTACACAGAGTTTATATTTAAGTGACGCTGTTGTTGATGTTAATGTCATGAAATGAAAAACAAGATTAAAACCTTTGTTCCCTCATATCTGAACAAAACAAGACTTTGCCTCTTCATACTGCAAATACAAAGAGCTAAATGTCAAATACAGCTTGGTGACTCGTGTCTGGGGAGTGCGGGGGGTTTAGCACTGATAGGACGAGCACCCAGACATGTGGGTCTCTCTGCCTGCTAGGCCAGGACTCATCTGGAGGTGTGACCTGTTTACAGACTATCATGACGGGTGTAAATATCTTAATTCTGAGCTTTTAGCAATTCATTGAAACTGTTCTGTTTCTCAGGCTGGACTGAATATACGACTCAGAACTTTGATAATTTCTTAAAAACAAGAAGGGATATCTAATCCACACACAGTCAAATTTATTCATACAGTCAAGTCTGCAATTTTTTATTTCTTTTTACACCAAACCTGATTTAGGTTCAAGGTAATCTTTTAATATGACCAATATGTCTTCTTTCTGGAAGCAAATTTTGAATCTTGGAGCGACCCAGGAGGACTTCAAACTTCAATCTCATACAGAATCTTTGGAGGGAATTAAACATTAGGGTGATGGCAAGGAGGCCTTCCAACCTCAAACACTTGCAACTCACTGCCAAAGATAAACGGTCAAAATATGAGTGGAAACATTCAGAAAGCTTCTGAGCATCTATCAGAAGGGGTTGAGTGCCTATAAAGATTTTTCCATCGAGTATTGAAAAGATCATACATCATTTTTCACAACATTTTTAATTACATGTGACGAAAAGCAGATATTTTTGTGATACGCTAACATTGTTTTACCTTTTTAGAGATGTCCATAATATCCCATAATAAACAAACATCTTGAATAAAAATTTTTTAATCCAGCTTGTCCGTGGGTACAAATAATTTGGAATAATTTTGGAGTTGAATGTGTCAAGGACTGGTTACTGAGCCCGAATTCAGCCACACACAGAGCTTCATTCCAGAGTTTTTATTGACGATTGTGAGTAGTGGAGATGGAAACCAGAAGTCTGTACCAGGTAGCAGCGGAGGGATGGTGAAGATGGCTGGAGCTGAAGCGGGCGGAGCGAAGCTGGAGCCAGAGGACGTGAGGGAACACCGGCAGGTAGGCGAGAGACGAAGGCAAGCTGGATGACTGCTGGCAGACACGAGGAAGGGTAGTGCAGCTGGCTTGAGGCGGAGGAAGGCGGTGAAGAGGGCAATGAGGGACGAAGGGCACTTGAGACGAGAGGCATGAAGCAGGCAAGGGAAGGATGATGACGAACCAGCGGGGAAGAGCTGACTGAGGTAGGCTTATATAGTGAGGCTTGCAGGTGAAGAGAGTCCAGGATGATTAGAGGCTGACAGGTGTGGATGATTAGGCAGAGTGGAGTCAGAGCTGGGCGGGAGGAAGAAGGTGCTGGAAAGATCCAGAGACAGGTAGGCCAAAACTGCACCGTGACAGAATGTAGTTACATTCACTCCCAGTAATATTTGGTTAACTTTCCCTTAGGAAGTTGCACCTCATCCACATGCCTTTTATAGTCATCAACAAACTACTTTTATGGTTCTGACTGGATATCTGACCATGGCTTTTTGCAGTAATGGTAGTGATTCTATAATCGAGTTGCATCCCTAAGCTTTTATTTATTCAGATTTCCCATGGGGCTGAGGTAAGGGCTTTAGAGTAACTTAATGTGACCTGTTTTATCTATTCCCTAACCAATTTTGATGTATATTTGGGATCATTGTGCTACTGGAACACCCTACTTTGTCCAAGTCTCTATGGTCTAGTCTTGATTTCGAACAAAGTTTTAACAACATGATGCTGCCTGCGTTGTGCTTGACCATTAGTAAAGTGTTAGTACAAACCTCAAATTGAGTCCTGCAGGCGTTGCTATTTTTCTCGCGCCCAGTAGCTGAACTATTGTCCGTCTGCTCATAAAACTTTTCTACAGAAGAACCTTTCCATCAAGCTTTTGAGCAGGGGTTTCCTTTTTTGGTCAATACCTTCTCAGCCAATTGTAACATAGAACTTGCTTCACACTTGTGGTCTTTCATGTGTTTCCATATTATGGCAGACTTGAGGTTTTGTGGTGGCCTAACCTTTTCTCATAGTTTTTACCATCTATTTTATCTGATGGTCACATTTTGGTTGATAATGTTTAAACTTGGACACATTTAGACATTCCAACAGGACAATGATCCTAAATATACTGTACATCTAGTTTTAGAATGCGTAAACTAGGCTGATATTAAGATTTGCGATGGCTTTTTCACTGTCCAGACAGCAAACCCATTGACAATGTGTGGATTTGGCTCAACGCCTGTTTCCACCAATCAAGAAACACAGGATGGTTTACTCACACTATGACTTTCAAGAATCTGGTGGGGACTGACTGTTCGCAACAGGCTTAAATAGTCAGCATGGCAGGTGAAACTCATACAGAGGTAATGAGCTCAGTGCAGGTGGAGCTGCTTGATTAATCAGTTGAGCAGAGCACAGGAGGGCAGCTCACAGCCAGTGAAACACGACATGAAAGCACATGGTTGCAGAAGTATTGCAGTGTCACATGACCTGTCAGTATAAACACACCTTTTCTGAAAAACCTCGGAGGCTGCAGCACCACTGAGCAAGAAGCATCACTCTATGAAGACCAATGAGCTTTCCAAACAAGTCAGGGACTTAGTTGTTGAGAAGTACAAATCAGGATGGGAGTATTAAAATCCAAATCTTTGATGTTTCCCCAGAGCACCATCAGATCCATCATCTTCAAATGGAAAGCCCATGGTACCACAACAAACCTGCCCAGATAGGGCTGCCTACCACAACTCACATACCGGGCAAGGAGGGCATTAATCAGAGAGGCAGCACAGAGACCAAAGGTAACCCTGAAGGAGCTCCACAGCAGAGACTAAAAGATCTGTCCATAGGCCCTCGATAAGCTGTACACTCCATGGAGCTGGGCTCTATGAAAGAACTGCCAGAGAATTTACATAACAAAAGTGTTAAACCAAAGAAGGTGCTTTTTGAGAAGGTGCGATTTGGGCAACTCCCCAAATGAATGAAGAAAGGTGCTCTGGTCAGATGAGATAAGCATTGACACTTTCGGGGGCCAAGGAAAGCACTATAGGCCCGTTTACACTACACCTAAAAAACCGAGCCATGCCGAGACCAGTCCGAGCTTGGTCCAGTTACCAGGCCGAGCCTCGTTTCTGACGACCGTTTACACACAACGCTATCTCGGTTCCTTGGTTGCTCCTCGCCCCCTAGTGGCGATCTGCGGTACTACCGCTCTCTGGGATTGAAGGCGGAAGCAGCGAAACACACACAGCTGCGCCCGTAACATTCAGGAAGTTATGCTTGATATTGTGATATTTCGGTGTTTGCAGAGAGTCAGGGGAAGAAGGCAACCATTGGTGAATTTACTTGAGAAAGTTGGCTTTTTGGGAAGTGGATGAGACAAACGAACGTCTAATAAGGATTTACAGATGCAGGAAACAATGACAGACGCTGAGGTTCATTGCGCTGCTAAGCAGAATCATCACTGGAAACCGTGTGGCACGGTAAGGAAGCTAGTATTATTATGAATGTCTGAAATTTGTCTGAATGGAGTGTGAATCGGGACGTGCAGCCAGACACGCCGGAAAACCCGCGGACAGTCAGCTGACTGTAAGGAGATGACGCGGTCTGCTCATGCGCTCTTCGTTATCAGAAACCGGGATAAAATAGAACCAGGCCGAGACCTACCCAAGAGCTGGTCTGCAGTTAGCGCGGTCCGGTTATGGTTAGCGCGGTCTGGTTCAGTCTGCTGACCGTTTACACACAAGAGTTATCTCGGTTACCGAGCTCGGACTGGTCTCGGCTCGGTTAAAAAAGTGTAGTGTAAACGGGCCTTATGTCTGCTGCGAACCCAATACATCACATCACCCTAAGAACACCATCCCCACCGTGAATCATGGTGGTGCCAGCATCATGTTGTGGGGGTGATTTTGAGCAGCAGAGAATGAGAAACTGATTCCAGTCATGGTAAAGATATAAAGGGCTAAATACAGCAATATTCTTGAGCAGAACCTGTGTCTGTCTGTCTGTCTGTGATTTGAGGCTGGAACGGACGTTCACCTTCCAGCAGGACAATGATCCAGAGCATACTGCTAAAACAACACTCAAGAGGTTTAAGGGGGGACATTTAAATGTGCCAGAGTGGTCTAGTCAAAGTCCAGACCTCAGTCCAGTTCAGAATCTGTGACTAGGCTTGAAGATCGCTGTTCACAAGAGAAAACCATCCAACATGAACGAACCGGAGCAGTTTTTCCTTGAGGAATGGGCAAAAATCTAAGAGGCAAATGTGGTGAGCTCATAGAGAATACCCAAAGCAACAAAGTACTGAGTTTAGGTGGGGGGTGTTCGGTTTTCTGTTATTTTGTCTATTTGTTGTTTGCTTCACAAAACAAATAACACATACTGACCACAGAAGGCATGTTCTGTAAATTAAACGGTGCAAATTCTCAAACAATACATTTTGGTTGCAGGATATGAGGCAACAAAACATGAAAAATGTCAAGGGGGGTGAATATTTTTGCAGGCTATGGTATGTTATTCAAAATCAATTTCAATTCTAAAGGTAAGAAATATTATATCTAGATTATTATCGTATTCCTATTTCTTTTAATATTTAATTTTTAAAATATTTTTCTTTGACATATTTTAACAAAAAAAAATCTCTGCCCACACATGGCAGACACACAGAGCCATATCTCTGTGTGTCTGCCATACACCAGACAGCCATAACTTTATGATCACTGACATAATGCTGCTGGGTTGATACAGCACAATCTTTTCCATGACATTTACAAGATACAGGTTTCATTGTGGCTTTCACACTTATGTCCTAAAAATATTTGTAGACCAACCAAATCCCCACATGGCGACGTGACAGTGGCAGCTCACACCACCCAGCAGGACAGCAGTGAAAATCACATAAATTGGTGAGAAGTGGCTGAAAGAACTTTTGGCCCCCAAACTCTGCAGATGCAGTCTTGATTGGATCAGATAGTATATGTGTGATGGAGGCACAATCTCCAAAAAAAAAAAACTATTTATAATTCCTGGGGACCAAAGGATAAAATGTTAATGTTGTGGTGCTAGACACTCTAGGACCACTCCGGATGTTTGCAGTACATACCTGTCACAACTGTTTGTACTGCAAAGGAGAGATCTACTAAATATTAGGGAAATGGCCAGAGAGACATCCAAGTTTCTGCATGCTTGTATGAAAGATACTTTGAGTTTTTTTTTTTTACTTGTCTGAATTTGCATTAGGAGTTGTGCCGGTATAAATAGGCAAGACAAGGATATTTGCATTGATTTGAAGCAAAACATGAGACAGAAGAAGTATATTTAAGATGCATTTCGAATTTTATAGTTGATTGTAAAATCTGAGGCAACTTTGTCAGCATAGCACTTAAAAAGCTAAAAGCTCAGCATGGATTGTCACGATGCGAGTTACTTAAAAAGGAGAAATAAAAAACTGGGTAAATAAAATTTATTCACACAGAGGAAGAACATAAAAGAAATGGAAAGACCAGACAGGATGTTGCATTAGCTCTCTCAAACAAAGACAAATCTACATATTTAAACCAAATATTTGTGCTACACCTGTGCTTCCTCACTGCTGCCAAAACCCACGGAGGTAAAAAAAATTCCAAGGCTTCACAGAAATGTTATTTAACATACAATCTCAGCCTTACTGTTAGCCAAATCTCTGTTCAGGTTGTCTGTTTGGGTGCACAAAAACTCATTGCAGATTGAAGAAACTGAATTAGAAAACTGAAAACTGTAAAATAATTAAATGCAAAACCAAAACTATTATAAGCTAATCAACTTTTCTTTCTTATAGAACAGCTTTATGCCACCTGCCCAAACCCTTTGAAATAAGTTCATTATTTATATTATGATCAAATATACTATTCATAATTCAGATTTATTTTACAACCAGGTTCTGTGATGTTCTAAACAGTAGTAGTTCCCTTACTTGTAGTAGAAAGATGTCATTTTGCAATGAGCTTTTAGAAAAGTGAAGAAATCTTTAGAGTTGTGGCAAGCTAGTCAGACGATATCCTTGGTTTAAGCTAATTTTGTCATTTTAAAAGATCTTAAACTGAAATGTTCATACCTGGAAAAGAAAAGGTATGTTCTCAGATATTCAACACATACATTGTTGTTGCAAAACTGTCACAGTTGATCAGGATTGATACAGCCAGCATCCTCAGCCAGTGTAATTTATTGTATTAGCACATAGGCCTACATTATTCATCTGAGGACACAGATGTTGATTATGACATAAACTCAACTAAAAAATAAATCCCTCCACTGTCACTTGCCTGCTTCTGGATCTTTTAAGGGGAAATATACAAAATCCCCTATTTTAGCCTTTAAATACATTCTGTTATGTACTCGGAGTCTCTATGAATCCTGAAAAGTTGATTGTAGTCTGTCCAGGAGCTCTGTATATATTATATCTTTATATTCTGTCTGGGTCATATTTTTCAAGTTTGTTTGATTTTCTCTATTGCCTATTACATTTATTGAACAATTATGTAACAGTATTTGCTGCAGAATTGCTAAACAAGGTCATGGACTTCCAGCTCACCAATTTCACAAATCTGCAAAATTATTTATTTATTTGTTGAGTATTTAATTATTTTTCTACCACGATTTTGTAGTCCAAGCTCAAGGATGCCAAAGCTACAGGTGGATAAGTGAAAATACACTGTCCCCCAGCATACTACAAATATGGCCAAACCACAGAACAAGGGGCATAAGAGGGGCTGTGGGGCAATAATAGCATTTTTTGTTTGTTTCTTTATTTTTTATTTTTATGCAGTAACATGTGTGATTACAAATGTAAATGAGTAAAATACTTAAATCTTACTCAACTACAAGTAAAGGTTCAGCTGCCAATTAGTGACCAGCATGAAGTAAAATGTAAGCCAAAAGGTTACATATAACCTACACACTCATTGGCCTGGTGTCCCATTGAAACATATGTAGATTATATAAACCCAAAATAGAATGGGAATGCTGAAAAATCAAAAGTCGGCCACATTTTATGGGTGAACAGAAATGATAATTACTTTCTATTTTGTAATTTATGTTTACTGTGTCTATACTTTTTCTTGTAATTTTCTACCCTAGCGCCCCCTACTGACAGGGTGCCACTGGTTTCTTGTAATGTGTAAGAAGTGTAAAGGCTGCTACATACTCCAAGAGAACTGAGACAATTTGTCTCGCTCCAGCAGCAAATGACATTTTGTTCTCCCAGCCCTCTCTAGGAGGGTTCTCAGCCCGGTAACTCAGAGTCCTGATAACAGTGAGTTCGTGCTCCAGTGGGTGATGTGAATCAAAATGCAGATATTGGTCTGTGTGTTGGGGGCTTCCGGTAAACCTCAGAAGATGGTACTCTCTAAACTGACATTTACCAGAAGCGGTCCAATGCAGCGAGGACTGCTCAGACTCCTACATTGGAGAAACTAATCAACAGCTACATAAACACATGGTACAGCACAAGAGGGTCAGCAGCTCAGAGATTCAGCAGTCCACCTGCACCTCAAGAACAATAGAAAAATCATCACTAAGTGGAGGGAGAGGACTGCGTTTCCAACTCCCCAGTGTTTACCGCCCAGTACTCCAACACATTCCAAAGAGATTACATCAGCAGTCTCATCATGATGCAGGTGACCAAATACTCAACTCACACCAAGCAATAGCTTCTAATGACCCATGACAGTGGCGGGTGGGTCACTGATTTGCATCTGACTTAGAATGCGATGAGGAGGATGGGCCTCCAGGTCCTTAAAAACAGCAGTGCACCAACTACAAGTTGCTCAAGTGCGATCCACCAGAACTGACAAAGATTCCTGAATAGGTGTTCAAAACATTTTCAGAAAGAACTGAACAAAAGTTTGGTTGCCTCCGATTTAAGCCTGTTTGCTGCGACTGTTGGTAAGCATTATAAATGTCATGAGGCACAAGAATAAAGGATTCTAATGCAAGGCCCAACACAGTGGCAAAAAAGTCAACAGTCCAGTAGGTTGGGTTGGACAAACATCCAATCCAACCAGAGGCAGGGCCAAAAACTACAAGCAGGGTCAAAATCACTGGTAGGTAATGTTCAGCACACACTCACACCATGTGCAGATGCATTATCATCCCCTCCATTTAGATTATTTCCTATAAATAGCAGTTCACCAAAATAAAACACACTCTAAGGATGACCCAATTTCAGAGTTAGACCTTAACGCTTTAATCTAAAAACGGCAGAGAAATGATTACAAGTTTCAGTGCTGAGGCTCTTACAATGAAACAACAAAGGCAATGTCCCAAGGAAGAAAAGCCTAGCATTATGTCCTTTTTCTAAACTTAGAGACGCCCCTAAAGGGAATGGCGTCTACTCAATAGATATCAGTAGAAAGAATGTATCACCATGGTCACGTTATCAATTTTATGGCACGTTGTTCTGTAGATGTCTTGAAATGGCTAAGTGTAGGCATGGATCTAATACACAAGGAGAGCTGCTCCAGCAATAACTCCAAACAGCCTGTTTCTAATTAGACTAGCTTTAAATTTTAGCAAAAAGTTTCCCAATTTAAATAGCCATAACAAACCCCCCTGTTGAGGTGCCCAAAAGGTACCTCAGTAGGACGAGAATTAAGACTGGTACACTTGACACAAGAGATCAAGATGAACTGAAGAGGGAAAGGTGCACAGGGTGAGCTATGAATAGAAAAACAAACAAAAGACAAAAATAAGACACAGGTGGATACTATTGGGATATGTCAGAGGCTGATTAAAGCTGGAAAACTGGAAGCTAAGGCTCCACCTGAATCTATCTAATTATAGCTCCTATCTCCTGCTCCTTGCTCCTGTTCCTTGGCCTTTCATGAGGTCAACAGTAAGAATGATATTGTGGGTAGGAAATGAGCTTCGGACAGCCTTTAAGTCGGACGTCATTATGTGACGGAAATGCTTAGCACCGGTAAGGGATATTGCAAGACTCCTATGCTAAATTAGCTACGAGAGGAAGTATACAGGCTCCTTTTCCTACCTCCTTTTTTCTTTAAATTTTTTTTTATTTAACATAGACATCACATATACATTTGACAAACCAGATACAATGCTTGAGGCCGTTAGCACATGTGCAAATTTTCAACACCAGTCCAAAGGAGGCTTTTACTGACTGGACTATTCGGACAGCACTTACGGCGACCGCTGACGCACTTCTGCTTTGACTAAAGAGTCCTTACCCTATTGAGGTAAGATTGGAAATAAGTTCACAAAATGAAACGTGATGTTAACAAACTGAAATCAGAAACACAACTGTAAAATACTTAACAAGCAGAGCTGAATATTATAATTAAGTGGCACACCAGATCAGCCATTGTTGATCAAACATTATATTCCAATCTATTTGTTCATTAAGAGTTTTCAGTATTAGGATTCTATGTGTTACTTTCTATTCTCAGACAAACAAGATATATGGATTTTTGTCAGGCAGTTTTTGATAAATCAGATGGGTGTGATGCAAAATGAATGAAAAAGGCAAGTTGGCAGAGTGGAGAAAAAAACTTGCAAATGTTTCTTTTTTTAAATACAATTATTGTTTTCTTTATAGCTTCAATAATGTGTTACAAATGTTACATTTTCTGGGTAGTTTTGTGGACCCCCCCCCAATAAAACCTACAGCAGATGTAGTTGATGTAGTGCTTTGTGCTTTTTAATGATGAATTAAAAACATTATCGACATGGTTAAAAACATCCTCCAATTAATGTTGGGTGTTCGCATGAAAGGAGACAATTATCCAGTTCATTTTCCTAGCAGATTATTCAACTGGCTGCTAAGCAATGAAACATACTGACTCACCCTTTCATTTAATCCTGGGCAGGTTTATACACATCACCTAATCCTTCTTCTTAGATTTACACATTTTCTGGTTTCTTTAACAAAAGAAGACAAAAACCTATCCAAGCAGGCAGGCCTCCAAAAGAGGAGGAGGTTTTTTACAAAAAACGAATGTTGTTTAAAAACACCCACACACACATCCTGAAAAGCCCAACTCACTGAAGGTTTTGGTTCTAAAGCATGCTGTGAAACTTTCATCTGATATCACTACTGAGAGATCTCAGACGTGGCAAAACTCTTGGGGCTCTGACCTTCATTTCATATTTCCAGCAAAGAGTTACAGAATCGAAATGTCTCCAAAAGACCATCCTTGGAGATTCAAAACAGCTGGAAAAACTATGGTGTCATCCTACCTGTGGGAAGAACAGTAAGTGGGATATTTCCCTTGCGAGGAAAAATCTTCAGGGATAGCTGAGCCAAGGGAAATGTACAATCCGTGGTACCGGGAAAGGAAAAGATGTTTGGTGCTGTTGAACATATTTTTCTGTTCAACATAAATTCAGCAAAATGTTTTGAACATTAGATACGCCTGTGGAAAGGTACATGTGGAAAGGTTTGGAAAGGTACTGGTCCCCTTACGGATCTATTATTTTTCTTTTGTGTCACACCTAAATGTTTTAGATTGCAAACACGTATTTACATCATGAATTGCATGAACAGAAGCTGCAGTTTTCAAACGGTGATTTCATGTATTAAAGGAAAAAAAGCCTTCCAAAACAACCTAACCCAATGTGAAGAAGTAATTGCCCCCAGAACCTAATCACTGTGGCACCCTCTCTGGCAACAACTGCTGTCAAGAGGTGAAGGGATTTCAGCCCTGTCTTCTTTGCCCTGTGTTTTTGTTCTGGCACATTGGAGGCTTTTTGATCATGAAATGCTTTTTTAAGGTCATACCAGCGCATCTTAGTTGGATTTAGTTTGAGACATTATCTAGACCCAGGGTGTCAAATTCCTGTCCTTGAGTGCCCTTGTCCTGCAACTTTTAGATGTGTCCCTGGTCCATCATACCTGAATCAAACTGAATTACTCCCTCAGTATGCAGACAGGTTCTCCAGAGTTCTGCTGATGACACAGATTATTTGACTCAGATGTGTTGGACCAAGGATACATATAAAAGTTGCAGGACACTGGACCTTGGTGACTGGAGTTTGACACCCCTGATCTAGACCATTCACTCAGAAGTGGATCATTGTCCTGTTGCACAAGTGTACCTGAGCTTACAGTGATGAACTGATGGCAAGACGTTCTCCATCAAAATTTCATTGAAAGAAGATTTCATCAGTTACAGTGAGTCGTTCCTGAAGAAGCAAAGCAACCCCAGGCCATCACACCATCTCCAGCCTGTTTGACTTTCATATGGTTTCCTTTTATCAATGCTGCCTTAGTTTTACTTCAGATGTAGCGGGACACACACTGTCTAAAATGTTCCACTATTGTGCTCTTTTTGATTGGCAGTGATTCAAGCCAAACCACACCTATAAATAATCAAATAAACAAAATACATAAATAAACAAAACCATTATGACGTTCCGAAGTGGCCTGGTCCAAGCATTGACTTAAATACCAATCCATGGCCATAAACATGCTCAAATTAAAGCCCTTCGCCAAAGAAGAGGGAGAAAAATTTATCCGCAGCAATTATTCAAAATTATTCATTTATTCAAGTTATCTTTGTCAGATATTGGAATGTGTCTGATGATCTGAAACCTGTAAGCTTGAGAGGAAAGCAAAAACAGAGGAAACCTGAAAAGGGGGCAACATCGTTTTATATATTCCAGCTGAATATTGTATATTCAGCTGGAAATGCAGCATGAGTAAGTTGTTTAGATTGCGAGTGTGTACTATTTCTGTCTCTGTCTGTTAATAAACATCTGTGATAAACTTTGGAATAGCTCCCATCTGCAGACTCTCCCCACCATGAATTCATTTTATGATTATAATGCCCCAAAGGACTGTTTTGTTTAATTTTATTTTTCATTTAAACCAGCATGCAGAGTAAAAAAAAAAGCTGTCCTAGCTGCCCTCTGTGATGGCAGCTCTCGAGGATAAGTAGATTGTGGTGGCGTTGCTCTCCCACTGACCCCCTTTAATAACAATAATTTGAATGCATGGCTTGCAGTGCGTGGACACACATTCTGTGCTTGTGAAAACATCCGACAAAAAGTGAAAAATGCTTTCGCACCACAAAGCCTCCCAAAAGCCCGAGGCACAGGAGACACGATTGTCACGCATTCTTCAGAAAAATTCATCAGGGCGGTGGGGAAATTGACCAGATGAGGAGCACGAATGGCTCCGCCAAACAGAAAAACGGGTGACAAAGTCAGTTAGGACACATTAGTCAAAGGTCAGCGGAGAATGAGATGAATAGGCTGCCGTGCTGGAGACCTGTGCAGAGACGCAGGTGGACTTGCAAATAGAAAACAAATTGCTCAGCAAAAGTGTTGACATTGTTACCGTGCACAGTGGGAAGTAAAATTCACAAGCTTTCAAAAAGCGAAATTAGAAGCGGTTCACATTCTTGTGCATGGCGCTCGGATAACTCTGTGCTTCCGATCCGTTAATAAAACAAAGGTCTGACAACACAAAAGAGATCCTTGACGGCTACAGAGTGAACGCAGCGACCTCTGGCTGTTTTTGCTCTGTTTCATTTTTTGTGAGAACATTATTAAAAGAGAGGGATGTTCGCGCAGGGATCCTAAATTGTAACTGTCGCACACCAGACAAAACCACATGTGTTTCCAAGATGATAAGCAGCATGTACAAGCAAGTCATTTATAGAATACAAAGGAAGCATGTGTTTCACTTTCAAAGCATTATGTCCCAACCCCATCTCTCCATGAATATTAGAAGTCCCTCTTTTGGAGACCCAAACTGGCAGCATATTACAGCGGAGATTGCAAATGGACAAGAGACTGATTAAATAATCACTCTGTAAGGAACTGATTTTCCATTTATAGCCGTTACTCTGGCTGCGGTTGCTGATGATAGGATGTAACTCTCTCCTGGACTCACAGATAACTATTAATGCGGTGTAGGTGGAGATAAAAGCTCCAGCTCTGGCTCAATGTAGAAAAAAACCCTGATCATCCTGAGTACCTAATTAACACTCGTGCTGTGCTCAAGCTAATTTACTTGGAGGAGAAAAATAAAAAACTCCAGAGTACTCTCACCAGGAGAGGTCAATCATATTTGACTCTTCTCCATATCATTAACCCATTAGTAAACTATTTTCTAAATAACTACACTATGTCTGACTAACGGTTTGTCATAAAGATAGTTATAATTTTTCCAACTGTTTTAAAATTATCTATTTTATGACTAACATATATATATATATATATATATATATATATATATATATATATATATATATATATATATATATATATATATATATATATATATATATATTTGCTTTTCAGTTATTCCTTGTTTAACATGGTGTAATGATTCTATTTCCTGCTCTCACATTTTTGGGATAAGTCAGACATTTACTCTAAGACTCTAAGAGTAAATGACTCCAAGAACCACAGAATATGTGGTTCTTATATATTCAGCAACATAATATGTGGTTCTTAGAGTCCTTCATTATTAGTTGTTAGTTTGCAGCCTGAGAGGCATTTGCATTAGATCGAATGTGGCTTTATAATCTATTTTTGGTTTATTATTCATGTTTCTATACGTTAGCTTCTAAATGTTTTCAGAAACCTCTCTGTTTTTCATGCACAAAACCCCAAATACCCCCCACCCCTCTTTATTATCTATATAATTAAATACTTTTGTTTGTCTTTTTAGTCATGTTTGCACTGGCTTCCTTTTCTTCATCTCTTTTTGCCTATCAAACCCCAATTACCTAGAAGAAAAGTCAGACGGGAAAACTCACCTGTTCCCTGACAGTCTCGTTATGCGTCTGCGATCCAGCCAATCTGTTCCGAGTCCACTTACCTCAACCAATCATCCTTCAAGGCTTTGCATATAAGACCCTTCAGATGTGGACTCTCCCATTCTTCAGCTGAGCTTCACCAACCCTAATCCTAAAATGATCAACCAAACTCAGACATTTTCAACTTTCACGTATTCTGCCGGGTTCCGAGCGCTGAAAAACTTTCTGATTTATGTCAAAAATCTTTCTAGTTGCCTTACCTGTCTGTGTGAGTCTTTCCAGGTTGAAATTGTGTATGTTCATATTGATTTTTACATTATTTTTGATCAATCATTGACCAGTCTGAGATTCTTGAGGTCTAATAACAGTGGGTAAAAATTATGTTTCATAGGTTCAAGGAATTAAAAAAACACAGCAATCATTCCTACTGCTATGAAAACAGTAAAACATAATCCTTATTGTAGTTATGACATTGTTATCTGCAACATTTGACTGTCTCTGTTTTGTAAAATTACAGCATCTTGAACCTATCCTGTGGAAGTAAAAATTCAGCGCAACAATGGACCGCTGAGTAAATGGGTGGGTGTCCCTGAATAATATTGTGTATGTGTGGTTCCGATTTTAACCACTAGATCTCATTATTACTTATTGTCCATTTAAATATTATCTATTTTATTTCCCGTATATGCCCTTACAATTGCCCAATGTGTAAAATTATTTTTTCTATGTTTACCGGAGTTGCCTCTAAAGGCTGGATTAGTCAATTCATGAGAGAGTGATTCAGGCCGAATCCTCTGGGCATGCGTGTGGGTATAATGCACTGTATGCTCTTGTTCACCTGGCTTCTTTATTAAGTCTCCGCAATCTGTAATTGATGCATTAGCGAGAAAAGACGGGCTAACTTCAATGTTTATAGCTTTCTTACCTCAGAAGGCATCCCGCCTCCAAATAAAAGATCTATTGGTTTGCAGTGGCAGATGCTTTCCCTCTTCTCCCATTCACGTGCACAACGCCGGTGTCATTTCAACTTGATGCCAGAGGGGGCGAACTTCTGCCAAAATCCTGGAACTTATGCTATGCTCCTTTAAGCCTTTATTACGAGTTTGCTTAAGTACATTAAAGAATCAATCCTCGTGGTTGGGGGGGGGAAAGCTGAACCTCAGGAAGACAAACGAGCCGTCAAATTCTGCCAGAAACCTGAGATTAAATGATGGAATCACCTAGGTTGAGGTCAGTTTTTAATCTTTAAATATGAGGCATACGTTATGCATAAATACATGTATTTCCTAGGGCTGTTTTACATGTTATTATTTTGTCTAGATTAGATTACATGATAGTGTTGTCTATTCAGCTTTATTTTCATGACTATATGTGCTGCAGGCTGATGTCTTCACCGGGTCAGCTCTGAACAGAGAAGATACACAAGGATGGAGCATAGAAATGATTCACTTTCACATGACTGTCCCTTTCTTTTTATTTAACTCAGTGGGCCATGCTTTGCTTTTAACCAAAGCCTAACTGTGTTTGCTTAGATGAAAATGCTTCTAACCAATTTGAGAGTCTCCTGGACACAGAGCAGTGTGTACCTCTTAAAATATGATTTTATTATAAGGTAACTGGCTTTGCTCATTTATCATTGATGGAGTCTATTTTATTAACCATTTATGAGGATAATGGTTTCCTCTGTAAACAACTTCCTGAAATAATGGTTATTTGCGAACCAACTGTGCCACCATTACTACAGAGAAGATACTGTTCATCTACTGTTTTCCTTTGCTTTTTAAAATTAATTTAGGTATTATTTGAAAAAAAAAGTGATTATAAATGTTGGATGAAGCCAAATACACAGATTTGAGGAAATAGATTAACATAGGGTTTAATTCAGGGAAATAAAATAAGATTTTCCTCTATCACTAATGGTGATAGTGACATTTTGCTCTTCTGTAGCTCTTAAGCCTTGTGTTTCTGTTTACTGCTCAGTAAGATTTAAAGCACATCCCTTCGAGTTGGATGAAGGACTTGAGTAACCCTCCTCCATTTTCCTTATTGGCTTTGTTGAAGAGTTTTATAAAACAAAGTCCAAAACTGGAACTTCAGGATGCTAGATCATGATGCAGATTTCTATGTTAAGATAGAGTGGATACATTTTTAGCTACTAGATGCTAAATAGTCTATTTTTAAAGACGATGTTAAAAATGAAAATTGACTCAGCATGGAGCATTGGAGGTTCCTTTACAAATGTGCCGCCAGACAACACCACAATCTGTCCAAGAAAAAAAAAATGAATATGGGTGTTCAATCGTAAAAGCAGCAGTTTATAA
The DNA here is from genome assembly GCA_037039145.1 of Fundulus diaphanus. Classification (NCBI taxonomy): domain Eukaryota; kingdom Metazoa; phylum Chordata; class Actinopteri; order Cyprinodontiformes; family Fundulidae; genus Fundulus; species Fundulus diaphanus. The sequence continues at coordinate 39,003,818 of CM073128.1, forward strand.
CGTTTTTTGCAGAACTACTCAAACTCTTTGTACTTAGTTGGTGAATGAATCTGTTGAAATGACAACCAGGGTTTTTCATGCTGCAACCACTGCATTCCATTTTATTTTTGTTTTTATTTATTTTTTTTGCAATATAGCTCAAGCAGTCATAATGGATGGAAAACATCTGTGAATATTGATTTTCAAGCCCTATCATCGATTCTCAATTAAACTTCAATCCAATTGCAGTCTGGACATTGACTGGAGCATTTTGTTAAGGCTTTGATCTAAAACAGGGGTCACCAACCTTTTGAAACTGAGAGCTACTTCATCGGTACTGTGTCATACGAAGGGCTACCAGTACTGACCTTTGAACTACTACTACTACTACTACTACTAAGAGTCCAAGCTCACCTTAACTTTATGTAACATAAATATTTTTTTAATGCTTTTGTCATTTTTAAATGTATGTAAATACAAGTATAATTTACAAGGAAGAGCAAATAAATAAAATAGCATTTTAAATGCAGCTCACTGGAGGGTTCTGCTATATCTTTGAACAGGCTTCAGGGCACCACATATGGTCACGGGGGGCTACCTGGTGCCCACGGGCATCATGTTGGTGACCCCTGATCTAAAACATAATAATCTATATAACTCCTGCTGAATGTTTAGGTCCATTCTTTTTCACTCTGCATTTTCTTCTAGGAGTTCCCTGTATTTAGCTATTTACATACCATCCAAGGCTGGCCAATATAAAAAAACATAGTAATAAAATAGAAATCATATTGATTGATATCAATAATTATCAAAACATATATTTTAAGTGCAACACTAGCCATTTTATGCTGTTGCTTAATTACCTATTTTTAGAAAAAGAACACACAAACACTAAATTCAAACTCATCCCTTTATCCAACCAACTTTTTACCAAAACTGCAAGTTTTAAAAAATGAAAAAAGCATGCTCTCTGAACTCTATGAAGGGGATGGAGCTTGGTCACAGAGTTTTTTGGGTCTGAGTTTGATTGGTTGGGAGGATGTAATGGCTGTAGTATTAACCTAAATGCAATATGCAATAGAAAGGAAAACTGGAAAATAAAAAAATTTATTTACCCTTTTTTTTTTACTATTGCACCACAGATCTTTCGATCGATATATATTATTATTGAATTATCGTTCAGCCCTGATCCCATCAATATTTTTCAGTTTCCCTGTTTCTGCCATAGAAAAGCAACCCTAATCCCATTGGTTCTAAAGCAAATTCATCAAAACAAACCATGGTTCTTAAACATTCATTTTCCAACTGAACTGAATTTTACGCCACTGCATAATTTTATCATTTGCCACAGGTTATTCATTTTTGTCACTATACAGTAGTTTAACTGAAGGTTGCTAGCTTAGTAAGTTTGTTGACTAAAGTGATTTAACTGGAAGTTGAAGTATTTTGTTAATAAATTCTGGTAGTTTGGAAAGACCTTGTTCGATTTATTCTGTATATGTGTGCAGTGCTTGCTGTTTGAGAACAAATTCACTCCATCTATTGTTCTGTAATACCACAGATTTTGATAAAAAAATACTAATTTGGTTGATAATTGCAATCGGCACTTGTTATGCATAGCCAAACCAAACTATTGTTTGGTCAACACGGCTATGTCTCCCACATAGCTTGTGGCAAACTGAAAGGGGACTTATTTCGACATTCTTTCAACAATGGCCTTCTTCCTGCCACTCTGGCATAAAGCCCAGATTAGTGGAGTGCAGTACTAGTAGTTGTCCCTTCAACAGATTCCTTCACCTGAGCTGTGGCTCTGTAAAACTCATCCAAAGTTACCATTGGCCTCTTGCTCTCCTTACTCAGCCTGCCAGTTTAGGTGGTAAGTCATGTCTTGGTTGTGCCTTTATAAAGTAACATTACCTTAAGCTTCTCCAGAACTTTCTCCCTGACCTGTCTGCTGTGTTCCTTGGTCTTCCAGACACTCTCTGTGAATTAATGTCCTTTAACAAAAGTCTGAGGCCTTCACAGAACAAATGGATTTGTGCTTAAATTACACACAGGTGGACTCTGTTTACTAAAAGGGTAACTTCTAAAGGCAGTTGGTTACATTGCATTAAGCCAGCTTCTTCTTACTGATTGTTAATAAAGTCAGAGAAAATGAATATTTTCATGCTATAACAGTAAATATTGTAACCGCATATTTGTGAGTGTTTTTGTTAAAATGTTTATATCTAAAAGAAGAATGTTAGTTGCTTTTAACAGGGCCTCCTAATGCCGCTACACTCCATACCAACCTGACAAAACCTCCTGCACCCCAATTTGCTTGCAAAGGAAAATTTCCCAGGCTTTTTTCTCGCTCACCTTTCTAAAGGAGACAGCAATAGCAAAAAAAAAAAGAAAAAAAAAAGAAAAAACATGGCCTGACAGTTAGATTACACAGTTAGATGGATGTGCTTTTAGTGCTCATGCACCTTATTCACTTGTCAGTCAAACAAGGAAGTTAGCAGCACGTAGTTTAAACACATTGCATACATCATATCATGCAACGTGCTGAAAGGATGTGTTGGTTTAACACTTTTTATTCTAAAGTGTCTAGCTGTATTAGATGTCTAGAACAACATCGCTGGTAATCAAAATGATGTTTTTTTTGTTGGTAGCTTATGTATGAGATTCATTTTAAGTGAATACATTAAAAGGAAATTGCAACATATCTTACATTTGTTCTATGAAAACAATGAAATGTTTAACTGAAAAAAAATCCTTACCTCTTGATTTTCAGGCATTCAGCCTTTGGACATGATAGTGGAAAGACGTTCTTGATAGTGGAAAGACATTCTTTGCACGATTAATGAATTTGCATATCACGCTACATGATCCTACTACGATCCTACTAAGTATTAGGGTTGGTTGGAGAAAAATTTTGTTTTGTTGCTTGATTGTGTTAAGGTTAAAGTCAAAATGGTGAGAAAATCTGTTAAACTGGCAAAAAGAAACTTGTTGAAATGAAAATGCTAAAGTATTTATGTTGAGATTAAATTGTAATCATAAAACCAAACAAATGCTGGTGCAACAGTTCAGCAACAGTGATGCCTGGTGTGAATGAGAACTTAATTTTATATTTTAGAATAACTGAAAAGATTTATTAACAAGGGAATTCTTTCCCATTTAGCAAACAAACGTCCAATGGTAGCATCCTCTTGGTGAATAGGTAGGCCATCCCAATGCAAGCCAAATCTGCAAGACCACAATCCATTTTGCATTCCACTAAAACTTTATTATGTTGTCAATATTTTTATTTTTAACAGTGAATCAGTATTTAAACTTTTTTCTTTGATATTTTAACAATACCCTTGAAGTAAAATTTCATTTTTATTCTGCAATGGAAAAGGAACAAATGATCAAAAAACACCCTGATTGTTTTTCCTCTAAGGGATCCTAATGTCTCTATATACCCTCAAGATGCGATGTTACACCCATTTTATTTCCTCCTCAGGTCATCCACATCTGCGTGTCATGGACACAGACACTGTTCTTTCTAAATCCAGTCAGTTTGAATAATTTTCTGATTAAATGTACCTATAACAATTCTTGTTATTTTATGTAACATGTGAACCCGTTCCATAAATGAAAGAATTTTTGAAATCTCCTACTACAGTAATAAAATATTTAGTTTTAAATTTACCTTTGAAGTGCTGTTTTTGTGTTTTAGGATTTTCTGTGGCCTTGTGGAAAAGTGTTCCCTCCTCGTTCAAGTTTCATTCAGTAATGTCACTTTGGGTTAATTTGACTGGGCTGCTAACCCTCTCCTCATGTCTTCTCCTGATTGGACCTACATCTCTTTCCCGATTTCTGGGCGAGGGAGAGACATTTTCCCACTTGGTCATCAAACAACACTTTAAGATTAGGATTCACTCCCAACCAAGCCAGATGTGCCATCAACGGACACATATTGGTCACCTGAGCCCCGTCAGACTGTTGTTGGAAAACCTCTTATTTGGTTGTCACCAAGTTGAACATGTTTGTACATGTCTGCAAATGCCTAAGAAGATACTTTTTCTATGTTTCCGTATAATTCTACTGGGAACGTCTTGCAGCAATCACCTCTTTTTTTTTATCTGCAAGACCCATAGGCTCAACCAGCCAAACACCAAAATCTCAACCTGAACCGTGTTGTCCTCTTCTCCTTCCTGAGAGTCACCCAGAAGTATTCTAAGGGCTACATATGTAAAAGAGATAGCTTCAAACACATTATTTAGTTTCATGTTAGCCAGTTTATAGTTTATTTAATTAATCAGAGAATATGTTAAAATACACATTGGGTTGATTATCAATAGAAAAAACACTCTGCATTAGTAGTTTATGGTGATTTCCCCATAATCTCAAGATTAATGTAATCTCTAAAAATCTGTCATGTTTGTTTCAGGTTTGACTCTAGTGGATTCTGGTCAGACACGGAAGAGGAGAGGTTAGCATTATTGACTTGACAATAGCTATGCTTATATGCACAAAATATCATGATCAGATTAAAATGTATTTGGATTAAATAATCAGATTGTACAGTTTTATGGACACACAATCAATTAATCCGATCATAATATGCGTATATATGCACCTAGCATTATTCAGAATTGAACCACTCTGACATGCGCAGTTCTCAAATTCCCCTAAAAAAAAAAAAAAAAAAACACAGAAGAAGAAGTAGTTCCGTCTTTGCTAAACAACAAAAAATAGTAAACAAAGCAGCATTGTACAAGTTCGTTTGTCTTCTGAGGGCCCAGGCTGGACTTACACAATGTTCTAATTACTGAAACGTTACTGAGTAAGCAACAATTTTGAGCTCTTTTATTTTTTTGAACAGAAAGGTTTATCGGGAGCCACGAAGTTTTGCTTCCCGATGTATTTCCACCACTCAACAACGCAAAAATACGTCACGTTTACATCGGGTGCACATGTGCACTTGGGTAAGTTTGCCACATTCAGAATAACTTGATCCTCACAAGCATTTCTATGCATGTTGATCAGATTCTCAATGGGCATGAACCACCCCTCTCATTCGGCTTACAATTTCATTCTGATTTACATGATACATTTTTATTCTGATCGGCCATTTATTCTGATTATTTTAGTCCATGTAAACGTCGCTAATGAGACGATGTATAATGGCTTGTGTGGTAGAGATGGACCCTAACTGTTGGCAACAGAGGTTGGAATCCAGGAGCAGGTAAGCACAACCACAGATGCTGAGTTTGGCAGGCAGTGGAGGACCATAGCTTGATGAGCACCACAAAGAATGTAGCCTTGATTACCAGGGTAGGTCAGTAAACAATCTGGTGACTGTTACAGGGTGTCTGTTCCTCTTTATGCTCCTCCTGATTGATCCAAATGAGCTGTATCTGCGGAGCCACTCCTGCCAGTCACACCCTGCAAGGAAGTAGTGAGCAGAGACACATCCACACACCAACCCGCACACCGCTCAGTGGATCTGACATAATTATACACAGCTCTAATAAATGTTGACAAACTTCCTGCTTTACTTTTATGTGTGATGGCAATTGTTCAGTAGAAAAGAAAAACATTAACTTTAGACTAATAAATAGACAACTACATTGATTGATTGACAAAAAATATGAAACAGATTTTTTGATAACTTCAAATAGTTTAAATTATCTTCATTACAAGGGTTAATTAAACTTAACAGTTTCAGTGCCAAAGGAGTTGTGAGTGACACTGAAGAATTAAAGAACGTTATGACAAGAGACGATCACATTAGCGAGTCTTCTTCTCACCCATCATGGTAATCGTACCTGAAGTAGAATACAAAGAGAGCTATAAAAGTCGTGTAAGACAACAGTTGTAGGGCAATAAAAGGCCATTCTATCTCCTTCCACAATAATGAGATGCACCTTGAGTCATCTGATTCTGACATTTACAGTTTTATTACCACTCGGGTCCAACGAAATCAACTGGGTTGCAGCCATGAGGATTTTTCACTTTATTGGAATTCATTTTTCCAGTCACAGGACAATTCAAGGATATAAAGTCAAATAGATAATTTCATACGAGAGCTGAAGATGGCAATCCTCAGATGCGATGCAGTAAAGCATTCGGAGGCATTCGTATAAAAAAAAGTAATGTGTGAGATATAATTTTTCTCTGTGGTAAATTTCTTCATCCAAAGCCTCTTTCTGAAAGTACAGCTCAAACAATATTTATATGATCGATTTTCATTTTCAGGGTTTCTTTTATTCCGACAAAACAGAACATCAATATTTCACAGTGACTTGACAACCTGTAATTTTTGTAGAGTGTATGACCAGAGAGCTGCCCGCTCCTCCTGATTGCGCTTGCTATATTTTCACTAGTGAACCAGGCAGACTCTGTGAATGTGCATTTCACAAATAGCTATGGGTTTTCTGGCTAGATTATGGTCTGCAGTCAAAGATGGTTGAACCAATGGAAGAAAAAAAAAGGCTTAAATATTGCAGTTAGAAGGTTTGGTTTTGCTAAATGTATCTTCATCAACATCTGTCATAATTCCTTATAAAATTTGCAGTTGTAGTGTTTCAGTGGATTCATGTTATAAAATGTTATCATGAAAGAACTGAATAGGCTTTTATTTTCTCCAAGCAATAATGCCCTGAACATGGCTGCTGCTGTCAATCAAACTCAGCTGGGCAAGGGGGATGCTTTAAAAGTAACTGTGGTGAGGTTTACACAGTTTTAAACAATTAATCGCAAAAACATCAGGTATAATATGAAGAAAAAGGTTAATCATGTACTCATACTCTTTTGGATTGCAGTTTCCATTTGCAGTACGAACAATAATCTCATTAAATTATAAAATTGCACATTGGTTTTTGTCAAATATAAGTCATGATGGTCTCAGTTGCTGCTGTAGAGCCATTGACAGTTTGCCTTCCTGCTGCTGCCTTCCCCAGCACTTGTCTCAGCCCTGTGGAGCCTTTGTTGCAAGAATAAATGGAGAACTTTCCAGCCTAAGAAGAAGTGAATGTTAGTTCATGTGCAAATCGATTGGGGTATTCAGGCACGCTAGTGTTGCAACCAGTGAGTGAACCAATCAATCAAAATTGTGAGCCTCGCTGATAAAGCTCCGTAAAGCGGGGGAGGGGGGGGGGGATGTAGTTGCAGATTCAGCTGATAATTCTCTAAAATTTCATCACAGCGAGTCCCCGGCTTCACATCGCACAGTGTTATATGATACAGCTTTCTGCCGGCTGAGGCTCTCTGCCTGAAGGGTTCTGAATCATTACAAACTGAGAACCGGGCTTTGGTCTTATTGACTGCTGTGTGATGAGTGTCTGCCACTAATAAACACAACCTTTCCACAGACACTGCCTTGGTCGTGCTGAGGCTGCTTACTGAAAATGAAAAGATACAAGACACCTTACATGCAACATTAAAAGTTTCCAAATAAAACTGTGCTTTAACAGACATTTTGAAACATTTCTCTATTTTAACGTTTCCTTGAGGCACCCTTAAACACGTTTATTTATTTATTTAGTTATTCAAAGAAATATATAGACAAGAAAAATTCACAGTTTTTTCTCCACAAAACTATAATTCAGTGAGAGAATTACTGTTTGTAGAATGCAAATGGAAACTGCAATTCAGAAGAGCATCAGTAGATGATGTGCGTGAAGTTCTGACAAACTGTGTTTTATAGAACCTCTGATCTCTAGAATATTACAATCCAGATTTGAAGTCCTTACATTCTGGTTTTAATGCTTTTCCAAAGGTTGTCCTAACGTTAACCCCCCCCCCCCCCCCCCCCAAAAAAACGGTTTCACCAATCCCAAACAGTGTTTTAATAGCTCTGCTCAGAATCATCCGGTTCAGATGCCAGCATGCTTCAAGTCTGCCTCCATCATTCCGGTGCCAAAGAAACCTCAAGTCACCTGTTTCAACGACTACCGGCCTGTTGCACTGACTCCCATCATGATGAAGTGCTTTGAAAGGCTGGTAAAGGAACACATCGTCTCCCGTCTCCCCCCAACACTCGACCCGTTCCAGTTTGCCTACCGACGGAACCGCTCCACTGAGGACGCCATCTCCTCCGCTCTTCACCTGAGCCTGGCACACCTGGAGGAGAAGAACACGCACGTGCGGATGCTGTTCCTGGACTTCAGTTCAGCGTTCAACACCATCATCCCACAACATCTGGTGGGAAAACTGGAGCATCTGGGCTTCAACAAACCCCTACGAAACTGGCTGCTAGACTTCCTCACCAACAGACCTCAGTCAGTCCGGGTCGGACAGAACACCTCTGATGTCATCACCCTCAGCACGGGCTCCCCTCAGGGCTGCGTCCTGAGCCCCCTGCTGTTCACCCTGATGACACACGACTGCGTCCCCAGGTCCACCACCAATCACATCGTGAAGTTTGCAGACGACACAACGGTGGTGGGCCTGATCAGAGACGACAACGACCAGGACTACAGAGAGGAGGTGGAGCAGCTGGTGGGCTGGTGCAGAGACAACAGCCTGATCCTGAACGTGGAGAAGACGAAGGAGATCATCGTCGACTTCAGGAAAAACCGGCCTCACCATGCTCCACTGCTCATCAACAACTCAACGGTGGAGGTGGTCAGCAGCACCAAGTTCCTGGGGGTGCACATCACGGACAACCTCACCTGGACTGTGAACACCACATCACTGGTGAAGAGGGCACAAAAGCGACTGTACTTTCTGTGGAGGATGAGGAGAGCCCGCCTGCCCCCGCCCATCCTCACGACCTTCTACAGAAGCACCATAGAGAGTATTCTGACCAGCTGTCTCTCTGTGTGGTGTGGAGGCTGCAGTGCCTCCGACTGGAAGAACGTGAGGAGAGTGGTGAGGACAGCAGAAGGGATCATCGGGGCTCCTCTTCCCTCCATTAAAGACATTTCATCGCAGCGCTGTGTGTCTCGAGCCCGTAACATCATCAGGGACCCCTCACACCCCCACCATAGACTATTCTCCCTGCTGCCCTCTGGAAAGAGGTTCCGCAGCATCCGCTGCAGGTCCACTAGGTTCTGCAAAAGCTTTTTCCCTGCTGCCATCAGACTGTTGAACTGCTGAACTGCTGAAGTATAAAAACTGTGTACCACACTCGACTCGCTGATTTGCACATTTGAACATTGTATTGTATCCTGCAAAATTGCTGCTGCACCTTACCGGGAAACGTACTGCAAAACTGTGTACAATGCAACTGTCTACTTTTAAATCACTGCTGCACCTTACTGCATATTTGTTTACATTTGTTTTACATTGTTTACATTTCAACTGCCTACTGTTCAATGCTGCACTTTATACGGAAGTCAATTGAAACTTATCCTGTAAGTGACTGCGATTTATCACTGCACTTTATCCTGTACTGTAATTCACCGCAAGGTATCCTGTAGAGTTACTGCAATCTTTCTGAGCTGTGTGAAAACGAAATTTCGTTCTGTATGCACTCTGTGTATACAAAATGACAATAAAGAAAGTCTAAGTCTAAGTCTAAGATCGAAGTATTTGAACACAGAGACGAACAAAGGCAGTCCAAAAAAAACGGAAATAGTAGGTTGTTCCTCACTGGACGATCTTTTATGTTTAACATGTTTTCTCTGGCAGGAAGTAATATCAACAATTAGGAAACGATTACGATTTATTATTGAGGTGGGTAAAAGTAACGTAAAGTACAGAGAATAGACTTTAAAATACTTCTGTTAGTCTATAAATCCCTGAATGGCTTAGCACCTAAATACATCACAGACTTGTTATCAGTGTATCAACCCTCCAGACCACTCAGGTCTTCTGGCTCCAGTCTACTCTGCATACCTAGTACCAGAACCAAACACGGAGAAGCAGCATTTAGTTCCTATGCTCCACTTATCTGGAACAAACCTCCAGAAAACTGTAAAAGTGCTGAAAGCCTGAGTTCCTTTAAATCAAGATTAAAAACACATTTGTTTAGGATTGCCTTCGACTGTTCTAGTTAAATAGTTCTACTGAAACATCACTAGTTCAACTTTTTTAGTCCAACTGTTTTTAACGTTCTATTTTTGTTCAATCCATCCATCCATCCATCCATCGTCTTCCGCTTATCCGGGGTCGGGTCGCGGGGGTAGCAGCTTCAGTAGGGAGGCCCAGACGTCCCTCTCCCCAGCCACTTGGGCCAGCTCCTCCGGGGGAATCCCAAGGCGTTCCCAGGCCAGCCGAGAGACATAGTCCCTCCAGCGTGTCCTGAGTCTTCCCCTGGGCCTCCTCCCGGTGGGTGCCCGGAACACCTCACCAGGGAGGCGTCCAGGAGGCATCCTAACCAGATGCCCGAGCCACCTCAACTGGCTCCTCTCGACGTGGAGGAGCAGCGGCTCTACTCTGAGTCCTCCCCGGATGACTGAGCTCCTCACCCTATCTCTAAGGGAGAGCCCAGACACACTACGGAGAAAACTCATTTCGGCCGCTTGTATCCGGGATCTTGTTCTTTCGGTCACGACCCAAAGCTCGTGACCATAGATGAGGGTAGGAACGTAGATCGACCGGTAAATCGAGAGCTTCGCCTTTTGGCTCAGCTCTCTCTTCACCACAACGGATCGGTACAGCGCCCGCTACACAGCAGACGCTGCACCAATCCGCCTGTCGATCTCCCGCTCCATCTTCCCCTCATTTGTGAACAAGACCCCAAGATACTTAAACTCCTCCACTAGGGGCAGCACATCCTCCCCAACCCGGAGAAGGCACTCTACCCTTTTCCGGCTCAAGACCATGGTCTCAGATTTGGAGGCACTGATTCTCATCCCGGCCGCTTCGCACTCGGCTGCGAACCGCTCTAGTGAGAGCTGTAGATCACGCCCTGATGAAGCCAATAGGACCACGTCATCCGCGAATAGCAGAGACGCAATCCTAAGGCCACCAAAACGGATCCCCTCAACACCTTGGCTGCGCCTAGAAATTCTGTCCATAAAAGTTATGAACAGAATTGGTGACAAAGGGCAACCTTGGCGGAGTCCAACTCTCACTGGAAACGAGTCCCACTTACTCTGACACCGGTCATACAGAGACCTGACAGCCCTTATTAAAGGGCCCGGTACTCCATACTCCCGGAGTACCCCCCACAGGATCCCCTGAGGGACACGGTCGATTGTTTTCTCCAGATCCACAAAACACATGTAGACTGGTTGGGCAAACTCCCATGCCCCCTCCAGGATCCTGCTGAGGGTGTAGAGCTGATCCAGTGTTCCACAGCCAGGACGAAAACCACACTGCTCTTCCTGAATCCGAGATTTGACTATGCGACGGACCCTCCTTTCCAGAACCCCAGAATAGACCTTACCAGGGAGGCTTAAGAGTGTGATTCCTCTGTAGTTGGAACACACCCTCCGGTCCCCCTTTTTAAATAGGGGGACCACCACCTATTCCCCTGGATTGGCAGACCACAGTCTGCCAATCCAGGGGAATAGGTGCTGCCCCCGATGTCCACACAATGCTGCAGAGCCACGTTAACCAACACAGCCTCACAACATCCAGAGCCTTAAGGTACTCAGGGCGAATCTCATCCACCCCCGGAGCCTTGCCACCGAGGAGCTTTTTAACAACCTCGGCGACCTCAGCACCAGAGATGGGAGAACCCGACCCAGAGTCCCCAGGCTCTGCTTCCGCAATGGAAGACGTGTTGGTGGGATTAAGGAGGTTTTCGAAGTATTCCGCCCACCGATGCACGACTTCCCGAGTCGAGGTCAGCAGCACACCACCCTCACTATAAACAGTGTTGGTATTGCACTGCTTCCCCCTCCTGAGACGCCGGATAGTGGACCAGAATCACTTCGAAGCCGTACGGAAGTCTTTCTCCATGGCCTCTCCGAACTCTTCCCACGCCCGAGTTTTTGCCTCGGCGACCAGCCGAGCCGCCTGCCACTTTGACTGCCGGTACACATCAGCTGTTTCCGGAGTTCCACAGGCCAATAAAGCCCGATAGGACTCCTTCTTCAGCTTGATGGCTTCCCTCACCGCTGGTGTCCACCAGCGTATTCGAGGGTTGCCGCCGCGACATGCTTCGACAACCTTGCGGCCGCAGCTCCGACTAGCCGCCTCAACAAGGCACGGAACATGGTCCACTCAGACTCAATGTCCCCCGCCTCCCTCAGGACGTGTTCAGAGCTCTCCCGGAGGTGGGAGTTAAAGCTCCATCTAATGGGGGACTCCGCCAGACATTCCCAGCAAACCCTCACAATACGTTTGGGCCTGCCAGGTCTGACCGGCTTCCTCCTCCACCATCGGAACCAGCTCACCACCAGGTAGTGGTCGGTGGAGAGCTCCGCCCCTCTCTTCACCCGAGTGTCAAAGACATGCGGCCGCAGGTCAGATGAAACGACAACAAAATCGATCATTGAACTACGGCCTAGGGTGTCCTGGTGCCAAGAGCACATATGGACACCCTTATTCTTGAACATGGTGTTTGTGATGGACAATCCATGACGAGCACAGAAGTCCAACAACAGAACACCATTCGAGTTCAGATCAGGTGGGCCATTCCTCCCAACTACGCCTCTCCAGGTCTCACTATCATTGCCCACGTGAGCGTTGAAGTCCCCCAGAAGAACGAGGGAGTCCCTAGGAGGGGCACTCTTCAGTACCCCCTCCAAGGACTCCAAAAAGGGTGGGTAATCCGAGCTGCTGTTTGGTGCATATGCACAAACAACAGTCAGAGTCCATCCCCCCACACGTATGCGAAGGGAGGCCACCCTCTCGTTCACTGGGGTAAACCTCAACGTACAGGCACCGAGATGGGGGGCAACAAGTATGCCCACCCCAGCTCGGCGCCTCTCACTGGGGGCAACTCCAGAGTGGAAGAATGTCCAACCCCTCTCAAGGAGACAGGTTCCAGAGCCAGAACCATGCGTCGAGGTGAGTCAGACTATCTCTAGTCGGAACCTCTCAACCTCGCGCACTAGCTCAGGCTCCTTCCCCACCAGAGAGGTGACATTCCACATCCCAAGAGCCAGCTTCTGCAGCCGAGGATCGGAACGCCAAGGTCCCCGCCCTCGACTGCCACCCGTTGTACAATGCACCCGACCCCTTTGGCCACTCCGACAGGTGGTGAGCCCATTGGAAGGGGGACCCATGTTTCCTCTTCGGGCTGAGCCCGGCCGGGCTCCAAGGGCAAAAGCCCGGCCACCAGGCGCTCGCCAACGTGCCCCACCTCCAGGCCTGGCTCCAGAGTGGGGCCCCGGTGACCCGCGTCCGGGCGAGGGAACACAATGTCCATTAATCGTACTCATCATAAGGGGGTTTTGGGCTGCTCTTTGTCTGGTCCCTTACCTAGGACCTGTCTGCCTTGGGTGACCCTACCCTGTTTTTGTTTCTACACTTTATTCCTACTTGCTTTTATTCTGTTTTATTTTCATATATTTTAATCATTTAAAGCACTTTGCATTGTCTCTGTACTGAATTGTGCTATACAAATAAATTTGCCTTGCCTTGCCTTGCCTTGCCTTACAGCATGCTGTTTCTTAATAAAAGTGGGATCAATTATCCCACTTTTAAATTTGTTTGAATGAAAATTATTTTACATCTAAATCTGCCAGGGGTAGGAATAGTTTTGGCCTTAACTGCAGCTCACCAGACTAAGTCACATGCAGAAAACAACAGGATCTTTATTTGCATTTTGAACTTCCATAACTTCAACCAGGGGGTGGTGTATGACCTGACTGTAGTGGGCTACCCATGTGAGGGAGCCTTTGGCTCTCACCGCAGGCATCTGCAGTCCAACTCCTAACCTTGGGACATTTGCTCCATGGCTTACGGTCTTCTCTCATGGGCTGTTTTCTCTCTGATTACTGTTTCTATTCTCTAACTTAAAGTATTGTGTGTCTATCTCTGTGTGTGGTTGTTTCATTCTCAAAGTTGTAAGGATACAGCATAGATGCTTCTGAATGTCTTCCTTTAAATGTTTTTGACTAGACCTAGGAATAGTGTGGGGTTTCCCTCCTGGACCTGATCTTTGACTTTATCTCACCTAAACTGGATTATACTGGAGAATAGAATGATGTTCTGTAAGAAAATGGCTGTTTTCAGTAGGAATACATTGGTTGTGATTGTATTTTGACTTATTTTCAAATTGCTTTATGTTTCTCTCATTGGGCTTAGTTTTGCAGCAAACACAGGTTAACCTGATCCGAATATTACAGACCCTAAACTGAGTCCCATCACTGCTTCTAAAATAAAAGCTAAAAGTTAAAAAGGTGTCTGCTCTGCCGATTTGGTTTTTCAAAACTCTAGTTAATATCTAGGACATCTTCTTGACTTCTGGAAAGAAGGGCAAGTGGATAAAAGCGGTGCACAGTTGGAGGCGCAGCTGTTTGCTCAGTCCTCAATAAACATATACTTTAAGAACGGATTTAAAAGAAGTCACTGACTCTTCTGACCTGATTTTCTCCAGCAGCTGGTTCCCCTACTGATTGCAACCCCTCAGTCCTCTGCCATCTTGTTCAACGTTCCAGCACTGTTTATGTCAGCCACACTTGTGCTTCCCTACGTTTCAAAACATATGCAACATCAACCAAGGCTTCCTATCCGATAAAAATTCAATAAGTCACCACAACAAGTGGCTCTAGGATGCTTTTTGTTCCAACTGTGTTCAGTGAGCTCATCAAACAAATCTCTGTGTGCTCGCAGAAAAACCTCTGCTGGAAAACCACCCAGGGGGAAACGTTGTGCACAGCATCCTGAATACAAAAAAACTCCTGTTGTGTCAGCTGTTGTGTCTTGCCTAGAAGTGATGGAGTGAGCACATTGTGTCCGATGAGGAGATACGGTTTACACACACACATATATGTGTGTGTAAACCGTACTGGTTAATGATCAGTTTAAAGAATATTTGTATGCAGTCAACATCTTTTTATGTCATCTGTTTCAGGAAACAGCATAGTGAAGTTACACGCACCATAAAAGTCACAAATGACTATATATATAACATTTTTGCTCATTTAAACCAGTAGAGTGAGAACTTTAATTTAAAGTAAGGGCCTTTTTTTTGGTCCTTACTTTTTTCCTGGGCTAGGGGATAGATTTAGGACTAAAGTGTAAATTAGATTTAGGTTAGGGTCAGTGGTAGGGTCAGGATTAGGTCATAGAAAGGCTTGAAAGGGAATGGAAGGCTATGAAAGCCATGGCCTGGTCCTCACTTTGTCTTTTATACAAGGATATGTTTGAGCATTCTTGTACTTGTAGCTGGGCAAGAAGATTTTTTTACTCATTTTACTAGTAAAGTGAGGACCAAAAAAAAGCTCCTCACTTTTTTTCTGGGCTAGGGGTTAGGTTTAGGTTAGGGTTAGGCTGACAGGCTGGACCAGGACAGGCAGGTTTGGTGGTAAGAAAACAGTCCAGGTCTGTACACAGGCTAGCAGGTTACACAGACAGGGATCAGGCATACTCAGATAGTCCAAAAACAGGCTAGGTCTGGTACACAGGTTAGGTAGGAACAGGCAAGAAAAACAGGTTCAGGGATCAGGCTGTCTTAGAAACTCAGAAAGGCAATTCGGGTCAATATCAACAGGTCAGTCAAAAGTGAAACGCTGGATAAAACTCACCGAATGGCTTGTATTGATCTGGCACTGATGACTAGTCTGAAGGCTGGTTATATACTAACTAATGCAGGTTGATAAGATGAGCAGGTAATGAGAATTGGGCGGAGCTAAGCAGGTGTGTGAGATGAGTGATCAGACCAGGCAGAACTCAAACCAAGACTGAACATAAAAACATAACAGAAAACAAACAAGAAAGAACACAAAACAGAACCTAAACTATGACAGAAACTCAAACTATGACATCTACAGATGTCAAGGCACTGTCCTCACTATGTATATTAAACAAGGATGGGTATGTGTGCATGTATGGATATGTATATAACATCTAGGGCAAGGTAAAGAGCTGATCTCCTTATCAGAGATGGGTGGAGTAGCCAACAGATGTACTCAAGTAAGAGTAGTACTGCTTCAGTATATTTTTACTGAAGCGGAAGTAAAAAGTCCAAAATCCAAAAAAATGACACAGCTAAGAGTAAAAAATAGTATTTTCTAAAATACTACACAAGTAATGAGCAGCATATATGCGCATCTTATAACATCTGATTTAATTTGTACAAAAGTATGTAAGCAGACACAAACATCTAAAATTATTTGCAAATAATGGTATTTAAAAAAATAACATCTAAACTATGTATCTACTGTATGTGACTATACCTTTAAACTAGAAAGCAGACTCAAGAGATAGAAAATGCCATTGGAACAATGAAGCTTGTGTAAAAACAAGAAGTCTGACCTTAACATAAACTGTGTTTTGTGCATTTTTGGTGAAAACATGTACAATACGTACTTTATTCAGTGAAGTAACTCAAGTATTCAACTAAGATAAGCATTACATTAACATAATATTACTCAATTAAACGTAAAAAATATGGTGTATCAAAATTTACTTTTTTGAAAAGTTACTCAACTAAATGTAATGAATTACTTCCCACCTCTGCTCCTGATATAGTTAATCCTGAAAAGCAGAGAATGTCAAACAAAAGAAAGCATTTATAGAGCTGTAGAGAGGAAAGCCTGCATCCCAGGAGGATCTGTATTGATTATGAATCATTTAGCAACTTGAATGATGATGTTTAGCTGTGAAAAAATTGCATCCATAAAGCACATGGTGAATGTTTATCGCTTATATGTCTGCACTGCCAAGATCTTCCGAGGGATATGAAACCGTTTATCTACTCTATTTTGCAACATTTTTATAAGTTTTACTGTTAAAAGGCTTTTTGTGAGAAATACACAAATCATTATATTATTACTGTAACATTTTTTTCATTCTGTTTCCCAAAAGCAAGGTTATGAGTGGGTTATCTGGAGCCGGGAGCTGGATGTGATCTTCTTTTATTCACAATGTAATTTACTATTCTGCTTTAGATTTCAAGGTACAGTATGGTGCAGTGGGTATAGCAGTCCCCCATCAACAGAGGGTAATACTTCTCAACACAGCTTTCCTAGATTTGACTGTCAGCCTGACTGTCAGCTATTACTGTATGTCTTCCATTTCTTTCTCTATCCTTTTTCCTGTCAGCTAAACTGTGAAATTAATGACAAAAAGTGCTACAAAAAACACAAGAGGCGTCCCTAACACGACACTACAAGTTCCACGCAAAGATTTATCATTTGAAGCTTAAAAAAAAAAACTGTGACAAAAACATGTTATGTTTGTGAAAAATCAGAAGAAGATTGAATAAAAAAAAAAAAAACGCTTCCCCACACTAAAATCTCTATAGATAAACTTTCTATCTATAAACTCCAATGTGGTATCAAATAAGTCAGAGACGCCTAATTGTTTTAACAGACATTGCCTCCTTATCTGATTCATCCTTGCATCCTTATCTGATGCAGTCTCTGGTGGTCAACATATTCCTCTATGAATTACCCCCTTAACAGAAACACTTTTTTGTTTACACATGTATCTGTCTGTGAAGTTTCCAAGATGTTGAAGAGCCTTGATCCTAATAAATCTTTTGGCAGCAGATATAGCTGAACCAGCCCTCATATTTTTAATCTCTGCACACTAACATCATACCAGATATGTGGAAGGCTGCTTTTGTTCTCTCCATATTGAGTAGTGGTGATCCCAGTGTGTCATCCTATTCAATAACTGTGCTTTAGCCAAAAGTTTTTGGAAAAACTGGTTAATGATCAGCTTAAAGAATATTTGTATGCAGTCAACATCTTTTTATGTCATCTGTTTGGTTTCAGGAAACAGCATAGTGAAGTTACACGCACCATAAAAGTCACAAATGACAATTGAAGCCTTGACTTTTCTAAAGCATTTGAAGCTGCAGATCATACCATCCTTTGTCAAAGGCTGTCACATATTGGTTTATCAGACAACATTGTATCTTGCTTTTCAAATATCTGTGAAATTGTGTTCAACAATGTGTTCAACATAGTGGTCTGTTATCAGAATACCTTAACATCACAAAAAGGTGTTCCACAGGGTTCAATTGTCAGCCCAACTTTGTTTTTCATTTATGTAAACAGCGTTTGTTAAAATGTTACTGATGCTTAGATAGATTTTATGCTGATGACACTGTAATTTACTGTCATGCAAAAACTTATACTGCTGTGCTTAGGTGTCTGCAGTCTGCATTTGACTTTATTCAATCTGACATGCTTCGCCTAAATACTGATAAGACAAAGGCCACAATGTTTGCTAACAAAAAGAAGGTTCCACAAACTCTCTAATACAAACAATGGCCGATACACAAATAGAGCTTGTTGGGACTTTGGCAAACGAACTGACAAACTTTAAGTCATATACTGAGCACGTTGTAAAGAGTCAAATATCTAACTAGGGTTTTTCTTCCAATGTATACCACTCTTTTCTTTTAGTCCAAGGGAGCATCTTGTTTTAATGACCTTCCTTTTACTGTGATGTTGTTTCTATGAACACATCTGCTACCTTTCTGCATATGTTGGATGCTGTCTCTCATCGAGGATTACGATGCATAACTGTGTATAAATCTCTCAAGCATCACTGTACTTTATATTCTCAGACCAACTGGCCATCGTAATCAATCCGTAGACTCATGCGTTGGTAAATTTTCTGTCATGCTATGTAAGATTGTTGCTGGACAAAAGTGCAAATGAGGGAGAATGCATTAAGTGACAGGGAACAGAAATTCTAACAGAGAAATAAAGAGCATAAACTGATGGTAAGTTGACAGAGAAACAAACAGAACCATGGACAATATATAGAGAGGCACAGTGGAGAAATGATAGGCAAAGAGAAAAGCTAATTAGGAGAAATGAGGAACAACTGGGACTGAGTGAAAGGAGTGCAATCAGTTAAAATGAGAAACAGCTGAAACTAATAAAACAGATGAACTGAGAAGAGGAGTGCCATGAAAAGAAACACATGGAGGCATCTAACAAGGGGTATAGCAAACTTTATACAGATTGAAGTAAGAAAAAAAATCCACAAAAGAACTAAAACAATACACACACATTTGTATTGTTCATTTACATGACAATGGAAAATATTTTCACTGACAACAGCAAAATTTCAGAATGCGTTCCGGTGAGTAATGAGTCAAAAATGATCCAGTTTCAGTTGCCATGAAAACAGGAAACAATTATTTTTTCTTACATGAAAATCCTGGCTTAAGCACATTATGACAGATATCAGTAGAAAAGAGAGAACTCTTCCTCATATTTTATTACCTTATTTATCTGAATTGAACATTTTAATATTGGTATTGTCTCTGTGTGAGTAACTTTTTTAATTGTTGTTTTATATGATCAAAACAGGTCTGTTTTGTAAATGAGAATCTGGATATAAATAAGAAAACCTGTACAAGGGTTAAACAAAATAAAAATAAAAAAATATACAAAGAAATACTTGTTACTTTTTTTCCCTTCACATTTGTTTATAACAGTAGGCAAGCATCCCTCTTCAATTACTCATAGAGGCTGCTGCCTAATGGGAGTTTAGAATGAGGAGGAATAAAGAGAATAGTTAATGACAGCTTTTTTGTTTATTAGTATCACTTTGGTTGTTCGCCATTGTGGGTTTTTATTTCATTAGATTTGAAAGCAGCTTGAAGTCGAAGCAATAAAACATAAAATCTGCAACTGATTTACTGCAAATCTTTACCACTGTTATTCAAATCACTAAATTCCTGAGCAACAGATACTACCAAGTGAAAGCTCAGTTCTCTGTCAGCACTTCAGAAAAAAATGTTACATACAAGGCAAGGATATGATTTTACGACCTTGACAAAAGATTTTGGCAGGGGCAAAAATATTGTGTTTTTTTTAAAACATTGGGCTTACCTGTTGGTGTTATTTCCCTTTCTTACCACATTATAATTAAGAGTAATCAGATGTGCATAATCTATTTGGAAATTGATGTCCTTGCTTAGATTAGTTTTCTTTGTAAAAAAACAATCCCCTGTCTTTTTGCCCTGGTCCAGCATTATATGCATTTGTTACTTCAGCATACTATATCATCAGCGCCGGTGAATACCCAACAGAGTTCAATGGAAATAATTCTATCAATCTAATTAGCAGCCTGAATAGATAGAATGACAATAGAAGAAGGACAGATGTGCCTGAAATCAGTGTCTTGTGTCAGCACTGATTGCCTACAAAAGTAGTCACTGATTTTCTTCAAAAATAGCCTTATATGAAGGAAGATTGCTGCTAAGAGCATTGCACCTGAAAGAACAGCTTTGTGTAATATGAAAAAAGTTCACTGTGTGGCTCAGTTGCAGTATACACAATCAAGACTTTTTATGCCTGAGAAATCCTCTAACTGCAGGGGGTTGTGATTCTGCATAAGACTCAAGAATTAAGAGTCTTTGTTGTCATTATGTAACCATAATGACATTTTTGGCAAGAAGAGGAAATATATTATACACAAGCACAAGACTTGGACATCAACTTTAAAAAAGAAGGAAAGCCAAGAAGACACGTCTGTCAAAGCACCAAACACTGAAATTCTTAAAGAAGTTTTCTGCGGATGAACAACAGAAGACTGATTTCAAGTTGTTTTCCCCAGAGTCCTTCCTCTGATCATTTGGAAAATCTAGAAAAAAAAAGCATCATGATGTGGGCTGCTTCTCAATTAAAGCTATATTTGGTAATCCTGTTCAGAAACACTTTTTGTTATACTGGGTAAAATAGTCCTTCCATCCTGAAAGTAGTTAATATATTATGTATTCAGAAAAAGGAGGCTAAAAAAAATGTCTCTCTGTGGGAGCTGCAGGCCTGTGAAAACTCTAACCAATCTCTGCCGTTCGGTCTGATGGGCATGCATTTGTCAGAGTTTTATTCCTGCTCTCACCCATTGACTTTATATACTCTATCCCCTCTGTCCCTCAAGTTCTGGGGTGATCGCCTTATCTATTGGTTGTCTCACATACCAGTCCTTCTAACGCGCTCAGTGTGCGTGCTCGTTCCTTACTAGTTTCCGCTTGCTGGCTGTACATGCGCACTTCTAGTGTTTATGTATCCGGTTAGGTTAGCGGTTAGGTTAGCAGTTAGGTTAGTGGTTAACCGTTCATTGTAGCTCCGCTGCTCTCATTGTATACTTTAAACATGGCTGAGATTTGCTCAGTTAACCGGGTTGATGTTTTTGAGAAGAAGAGGAAGGCCTCAGTAGAAAGAAATAAGACCAGAGTGGATTTGGGAGATTTTTTTCTTTTCAAGAGCATGATAAGACGGTCTTACCCATGCGCAGTTATTCAAAACGGGACTTGGGGAAACTTCTGGAAGAATTGCAGACTCTAGTTTTAAAGGAGTGGGCCTACATACCATTCCGCCCAGGAGCACTGCCATGAATAAAGAGTGGGATCATCCTTTTCTAATCCAAGACCATTAACTGGAGGGTTCTGGATGCTGTGAAGAAGTCTTAAAAAAGTGTTCCTTATGCCCAGTTGCTGGCTTAGTATTGCCATATTCATGAATTTAATCCTAACCAATTAAAGTGAAAAAGAAACACAACTTAAATGTAATTAGTCATCTGAAAAATTGGATCACTAAAGGGCCACATCTGTTATGTACAATAACTGTGCAAAATAGTATAATCTAATCCACAGTCCTGAGGGAAAATTTCTTAAAGATTTGCTTCTCAAAGTCAGACGTTCTTTTAAAGACTGCTCACCGTGAGGTAACATTTCTTTCCTTCTCTATTATACTACAATATCCTATTGAGATTATTAACAGCAAGCAGATGCAAGAGAAAAGCAAACTGTTCAAAGTTGCTGAACTGGATGGTGGATGGACCACTGTATGAATACTGCTATATGCTTTGTGAATCATAATGTTAGGGGACGCTTTCTGTTTTAAGTTTTTAATTAAGGCAAAAGGTTAGAGGTTAGCAGTGGCGAGCTGGGACCATCTTTCAGCCCGGGAGTTTCAAATCTAACCGGCCCACAGAACCGAGATAACTTATCAAAAATATCAATTATGTGCTGTCTCTAGAGTTTATAATATAGTTTATGTATAAAGGACTGATCTAATGTGCCATCAAAATCACACCAAGTAACTAGTACTTAATTAAGTAAATTTTTCCAGTAATTTCTACCAGAGAGAAAACAGAACCATAAACAGATCTCAGTACTAACTACAGCATCAATTTGTGCCTAAGGGGTGCATTGGTAAACACAGCCTTCAATTGTAAACACGGGCTTACCTACCAGTCTCAGAAGTACCTATTTCCTCCCTAACTTCTATTTCCACTGTAGGTCCGATTTCTGACTTTGATGCTGCTGGGATGCTACAAAAATCATGCAATTGATTGGTTAGTTGGTTAGCAGCATCTATACAATGAATCACAACATGAATAATTACTGATGCATGCACATTTAACTGTATGCAGTTAACGTGTGCACACAACTTCACCTACCACTTTCAGAAGTACTCTGCCCAACATCTGTTTCATCTGTGGTGATGGCACTAGCAGGTCTGATTTCATTTGGAGTTTGACACTGCTCAGGTGCTACAAAAGTCATGCAACTGATAGATTAGTAGGTTGATTAATTACTTTCATTCAATAAACAATTTTTGATTCCCAAAACATGCACTAGTAGTCCCAATCCTGCAAATACATCATTAGTAGGTTACTGTAAAATCTAAATTGTGCTCTGTTAGCTATATTGATTTATTTTTTCCCCAAAATTATACAGTTATTTCTTACAACACAGCAGTGAATTATGTAAATATCACATTGCCAATTCAGAGCAGAGTCTGATATTAATTTATCAGCCCCAAACAAGCTGCACCACCAGCACTAGTCATTTACCTTTCGTCACTTCTGTCTGTCGCCTGGAAAACGTGTGTGAGCTTTGCACACATTGCAGCATCCTCTTCCAAGGCATTTCTCTTTTTTATTCTGGCCTTTTCAGCCCCACCTGGCCTTTTTCTGTTCATCCTAGGAAAAATAACTACAGTATAAAGGGTATTCTAAGAGATCATCTATGCATTTAAAGTGAATACAAAAGAAACATAACTTAATTGTTGTCTTTAGAAAACAAATAATGTGTGCGTGTGTGTATTATCCCCCCCCCCCCCCCCCCCCCCCCGTACCGGCCCACATATGGCCCGGTCCTCCTGATTGGAGGTTATGGTTAGAGAACTAGATTCAGCTAGAAGGCGAACAAGGATAAACGTATCCAGTTCTGAGCTCTTACTGTGAAAATGCAATATTTGTTGCTGTGGCTAAAATGTTTTGCCATGAGCCTGTGTTGCTGTGACACAGATTCTCAAACATTTTGACAGTTTCTAATACGAACTAAGAATAAAATAAACTATGTTTTGTGAGGAAAACTTGAAAGACTAAACTTTGAAATCAAATGTCTTGGTGTAAATCTCACAATTATAAACAATCGCCAAACTTTCCAGGAGGGCTGTGTGCTGGACGTGTAAGCACAGAGAGAACCATCAGACAGCTCATTAACAGCACCAAACTATTTCTGCCAAAGCTCGGAGCCAATCTTTTATCTGAAATTGGTTTGATAAACATCATAGCTAAAAAAAAACAAGGTCAATACTGTCAGTGCAGATGTGAAAATCCAAATCCTCCCAAATCACAGGGGACAGGATAAAGTAGAGTTAACAAACAAAGTGACCCCGTTACAGCAAACAGAATAAGTATGTCAAAACTAAATTGGTTTATTACACGAGAGAAACATCAGAAAACAGATTTGCCCTGTTGAGTAAAAAAACGAAAACAAATCTCGATCAAAGTGAGAGCATCTGTCTTTTTGTACCCTGCTGCAATCCGAGCCGTCTTCTCACAGTGGATGCACACACGATCAACCAACACACGAAAGATTAATACACTGACTCACTACAGCCAAAACCAAACAGAGGTTCAAACTGTATGTGTATCATTAGCATTCGCCCAGCGTATACTTACCCAGATAGAGTGAGACATTATCAAAAAACAAAACAAAAACAGTCCCAGTATATTCACTACAGCAGGTGGTGTTCTTGTCATTGCAAGTAACAATTTGTGACACACAAAGTCTACTTAAAACAGTTGTGACACCATGCTGAGCCCTTTCATATTCTACCAGAATTGGGGAACATTTTTCCACAAGGGGAGTGGCAGAACCAATTTGTGCCAACTCGACTCAGTGTCAGTATTGTGACATTTTTCTTACCCTTATTACCTCTTGCTTTTGACAACTTGTCCCATAAGTTTACTGTCTAAAAGCTGGCAAAAGCAATTAAAATCCAGCAATACTTGAAAACTATAGTTTATTTGGCTTGTGACATAATGACAAAGCTGGTATCTCCACAAACTAATCCACCTGAAACACTACAAGTGTCAGGAGTTGTGATGAAGGGCCAAAGCGGCAACAAGACATCGGTAGGCGCATAGTGGAAATAATAATATTTAATGGAGCCAGCTCAAGGCATAAACAATGTAGCACAGGGTCGAAAACAGAGCACGGAAACAGAGGAAAACAGGCAGGGAAAAGAGCCAAGGAAAACAGCCGACGCAACACCAGAGGAACAAAAACCCAGAACCTAAATACAACGGAAAACATAGGTGAGGGATAACTAATTAACACAACATCGTAGCATCATGACAACACGAAATTAAACAACAAACAACTACTGTATATATGTATATATTAATCGAAATTAATGCGTTATTTTGACAACCCTAATATATGTATATATATATATATATATATATATATATATATATATATATATATATATATATATATATATATATATATAATTAGGGTTGTCAAAATAACGCATTCATTTCGATTAATTAATTTAAAAAAAAATAATGGATTAAAAAAAATAATGCAGATTAATCGGTGAGGCGCGCCTCCCCTGGGGGGGGGTGCCAAAGAGTCACAGGGGAGGCGCGAGAAGACAGAGAAGAAGACAGCGCTGCCGCTCAACTCTGTGAAACAGTGTAGCGATATTCGTGCCTTCTGTTTGAGCGCGCAGGAACCAATCCAAGCGCGCAGTGAAACAACTCTCAACGCTCAAAACCGGTCTGGCACGGTCTGAAAAACTCTTCTCAACCCACTCTCCTCGCGGTGAGTTCCATCTCTGCTCGCGCGCTACTTTGCTCGCACGCTACTTTGCTCGCGCGCACCTGCTCATTTCACGCTCAGCTGTGCGCTCGCTCGGCTGTTAAAGCCAATCACAGACAGTTTTTTTTTCATCCAAACAGAGTATGGCTTGCAAATACCGCATTCAGATGAATTAAATCAAAATGCTGCAGCCTTTGGAAGAAATTACTAAACATCACCGAGGGATTGAAGAAAAACAAATAAAAAGTGTAATATTTTAGCCCAAAATATTTAGGCTAAAGTATTTAGACTAAAATATTAGAGTTAGTAAGTGAGGTGTGAAAAAGAGATAAAATCTTTTTGTCTCTTTTCTTTCCAGCTTCTGGGAGGTGATGCAAAAGTTTATTCTGATCATAATCATCATGAATGTCATCATTATTTAAAGAGCACTTTAACACGAGGTAAAACAAAATGCCAAACATCAGAAATACATCAGATAAGAGATAACAACTAATAAAATGCTTGTTTGTTAAAATAGCAATAGGTCTAAATTGTGTATAATTAGCCTAAAAAGTAGATTGGAATATGGAATTTGTTGACGTCTGTTAAATTCAGGTTATGTTTTTTTATTATTATTTCAGTTAATGTCTCCTGTTGACGTGAGTTCAATTTGACATTGGCGTCTGTTTAGTTCAGTTTGTCTGCTGTTGAAAACAATTGTTTATGAATTTGATCTAATGACCCTCTGTATGTGATGTTTCAGTAAAAGTAGCATGTAAGATGGAAATATTTGGATGGATATTTTATGAATAGGCCTTTTTTATGAATGTACTTTGTTAAAAGAAATACAATAAAAAAACATGTGTTGGGCTATCAGTTGTTTTTGAAACACAGCCTTCCAGGAACTCAAAAGAAAGATGCATTTACTGCAGGGACCTGTGTGGGGTAGGTTTGTGGTTGGGAGGGGGGCGTGGTTATCTTTACCTATTCCAAGGGGAGGCTCACATTCAATGAATTTGAAAAGCCCTGGTATAGGGTAGTTCACTGCTATTGTTTTCATCCGGGTTTTTCGTGCCTGCGCGCCGGACTGGGAGGCAGAAGGCGAGCACAGTGGCAGACGCAAACAGAGCAAACGACGAGTTCTCGACGTATTTTTCTTCTTTAGATAATGTATCACAAGATCGTTTTAAGACTAAGTTGATGGTATCAGATTGCCAGATACCATCCAGATACCGTCCAGATAGCGAGTCTGTGAATGCTGGCCAAACGATTTAGTCCGGCCCCGTGGCCAAATGCATTATCAGTATTCAACGGATAATGCATTAGATACAGCCGATACTTTAATGTATCTAATGCTGATTATTCACTGAATCATTTGAATTTAAATATTTAAAAGACTTTCACAGCAAGGATTATATGCGATTAATTTAGATTAATTAATTACAGAGTATGTAATTAATTAGATTAATTTTTTTAATCGATTGACAGCCCTAATATATATATATATATATATATATATATATATATATATATATATATATATATATATATATATATATATATATATATATATATATGGAATCAGGGCTTCAAGGGATGGCAAAACTCAGTACTAAGGTAAAGGAACATAACACAGGTCGTGCTTTTGTGACCTCAGGGGAGTTGGTTGTGGGTTTGCATGAAGTTTAGAACTCTCTAATTTTCTTTTTTGTTTATTTGCTTTACATCTACTGTTGGCCGTGGACTGTTTCAATAAAATAATTCCTTGCAAAATGGATTGAATTTATAGGGTGCTTTTGTACTCATACGGACTAGAACTACATTCACCCAATCACGCTCACAAATGGCACAAAATTCATACACCTATATGCAGATAATTTGGCAAAATGGGGCTTATTGCCATGCCCGGAAGCGCGCCAACACGTGTAAGTAGGAACTTTCTGATGGTGAGACAAATGCTCCACCTACTGAACCACCGTAATGCTCAGCACATTTACCCACGATTTTTAGCTTCAGCAACCACTCGTATCAGAGGCCAGTTGAAAAAACGATTGTTATGACTCTGGCCGACTGTCTGTCACCTGATTAGTATTATCAGGGCCACTTGCACTTTAATGTAATCAACCAAACTGCCTGCACCTATTTCTGCCCCTTTCCGAGGCTTCACAGACAGCGATTGCCATATTATTGAAAGGCTTGCGTGAGTAAATGTCCAGCGTCCTTTGCCTGTCTTGCCTAGTTCATGACGCAATTCTTGTTCTTTGAATTTTCTCGTTTTGTCTTGCCAATATCGGACACCTGGTTGGCTTCCAGTTTTCCTGGACTGTTTTCTGGACCACAATCATAGCCAAGCCCTTCAGATCTGCTTTCAAGCACGCCACGGACCCTGCCCAGAGCTCCCAGAGAGCATCTGCGCAGATCCGTCAGTGTTTGCAAAAACAACGTGAGAAAATATTAGTGGTAAAACAAAACATGTCCTTGAAATAATAATTTGAGACCCACAAGGTCTACTTAAAGCAGCACTAAATACATTTTTTTACCATAATGCATGCTCTTCTAAGTCCCTGTGATGGTAATCTAAGTGTTTATGAGACGGTTGAGGGTTCTGTCATCTCCCCCTACTGTCTCTGGGTGAAAAACCACATTTGCAACTTTCTATGCACCGACCTGTTGGCAGTCTCTCAGCTCTGTCCTCGTTGTTGTGGTAAGACGAATGGCTTTATGGCAGCCCAATGTAAGGCCATTGGCACTTATAGCAGTATTACCAAGTCAGCTTAGTATAAGCAAGTTTTTGTTTGTTTGGCTTGAGTCGCAGGTTGTGGCTTGTTTTTGACCGTGAAGTTGCTTATTTGGGGCTACTGAAGAAGCGACTACACGACTTATAAATACACCTGCTGGGGCTCGCGGACGGCAGCCAGTGTTTACGACAGTGCTATATTCAAAAGGTCCTGTAGAGGGAGCCCCACTCGAAAAATCACTTAGTGCTCCTGAGACCCAGCGTCCACCTCCGGGGACATTGCATTTTTGCCTCTCTACCCCATATACTTAATTTTTTTCAACTTTAACCCACTGGCTTCATTAGTGGACACTACCAGCTTCCTCTAGTGGTAAGATGACAGTATTACACTCATTTGAATTGAAGCAAGATGGCGGGGAACCCAGTAAAAATCGTCAACAACTCTCATAAGAAAAATGGGCAAGGACATAATCTAAATTATATATCATGCTTGAAACCAGTGTTTCTATGCACAATTACGTCTTTAGATTAATAAGGCATGCAAATTTAATTTTTTTTACAACTGAAGCAAAGCACAACATTGGTAAAGATGAAGTACACATTTGAGGACATCAGGGCTATATTTCGTCATTGATTGTGCCATGTAGTTGGATAAACCTGGAAATATTTAGAAGAGTTTACAAATATAAATGGTAATTGGAAGTTTTATTTAGTCACATATTTTGATTTAATTAATCTGGAAATATTTATAATGATTCCCAAGTGTAAATAGTTCTTGTAAGTATTAAATCTTTCAACCAAATAATTATCTTGCAAGTTACATTAGCCACCTAATTGTGGTATAGATTTTTATCTGAATTTAGGGTTGATTTTATCATTACAGGGAAACTTACATTGTCAAAAACTGCTAATGGCAATTGTAGACAACTCTGATGTTAAAGATTTATGAGATGGAGAAGCAAATTATCCATTTGTGGACAAACATATTACTTATATGGACCTCTTACATTTAGAACAACCGTTGGATGACTCTGAATCCACCTAATTTTCTTGAAGAGGATTCTGATGATTATTTACTGCCTGATGCAACAGAAGCTAATCACTTCAGCAGTGATGATATTGACAGTGGGAAATGGCGTGAACTACCACAGACAGAAGTACATAAACGCAGACGTAAACAAAGACATTGAGTCAGAACCTGAACCCAGGGAACCTCGAAATGCTGAACGTGGTGATCACTGGAAGTCTGCTCCTTTCACTCCTAACTTAGCTCAGTTTCAGGGTACAGATGATAAACTGAAAGATGAGCAAGCAGATTGGCAGCCACAGGATTGTATGGAGCAGTACTTAGACTTGGAGCTGATGAAACTACTGGCTGACTGCACAAATGCAATATAACTGGCTAAGACTGGGAGATCTCTCAATATTTATGTTTATGAGATCTATGACTTGTTTGGTGCATTGATTTTGATATCTTGTGTACATTATCCTCAAACAAAGATGTTCAGGTCAAATGCTTTGCAAATTCTTGCCATCAGTCATGCAATGTCACGTAATTGGTTCTTCAACCTGAAGAGCAACCTGAAAGTGTGTCGCACCAAGAAGTGGAAAATTTGTATGATGATGCACTTCACTGATCTTGCTCTTGTTAACATATGGCTGCCGTAATGCCAAGTTTATTAGGAAAATGGCACCCCAAGAAAGATTATCATTCTTGCATTTTACACATTTTGGTACACACCTGTTTGCACCTTTGAAAGTTTCACCGATGACCTGTAGGGATGTTTTAGATATGCAGATTGCTTTTTTGCAGAGGTTTTCTGTTACTTTGCTATACAGTTAGATAGCCATTGTAGTTGCCTGAAATACTCCCTTCTTATTAGTTCTTTGTTGTATGCCCCAACTGGTTTTATATGTTTCACCCAATCGTGTCTTTATTGTGTCATTTGGGAATATAGATCCAGTGTCCTCATATGGGCACATAGCTTTTTTTTAAAAACTACTGATTGTAGAAAGCTGAAATTTTGTGTGTATAGTAATTGAGATCTTCTAATCCCAAATTACAAATAAAACATTTTAATGCAAAGATAATTTAATTGTCCTCATATGAGGATGTCATTTTTTTCAAAAACTATTTGTTGTATCATGACAGAGTTTAGTTATCAAACTTATTAGGTCCTACTAATCCCATGTAACTTGGAAATAAAAAAAAATAACTCCAAATAAAAGTTCGGGTCTCAGGAGGTTATAACTGTTGTGACATCACACATAACCATTTCGTACTCTGGCAAAACTAAGGTGTTGTGAGAAAACATTAGATGGAAAAATGTGTTTTGACATACCATTCCGACATTAGGGTAGTGCAATAAAACACTCACAAGGGCTTGTGTGCTTCAAAGAAACAGTGCTGTAACAACTGGTAGGGATTAAGCAAATCAGTTTTGTCACAGAGCACTTTAAAATCACTTGTATGCAGTGCTGGTTTGACAGATCATCAATTTACTTCATCCTATGCAACATTTATTCCTACTTCCTCCTCATCACTGAACTAATCTCTATATCCATTTTCATATTCAGATCTTCACCTTGAGTGGCCAGTTGTGTCGTGCACTGATGTCACAGTTCATCGCTTCACTCTTTGGAAAACTTTGCCTGTGTTCTCTGTTGCCTCACGCTGGCATTGTTTCTGCCAAGCCTTTTTACTAAGTTGCAAAAATAATAAAATATGGCTTTTAAAAAGCTTCAGCTTCTTAAACATTTTCTATTTTATGTGTGTCTTTTTGAAATCCCCGACTGCTTTTGAAAAATCAGGGGATTTAAAATTGAGCAAAAATAATCAGCTATAAAACAGAAAAATGCAAAACACAAAGCGAAGCCTTATTACCCTCACAACAAAATTAGACAACTCTTGTCAGCACACCAAAATCTAGGCTCCATTAAATTTCAGTAACAAGTTATAAGAATTGTGCTTCATTATGTAAAACACCAAACTGAATTGTGCATCACCGCAGGAGAGGCCACTCACAATAATCAGCGCATGGCCCATCAGCCCGACTCACAGACACACAAGACAGCTATGTGTGTCAGACCAGAGAGCTTAGGATAAAATGTCTGTCTCAAGAGCTACTCCACAGACTTCACCACTCTTCCAGGGAGATTAGGAAGAGGGCAGAGTCAGTGCTCACAGATTTTGCCGTTGATAGCGCCCCCATGTGTCATTTCAAAGAGCATTTAATGTGAGTTAACTTTTTGCAGCCATATTTGATTTAGATTCAATCTCAATAAAGAGTTTACTCATTTTTGCAATGTGTAATTGTGGCCAAGATAAAAGATTGTATGGCTTATATGATAAACAATACAAATGTGGCAGCTGCAGCCACATTCATTAGACTCATTCAGACAGATTATTTCTGAGTAATCCTGTGATGTTTATTCATCTGAGCTGTGGGTGGCACAGCACTGAGCTGATTTTTAATAGCTCTTACTCAGTTGTTTTATGTTCTTGTATGTTTCAAACATCTAACATTTAAATCACAGGGAGGCATCTGCATCCTCCAGACAGCAGTCATGCTTTTAGCTTAATGATATGGAGATTGCTTTTCTCTTTGAAGCCCTTGTAAAGTATGTTGCCCACAGACTGCCTGGTTGTCAACATATTCCCAATCCATGTTAATAAAGGGAATCCAGTTGGATTTCAGACAATATTTAATGTGGCTTGTAGTTTGAAAATAATGAAAAGAGAGTTTTTTTATCATACAGATATACATCTAGACAACCAGGTCTTTGGCTCCCTATTTCATTCCTCATAACACTGGTGTTGTCGTCATTAATAAGTGTATCTGTCTATACCCAGGCTGTAGTACACATACACTTTATTCAGAAGATAATACAAAAATAATAAATATATACCCAAAGTAAGCCATGAGGTTTTGTAAAGCCAGTTTTTAAAATCGCAACCTAACCTTTTGAATTATATGATATGCACCTTTTCTGTATTTGACAAATCAGTATTCCTAAAAAAAAAAAATCAGTTTTCTATCAATTTACAATGTCACAATTAATGTAATGACCTATTTGAAGAGTTTCAGTCAGGCTTCAGAGCTCATCATAGCACCCAAACAGCTCTGGTGAAGCTGAGAAACTAGCCAATGCATTTGTTACTTCAAGGCTGGACTATTGTAAGTCTTTACTATCAGGAAGTCCACATGCAGTTCTGCATTTTAAAAGCATTGCACTCTTGCTGCAGCAAAATGCTGCAGCAAGAGTGCAATGAAATTTAAATTGGCTTCCTGTTAAATCAAGAATATAATTTAAAATTCTCCTTGTCATGTATAAAGCCCTTAATAATTAATCATACATCAGAGATCTGATTACCCCATTTGATACTTTGTTCTCAGACTGCAGGTCTGCTGGTGGTTCCTAGAGTCTCTAAAAGTAGAATGGGAGGCAGATCCTTTAGTTATCAGGCTCCTCTCCTGTGGAACCAACTCCCAGTTTTGGTCCGTGAGGCAGACATCCTGTCTACTTTTAAGACTAGACTTAAAACTTTCCTTTTTGACAAAGCTTATAGTTAGAGTGGCTTAGGTTATCCTGAGCTATCTCTATAGTTATGCTGCTATAGGCTGCTGGAGGACACCAAGATCTATTTTTCTCACTGCTGAGTTCTCCTACTGTTCTCCAATTGAAACAAAATGCAACAAACAATGTGCATTGTTTGTTGTTGTTTACAACTTTCAACTTTGTGTTCTCTAAAAAAAAGGTGGAGATGGGTCAGCTGCCATTACCATATAACATAGAAATGATTTCTGGATCTGTGCTTTTTATGTGGCATTGCTCTGTCTTCTCTAACCCCCAATAGGTCAAGGCAGATGAGCCTGGTTCTGCTGGAGGTTTTCCTTCCTGTTAAAGGAGAGTTTTGCTCTCCACTGTTGCTGCATGCATGCTCAGTATGATGGATTACTGCAAAGCCATCCACAATGCAGACGACTGTCCCTGTGGCTCTGCGCTCTTTCAGGAGGAGTCACTGCTGCCTGTCAGACTCGATGCAATTTGCTGGGTTTCCCTAGAAAGGAAACTTTTTGACCAGTCTGTCTGATTTGATTGAATTTGACTTTGCAAAGTGCCTTGAGATGTGTTGTGAATTGGCGCTATACAAATAAAATGTAATTGAATTGAACATTGGTCTGTATTGTGAAGAATTAAGTTTACGTCAAGCAGCAGAACCAATTTTCCGTAGTTTTTTTTCCTAAGGAGCCAAACTATCAATAACTCATATAAAACAGAGAGTAAACATTGTAATGTTAGCCTAGCACTTTGTCAAAATCCTTTGATGGATTAGTTGTATTATGATTGGGACACAAGTAAATGGGTCAAGAGTAATGCCTCTATCAGTAAATGCACTAAATCAAATGGATATTTTTGAGTGTCTTATCATTCCATTAATTAAAACTAGATTTGTTCTGAAAATATTTTTTCATATGAATGCTTCTTGCAACAGATCATAAGGCATCAAAACCTTTCTTTAGATTACGCCTACCAGCTTAATGTCCAAAATAGTTGGTGGTCCACAAACCTTAGGCTGGAAATGGAAACAATAAATTATGTTCATGGCAAGACAATTATTCTGTAAAACTGATCTTATATTCAGCTGTTAAGTTCATGCATAAGAAACATCAAGGTGAGATTAAAGGCATGGCACTAGCTGTATGGACATCCTGCATGAGAAGGGACCCACACTACTTACCAGGAACTGGACTTTGTTCTGTGTCTTCGTGTTAAATCATAATGAGGCAGGCATGTGATGCAACACAAGCCAATACAATGTTACTTGAACAAAACTGAAACTATACATACATATCTGTTTTTGCTGCAGGTGTCAGAGCAGTTGACCAATAGGCCACAGTTCACACTTTGAAACACAAGGACATTGTTATCGCGGTCATCTTATCTATTTTATGTGTGCTTCTCCAACCAAGCATCTGCACTTAGCGGGTTCTATTTTTCTTTTAAAACGGATATTAGATATGCTTTCAGCTCCATTTCTAGTCGGGAAAACTCATGCACAGTGCTGTGAGACAAGTATTTCCCATATGACAGATTTCTTCTTGTGTTTTAAAATTTAAATGTTTTAAATTATCACACACATTTCTATACCAGAAAGAGATTGGGTGGCCCCATGTGTAAAAGTTATTTCCATCTAAACCTAATTACTGGTTGTGCCACCCTTGCAACAGCTGCAGTTATAAATTCATAATAACATTCAATGAGTCTTTTAAATCTCTGTGGAGGAAATTTAGCCCCTCTTGTTTGCAGAAATGTCTTATTTCAGCTACAATATATCGTTCAAGAGCATGAAAAACCTGTTTAAGGTGACATTTTCTATTTGGGTTTATGTGCAGACCTTAACTAGGCCACTTCTAACCCTTCATTTTAATCGACATTTTGAGGGGGACTTCCAGGTTTGCTTAAGAATGGTGTCCTGCTGCAAAACACAATGCTGAAGTTAATATCATGAACAAATGGACAGACGATTTCCTTCAGGATTTATGATAGAGAGCAAAATTTATGGTTCCATCAATTACAGCAAGTAATCCGGGTTCTGAAGGAACAAAGCAGCCCCAGACCATCAACACCACCACCACTGTGTTTGACTGTAGGTGTAATGTACCTTTTTCTGAAATAGTGTGCTAGTTGTGCACCAAACGTAGCAGAAACCACCCAAACCTTCCAAAATCTGCACTTTTATTTTGTCAGTCCACAGAATAGTTTCCTAAAAGCTTTGATGTGTTATTTTTTAGGTCCTCCAACTTTTTTGGATAAGTAACACCTTGGTAAGCACTTTTGTGAGCTGACCTTTTGAAAATTGAAACAGCAGAACTCAGAAAAAGAAAAAAAAAACTGTTTTAACTATTGGCACAGATTGATTGGTCAAAAGGTGAGGTGGAATTATGCATTGCGATTTTACCAAGAAATTTAATTTACCAAGTTTCAAATTTTAAAAATACCAAAAGTACCCAGCTGTTGAAATTTTAAGTGAGAAATTTGGAGCTTTCCTTCCCACAGCAACTTCAAAATCCAAAATGGCTGCCTTGCATTCAAAGCTCGTTAACAGCCACAGCCCATTCCAACTCCTTTGCTTTTCTGAAAAAGCTATCTCATTAAATTACTCGTACAACTTCCTTTCGTGAAGATGTTGCCACGGAGTTTGATTAATTTGAAATCAATGAATGATATTGTTAAAGCTTGTATCGATAATAAAAGGGGGTGTGGTCTATGCAGGTCCATTTATTAGATCCAACTGGTTCTCTATTGTAGCGCACATAGTCATCAACATTTCATCCGATTTACTGTTTCAAACACATTACATTTGTATTTACTCTGTAAATAATTTTTACCAACATTTCTTTTCAATGCCTGTAAAGACAGCCCAAGTACCACCAGTACCACAGTCTTGAGAACTGCGGATTTAGGGGATTCCTTGATTCAGCCGGTTTGGCAGTAACCAGGTTTAGATGTGACTCATTAAATTAAAACTCAGCTCTTCAAAAGATGTTGTCAGTCACAGTTAATTCACAAGACAGGAACTAATGGTGTTTATTTTTTGCACATAAAGCCACTTTGATTTTGGATGGCTTTTTTACTCTCAACAGCTGAAATCATCCTTTGATAGCTACATTTTATATTCTCTCGGTCTATGTTTGTCTGACATTACAATTTACTTGATGATCTGACACTTGTGAGTCTAAGAAAAACAGAAATATGTAGGGGGGTTAAAAACAAATTCACAGCACCATAGGTTTTGGTAAAAATCCTGAAAGGAAACAACAAACAAATGAAGTAGACTTTACCCTTTCTGTCCTAATTAAAAATATAAAGTATTGATCAAATGAAAATCCAACAATGTCCATGAATGTTAATTTGACTGAAATATTTGCCTATTTACTGTCAGAATTTGCCACAACCTCTTCCCTCTGTATACAGGGGGAGGTCTGGAAAATAAATGTCAGTGGAGGCTGGAAGCTGGAAGCTTAACAGAAGCATGAACCCGTTATTTTGATCTGTCCATCACTTGTCAGTGGCAGGCAACTATGTAGAGTAACAAATACGCCCACATGTGGAATTGTAGTGGCAGACCTCCATCCCATCTTATTTCAGTGATGGAAAATAATACAAGCCTTTAATACATGCTAGTTTGGAACAGTGCAAAATGATTTTTGGCAGACATTTCTCCATCCATCTGGGTGTATTATCCTCACAATGCATACAAATACCCTGCAGGATTAAAAAGCCCATAGTTCACATTAAAAGGAGTCATTTCCACAGACAACACCATAACCAGAGTGCTTCAAACACCTTGTTTGTGGTGCGGCTTTTTCTCCAGACGCTCAATTGTAGCATGTTTCCACCCCTCAAAAATTAAAGCATGGTACTCTCTGGTTCAACTCAGCCCACCTCTTCCCTGTTTAATTTAATGTTTGGAGAGAGAATCATCTCGACACGAGTCACAAAACATGTTATTTTCAGCTGATAGACAAATCTTCCCTTGATAACATCTTCGCTCCACCCGGCTTCTAGGTTGTAACTGCATAAGTCCTTTTAATGCAAGGGAAGGGGTGCGGAAGGACAACATCAATTTGCCTGAACCTCCGACTTCATGTCATTTCAACACCATTTCATCAGCATTCCTGGAACTTTGCTCTCAGTGTTGGAGGGATAGTTACCTTTGCTGAGACTCAAATAAAGGCCATGTTACCACAGATTTCAATGTATGTTCTTGGAATTTGATAGACCATCACAAAGAAGTGCATAGTTGTCAAGTGAAAGGAGCGAGATACATTTGTTTTTTTTTTCAAATTTACAAATACAGTCCTGAAATATGAGGTGCGTTTATATTCAGTGGCTGCAAATCAACACTTTGTAAAACCGCTTCATTTACAGCCGCATGTGCTTTGGAGTATGTATCCACCAGCTTTAGACATCTACAGATTGGGAATTTCTCCCATTTCTCGTGTTTCAAAATGACTAGGGCTCATTTCAAGCCTTGCCTTAGATTCCTAAATTGATCTAGATCAGGACTTTGGGCAATTCTAACACTGCTGGAAGGTGATCCCGGTTTTGTTAAGGATCATCCTCTTTTAGTTCAATCCAGTTTGTGGTGGAGTGCATAATAGTAATAATGCACTCCTTAATATTCAACTGATTCTCTCCTCTGAGTTGTGGATTCCTGCAGCTCCTCCACAGTTAGGTTCAAAGTTGTGTTATGCATTTTTTTAGTTTTGGAAGATGAACTGAACAGTGCTCCATGAGATGTTTAAAGATTGGGATATGGATTATATTTAACCTGACGCTGTTCAAACTCCCACAACAACTCTCTCTCTGACCTGTCTGCTGCATTCAGGTAAAACATCTAGCAATTTCTGATTGAAATATTATATATTATGAAAAGTGACAAGTGAATACTTTTGGAAAGGCACTGCACATGCCCTATTCAGATGGAGCACCAGAATCTGAGCCTCGTCCATCTTGCTTGAGAAACAAATTGTGATGTTCTCATTGAAAGGCTTACATGGCCATGCTGTGTCGAGTGTTCATATTGAAGAACATGAAGGGTGCCGCGGAGATCATCAGTGTCACCCACTGCTAACTGAATCCAATATCCAACAATTTGAAATAACCAGGCATCTTGTAATGGCTGTCCCAGTGCTTCTGAGTCAACATTTGAAAGGCAGCACAACCTAAAGCTTTGCTGAATACTTGGCCTCCTTCTGTCAGTGAGATGAAAGCGGACGCCGTGGGCTGTCATAAAGAAAACACACTGGGAGGGAAAGTGTCATGTGCTTTATGTAGGAGCAAAGGGTTTCACTGAAGGTTGGGAAATTGCTTTAGATGTGAGGCGAAATCATATTTAGACCACACAAGCCTTTTCCCTAACATTTTTAAGCCGTTAGTTTTTATGTATAGTGAAATGACATCATGAGTGCTCTTTAGACTTTTTACCTGTTGCACCTGGAATGTTCAAACCATTTATTTCAGGAAATATTGTTGCAGCGTTCTTCTGAGCAGCTTCCAAGTCTTCAATATGTGACTCCCATTTATTCCCACCTAAAAAGCATTGAAACCAAACAGGGCCATATTATTTGAGGTAATACATGATTCAAACCTGGATACTTAGCATTTTCAAGGATGTTCGCTCAAACCTCAGACATTTAGTTTGGTGCTCCTGACTGCCGAAGTGAGAGTGAACACCATGGTGGCATCCAAAGAGCTGTCAGAGATCTTCGGAAAGAAGATTGTAGCAACTTATGAGTCCCACAGGGGATTTATAGAAGCTCTAAAGTAATTTGAAATCAACCATTGTTGAGGAAATAATCATACTTATGAAATATGTAATGAATTAAGTATCTGTATAAACAGCACACAGACTTTTTACCTAATAGTGATTTAAAATGTTCATATCTCATGTCAAAATCACTCTGTGTTCCCTTTAATGTCACTCGGCCAAGGCAATAACTTATGATTGCTGGGTAACATATCTGTAAACAACTGTTGGACAAAACAGAGTTCACTACCAGAAGTGGCGTCAAGGGTGTTTGTCAAGAATGTTATATGGTGATATGATTTATTAAGATGTAAACCACTGTCTAGAATCCTCTATATAAACCTCTGTCTGTATTACCTTTGGGGAGAGACCAAGAGAACATTCTGTGGAGTTGTGTGAATCGTTACGAATGGCATATGTGAATAAACGGTCTCTCTGGTGAGCCTGGACCCCCTATGAAGCCTGGTTCCTGTAGTAATTTTGTTGATATATTTAAGAAGAGATTTCTGCCTGCTCCTGCACCTTTTTGGACCACACCATTCAAAAGCACAGAAAGTACTCTACAAGTGGAGGACATTCAAAACGACTGCCAACATGCCCAGCTCTGGTTGTCCAAGCTAGTTCAACCCGAAAACAGCTACAAGATTTTAAAAAAGTCTCCAAATACCCAAACATGGCTTTACAGAATCTAGTGCAAGTGCATGTTTATACAGTCAGAAAAAGTCAGTGCAACTTCAACTTTCATGGGAAGTTTGCTAGGAGGAAACCTTTGCTCTTTAAGAAAAAAACATGAAGACAAGACTGATGTTAGCCAGAGAGAATGTAGAACAAATTTAGAACCTCTGTAGAAAGGTACTTTGAAGAGATGAGGTCTTTGGCCATATCTTGATCTCATAGAGATGCTGTTGGGGGACATGAAACGCTCTGTACATCCAAGAACCCCCTCAGGAGTGGCCCAAACCTTCCTCAGACCAAAGTCAGAGATTAGATGTCTACCAGAAGCTTCTCATTGAAGTTATTTCAATTCAAGAGGAGGATCACTGACTATTAAGGGGTAGGGTATCCTAAGTTTACCCTCAGCTAGAAAATACTTTTTTGTTGATATTATTCATTATTAATTAAGAGTAAAACAAGTCTCTGCATCTAAGAAATCTTGTGAGCTGGTCCTTTGGGGCTGAAAATACAGAACTCAACTTGCTGGGCTCTTTCATCTGTATTTACCCTCTGCAATG
This sequence comes from Fundulus diaphanus, assembly GCA_037039145.1. Lineage (NCBI taxonomy): Eukaryota > Metazoa > Chordata > Actinopteri > Cyprinodontiformes > Fundulidae > Fundulus > Fundulus diaphanus. The sequence continues at coordinate 39,043,138 of CM073128.1, forward strand.
TTTTGCTGATAGTTGCCTTCAAGGCTCTGCAACCTTGTAACTATGGCCAACCAAAGGCTATTCCATAGCAACCTGGCATCCTAAATCTGTTTATCTGACAGTAAATAGCCTCTGACGTCATTAATTAAAGCCCCAAAAACAACTCTGTGTACAACAGGTTTTTTATTAATACAGCCAATCTGGAACAGGGGATACTGTAGATATTATTTTTAATTCAAGGTTAATTAACCAAATAAATAGATTGCACATATGAATATAAAACAAGACCCAAATACAAAGCTTGTTTTAACAATGGCATATTTCCTTCATAAAAGCCTCTCCACAGTCCAACCTCTGCTACAACTGTGGTCATTTCAACAGCATTTATAATTATACATTGTTGGCCTGCACACGGTTGCATCCCCCGTATCAGGAGTTTGATGCAAGCTCACGCTGGTTTTTGAGTAATATTAAAAGTGTCTGTGTTTTGTGAACACATATCACATTTCCACCAAGTTTCACCAAAGTAGCTGTCAGTTTACAATTGTTGTGCAAAGTTAATCAGTGCTGCAGTGAAAGGCGTCAGTAGATTTGAATACTGGCTTCACATAAATAAATGGAAATAGGAGTTCATGAGGGAAATGATAAAAATCAGTCCTCAGAATGGCGAGTAACTGACTGTCAAAACGTTGCCGATCCCTATGAATCCACGCTGCTTTTGTCTTCCACAGTGATGTCGCACACGCCATGAACCTGTGTGAGCTGCTTGCTGTCCAAGGAAGCCAGTAATTTCCTCGGTCCAGGAAGGCTGGGGACAAAGTGCTGCACGAGAGAGACGGATTCTTGGCTGCCAATATTTCTGCAGGGGAGAACAGGAAATGACAGTAGCAGTCACAAAAGGGAAAGATACACTAGGTCATAAAAAGAAAAACCTCAGGATCAATATTATATATATGTTTTTCTGACTCACCCAAATTCAATTTTTCTTGCAGGTAGAAGGCCTAGTCCTTCTATGTGAAATATTGCTTCTTTCAGTACCCGGAGTAGAGGGTTCGTAAAAGAAATCTCCACTTTCATCTCCTGCCCTACTACAGCCTTCCCGATTGGCTGTGTAAAGGTAAACACAACAAAATCAGAGCTGGAACTGGGTTTTCTGTTTAGTCATGGTTTCCTGACCTTCTGTGTTTCGTACCTTAATGATGAGGTCTGGGGTCCTGAGTCGGAAGCTGAACTGGGTGACCAGGACTTGCTGTGTTTCTCTAACCCTACCTGAAAGGGTTAGCATCAGGGCACCCTGATCTATCAGCTGGTCCTTGTACATTTTGTACTCCATTGCCCAGGTTAACTCATTCTCTGCAGGCAGAAATTGGGCAGAGAGAAGAGAATCAGTATTTAGGTTGGCAGGCTTAAGTGGAACTGCAATGCTTTGGTTTGAATTCCACATTAATTACCCACAACTTTGACCCCTGTTCAGAGGGGTGAGTTCTTTTAAATCTAAAGGAGGACTTTTACCCAGAAGTAAATAATGGCAGACAGACAAGATTGGTAAGCCGGACCTGCATGACCTTGTTTAGAAGTTCATAATGGGACATAATTTGTTCAAGAAACCTAATAGAAAACAGAGGAAACTGAACAGCTTGATAAATATGATCCAAAAAGACTATAAAGATATCTACGCAGCACCTGGACATAATAAATACAAATTTTCTGCACTCCTAAGGACTCCAAGTACACAAAAAATGTGTTTAGGGGCGAAAAAGTGGAATTATCATGATATGTCCCATTCAACTTCAAACCAGGATGCCACCCCTGATATGTTTCCTATGGAGGATGATGTATTCACTGTTAGTTCCCCCCCCCCCCCCCCCCCCCCCCACACAGCATTGTCCTTGTAGGCTAAAGCATACAGTTTGGATTTCAACCGACTAGAGCATTTTCATCCACGTGTCCACTTCACAACTTGTGGCACATTTCAACCATGATTGTTGATTCCTCTTAACAGCAATCATGTCAACAGATTGTCCCACCTGAGCTGTGGATCTCACCAGCTCCTCCAGAGTTATCAAGGGACTCCTTGCTGCGTCACCTTGCCTGACTGTCAGCTTAAGTCATGGCTTGATGAGATGTGCCATACCATTTCCATTTCAAGAGTTAACAGTACTCCATGACATGTCTGAGATTTAGAGTCTTATAGGATATAGTCTTACATTCTGAGCCCACAAGAAACCCTTTACCAAGCAGCTGTATTTATATTATGATGAAATTACACATCTGTGGATTTTGAAGATGATTGCTTGCTTTCAATTTTATTTTGAGTGTGTAAGAATAAAGCGGGCTGAATATAAATAGGCACAAAACTATTCAGCTTTTTAGTTCTAAAAAAAAGTATAGTTTTCCTTCCACTTTACAGTTATGTACTACTTTGTGTTAGTATATCATAAATAAACAAAATAAATAAAATTATTTCAAGTTTGTAGCTGCAATGTACCAAAATGTGAAAAGGTTCAAAGTAAATGAGCACTTTTGTAAGGACTTTACAAAGAACCCCAACTCACCCTCGTTAGGCAGTATTTCTACATCTGCTTTGTCCCTTTTCACTGTGGCCTTGTGGACTCCAGTGTAGTACATGACGGCTAACTGGCTGTTCAAGGTAATGTTACGCTGCTCCGAACTGTTATTCCTCAACTTGATGGTGAGCTCTGCATCCTCCCCCATTTTGGGACCTTCACCCTCCAGGAACACTTCTAACGTGACATCTTCTGCTGTTGGAGATGGGAACGCGGCCGCTTTTGAGCCATAGCTACAGGCAGTTTCCACAGAAATACGTTCCTCCTCAGAGCCTGATAAAGAAACAGACTTTTTAGGCAAATCCAAAATACACCTTGACGCAATGGCAGCTCATTAAGTTACATGATTTGTGGCTTGAGCCTGAGTCGTATTTCTTTGATTGTTGGTGCTTTGACTTTACCTTCTGGGTGTTTATAAAGGTGTGTGATATCAAGGCGTTCATCTGAGCCCACAGCCTTGGTGCTGATGGCGTGACCCACAATGTTCTTCTCGCTGTAGATTTGTCTGAATGTACCATCTGTGGTCTTCTGCCAGTATATTTTATCACTGTTCACCTGAAAATGTGCAGGAAGAGGTATGGGACTAAGTCAGTCCTGGATAAATCTTGCTTTATCATTCTCAAAATTTAGCAATTTTAAACATCTTTAGTATTTAAAATCTACAGTATAGAGCCAACAAACCTCAGCAAACACAAAGGGGCTGTCATGCTTAAGGTAGACCTGACCATTGCGGACAGCGGTGAGTGAAGCCGGGCCACAGCAATATGTGCCCTGACTGGTTTCCTGTGGGGTGGCATCGACAGTTTGCCAGCCTCCGTAGCCATGAGGCAAGTCTGGACGGGCCATCCAGCAATCAGTCCATACATGGAAGTTCCTGCAGAAAAAGACAAATGGACTAAACTGAGCGGTTTGGGGTGTCGTGAAGAAACGATGTATATTATAAAGCCGGTAATGAGGCATACCAGGTAGAGTCTGCATTCAGGTGGGTTATCGGCTCAAAATTCTCATCCAGGTAAACATCAGTTGTTAAGGAGACATCGGTATCGTGTGCAGAGCTGAAGTTGGTCACTGTCCGAGCAGGAATACCCAGACACCGTAACACTGAAGCAGCGCACCAGTGGTTAGTATCTCTGCTTCTCACAGATCGTTGTAGCTCAAACAAAAGAACGCATCAACTGACCTGTAGTGAAGACACCAGCAAAGACCCAGCACTGGCCGTACTTAACGGGTGTTCCCTTGTTTTTGTAGTATTCCTGCAGGATTTCAACACTTCCACTCCACACTGTGGGAGCAGTTCCAAGTGAATAGTTTCCATCCCACCTTCCTTCCAAGACACCAAGGTCGTCAGGAGAGTTTATCTAGAAATCAAGATATAATTACAATTTATTATGATTTTAAAGACATAGTGTGGGCTCCGCCCAAGTTATTATGAGTGCCATTACTTTTGTGAGAGCTCTGAACTAAACGATGCTGTTTGTAAATGACGAACTGGAAGTGAGTGCTGCTCACCCCGGTGTCATTTAAAAGCACTGATTTAAGTCAAACATTCAGACTCTTTTAGCTTTCTGTTGATGAAAGGGCATTTAAATATGGAAATGCGAGAAGTTATTTTGGGATCTGGTTATGATAAAATACAGTTCATGTGAGGAAAGAGAACAAAAGAAAATTAAAGAGATAAAATGAAGCCACCAAAACCCAGCCTGCAATAACTTAATCAAAACTCAAAATGCGTGTGGGTGTGGAAATTGTAATGGCCTGACATCTGGACCAGGGTACAGCACGTCTTTCTCTAAGACTGTTAGAGTTTGGGCCAGTGACCCTGCAAGGATTTGACATAGAGAGTGAAAGCACAGAAGCTATTGTGTCATTTTGCAGAAACTGGTAAAACTATAAACCCATCTTCAATCACACATGGAGCAAAGCAGCTGCTGTGACTAAAGGCATGTTTTTCTATCTGAGTTAATTTGAATAATTGTTCATTATTCTTGCATGCAGAATGCAGAAACAACATTGTTTGCAGTCATAAAAGCAAGTATATGAGATTCAGAGACACAGAAAGGTCAGTGCGTAAGCAATAATTATTAAAGCAGTTGCAACATACAAGAAAGGTAACACTAATGCACCAGAAATATGTGATATATTTGCTCTTGACTGAAGTCAACATTATGATAATTGGTATGCATGTCATAAAAAGTCCTGAAATTTCACCCAATGAATGCATAAATAACTAACATCAGAATTGGGAGGAAAATGGCTTTCAAAGAAGTTGGAATGGGGACTTAATGTAAATAATAATAATAATAATTATTATTATTATTTGTTTATCAAACTGTATATTGTCTTCAAACTGGAACAAAGACTCCATCTGACACCTAAATATGAAGCTTACCAAATTAAGATAATTAACAAAAATAGAGCCTCTTAAAGCCCTGTAATGTGCTTTAATAATATGTATAATGAAGATCATCCCAGAATCCTTCTTATGAATGGTTGGATGGGTTTTAGCATTCAAAGATGAGTGAATGTAAAATGCAAAACAGTTTAAAATAGTGTTATTTAACATTAAAGCATTCAGAACATCCAGAGAATGTCTCTACACAGGAGACAAGTCTGAAAAATATACTCAATGCTTGAATCTTCTAGCCCTCGGGCAACCTTGCTTTAGAAGACAGGGTTCTGAAGTGGAAATCACTCCTCAGGCTCAGAAACACTTCTAAAGACCATGGGGAGTAAATCTCACTGTTGTTCACAACTGAATGTCAAAACTCTGCCTTGCAAAGAACAAAAACTGGCTCAAAAAACACCACATATACAGTTTTCATGCTGTTTTCCTTTTAAGGTGTAGCTGTTCTGATGCTGGACTTTCTTTCTGTGCAGTAAAAGACTGTTCCTTATCTGGTTGTCTTTGGTAAGTCAAACTTTAGGTCTGTACACAGTGAACTATTTTGATGCAAAGCTACAAAAGTAGTAAGTGGACCACTAAATGCAGCACATTTTCAGAAGAAAACATTAATGTTGGCGGGTTTGTTTGGAAGACTGAATACGTAAGAGGAGGGTACATTGGATTAGCTGTTTTCTCACCATGGCTGAGAGGATTCGTACCACATTGACTGGGTCTCCCCAACCAGAGTTTGGAGTTCGACTCTTTTCCAGCAGAAAGACGCAGACAGCAAGGACCCCATCACTAAACTGGGAACAGCACAGAACACAAGGTAATTGTGATAGTTTCAGCGGTTCGCTTCGCCAAACAGTGATACTGCAGATAATCCCATAGCACCCTCACCTGCCCGTAGTTCCAGGTCCTCTCTCCAATCTGATGCTCTGTGCCGTAGTAGATCCGTCCGACATCATTAAGGACGTACTCCTGCCTCTCTGCTTCAGAGTCCATGAAAACCAAGTCATCTAGGAGGTTGGGGAAAAAAAGTTAGCCAAAATATGTAGACTTCAAAATATTGCATAACATAAAATGCCCAAAATCCATTCAGCCGTTAGTTTAAACTATTTGGCCAGTCAGTAAATATTGTACACAGAGCCTGCCATCCTGACCAATTTATACATTTATGATGTTTTATTTAGGGTTTTCTTGTCAATGGGATTATGCTTCATCCTATGCCCCAGACCGCTTTTGAGCATTTTGTTTGAATTATTGCCGAGCAGATGTCCTAATTATGCATACATTAAAAACACATCTCTGCCTCCTACATGTTTGTAGGGAAATGTAGTGCTGTAGCTGCGACGGGATGAGACGTTCTTTGAGGCACAAAGGCCCACGCCGTCACAGCCAATATAGGGTAAAATGTCTTTCAATGGGTTAACCAGTTTTTTAATTTTGTAACACTGCTTACATTTTTTATCAAGAAAGACAGGAGACATGGCTGTCTAAAAAAGGAGGACAGGGTGGTTGCTGTGTTGAGGTTCCCATTCTTCACAGTCGTAACAGTTGAGCAAAGATACCCGTCTCAAATTCTTTTTGTACTTTAGTTTTAGTAGGAGTTTTAGTAGGATTTCCTGGAATGGAGGAACGCGATCTAGAGCATAATTACAAAGTATAAGGAAAAGGACACAGGGTGAACACTTTGACTCCCTCTAACACATAAATGTGTCATGATTTGGGTTTTGTTATGGTTTGTTTGTTGTTTAATTAGTTCACTCTCCTGTCTTAGTATTAGCTCTGGTTTTTATTATTTGCTTATGTTCTGTGTAGTCTTAGGTTTGGTCTTTATGGTGATTTTGGTTCTGGATTAGTCTAGTTTAAGTTCTGTTTTGGTTTAATGATTCTTCATGTAATCGATTCTGTCTTAGGTTTAGGTTATGTATTAGTTTTGGTTAATGGAATAGTTTGGGTTTTAATGTGGTTTGATTTTGTACTTTATTTTATGTTATCAGTTTCTTCTTGCCTGCTCTGATCACTTCTGTCACCAGCCTTTATTCAGTTCACCTGCCAGCATTCTTTTGTCTTCCTGTCACTCTCCTTCACCAGTCACTATCCAATCAGGTTCAGTTTACTTCCAGCCATTTTGTCCCCCCTGATCAGCTCCACCCATTCTGGTAATTAGTTTCACTCCGTTCACCTGCACACTCCTCTACTTATACCTGCCTCTGTCTCCTGCACTCTGCCAGATCATTGTCTTTTGAGCCTTTTAGTGAGTCTAGTCCAGCATTCCATGTTCTGTTTGTTTGCCTGTTGACCTGACCCAATTTGCCTTTTTGACCTCTGTGCCAGCCTGATCCTGTTTTTCCTGCCTGATTTTTGCCTGTTTATCCATATACCAGACCCAGCTAGTTTTTGGATGTTTTTTGAGTTTGTGTTGTCTCTGCCTGTTTTTTCCTGCCCGCCTGTGTACCGACTTGGAACTGTTATTTGGCCACCAAGCCTGCATATTCCCTGACAGAACAGTTTGAGCTTTATTAAAGCCTCCTTATTGTCACTCTCATGTCTGGCTGAATACTGGGTCCTCAATCAATCTCTCGTTCATGACAAAATGGGCCCTGATCTTTGATTTTACCGCTTGCTATATGTGTATGGTGCTCATCCTGCTGGAAGGTGAGCTAGAAAGTTCTCTCCAAACATTGTCCCATATTCAGCTCTCAACTTTCACTGTATTCTGTGACCAGCGTCCCTGTTCTTGTTGAGAAAAAGCCTCCCCACATCATGAGACTGCCAGTGTTGTGTTTTACGATGGTTGATCTGCAGTCCCAGTTTCTTCTCGGCAGTACTTCTTGCATATAAGCAATAAGTGACATTTTGGTCTAACCTGACCAGAGCACTTTTGTTCCCATATGCTATGTCACCTTCATGGTGAGATGTTCAAAAGCTTTGAATGTTAAAATAGTCTAACTCTGCTTTTATCTACTACACACATATAGAGGTGTTGGCATACTTACAGTAAACTGAAGTAAAGGATCCCCACAGCATGATGGTAACATACTGTTACCACTACTACTTGGGTGACATCTGTAAGTAATTTGTTGCACTCTGTTTTATGTAGGGCTATCAGACTAAAGGAGGAATGCACATTTTAAAATATATTTGTGATAACCATGCTGCAACTTTGTGTTTGTCTATGACATAGAAACCACAGAAATGTGTGGTACATTGAATTTATACAGCACTTCTCTAATCATACAGACCCCCCCCCCCCCCCCCACAGGTGAAATTTGAGATTACTCCATCTACAGTGCCAAATTGTCTTGCATTACCGTCACACCAGGGGTTGAACAGCATGTAGATGTCATTGGCAGGGTTGTGTGTAGAAGTGTACGGGCCGCTGGCACAACTCGTTCCTACAGTGAGCTGGTATCTGCCGATGACGGCTGTGGGCGAGGAATTCACCGACAGCTTTATCCTCCTGTTTTCTTGCTTGACGACCGTAGCCTCCCAGCGACCGTCCTCCAGGTCCTCCACTAGAGGGACAATGACATGGGTTCCCTTGGACACTTCTGGGAGGAGCCCTAAATACAAACAAAATATATACATATAGATATGTGGAAGGTATGAGGGATTTACTAACATGTTCAAACACAATCAAAGCTTTTGTTTGGTTCAGCTCAGTTAGGCTGTTGCACCTTTTCACCCCAATTAAAGCCACACCTGAATACCTTTTGTGTTTGGATAAACAGCAACCCAACGGGCAGCATACTGAAAAAGGTGCACACACACACACAAACACACACACTGTGACAAATTAACCTCAGAGCTGCTCTCCTAAAATGTCTGGACAAAGTACGTAATCTTCTCCAGGCTAGTATTTCTGTGCTCTTATGCACCTCATTGATCTGTTTAGACACTGCAGGTCTTCCGAGCATCTTCTTAAATTAAATTCTGTAATTCTGCTTTGAAAGCTGACCGAACACAGTGTTTCTCTCTTTTCTTCAATAAATTCCCACACAGTTTTGTAGCTTAAGCCTTGTGTAGTGTGGAAAAACTGCAGCTTTCGATTACACCCCCCGGTTTCCCCCAAGGCTGTGAGCTTGTCTTAATTAGCTGTTTTCAAATACCATGACAAAACCAGTTTGCTATGTTTCAGACCAGTCAGGAAGGGCTCTATGTCTTCTCTACTTCAGTGATGGGCAGGCAGGTAGTGGAAATATTTAAAGTTGCTTGCAGTAAAATGAATAAAACAAATGAAGCAACCTTTGTGCCTGAAAACACATCAGCTGCTGGATTACAGTGAGAAAGAAGCGGGAACACTGAAGGGAGACACACAACAGATTGAGCCGCCGACTCACAGTATGGCAGCAGTTGTGCACCACTAGGCAGAGGAACAAAAAGGGGCTTTCTGCTGTGAAAAATCATTAAAATGGACACCAAGCATTGCAGAAAAACAAGCTGGCCCAAGCAGCAGTTTGGTCAGCATGGTCTGAAAGTGCTTGGAAAGGTTAAAGTTTTTTCTGTAATGCCTGAACACTGTTCTGAAATCTAGATACAGTGGATAATGAAAGTTTGCATGCCCCTTGAGAATTTGCATATTTTTTGACATCCCGACCACAAACTTCACAAATGATTTTGCTGGTAGACATACTCCAAAAAGGCTTGCGGCTGTAATTGACACAATACTGAGCAGATGTTTATTGGTCAAAAAAAAGGAAAGCAAATTTTGTCCCTCCATTTCTTGATTTGGACTACCTTGTGTTTGTCTATCACAAAATGCCAAAATGAATAAAATAAAGGTTGTGAATGCAATATGGGAAAGATGGATATTTCTGCAAGCCACAGTATTTTCTATGTTTTGATGTTTTTTTTTCACAAAGATTGTTGGTCGATTGCCTCAGATTGAGCTATAAATGACTAACACCATAGTGACTTGACTACTATGAAAAAAAAACACCCACACCACCTACCCCCAAATGGTAAAATCTGTATTTGACGATGGAAGATGTGTGTAAGTAGAATCAAAACTATTCCCCCTCTCTCCTGACATCCTTCTGTAAGAAACTGCTGGCTGGAGTCCATTACCTGTCCCATCAACCAAGCAAGACTGTAAATAAAATACTCTTTTACAAGACACCCAGTAAACTTTCTTCATGCACGCACACACACAGATCTGTGTTTTAAATACAAAGTGAGGACCCTGCCTTGGCTTCAATTAATTGTCAGCCCTTTCTATGGACTAACACTAAACCTAACCTTTAACAATGTATACCTAACCCTACCACAAACCCTAAATGACACCTTAGTCCTAAACCTAACCCCTACCCCCAAAAATGTGAGGACCAAGATAAGGTCCTCGCTTTACTAGTAAAATGCACACAAAAAAATCTCTTTCAGCTGCAAGTAGAAGTATACACACACACACACACGGCTATAAAGCCTAAATGCCAGCTTTGCATACAGCAATACTTCACATCCTCATATCCTGTCTCTTAATCCACTGACACGCCCATCAAAAGATTCAGAGAACACATTTATCCTCCCAGGGCTGGATTACCTATTTTGTCCGTGGCATTTTTTTTTTTCATTAAGAGTCTGTAAGTGCACAATTGAGGCTACCTCTCACTTTTACCACGTCAGATAATAAATGAGATTTGGAGCCACTCTGGGCTGTTAGTGGGGGCTTCAAGCCTCTGAAAGCAGCACAAAGCCAGACAGAACATTTAGCTGACGGTGCCTTTCACCTGGGTTTTAGAAATAACTGTGTTTGTTTTTAACATGGCCTGTGATCTGCTTTCCTGCAGGGTAGCTTGTTTTTGAGAGCGCAGAGTGCTTTGAGTGAGTCCTGCGTGCTGCAGCTTCTGCAGGAAACAGAGTTCTGGTTGAACAGGGATGTGGCTGAATGAACATAGTTTTTGAATGCATAAACCGCCTTACTATATGGAGCTTACGTTACGAGATGGAGATTCCCCATAGGTGTTGTAATTTTTATGTGTCATGATTTGGGTTTTTGTTTGTTTTGCCTTTGGACTTTTCTGGACTTTTCTTCAGCCTGTCACCTCTCAGCCACCAGCCACTATCCAATCAGCTCTGCCCCAGTCATTTAGCCCACAAACTTCACCTGCTGCCAGTAATTACATTCAACTCTGGTCACCTGTTCACCGGCCTACAAATACCTGCCTCAGCCGACTCAACGTTTCTTCTCTTCTCGTCCCGTCCGGTGTGATGTGCCCTGCCTCTACCAGATCCTGTGTGCTCAGCCAGCTGGACTCTTCAGTTAAGGTCGCCTGTGTCTGCATGCTGCAGTTCTGCCTGTTTTCTCCATGAGTCCCAGCCGCTTGCTCTGCCCGTTCTGGTGGTTCCCCGCTATACGTCGCCTGTTCTGGTCTTTCTCTACCTGCATTCTGTGGTCTCGTGCTCCTCCCTGCCTGCCTGCACCTTCAGCCATAATTCATCTGCCTAGTCTGGTTCTGTTTGCCTGCCTCACCTGCCATTACTCATCATCTTCACAATAAACCTTTTAAACGTAACTCTGTGTCCGGCTGAATATCAGGTTCACTAGCTTCATTCATAACCTTATGTATATCTAAAATATGGATTTAACAGGTTGATTATACGCTTCTCGTCTAAGACTTGCAGGCATGCTGGTTGCTGCAGTGGACAACTATCTATAACCTGTTTTTGTGGATGAGTGCAGGTGATGATGGTAGACTGGCAACATGCTGGGCAGCCAGTGCAAGCTCCTGTAAATATCCTACCAATCCTTTTTATACTGTGTTATGACACCCTTTTTGTTGCAAAACATTGGTAATGGTAAATGAGAACTAAGAGCTAGAAATATGGTGAAACATTAATATAGATTATATGTTGAAAGGAAAATGCAATTCATTATCTGTCCACTAAAACACACACCGGTAACCGTTGCTGCAGCAATAAAGGAATTGATTTTGTGATCTGAGCATAATTTAAAGACTTTCTGTAAACTTTTTTTTTTTTTTTTTTTTTTTTGTAGGTTCGGACAATCATGTGAGGGGCAATTAGTACATTTGTATTTTGTAAAGCTAAAGTTCTAAATATGACAGATCTGTAATAGTAGTAGAGCTACTAGTAAGGGTTAAATGAGTATGATGCTAGTGAAGGTCTCTCATAAGAAAGATGGGGATATTGGTAAGTAAGCAAGAAAATGTTATTTATATAGCAACTTCGAAAAAATGTCTTTCTTCGGTGCTGAGGAGCTGCTTTAGTGCAACTGTTAGTTGGGCTCCAGCTCAAACACCCCAGAATCCAATGAATGTCTCATTACCAGGCCGCTGCAGAACTCGATGACATGCTGGTTATGACATTGCTTATTTCACTTCTTTTACTTGATTAAATCATCAATAAAAAAGGATCTTTGCATTTACTCAGGTTATCCTGCTTACATGCCAAAAAAAAAAGTTGTCCATAATAACCAAACCCTGCCTACACAAACATCAAAACAGCAGTCCAGGTTTGCACAACTATTTGTAGAAAAAGGGGAAAAATGTGATGGATATTTAGTATTAAGCACAAAATTAGCATCTGACGTTTGTTAAAACTCAACCCACAGTGATTAGCAGAACACATATATCTGCTCTATTCACGGAAAATAGGATAATGGGTTTTCAAAGCAAAGGCTTTTCTAATGACCACACACACGAACCAAACGGTTAAACACAGCCTTTCAAACGCGTAAGAGCCCAATTTCAAGCACATTAATCAGGTAAAAGCATAAGCACCATAAAATTGGTCGGTGGTGAGCTCACTGGATTGTAGCAAAAATAGATGGAGTCTGAGGAAGGGGAAGATGAGAGAGGGAAGTTCCGAGACAAGGAGAACAAGGCAGAGGTTGATGAACAGACAGAGGAAGCCTACAGAGACAATATGCAGGAAGAGAAAAAGTGGTCCGATGTCATTAAATAAAATCTGTGCAGAACGGGTGAGGGCCTGCTGAAGGAGGCTGAGCTGAGTCTTCTGCACCATTGATCAGACCTGGTGGACAGATTTTTCTAATCTACAATTTATAGAGGTTCACTAGAGATTGAGTGATAAATTTATATTTTCAGTACTCTGTGGCAATAATGTTCAGCTTTGTTTTTGGACATTGGTATTATACCTCTGTGGAGTAAATATGAAGAAAGTGAAAGAGCAAGGCATGTTTGAATTCTTGCTTATGAGTTGTTAAAACAAGTTTTAATGGTGGGTGGGGGTGAATATTTTTTTTCATTTTATTTTTATTTTTCAAAGGTTTGCCAAAGCAATCCTAAACAGTCCACACACACTAACATGCACGCACACATTAATCTGATAACTGAGATTGGCAAAGCACAACATTTGTTCTGACACAGTTTTGCAGAGCTTTATCACTTGATTTATCAATGATGCTTTTTTGTCTGTTTAATGCCACACTCAACAGGGGGACGTAGGAAGCACCAGAAGAGTGAAGATAAAGAGCTAAATGAGGCAAGGATGAGACAGGAGAATATGGAGAGAAGAGGCTAGGAATTCAGGAACAAGGATTTGTATTACTTTTTTGTTGAATACTTGATATTTCTATTAGTTTCCAATCTCTATGTAGTGTTAGTTTGTCACATATATGTTTCAAAATATGAACATGTGTTATCCACAAAAGTAAATTTCTTTCTGCAGAAACAGGACTGAGGACACTGCCTAGGTGTGATTGTCATAACTCATGTTTAAGGGGCAAAATGAATATGAAACAAAAACACAATTTTAAAAACATCCTTCAGATGACTTCATTTGTAAAGTAACATTCACTAAATCTTTTTTTTAATATGTCTCTGCACATGTAATTACGCTGCAATTTCACATCATGCACAAACGAGACGTTTTGCACATATTTGTTAACTGTTGTTATTCTAGATTTTTATATTTATATTTATTTATTATATGTATATTTGTAGACTATATTCTGTACGTCTGCAAAACATAAACCCAAAATAATACACACGTATATATCAAACCTTTCCATTTGTCTATGCGTAGCACCTGATTCTGTACTTCTTTATCATGAAAAACGAAACATTATGAGCAAGCCTTCAACCTGTGGACAGATCCATAGCCTTTCCTACAGTAAAAGACATGCCGTAATTATTCTCATCCAGTGTCCCAGCTGTAATTGAGGGGTCTATATTTGTCTGTGTCCTCCAGCAGTTACACAAGGCAGAGGAAAAACATGAGCAGCTCAGTCCAAAACACCTGCTATTGGGAGCATTCATGGCAGACTTGCAGCAAAGGGGGTTCTTGGGCTTGCAACAGACTGAATAACTGTATCTTTAAAACACAGGAGCATAGCAACAGAGCCGTTACCAATGGTAACCAAAAGTCCCCCTTCCCCTTCTCTTCCCCTTTTATGTAAATCTACTGTATCTCGCAGAATATAGGTCTTCTCCTTCTTCTGAAAACATTTGAGCCACTGTGGGAACCGTGGCTACAAGCATTTAACTCTAGCAGTGCTCAATTAAAACAATTTTAAGACAGTTGTAACGGTATATTTGCCGGTAACCTTACAAATATGAGTAAATAAATTGTAATTTACGAAAGTGTTAACGTATTTATAGTTTATTTGCTGTTTGATGCAAATCAAGCTTTGATTTTCATTGTCGATTCATGATCTGCAGAAAAAAAAGCTAAAAGCTGGTGTTTGTAGTTTAATATTTTATTTCAGCTCCCCTCGCTGCAGCCACTATAGAGGTGCTTCTGTACCTCACAGTGAAACGCTTGCATCTGCCAACAGGTTAATCCAGCCAACTCTTCTTAAGCAAACTGCTCAAACCTTCGCTGGATGGAATAGTGGTGTCTCTAAGCAGCCAGTTTGAGATCTTTCCCAAGATGTTCTGTCGGATTAAGATCTTGGTTCGGTTTCTCCCAGAAACTTTGGGGCTGGTCAGCATGTAAGTTGGTGAAGTCCAGCCTCCCTTCTCTCCTTCCTTCTGTCAGAGGTGGAGGCCTTTTTACTTTCCATCCAAGGAACCTTCACAGTTGAAAATGACGCTGATGATGTAATCATTAGCGGCACACTTGAATGTTGGGGCTCAGCTTGAATGCTTTATTTCTTTAGGTCTCATGGACATTCCACCTTTTGAAGAGGCTGTTGGAGATGGGCTTTCTCGCCTTTGTCGTGGAGAGCTACAATCCTCTGTCTAAGCTCTTCACATGTCTTGTTTTTGATCTTGTACATGTTCGGGATGACGCACACAGATGCTAAATGACCCAGCAGGATGCTTGTTCCTTTTAAATAGGCTGAACGCAAAAGCTTGAAAGGATCTGTGATACTAATTAAGGTTAAACACTTAATCCAAAACATAGCTAGAATGCAAAATAAAATCCCAAATGTATTTGTTTAATCCACTATCACATGTTAAAGGCATGCAGGTATACCATGAACAAGGCATTCTGATTAGGAAATGAAACATTGTTTCAGTGATATGTAAGGGAACCAGCAACTTTCATCGGTACTTTCATAGGTTCATACAGATTGTTTTACAGTATTTATTTAATTTGTAGTCATTTGTACTACTGTAGCCCTAAGAAACGCACCAAACCAAGACATTCCTCTCACCGCCAGCATCCTCTATCTCCTTCAGGGGGATCCCAAGGCGTTCGTCAGACGGAACATATATATATATATATATATAAAATTGTTTTTTTTGTTTGTTTTTTGTTTTTTTGCATTACCGCAGATGCAGCCCCAATCTGTCTGTCCATCTCCTGTTCCATCCTAGCATCACTCATGAACAAGATACACCAAGATACTTAAAATCCTCTTGAAGCAGAGACTGATCCCTGATCCAAAGGGGGAAATCCACCTTTTTCTGGTCGAAAAAGCATTTCAAAACGTAGAAACAACTATGTAATGTAATGTAGAAGTTCTTTTGTGTGTTTCAGAGACCTGAGTCTGAAGAGTACAGGAGTGTACAGTAGAGTGCTGATCAATGCCGAAACGATGGTGCACAGATCCTTGAGTGACTCTTTGACCAGCCAAGACTCACCAACCAACAACCATGCCCAACAGAGTCAACAAGCTAGTTTGATCTTCTTGTTTAAAATGAAATTTCTTTGTTAGAATTAAACGTATGGCAAAGCTGGCTAGTGGCTGACACGTCTGTCAGTAATTCAGTACATCAGTCCAATGGGAAGTTAAGGAACTGCAGCACGGTTGCTCTTCGCTTGATGTTCAACCTATGTTGGTTACCAGTAAAATCCTGGATCTCAATTCAAGTTAAGGCAGGAGATGAATGGAAGATGTCCTTCAAGATCCCACTGGAATATTTCAAATATCTAGTTCTGCCTTATGGACTCAGCAATGATACTGCAGTGTTTCAGTCTTAAGTGAAAGATGTATCCAGAAACGTCCTTAATCACTGTGTGTTTGTTTATCTAGATGACATCCTTGTCTTTTCTACGACCATCAAAGAGAACAAGGAACACATCCCTCTGGTCTTTCAACGAAGAACAATCCTAAAAGCGCTACATCCCTGGGTCTGTTCGATCTCGTCTTATTGGATGTTAGAGATTGTGTCCTTGTCAGAGGTCCGCTAGGAATGAAATACGAAATCAGCCCCCTAATGGACTACTTCAACGTTTAGCCATTCCCAATTGTGACTGGGCGTATTGTCACCATCCTGATGGGCTTATTGTCCCTTCATCCTGTTTCTGTGTGGTGTGAGTCATCTTTTCCAACAAAGAACCTCTACTGGTGGGCGTGGCTGGCTTGTGGCTGACAGTACACCTGTCAGAAAATACTTCATTAGCCCATGTGGGATTCAAGGAGCTTCAGGACGATCACTCTTCACCTGATGATGCATCTATGTCAGTTGCTGCTACCACTTTAATCCTGGATCCTGCTGATCCTGTGGTACTCAAGCTCATCAGGCTCAAACCTCGCCAGGACTCCTGCAGGAACTCACACCAAACATCTCTCAATCACCAAAGGGTTCTCCGCTCGCCTTTTGACGTCTTCCATCATTTTCCAGACAGTAAGCCGCTCGATTATTTATCGTGCCCTGAGAATCCCAGTCCAGAAGCCTCTCTCAGTTGTACTCATTTATCATTGCTGTAATCTTTACAATAGACCTCTTTAACTTACCTGCTGAACTCCTTGTATGATTCTGGTCAGAAAACTACAACAAACATGACAATAAGACTTAGATTTGTATTTGTGAAAAATGTTTAAAGCTATGTATCCTTTTCTTTTGTTTTGCATTACTTTGTGTTGTTCTTTTGTACAAATCCAATTGCTCAATCCCATTATTCAATGAATACAATGATGTTTGTTGTTGTAATGTGACAAAGTAAAAAAAAAAGTTCCATCAATACTTAAACAGTCTTAATACTTTTGCAAAATCTTGTACAATATTAAGATACAAAAGCATCTCAGATTTTTTCTTCCATCCTGCCATTAACCACAAAACAAAAGCAAGTCTGACACCCTCATTTAAGATCCTTTTAAATGCAAATCAAAAACAAATCAAAGATCTCTCTCTGAGCCACAGGAATCATTATGGGGAAAATATATATCTGCACCTCCAGCTTTGATTCCAAAACAGAGCAATTAGCTGCTCAGCAATTTAAAGTGTACGTTCCTGCTAAATGTCAACTGTGTGTCCGGAAAAGTTGTAAGATGTTCTGTTTAAAACTTCTGTTCTTTTCTAATTGGTTTTACTGTTAATGTTTAATGCTGCTCTCTGTCTCAGATAAGAATGCAAATCCATTTCACAGAGAACAAAGGCATCTAGTTCAGTTATGCTTTCACCACAAATTAATTCACTTTCTGTTGCTGACAGAAGGATCGCACAGAGCTTTAAAACGTTCCATAAGGGCTGGCAATGTTTCTGATTTATAAAAAAAATTTCACTGAATTGCCCAAAACTTGACAACATATACATTTTGATCAATGTCTGAATCAGAGGGCTGTGCATTGGTGCAGTTGGTAGCACTGTTGCCTTGCAGCAAGACCATTGTGGGTTCAAACCCCAGCCTGAGAGCTTTGCATGGAGTTTACATGAATGCCTGCTCCTGGTACTCTGACTTCTTCTCACAGTCCATAAACATAAATGTTATGTTAACTGGTTTCTCTAGATTGCCCTTAGGTGTATACATGGATGTTTGTTTGTCCTGTGTGTTTCTGTGATGGACTGGCAACCAGGGTGTACCCTGCCTCTCACCCAACGACCGCTGGAGAGAGGCACCCAGCCATCCTAAACAGACAAGCGGGTATGGACAATGGATGGGATGTCTGAATAGCTTTATCAAAGCTGACGAAACTTGTTCAGTCATCATGTTGTGAATTTGTAAATAGAATTGGAGGATACATATAATTTACACCTGCGATAGACTGGCGACCTGTCCAGGGTGTACCCCGCCTCTTGCCCATTGACAGCTGGAGATAGGCACCAGGACCCCTCGCGACCCCACAAGGGATATACGTGTTAGAAAATAGATGGATGGATGGATATAATTTACACGCAACTCATTTTTTAAATAATTACTTGTGCGACTGCAAACCTTTTTTTATGTTGTGTAAAATGTCTAACCCCCTCTGGTTGCTGCAGCAGCTAGAGCCCATTATGAAACAATCACAAGTCCTTACATTCATGTACATATTACAGTTTTAAAAGATAGATTTGGAAATGCTATTTGAGTTTCTTTCTAATCTGACCTTCCCCTCCCTGCAGTCAGAGAACCCTCAGTGGTCATGTGTTGCTGTGCACCAGGTTTCAGAGAAGCATGTGAGTGCAGCTTGGGCCAACTTTCACATATGGCTTTTGAGGGGTCAAGTTTAGGGGGAGGCTTGGCTAATTAGTGAGCAGGGGGATTGTCTCTGACATGGGTGTCATTTTCAGACAGCTTCCCTTTTAAGAAAGCCTTTGCGAGCACGATCACATATGGTGCCCTGCAAAAGCATTTATAACCCCTGAACTGTTTCAACTTAAATGTGTTTTATTTGGGATTTTATCTGAGAGACCAACACAAATTCTAACTAATAACTGAAAGTTGAGTGTAGGGGATTTATAATGTTAAGTGTTTTTTTTTTTTACAAACAAAAAGGTGTGGAGTGCATTTTCTTTTTTTTGTTCAGCCCCATTTACTCCGACAGCCCTGATGCAAACCGGTCCAGCCACATCGTTCACAGAAGTGACCAAACTAGTGAAGAGTCTGTCAGCATGGAATCTAATCTCAGTATACATCCAGCTGATATGATAAGGCCTCAGTAGTTTACAAGAGGACATTACTAAACACATAGCATCATGAAGAAGGTTTGGAGAAGGTTAAAGCAGAGTTATCTTAGAAAATCAGAAGAACAATCCCCTGCATCTTTTTGAAAATGGTGAGATTATAGTGCAGCTGCAAACCTACCAAGACATGGCAATGATCTAAACCAGCGATCACCAACTTTTTTGAAACTGAGAGCTACTAGCCCTTTGTACTGAACAAAATAGCATTTTAAATGCAGCTCACTGGAGGGTTTTGCTATTTTTTGAACAGGCTTGAGGGCAACACATATGGTCCTTGGGGGCTACCTGGTGCTCACGTGCACCATGTTGGTGACCCCTGATCTAAACTGACAACAAAAGGAAAGCATTTTTCAGGGTCTGACCTAAAAAAATCCCAAGGTAACACTGGAGGAGCTGCAGCATGTTACACCAGTAGCTACCCGCCACAAGCCACTGCTCAGACTGTCATCTGCAGCCCTCTGCGCACCGACTCACCATCCCCCTGGAGCCAACTACTCATCCTTTCCATAAGTCAGCCCTCTAACCTGTTGCATTGCCTACCTGCTTGCTGTCAGGGATCATCCCTGTTTATTCCTTTCTCCACAGTCAGTGACCAGAGCCCTCCTGGTTCCCAGGATTTCCCATTTCCCCAGCTTGTCAGTAAAACCTTTAAACTGTTTATCTTCCTCCGTGTTTGTGGTCCCATTCAGAGACGTGATGGAAAAACAAAACTTATGGGGAAATAAGTTCTCTCTTGATATGCAACATACCCCGAAGGATCTGCTGTTGACATTACAGTGAAAAGTGGCCCTAGAAAGTGCTGTGTCAGGGGGTTTCAGTGCAAATGCATGATATACGTTACAGGGTTTTTGGAGGTGAAAAAAAAACATTAAAAGACCATATTTGGTTTTTTTCTTCCACCTCACAGTTATGCATTATTTTGTGTTTGGCTCTATTTAATAATAAAGTGATTTCTGAAAACAATTGGATGTAAACATGTTTGTTGCTACAATGTGGCAAATTATAAAGTCTAAAAACCGCAAGGGGTGCGAACACTTTGGTCAAGGTTACTGTAAAGTCTAACCTGTTTTTAGCTCCAGATGAAGCTTGTCTGTTAGGGGGTCAAAGGGCCGAGATAAGGTTATCCACATCTGGAAAGTTTGTCCTCTGCGGATTATCAACTTGTCACTCTGGTAGAGGTTTGTGTGATGTTCCTTAAGGTTGTGCTCTGTTTTGCTTTTCATCAGATCTATCGACTTAACTTTCAGGAGAAGTTCTGTGGAAAACAAAACAAACACTTTTAAAGTTGATCTTGGGGCTGTACATACAGTATATATTTTATACTAACTTGCAACACGTGTTTTCTTATTACCATTTAGATTGCCTTCCCCAGTAGTTGGCTTCTCTCCATTCCCCTCCTCCCCTTTATCTGGATCCTCATCCTCTGTGACCACGGTCTCCGTCAAGTCATCGTCGCCTGGCTGTTTATAACAGCAAGCACACGCCTTACGCCACCACTGTTGACAGGCGTTCTCCTTCTTGACTCCGTTTTCTCCCGGTTCTTCTTTTTCCTCTTCAACATCCTCTACAAATGGAAAAGTGACAGTGGGGAACCGACCCACATCAGATCTGTCTCGCACCGGGGAAATCACTGCCGGCATCCTGAGAAGAAAGACACAGAACGGAAGAAAATTCCCACGTTGTCATTAGTTAGGCACAAGCTTCCTAAAAGGTAGACGGCTATTTGTCAGAACGGAGACTGCTGCGGAGCATAATTTTCTTTGTGGTTCCAGGCACAGCTGATGCTCGAAAGCATCACATCTGATTAAACTACAGCAGTTAACTATTCTAATTTATTGTCCAATTAATTTCTGCAGGGAGGAAATTGGCTTTCCTTCAGCACTGCAGCTGAGTTTAGCTTCATTTTTAATTCTTTGAATCAACACACAATCCTCTGATATGGACTGACAGGTTCATTACTGAAGACAACACGAAAGGTTTTCATTGAAAGGAAGAAACTCTGATCAGCTGCGACTACGTATTTTATAATATCATCTACAACGATCATTATATTGCAAACACATAATACAGACATATTTCTTATGTTTAAATATAAATGGGAAGTGTGACATGGATGAAAACTGGAGCACTCATTATTTAAATCCTGCCTGGTTATGTTTTTGTGCCTTAGTCTGACGTTTCTTAATCTGTTTGAAGCATCAGTTTATTTGAAAGTGGGGGAAGGGACAGCTCAAGCTCCGGAAACAAGCCCTGACTGTCTCTCTACTCGTTCTTTTTTTTTTTTTTTTTCACAGAGAGCCTTAGATTCATCTATTGACTTCCTGTCGTCTGTTTGTCCAGAGCTTGTTTTCATTCCTGGTGTAGATGAAAAACGTGGTCCACTTTTACCTTTCTATTTAGCCACTGTCACACTGGGTTTTCTTATCTGTCACATATGTAGGCGTATCTAAAAATGTGCAGGACTACAAGGGAAGAAATGAAGCACATTTTGTGGCACTGCCATGTCTCTGTAGTGTATTCCTCACTTCTGAGGACAGCCTGTTCTATATATTGTGTGTGATTTGGGACGAAGTTTGTCAAATGATTCGTGTGCCCCTGTGTCAGGACAGAGGAAGTTACTCTTGCCACGATCTCATTCATCTGATGATAAACAGTAAATAAATGGCACTCACATATGCGCTCAGATTACTACAACCATACGTAGTGTAGGTCATTGACAATTTAAGGACTAACCAAGCACTAATATTAATAATTTTACTTTTAAGTATTGATTTTTATTGGGAAGAAATTATCTGTGCAATCATGCATCTCTGGCTACATTTTACCTGAATTATTTTTCCACTGCTCTGACTATGCTGTTCTCAAAAATATTTTAACATGCCTTAAAGGTTATCAGCATTTTTCATATTATTTTACTTTTTTACCTTAGGGTATTTTTTAATATATATTTTATAAGACTGAAGGTCAGCGCATGAAAGTGTGGCTTTAAGAAAAATGTGAAAATAAACTTCTTGTTACACCTCTGTGTAACAAGAAGTATGCTCAAGAAAAACCTTGAGAATACTTCTTGTTACTCAGAGGTAAACACTGAAATATTCTGACCAGGAACGGTCAAAATACCTTACTTATAGACAGAGCTCAATAATCTCCTATTCCAGAGACTATGCTCTTAAGATTGTCCAGACATAATCTCTACATGATAGAACATTTCTAACTACCCAGTTATATTGAATTGCATCTGAATACATGTCAAAAGTAATGTTTAATTATCTTTTTTTTTCTTTACCCGTGCAAATTCTCAAATATCCGGGTCGTTGTAACAGCAAACAGGCTTAAATCGGAGGCAACCGGATTTTGGCTCAGTTTTTCTGAAGCCATTTCGACACTTATGCGGGAGTCTTTTTTATTCTGGCAGATCACATTTGAGCAACCTGTAGTTGGTGCGCTGTTATTTTTAAAGGACATGGAGGCCCATCCTCCAAGGCACATTCTAAGTCAGATGCAAACCAATGACCCACCCGTCACTGTCCTGGGTCTCCACTAACTACTGCTTGGTGTGAACGGAGTACTTGGTCTGAATCATGATGAGACAGGACCACCTCTGTTTAGTGATGTCTTTTCTCTTTTGAACAATATAGCTTCTCTCCCCTGTCTTTCAAACCAAAATCTGGATATCATTGACGTGAATTGTGTTCTTTTTTCTTGAGGTGCAGGTGGACTGACGAATCTTGCCCTGAGCTGCTGGCCCTCCTGTGCTGTGCCATGCGTTTACGTAGCTGGTGTTTAGTTTCTCTAATGTAGGAGGCTGAGCAGTCCTCGCTGCATTGGTCAGCTGTGGTTTGGGTGTTCTGTCTTTGGGATGAACCAGTTTTTGTCTGAGAACGTTATTAGGTTTGGAATTTACTGGTATGTTGCATTTTGAGAAAATTCCCCTGAGTTTCTCAGAAACCCGACCCATATGGAATGACCATGTTTATGCTTCTGTCTGTTTTCTCCTCTGTGTTAGATGCAGTGTTGCTTTTTTCTGACAATTATGTTGGCCGACTTGACAAACGGCCAGTTCAGCTAACCACGATCTTGCAGTGGTTTCTTGACATGCCTGTTTGCTCTTTGTTTCTCCTCTGTGGCAGAGGGAATGTTGTCAGCCCGATAACTCGGAGTTTTGATAACAGAGAGCTTGTGTTCCAGTGAGAGATAAGAATCAAAATACAGATAATGATCGTTTTTTTCTAAAACTAAAATTCACTCTTCAGAAGGCAGTCTTGTATTTCTTCCCTTTGCTGAGAATGTTTCAGTGCATGTCTCAGTCCCTGAAGGAATACGATGCATTCCCAGGATGATGTCCTTATTGTCTATTTAGGACCACTGTTTCCTAAAGATACTGAGTTTTTTTGTGTTAGAAAGTATTTAACAGCTATCAAATGTAGAAATGTCAAGCACTCTCTTCTGTGTGCTTTCTACCTGAAAAAAAGAAAAAGAAACAGCAGCACAAGCCTGCTCAAATCTGTCTATCTTTCTAATAGTGGCAGTGTTACCTTTCTTGAGTATGATGTGCTTCAATCATTCATAAGCTGCCATCGAAACATGTCGCTCATTTGGTTTTAAGTAGGGCAAAGACAACATATCCATTGTAGCATCAATGAATCTGTGATTGACCTCATGGTCTGTTGAAGAAAGCTGGGGGTGGGCATTAATTAAACCTCTGCTCTGATCTCACTATGTCAAGCCTGGCTTTATCTCTTATCCTGGATTTCTAAATTCTACTTTTGTGAAACAGCCCTCTGGTCTATTTCCCAGAGACCAGAGGGCTGCGGGAAATCACA
This sequence comes from Fundulus diaphanus, assembly GCA_037039145.1. Lineage (NCBI taxonomy): Eukaryota > Metazoa > Chordata > Actinopteri > Cyprinodontiformes > Fundulidae > Fundulus > Fundulus diaphanus. The sequence goes on from CM073128.1 coordinate 39,067,154, forward strand.
GAGAGTCTGGCTGACTAAACGCTGCAGCAGGGGGGTTAAAACTGCAGTCTCCCTTGTGAGACCAGCATGTCAGCGGGTCTCTGCTTCCTCCAAATCCGAGCCAAATTAAAAATTGGCTCATAATCCCGATGAATTGACTGCACAGATGAAATTTGGAGATGTACTTTCTTGCCTAAAAACATCTTAAAACAACTTTTTGTGATAAATTGAGGTTATAAAATCGCTATCGCTAAACTCATCTCAACTCAACTCAACTCGAACTTTATTTATAAAGCACAATTAAAACAACCAGGGTTGACCAAAGTGCTGTACAGATATCACAGTTGCAGGAAATAAGGTAAAAACTAAAAAGCTAAAAAACATAAACACAAAGCAATAAATCTCCTTACTGCTCCTTACCCCACCCTTGTCACAGAAAGATTTTCTTGCTGCACGCAACCCACAAAGTGAAACCCATCATATAGTTTAATTACACTCAGATGATTTTCTGCTTACAGCTAATAAAAACACAGCATTTAAGATTAGAATATTACACCAGACCAATGAAAAAAAAAATGTAATGAAGGCTTGAAGAGTTTTATGCTTAAAGTTTGTAGTTTTTGAAAGCTGTTTTTAATCTGACAAACGAGCCTCATCAGAATTCCTATCATAATTGTGTGTGTCTGTAGTCAGAAATGTTCCAGGAAAAAGAAACTACAAACTGGACGGGGTTGTCAGTCAGCAAGTCACAGATATTTTTCATTTATTATGCGTCAGCGTGTATTTCTGTGTCCCAGAAAGCAAAAGACAGAAGAAACCATCTCAAACTTGTAGCACACACAGCTGTTTGGTTTTCTAGCAATGATGTTGTTGTACCGGTGCAGCAGATTCACCGTAGACATTTCTTTACAAGCAGCACACATTGTTTCTTGTGTTTTTACATATTTGACAGATTTGGGCCTTGACTTTGGAGTGAGGTCATCCTAAACCACATTTTCTTCAAACACAAAGCTCCATATAAAGCTCCATATATCCCACTCGGCATATTTTTTGGGGAAAGACCCTTTACTAATTAAAGTTAAAAAAAAATCCATGATGAGCAAACTGCACTCCACCTACATAATAAGCATCACGCCATCTTGTCTTCCCGTGTCAGACTTGTGTCTTGACCGACTCTTGAACCAGCTGAAAGCATTTCCCACACACGCGCCAAACATTCCTCTCTGAAAATGTGACAGCCAACCAGGTCGAGATGAAGCAACAAGACTGACAGCGAGTTTACGCCTTATTCACATGTCGATAAAGCTGTGGCAGGCAGCATGAGAGATCGCAGACAGATGCTGCAACGGGGAGGAGAACGTCTCCTCCCAGCTCAGGATTGTGCCGCTCTGCTGACGGACGAGCCGAGGAGAAAACCGACTAAACAGCAATCTTCCAAGCTACCGTCATGTGTTTTATGAAACAAATGAGACACCTTTATGACAGGAGAGCTTACACCCCAAAGAAACAAAGCTGATACTGTTGATTAAATCATTTTTCCCCCTTCAGGAGTCATAAATAAGACTGAAAATGTAAAATGGACTTGTAATCACTCAGCCAGTACGCGGTAGCTAGCTACAGCTCACTGTTGCTGTTTGCTTTTCATAAGACGCAGTTTAAAGGGTATATTTTATGACACAGATAAGGTAATGAAGGAGCTGTTAAATGCACAAAAGGCGTATCTTGTCCCCACACGTATTGATGCTGGGATGAGCTGTCATGACTGAGTTAAACAAAAAGCTTATTGAATTACCTGCAATACCCCACACACATGTTGGCACCCCTTGTTGAGACGTGTAAAAAAGTGAATTATTCTTTTATTGCAGTCTCACACTATCCACCTTATTCCTAGTGGTTGCTGCTGGATGATTGATTATGTTAGCTACTTCCTGTAAGATAGCAGCAGCTGCACCAAAGCAGTCGGTTTTGGTTTGTAGGAGATGTATTAAGATCTAAAAAGGGATGTTCCCACATGTTATTCACATGTATTCCGTTAATTCACATGTAAAATGGCAGACTGGCAACTGCCGACAAAATTAGCTCTAAATTGTTAAGCAGAAATTTTGTAATCCATGACTTCTTGTTTCCCTCTGGGATTAGTATGAAGTGACACAGAGGCTCAAGACAAGAGAACATGCTATTTAAATAAAGCAGATGCGTGTTGATATTCATAAGATATCTCGCCTTACCGACGGCCAGAGCAACAATCCAAAAGTTTAAAATGGCCAAAACTGTGACAAATAAGGCTGGACGAGGACTGAAGCTCATCTTGCCGTCACACAGGGTTAGGGTGGCTGTAGCAAAGGGTGGCATTTTCGATTGCACACCGTAATAACCATTAGACACACACCAGGAGGTTGTTTTGAAGCGAAGGCAGGAAAAAAGCTTTTTCTGTCCTGCCGTCACAAACACTGATGTGTTGAGTGTGTGAACTTGATCTAGGACTTTAACTGGACCTATGCACTTCGGTCAGATGAGACCAAGATTGAGCTTTTCAGCAGGAAACACTCCACGTGGTTTGCTGTAAACCAAGAGATGGACATAGGGAAACGCACCTAACGCCCAATGTAAAGTATGGTAAAGAGTCTGTGATGCTGTAGGTCCGCTTCCCTTTCAAAGCTTCTGAGAACTTTCTCAGACCGCATGGCATTGTGGGGTCTTTGGAATTGAATCGGCTCATTTCTGGATCTGAAACGTATCAGTAAATCACAGAAATGGTTCATCGATCACAAAAATCAACCTTCTGTCCAGGAGCATCTCAGTGGCCAGACCTAAATCCCTAATCCCACGGGATGAGTTGAAGAGGAGAGTCCAATAAAAAAAAAAAAAATCTATAAACAGTTCTTTAACATTTTAAATAACAATGACGATACATGGGAGCATGTATGGGGTGTGGGTTTATTTGTTGTGACTATTGGCTCTAAATTAGATTTACAGTAGAGCTAATTCGTGTCAGTTTTGAATTTAATAGTCAAATGAATCTAATCAAAGGCTTTTTTTGACCTTTATGATGCAAGAACTGTGTTGGTTTGGGACCTGCTGGACATATTGATGAGATTCAAGCCTGAGCAATGAGGCTGAATTAAACCAACTTTATGGTTTCTTTCTATGGTGCTAGACCCTTTATACAGGATTTTAGTGTGTATCCATCTGTTGGACACAGTTGGGGAAAAGAATTAATTATTACCTTATTATTTATATTTAATTTTTAACAAATACATCATCATTTATTATTATGATGATGATGTATTTGTTAGGGTAGTTGGTGTGAGAGAAGTCGATGTAACATAGTAATTTATTAAAATATCTGAAGCAGAATCAGCTGTAATGGCCAAAACGATGTGGTCAATAAAAAAGGGTTTATAAATGTATGTTCAATTTTTTCAATTTGATTCGTTCTTTTCACGGTTGCTGACTGGGGCGCATTGTAAAGATTCTGTAGGCCCTATCCATCAGATTCAGCGGGCGGGTCCAACATCAATCCAGTCAATATAATTGGACTTAAGTCGTCTTGCCGTGCAGGTTAACCAATCATACGTCAACCAATCATATGTTTAAATTGTTTTAGTGTACACTGGATAAACATAATGTTAGAATTATTTTTATTATTCTCTACATGTTTTATTTTTATTTACTATGTTCATGGCATTTATCACATATTTACTCATTTTTATTAGAAATGTTTTACGGTTTGAGTTTATTCAGATATTAAAGTGTTTTTCAGATGACTAATATCTCTCCTATGTATTATTGTGTTTGTGTATATTAGTATTGTCATTTATTTACTGGAGCATATACCATGCTTCATCTTACCTCATACTATGTGTTTCAACTGTCTCTCTTATCATTGCAGAAGGCCTGCAGAGATATGACTCTTTTCCAAGAGCTGAACTGAACTGTGTGAACGGCATTGTATTATCTTGAATGTCACATCATTACGGGTTTTTCTAACTAGGGACCTCCCTGAACACAATAAAGAGAGAGGAAGCGCAGGGTGTGTTTTCAGAGCAGTAAGGAGTTGTAACTGAGCACATCTCCTCTCAAATAAAACCAAACTAACGTCTATTGTCTTTTCTTCCCTTTGTTGTTTAATTAATGTTTTAGGTGTTTGAACCTGACACATAATGAAATAAATACATAATGAGATCACTTTAATTTGACCACTAAATTTAAGGTATTTTATTGTTATGTAATTCTACATTGAATTGTTGACACATGCTAATATTTCTGAAGACAATTTTTTGTTTATTTGTTATTCATAACAAATTTTGTTAACCTTTTCTGTCTCTCTTCGAGGTCGGTCGTGTTTTCCTTTCCTCTCCAGCTTTCACCCCCCCTCCCCCTCTCCTGCTTCTGCTGCTGTGTCTTGTCTTTCTGAGCACTTTCTTCATATCAACCGAACTCTGAAAAGCATGGATCTGGTAAGCTGGTCTCTCAATGCTATAGATCAATTTTTTTCGACGGGTAGGCAACGGAAAGGGGGACCCGTCTGGTCCTGATGGACTCATTTTGTGGGATACACCCTACATTCCTGGATGGATAACGGTGTGTCTTTCGACTTTGTCATTCCTGGACGTTTGAAACGTTTGCATGTTTGGATTCAGGATACTAGGATTTCTACTTTATTGGTATCTGGTGGATTTCTGAGGTATCAGCAAATTAGTGGAAGTCAGTAGCCATTTGGCCTTGATCAGGCTGCCGGCTGCATAGGACGCGCTCACTAAGGCGATGAACGGACAGTTCTGGAAGGTGGAGGCGCAGAGCCGAAAAGCTGGATGTGCTGGAACGCAGACTGGCTTCAGTGGTTTGAACTCAAGGGGAGATGGGATAAAATCTGGGAGTGAAGCGCGGAAAAGCCCAACAATTTGGAAAATTGGATTTCACCATTTGGAGCCAGCAAAAGACTTAAAGCTGACAGGAAAGTCGGTGCAGCTGTATCATAACAAATAAAGTATTTAGTCTGCCTCCCTATCTCTACTCCTGGATTGTTATGAGGAACGAGCTCAGAACTCCACCCGCCCCCCCCCCGCTAACACCTGCGGATGCTTTTCTGAACTGTTGGCCGGCTGATAACATCAAGGACAATGAGTGTTCACAGAAATATAAACACTTTCACCCAAACAGACACACATAACTGATGCTCATATAAACTGATGAACTTACACGTGACTAGTCTCAAATGTTTACCTTCTGCTTTATGTGTCTCGTCTTATTTGTGCTTTTTGTGCATGAGGTTTTTGATATCTCAAACTGTATCCTGTTATAGAATAAAGTATGAGTTATGTTTTTTTCCCTCCCACCTTCCTTTTGTTGCCTCTATCTTTTCACGGAGTATGGCAGCGCCATGTGGGCTCCGTGCAAGACGGTCCCTGGCAGCAAGGCCACAGTAAATCGTCCCCCCCTGAAATGTTTGTGATGTTTGTTATGTTATGGTGATTGTACTGAAACAACAATTTCCCTCTGGGATTATTAAAGTATGTCTGATTCTGATTCTGATAACAAGTCGAACTCTGTCCACTGAGCTCTATTATTATTATTATTATTATTATTATTATTATTATTATTATTATTATTATTATTATTATTATTTACTCTATGTTTTCCTTAAAATTGCCAGATATTTTTTTAATTTATAATCATTAGGGCTGGGTGATATGTACCAAAACTAATATCTCAATATTTTTCCGCTAAATGCCAGTATACAATATTTATGTTTTTCTTTTCATAAAGTAATTATAAAAAGGCATCTCTGAATCAAATCTTCATCCCAAATGTCTCACAGGCACATTTCTAACAAACAGCTGTATTTAAATATGAGAACCAGCTGAAAAATAACCGACCTAATTATACATAAAAGTATAATTATAATGCAACATAGGCTGTCTCGATATAAGCAATATAGTCTCATCATATCTCTCTTTTTTTATCTCTATACATTGCCCTAATAATCATGCTAATCGTTTTTATATTTTAGTTCCTTCATGTTTGTTTGTCTTATCATGAGGGAGTGTTAAAAGCTGGTGTTTACTGTTTCTGGATTTATACATTGTTTGGTCAGAAGAGCTCATCTCGTACCTGCCCGATGGTTCTTAAATCCTATGATCTGACTCATTTTCTGATTCTAAATCTTTTATCCTCCAGTGTAATTAATATGAAATATTTGTTTTTCTTTCACTCAGACAGTTCCTCTGCTTTATTCCCACTACGCTGATGTGGAGATTTCTGGCTAGCAATTTATTACCGTGGAGAATCTCCTCTTTCTTTTATCAGTGTGATGAATTACGAATCCCTGAAATCTGATAAAGAATTTATTTGAGTTGTGTGTTTTATCTGAACCAGATAAGTGTTCGGTCAATGGTTATTGTTGTCGATGTAACTATTTAAAAGAAACTGGTTGATTTACAAATGTAATGCTCTTTAACAGTTGTCAGGGCCATGATTATTCCTCCATTGATGGATTATCTTTTGATTTTGAGCTAAAACTGTATTTTCTTGATTCAAAGCCTCTGCTGTCTCTCTGTTTGAAGTTTATATTGTGTATTTAGATTTTTACTTCTGTTATAAACGGTTGGTTCAAGTGCAGATCAGACTCCCACATCCCATGTTTACCTTACAGCTGATTATAAGTTATTAAAACTGTTGACGCTGATGAGGGGGCTATCGGTTTTGTCCACACTGGGTCATAAGTCAAAGTATGCACTGTGATATCTGAAATGTTTTGAGTCTTCAATTGGGCTCTGACTGCATCCTGGATCTAAAACAGAAACAGATGAAAACGGTCATTGCCTCTGTAATCTAAAACAAAGCTTTTAAAGATAACAACTGACTCATTCCTCTGATGTCTTTCGTCCATCCATGCATCATTTGCTGAAACATTATACTTAATCAGGTGACTGTGTCTGCCCTACAGAGAGCTGTGCTTCCTGAAAATTGCTTAGCTAAACGTTGCCTGGTGGCCACCAGAGTTAAATTAAGTCTGCAGGATGGATCTGCTGCACAACACCTGCCTCAGTGCCAGACATCAAAGTTTGATGAGAAATTCATCAGGGAACGAAGCTGTATCCACAGGCTGCGATTAGTCTGCTCACCAGGTACCTTATGTCCAGAAAACAAAAATAAAACTTCTCAACGCTGCCTCAAATAATCTGTTACGTGAACGCTGAACTGTTTCCTTGAAACAGTGTGTGACGAGGAGGAAGAGGACGCACAGCAGCGAAGAGTGAGACTGTATGACTGAAGATGATATTTGCCCATCATCCGCTGTGGTACACGGCAACTAAATAGGGCACAGTTTCAGTGGGTCCCAGCGGTCTGTGGCACATGAAGAAAGAACGTTATGTGAGCCTGTATCCATATCAGTAAGCAGATTATTGCCATGCAGTCTTGGAAATATGATTTCTTAGCTCTTATTCAAATATTTATGTTTTGGCTGCATGATATAATCAGTGCAAGGCAAGCTTCAACTGCCCCTTTCCTCCAATCCTGTTTGTGCCATCGGAGAAAGACTGGCTGGTTGGGGACGCACAGACCATAATCTTAAAGATGCCTTTGAATGGTTTACTGTGAGATGAACAAGGATGCGAGTCAGCTCCTCCAAGTCTAGCCCCACAGTTCCCAGCCCAAATAAGTTGTACGTTTCCCTCCTGGTCAGGGACGAGTCTTCATTAAGTGGAAGATTTAGAGTATTCAAGTTCAAGTTTAGATCATGCATCATGGTAGGATGCGGTTTGGACTGGGGCTTTGTCTGGATAAGTGCAGATGCCGCTTGGGTCTGCGGTGGTAAAGAAAGAAATGACCTAAAAAGCAACGCCCCTGATTAATCCATCTACTTTCCAAACCTTGCCTTTGGTCATGAGATATGGATCATGACCAACAGAACGACATGGTGGATACGAGTGGGTATTTATCTAATTTCACTTCAACAAGTTAAGACTATTTTGTGTAGATCCATCTCATAAAATAAGACATTTGAATTACAGTTTGGAATCTGACTCAACAGAACACCAAAGGGGTGATTGATTGTGCAAAGCATTGTATATACATCCCTGCTGGCCTGGGAACAACTTAGCATCCCTCAAAATCTTCCAGAAGTGCATTTTTGAGGTCCATCACTGACGGACTACAAGGCCTGACTTGCATTCTATGTTTTAAAGGGGACATGTCATGTAAAATCCACATTTTATCCCTTAAATACACATTGTTGTGTACTTGGAGTGCAGAAAATGTGAATGTAGTCTGTCCAGGTGCTGCATAGATATCTTTATATTAAGTTTGGGTCATATTTTTGAAGCCTTTCAGTTTTCTATTATGTTTTTTGAACAATAATGTCAGTATTTGCTGCAGAGCTGCTAAATAAGACCACAGACTTCCATTTCACCAATCCGCCATTTTTATTTCTCACTGGGATTTTGTAGTCCAAGCTGAAGGATGCCAAAGCTACAAGTGAAAATGTTCGCTTGTTCATTACATCGTCTCCCAGCATTTGGCAAAAATGTCCGAACGCGGTGGACTGAATCGCTCTGCGACCTGGAGGGTGGTGGGGTGTTAAATGCCTCCTTTAGATTTAAAGGAACAGCACTAAAACAAGTTGCTCTCAGGCAAACCTCAGAACAGGTGTAAAAAAGTAGCTGTGGGGTAACAATGACAAGGAATTCAGACCAAAAGCATTGCAGTTCCACTTTATATAGACCACAACTGAATGTGCAAGAGGTGGCATTAAAATGAAGGATATTTCCCCTTTAAGTCAACACAAAGGTGCTCTGTGGGCTGAGTTGAGGATCCCGTGCAGACAAGTTCTTGTGCAGAAAACTCGCTCATCCATGTCTTTATGCAACTTTCTTTGTGTCATGTTGTTAGGTTGAAAATGAGCCACCCCAAAACTGTCCCTATAGAGCTGGGATCATCAAATTGTCCAAAATCTCTATTATTGTGCATTTTACTAGAATGAAGGGATCCGGCCTAACTCCTGAAAAACAGTCGTACTTCATAATCCTCTTTATGCCAAACTTTACACTGGACTCAGTGCAGTCAGACAAGTTCTCCTGTTAAGTGCCAAGCCCAGACTTGTCCATTAGATTGCCAGACCGAGAGGCATTGTTCACTCCAAAGTACATGATTACTACTGCTGTACTGTCCATTGGCAGTGAGCTTTACATTCAATTCAATTCAATTCAATTCAATTTTATTTTATTTATATAGCGCCAATTCATGAAACATGTCATCTCGAGGCACTTTACAAAGTCAAGTTCAATCATATTATACAGATTGGGTCAGATTATACAGATTGGTCAAAAATGTTCCTATATAAGAAAACCACTTGATTGCATCAAAGTCCCGACAAGCAGCATTCACTCCTGGGGAACCGTAGAGCTACAGGGAGAGTCGTCTGCATTGTACATGGCTTTGCTGCAATCCCTCATACTGAGCAAGCATGAAGCAACAGTGGGAAGAAAAACTCCCTATTAACGGGAAGGAAAAACCTCCAGCAGAACCAGGCTCAGTATGAACGGTCATCTGCCTCGACCGACTGGGGGTTAGAGAAGACAGAGCAGAGACACAACAAGACAGACAAAAAGCACAGAAGCACACATTGATCTAGTAATCTGTTCTACATTAGATGGTAATAGCGGGTGAGCCGTCTTCACTGGATGATGTCACAGTTAACAGAATGCATCAGTGTGCCCAACACTTTGCAATGCACTTGGTGATAAAAGGCTTCAGAGAGAATAAGAAGGCCACATGAATTTCAGTGGTTTACGGCTGTAAACTGCAGAAACTTGGCAAACCTCTGCCTCTTTTTACACCGGTCTGGGATTTTTTGGCATTCCACTTTGTTGTTGTGTTGCTATCATTGCCTATTGCTCCCACATCCTGTCACTGACTGACCCATTGTACTGGATTATTTGGATAGGAAAAAGATGTATGTGGAAAACAATAGATTTTAGAAGTTTTATAAATATTCTTTACTGACATGTATGTACAGGGCGAATTTACGCAGGCGGAAGAGCAGAAGACAGATCCATAAAAACCTGCACAGTTTCATGCCTCTTTAGATGCCAAGCTAGAACCTCCATACATGATTTTAGGCAGATTAAAGCCTGGGTTCAGTCTGTCAATACGAACCTGTTCGCACTAGCCACTATCCAGGCGGCATCTTAAACTATGAATGGGTGTGGCCTTTCTATACATTTTACTGGAACACATGAGAACACACTCTTTACAGCTACACAACATGCCAGTGAAAGTAACAGCAAAGTAAGGGCACATTTTGACTGGTTGGAAAATGAAGACAGTTCACAATTAATCTGAGGAATAAAAATACATTTGCTCTGGTGTTTTGGTTCTTGAATCAGAATCCGAAGAGCAGATCACATCTAAGAAATCGGCTTAGAAACTAAAAACATTGTGGACACAACACCCAACCTAAACTTTTGTGCTCATGAGATTTCATCTCTAAAAAACAAAAACACCAATAAACCCTCAAATCCCTCTATGTCACAGATGGGTTTGGCCATTTGGTTTTCCTGTAGCACTATCACAGTTTTTCAGCCGTTCCATTGTAAACAGTGTGAGTTCATTTTACCAGTGAAATCCGCACCTTTGGTCTTTCTTACACAGGGAGAAAATGTGACATTAAATATCTTAGATCTTGCTCTGTTTTAAATGCAAATTGCATGTGAAAGTTACCCTGTGACCTGTTATGCTGGTAAAACTCCTGCTGTATCACTTAAAAGCTGTAATACTGAATAATGCTCTAAGTTATTATCAACAGGAAACCAGTGGCTGGAAAATTTCGGAAAAAAATAGATAACGTCTCCTCATTAAAATACACTGAAATAGAGGCTTTGAATCATATTTAGCCAGTGGATGATTTTAACGTCGCTTCTGAAATATAGACTTTTTTTATTACAAACGCCTTGGATCTTGAAAGTTTCCTTGTAAATTTGCATATTTACAATGTTTACACAATGATTTATGTCCAATTTGTGGTGTTCATTCTGAGGAGCATGTCCACTCTTAAAACAATGCAGTTGTAGCATCATGCTGTGGGGATGCTTTACTTCAACGGGGGCCTTAAAGCTGACCTGGGATGGCGGCATTAATGATTTATGAATACTTTTGCAAGCACAGTATGTATTTTCTATAGGTGTTTACAGATTTATCTGGTATTGGTAAACAAGGCTGTCATTCTCTTTTTTCCAGAACCATTTCAATATTGTTTCCTTATTTATGGTTTTAGATATGGGTGTGCCTCTTTAAATGAGTATTTGCAACACCTTGATGTTTTGGTCGGATTGTCTCACTGGCCCTTTTTATTAGGTACATCTGTTCAGCTGGTTGTTAACATGAATTGTGAATCAGCCCATCACATTGTGGCAACTCAGTGCATTTAGACATTTTGACGGGGTGAAGACTATTTAATGAAGTTCACACTAAGCATCAGATTGTGGAAGCAAGATGATTTATGTCACTTTTAATGTGGCGTGGCTGTTGGTGCCACATGAGGCTGGTCTGAGTATTTCAGAAACTGCTGATCTACAAGGATTTTCACAACTACCATATTTTTCGGACTACAAGTAGCACCTTTTTCATAGTTTGGCCAATCCTGCGACTTATAGTCAGGTACGAATTATATATATAATTTTAAGTGGTAATTCATATTGACCAACATAAACCATGGAGTAAACATTGCCATCTATACTCCCAAGAGGGCTCTTCAGGCTTGTGCAAACTATATGCTGCTCCTGGAACACTTAACAATTAATTGAAACATTAACTTATTTACAACAAAGACTAAACATGTTTGTTTGTTTTTTCGCTGTTTCAGTATGCATTCACGCAGGGGTCAACCTCCAAGTACGTTCCATGTTATTCAGCCGCTTTAGGGTGCAGTTGTGTGATTGAAAAAATTGCTTTACCAGATTAAAAATCAGATTAAAAGTCAAGTTAGTCGGGGATTGTGTGAAATAAATTTCTAAATAAATGCGATTTATAGTCCGATGCAATTTATATATGTTTTTTGCCTCTTTATGACCCATTGTTTGACTAATGCGAGTTATATTCCGAACCCATTTATGCTCTGAAAATTATGGTACTTTTGGATTTACAGGGAAAGATTTTGGTAAAACCCCAACATATATATAAATCCTTGTTGCTGTCCAAGTAGAAAGAAAATATTGTTTTTAAATGAAAAGCAAAAGTACCCCAAAACATCTCTCATTACATCCAAGGTACGGATAGCAGCTCTAAACACACAACAGGTTAAAACTTCAAGCAGATGGGCTACAGCAGCAGAAGACTGCACCGGGTGGCACAGCTGCCATTTAAGAACAGGAAAGAGACCACAATTCACAAAGGCTCATCATAGTTGGGGAACAACAGATGGGAAAAATGTTGCCTGATGAGTCTAGATTTCAGCTTCAGTGTTTAGACGGGTTGGTTAGAATCTAGTGTAAACAACATGAAAGCTCATATCCATTCTGCTTTGCAACACTGGCTTAGTTTGGTGTTGTTAGCATAATGGTGGTCGATATTTTTTTTAAACACTTTGGGCCCATTTAGTCAACTGAGATTTATGCCACAAGATGGCTGTGTATTGTCGCTATAGTGTACCCACCGTCTGATGAATACTTCCAGAAGGATAATGCAACAAGTCACAAAAGTTTAAATGATTGTCAACTAGTTTCTAATACATTGGCAACAAGTTCGCTGTACTCCAATGGCCTCCACTGGCAATCCAAAGGAGGATTGGAAGAAAGGACAATTTCCTCCAATCTGAAGCGTGTTGCCATCGTGTTGGTAGAAAACAAAATCTCAGAGGAATGTTCCTGAAATTTGGTTGTAATCGATGCTTCAAAGACTTCAACCTGCAACCTGCTTCTAGCAAGTTGTTCCTCATAAAGTAGCCATTGACTGTACATCCTTGGTTTTTGTGCAGATTGACTCTTTGCAATCAGTTTTTTGTGTGGCTGCATGGATTTGAAGAAATGAATGAATAATTTATTTCAGACAATCCAGTGAAATAATGAAATGAAAACACATACCAACATTATGTATAAATAAGAATATATATAATTATATTAAGAATAATATATAACATTATATTAAGAACAATATATAATTTAATGATTATGTCTGAAAAGGTGTAAGAAGAAGTGAAACTTTAACATAAGTTAAACATGTGAAAAGTGTTTAACTTATGTTGCAAGGGACAAAAAGGAGAAATCAGGATCAGAGATGCAGAAGGAACAATGGCATCCTCTGCCTTATCTGCAGCACGCAGCCTGCCTATTAGGCTGCAGTGCCTTGGGCAGAGATGATCAGTAGAGACAGACAGATGTACAGAGGAAGCGTGATACATTGGTCCGTGACCAGTTTTTGGTGCTGAAAGTGACGCAAGTGACAACTATCATCTGGTGCCAGAAAAGCAAAATAGGCCCAAAGTACTTGTTCCCTTTCATGGTGTTCCAAAAGCCCCCAAGTTCTTATTGCTGCATCCCTACTGTTAACGATATTTAAAACATACAGAAATAATTCAACAGCGACGTGATCAGAAAAGTCTCACCTTCCAACTTTTTTTTTCTACCTCTGCTGGATCATATAGGACTGAAACTGGTTGAAGAATGTGGATGCATGAGGTGAGCATGCTCTCATGGCACATTCTTCTTCTTCCTTTAGAAAAAAACTGATTATTTCCAGAAAAATACAAATGGCTTCTCGCCCAATGACCGTGTGTATCTGTCCTCTGGGGGCTTTGATGGAGTGGGGGCGGTGGGTGGGTGCCTGAATTATAATCATAAGGTCTGCACCATAAAGGTGGTCTGGGCTTTTAGTGAGCTCGGTTGTGTTGGATAATTGTTGGATTCACGTCATGGAAAAAGATTTTAAAAAACACTTCTCAGAGGTTGGAAATGCCATTACTAAGATCATAAAGATGAGACTTGATAAAGAAAACGTAAAATATAAAAGCATGTATGCAGTACAAAATGTTTGATTTGCCTACTTGCTGACCAGAAGAACACAAAGCCTGGAGTATCTAAAGGAATCCAAAGGAAACAGCCTTGTTCAAAGACACATGAAGGGCAGTGTGATAAAAACCCCAGCCAGGTCTTCCTTGATGGTTTAACAAAGCACAGGAGCAGCTGGCTGAATTTCGATGTAGGAAAGTGATAATATCATTGAAATTCATTCAACGAGTGGACCTTGCAGCACAAGGACAGTGGCACCGTTTCTAAGTAAAAAAAAAAAAAGAATCCATAATTCTGCAGTGAATGAGTCACCTGCTCTCAGTCTAATCAAGCTGCATTCACTAAGCCTCCTAAAAACACGGACTGACGGAAGGTCCCAAATATCCTGAATGAAGCCAGCTGCAGTGAAGGTCTAGGAGAAGAACATTCTCCGCAAATCTATGTGTTCCCTGTTTCCTGCTGCCATTGCCTCTGAAGGACCCTTGAATCAGCACTAAAAGATAAATGGCACTTATACCACAGCTACCACTGTATACCAGATGTAAACAGAGGTCCACCGCCTCTTTTAAGCCTGCACATTTTGTCACGTAACAAGCTTTAATGTAACTCTTCGAGATTGCGTTTGAGAGACCTAGACAAAGCACAGCGTGACTGGAAGGTGAAAGGATTGTTTTTACACTTTGTTTTACAAAGGATGAAGTCTGAAAATTGCGGCGACTTTTACAAGTACAAGAAACTTCAGAGGCGATCAGAAAACGAAGCTAAATGTGAGGCAGCTCTGGGAAAACGTTTGTCGCTGCAAAACACCTGAGACTGGGTTTGAGGTTTGCCCTGCAGCAGGACAACGATCCTAAACATACAGCCAGAGCTACAATGAGCTACAAAGAGCTACAAGAGCATTCGTATGTTAGAATGGTCCCCTCAAAGTCCAAATGTGAATTTGTGGCAGGAGCTTAAAATTGACGTGTACGGATGACCTCCGTCCGATCTGGCTGATCTTGAGTTATTTTGCAAAGAAGATTGAGCAAAACATTTCAGAGGTGAGATGTGCAAAACTAGTGGTCAGACCCTCAGACTTGGGGCAGCAATAGTGGTTGTAGGAGACCTTGACTCTGCAGGGCTCAATACAAATACACGCCTCACTTTCATTTTCATCTCAGAAAAAAATATTGAAAAGCAAACGATGTAAACATTGTTTCACACTTCCCAAATATTGACCAATTTTTGTTTCTCCATCCCATTAAATTCCAATAGTATGCAGTTTTGGGTTGTAATGAAACCAAAATGTGGAAAAGTTCAAACTGGACAAATCTTCAAGACAGCTATGTTAACTAAACTGGCCTCTCAATTCTGAGATGAAGATTAAGTTTCGTTCTCCCAACACCATCTGTTGCGCTGATGTTAATAAAAGTCAGATTACGTATCCTGCACAAGGGTGCTGATGCACATTCCTCATACACTCATGATCCACTGCCTTGAGGAACATTTATTCCAATCACAAAGAGGCCACAACTGAATAAAGAGCATGCAGAGGGTCCTTCTGAAACTATCTTTCCATCTGGCTGGGGCTTATGAAGCAAAATTTGAATGAAGGTTGAGAATTCATTTTAAAAAATCACATCAAATCAAACAAAAATGTGATGTCAAACAAAAAAGAGACACCAGGATATAGACAAAATGTACAAAAATGTACAGTGAATGTTTCATTTAGAAGAAAAAAAGTTACACTGGCTATGAAATTTACTTTTAAGGGTAGAAGTGACTCTAAATGAATCTGAACAAACTCAGGAATAGATCTTTGGTAAAATATAGAATGAAATAAAAGTTTAGGAACAAAGCTTAACAAAAACAGAGAAACTCACTCAGTTCAGTCGGCGCAGAAACGTAACAAAGCAGACCAGAGGAACAGATATTCTGTTTGCTGTGAACCTTGCTTTAGGTCAGGAACTCCTTTAAATACTTGGCTGCACAGTGAGGACACACCCTCCTGGCACGGAGACTCAGGCGGTTCCAAAAGTAACATTAGAAATCACTCAGGAATGGTTACAAGCAACCACCAATAGTTCATAAGAACACAAACACAATGGGACGTAAAACCTTGTTTGCATTTGTTGATGACAGACCACAAAGTAAGTCAGTATGTTCAGATCCTTCTTGAATTACAAGTCCACAATAAATTCAAACTTGAGCATCATTTCCCGTTTTTAACAATAATGCTGCATGTTGTATAATGGTTCCATTAAAAACTCAAATTAATTTGACTTTACGTGTCTGCTTACCGTCACAACAGCTTTAATTTTTTGCCGTCAATGATTATAATTAATACGTGTAATTGTAAGTAAAATAAATTTTCATTTATGAATGCAGCCATTAGGGAAGATTCTACCAACAACATAAGCAAATAGGGCTTTGCTGGATGAAGGTAATATTAACGTTGACCGTGATGAAGCTGCTGAATGGAAGGAGATCGTCATTAAGGTAATTGTTCTGGCCAGAGTCCTACTGCGACGCCCAAAATGGGCCATTCTTCACACCTCTGGCTGCTATGCCCACATATTAGTCACCGACTGGGTTCAGATTTCCTGGAAGGGAGTGGACATCCTCTTATTTGATACAATACTGACTGTTTCCATAGATTTTTTTAACTATATAAGAGATCAATCTCTAACAAAAACAGAGCTATTGTGTCAAGGTGTTTTTTTTCTTTAGCAAATGTTGTTTTTTTTGCTCAGCAGTGGGTTTGGCCTTGAACTCAACCAATGATGCCATTTTGCCCAGTTTTTCTTACCGAGTCATAAACTCTGACTTTAACAGAGGCAAGTGAGGCCTGAGAGGCTTCAGATGGCGTTCTGGGTTCTTTTACGACCTTCTGGATGGCTCGGCGATCCGGTCTTGGAGTAATTTCGGTGAGCCAGCCGTTACTGGGAACATTCATCGCTGTTCCAAGGTTTCTCCATTCATGGATATTGGATCTCACTCTAGTTTGCTGGAGTCCTAAAGCCCTAAAAAGGCTTTGTAACTCTTTCTAGACTGTTAGATGTCCGTGATGTCATTTGCCATCTGTTCTTAAGTTTCTTTATCAGGGCATTTGCAGTTGCTTTTTGAGATATTTTAGCCTACTTCATGTGTGAGGCAGGTTCAGAACCATTTTGGTTTGCATATTTTAAGTTGACAAAGAACAAAACAAAACCAAAAAAAAATCGAAGAAACCCAGAAGGGAGTATATTATGTAGTGGGCAAGTCACCCGTGATTCTGATTTGGCATTGTGGACAAAAAAAACTTTATCTGAACGTTTATCTGAACTAGTTTGACATAAAACTCTTAAGGCTATTGTAAGTTGAACTCTTTGTATTTGTCAAGCCTTTGAACGCCTTGTGACGGACCGGCGACCGGGCGAGGTATTGCGATTCCTCTCCATGACCCAGCCAGGACCGAGTGGAGAAATTGGGATAGAAGTCTTTGAATTATTCTTACTCCGATTTTAGGATATTTCAGAAAGATTTCAGGACCTGTCTGTGGTGAAACAAACACTTAACTCTTTTAAATAAAAAAAAAAAAAAAAAAAACAATCATGGTTTCTTTTTGTTCTGCCATTTGTGGCATGAGTTCATCTCCTAAGCAGGCCATTACTTTAACACTGCTGGAACAGAGAAAACGTATTACCAGACAGTCCCAGTCCCGTTTCAGTGTCATTTATTTCAAAAGTGAATAGCAACATTCAAAACATTTCTAATGATCCGTGTTTAACCTGAAGTTGATTATTTCTTTTCTCTGTAGTCAGATTATGTTGTTTTACGTTGAGTCAAAAGGTGTGCCACGTTGTTTTGAATAGGACACTCCCAAACAGCAGGTTTTCACTAAAGCAGTTCTGCGTGAAAATGCTCCGACAGTAAAAAAAAAAAATTGATGTCGCAACATTGAATTCCTTTGGAAACCAACGACCGTGTTGAGATATGATGGCAGACTAGATGACACACCACGAGGCACGCCTTTTTTTTACACCTAATGGCAAACAGGCATAACGTCTAATGTCATTTTCCAAGATTCTGCAATCTGCTTGAAATGGTGACATTATTTTAGTAGTAAACTGTAAGCGCTTGTACAATGCCTCATAGACGTATTCACGCTTGATCCTTTTCACCATTTGTCACTTTACAACCACAAACTTCAATGTGTTTTACTCAGATTTGATGCACTATACCAACACATAGTAGTGCATAACTGTGTACGAATAAAATAATCAGAAATAGGAGGTATTGCATTGTTATTTAGAGTGATTTACACTGATGCACTTGAATAAAAGCTAATACAACCAATTAAGATCAGAAATGTCTGCCTAAACTGAGTCCACCTGAAGACCTGGTTTGTTAGAAACACTACTGAGCAAACATCATGCGTCATGCTGTGGGGATTGAGGGAAACTGCTAAAGGTTAACTGGAAGATGGATGGAGCTAAATAAAAAGGACAATCGTGAACAGCAAAACTAGATGACTGGACAAAAATGTCAGTCGCCGGCTGCACAAAAATTGTTATACCCCAGAAGATTTGCAGATGTAAGGGCAGCGAAAGGTGTTTCTGCAACGGATTGACTCAGGTGGGCTAAAGACAAAAGATGTTTGCAAGATTTTTATTTGTAAGAAGAAAAAAAAAACGACACATAAAAACCACTCCTTTCTCTTCATGGCTACCCGCCACCTTTATCCTCCTTCACATAAAATACCACATTTGTGTTTGTAACATGAATTTATCTGAAAAAGGATAATTAGTTTTGAAATCTTTGGCCAAAATGAAAATGCTTCCACAGCTCAGATGCATTCAGGAAATTATTCAAAAAACAGGAAGAACACAAACGAAGGCTTGCTGGAAGGCAATGACACAATGTGTGCTGTTCTTTATTGAATCTACTGTGCAACAGTATATTGTCATTTAATGTTTCAGGTAACCGTTAAAAAACAGTGAGAACGAGAACTACGTGATGCTCCAATCAACCGGTAGGAGCAGTAAACCAGCATTGCCGCACGCCGATCCATATCCACTTTACACCTTTTCCGTGTTTCTGCATGCATTAGGGGACGGGACATCCGCACAAACCAAGAAATGCGTCGTGTGTTATCGTGCATTCACTCCCACACATTCAAACCTTTGACTTAGTGTGAGACTCAGAGTGTGACAGGTGTTAGACGAATCTGCTCTGAACCATCCTGCTGTCAGAGCTCGGGCGTTGGCTGTGACTGACAGTCTCCCAACAAACAGAGGCACGAGACACTTTAAAACAAAACAATAAAGACAGAGAGAGAGAGAGAGAGAGAGAGAGAGAGAGAGAGAGAGAGAGAGAGAGAGAGAGAGAGAGAGAGAGAGAGAGAGAGAGAGAGAAGACTGAGGTTTTCATTCTGCTACCGAACACAGCCGAAGACGGACAGACGAGTGAACGACAGGGCGGTGACCGCGGCGCCTCTGATCAGAGCAGGAGGTCCGTGACGGAGGGCAGCAGCTGGGCCAACTCCGACTCCACGTTGGCCGTCTGAGTGATGGGGTTGCCGCGGAGATCAAGGCGCTTCAGCTTGGGGCAGGAGGCCAGAGGCTGAAGATCTGCCAGCGTGGAAATCTCTGCGGGTTTCGGTTAATGAAAAGTAAAACACAGAAAGAGGCCGTCGTGGTGAGCAACGGCGGACAACACGAGATGTGACAACACCGGTGTAAATCTAAGAGCCACGTGTTGAATCCGACGCTGGGATGTGAATCAAGGTTCCCCCGTCTAAAGCTCAGCTGTCACTGCAAAGACGAGGAAAAATAGCCTGGGTGTCATGACCTGCAAACCTCATTAATTCCTCTCCTGCGTGCAAAAGGAAGCGAAGCATGAGGAGGGATGGGCTTTGTGGCAAAGACGTGTCGTTAAGTGTCTCCTCTCCTCTTAATGTGCTGCTGCCCCCCCCCGCAGCATTTAATTACTTCAAGTTTCACGTGACATAAATTATGCATGCGCTGAGCTGAAGAGAATGGTGATGAGTGCGGATTTTTACCAACGCTGTCAACAGCGGCCGCCGAGAGGAGAATTCATTTTACGTCACCCTGCACCAGCTGCCCGCGCTCTCTCTGACCGGCCCGGGATTTCTTTGGCGCCGGGGCCGCTCTGAGAGGAAAAACACGGACTCTGCATGCAACCGCCTCCCTGTGGCTCTGCTGCCAACAAAGATCCAGAGCCGGATTGTCTCCAACAGGCCCGCCGTTGAATATTAATCTGAAGGTTTAAGGATACGGTTGTTCTTCAAGGAGACTTCCTCCAGTTTGGGAAGGTGATAAACTCCCTCCAGGTTCTCTATTGAGTTGTTATCAGCCTCCACAACCTGCGAGTTAAGACAGTGATTTAATTGCAAGAAACAGGCAGCCAAAAAGTCTCCCCACTGCTCCGGTCTGTTAACGACGAGCGAGGGAAACAAACAGCTCCACTTCAGGAGGAGGCAATTAGATGGGAATTGGTGGCGTTCTCACCTCCAAGCACTGCAGCATCGCAAACTGCGGTGGCAGCCGCCGCAGCTGATTGGACGACAGGTTGATGTGAGTAACTAATAACAGCTGGTCCAGGTGGCATAATGTGGTCAGGTTCTGGTGGACACAAAAGAACAAATTGCTTTTCAGCATCTCCTTTGACAGAAAAACCTTTTTGTCCCCCTTATTGCCTATTAAAGATTCAGGACCAACCCTGTCGGAAATGCTGAAGACTCGCACTTCGGCGTACTCCATTTTCAGGACGGTGTTTTCAATCATGAACTTGCTGCACAGGTCACTGTAATATGCAGAGCGCATGGAGTCCACTTCCTGAACGTGGGAAGGGGAGCACGCTCAGTCAGTCGTCTGAACAAATACGCTTAGAGGCCGCGCGGATGGTACTCACTTTGAGTGACTGGAAATGAGCGAGGGTCTCCTTCTCGTACCCAAGAGGGTCTAGTGCCCTCATCAGGAGGATAATGGTCAGCAAGCACCCTTCAGAGGAAACCAAGGATAGTTAGTCACTCTTTGAGGGTAGCAACGCCAGCGGCCAGACACTTTAATAGCTGGTGTTTTTTCACAGTGCCAGTCAGACGATTACAAGCAGTCATTATAGGAATGGATGTCCTGATGATGGGCTAGGGGTGACGCATTTAAGGTCAATGATTCGATGCAATCTGCTGGGTTTCCTGAGATAGAAAATCAATTTGAATAATAAACTGAACTTGACTGTTTGATAAGTAGGATTAATTGGAATGGAGGCATTTGACCTGTGAAGTGCCTTAAACGACACGTGTTGCGAATTTGCTCTGTGTAACTAAACTAGACTGGGTTGTTTTTATTCTGGTTTTGAAATACTATACACTCGATTAAAAATTAGAAATACTAAATACACTCCCTAATATGTGGGTAAATGTCTCTTAGGATTGTTCAACTGATTACACCCAACCGGTACTGGAAGGTGATGGCAGGTTAAAACTACATTCCTTTGTACACACTCCCAAACGGGATGGCGCTTCCTCAAGTGTCATCAGTAGAAGAATGAGTCACCAGAAGGGTGTTATCTGTATTTAGCCTCTGAACTCTTATGTGTGTCTTAAGTAACTAAATAAACGCACGCATCTAATCCACACAGGGCACATGTTCCAATAATCAAACCTACTTCGTTTCATGATCAGTTGTACAAATTCTGACTTTTAAAAGCCAAACGATGCAAATATTCAACGAACAGATTATTAGTAGGATGCTGCAGAGAAACCAGACCCTTTTTTTTTTTTCTTTTAAAACAGGTTGGTCTTCCGGTACGGCCCTGGTTTTCAATCCTGGAAAGCTTCCAAAAGGTTTAAGGTCAGGTCAGTCCAGAAGCTTAAGCTGGTTTATCCACCCAAAGTCAGAGATTCAGGTTTCAGCTGTAGCTGTTGAGTTAAGGAGGAGATGAAGAATTACGAGGTGGTTTTTCCATCCCCTCTGTGGGAATGTGCCTGTACCGACAGCAGCAACAGAGCCCCGCAGCATGATGCTGCCGCCACCATGCTCAACAGTTGGTACTGTCTTCTTTGGTTCCGAAGCCTCACCTTTACTTCTCCGAACCTTTTCTGCTCGTCATTGTGGCCAAACAGTAAGGAGATATTAAGGCACGCCGGTGTAATCGACTGCAAATTTCAGTCCCGCTGATATGTGTGGATTTTCTTTAACGGCTTTTCTTTCTTTGCTGGGACCGTCTAAGTCCATGTTGATGTTGATGACAGCGGACAGAGACACTGTTGTCTCAATACGGTCTGTTTCATCATCAGCTTGAACCCTGGTGGCTTTCATCTGATGTTGACAGATCGGGGTCAGATGGTTGAACAATTGCACACAATTGGGTGTTGCAAGATAACAATGATCTTCAACACACATTAAAGCTCTGGCCTGACTACACTCTGACCTCAATCCTTTGAAAACTTCAGGAATTATGATTAAAAGCCAGGAAACTAACCGCTCTACTATTTCTGAGACAAAACGTGGCCTAATATCCAGCAGATAATGCCAGGACTCAAGAAACTTTGAATTAAATTTAAAAATATGCGCCTAATTCTTCTCTGTAAAATCCACAGTAAGTTGTATGCTGCTTCATCATCTCACACTGGAAAATAAACCCTTTAAATGCATCATTAAAAGCCCACAATGAACTGGATGTTCAAATTGATGATGAGCGTTTTGGACGTTACAGATTTGAAGTCTGCACCTACATTTATTCAGGGGCTCCAGTTCTTGTAGCTGGTTGACGGACTGCAGCTCCGACTGCAACACCGAGGTCTTCTCTACAGAGAGTTCACTCCTACACAGGGAGACGGCGCCATCAGGTCTGCCATCTTAAAGAAATGCATCTAAAACGTGCTTAATTGGCTGCAAAAAGCAGTACCTGAACAGTTCGAGGTCTGTAGCAGTGTCCCGGCACCAGCTCTCGCTCCGGCCTGTAGGTGTAAAAGGTTCACAGTGAAGCAATGGGAGATACATATACACAAGCGCAGAACGTGACAAGTCCAGAGAGTGGTCTATACGTCACCTGTGTACAGGGCACAGTCCCGGTGGGTGTGTGTTTCAGTCCAATGCACGGTCAGATTGTGTTCGTTGGTGATATCGCTTATCGTTCCTGGAGGAAGGTCGCAGATCTGAGCAGATGCTAAGGTCACGTGGGGCACAAGGCATGCATTATTCATTCCACGTGGGGGAATAAAATGAAACCGTATCTGATTCAGACGGAAATGTGTCACTTTTTGAACAGACCTGCCCAGAATCAAGGTATGAGTGAGCAAAATCATTATTTCCAGATGTGAAACACAGAGCAGAGCACAGAGCCAGCAATAGGTGAGAGAAAATAAATAAAACTGTCTGCGGTCAATGGCTCTCTTGGAAAGGACTTGTAAAAAGCAGCATACTGTAATAATTTGAGTACATTAATGTAGTGGGGGAATGCATGTTAAGAAGCAATTGTTTTAAACTCCCCAGTGCAACATCTACTGGCACCCCTGTGGTCGGTACTTTGTCAAACCACCTTTAGCCAACAGGACCATGTTTAGTCTTAGATCTTAAATCATGGACCGTTCCTCTTATTCCTCAAATTTTTCTCGATTGCCCGGATTTCTGAGTCTTCTTACGATTCTTTCCTCTTCACCTCAGTCTCCTGGTATTGCAAATCCCTCTTGATGCCATACACTAACGATGGAAAACCAACGGTCCCACAGCATCACAGATCCTCCACCTGAATGCACCAGCTGCCACGCGTTGCTTTTCCCCTTATTTCTCCTCAGTTTTCCACCAGATGCGCCCGCAGCGTTTGTTGTAGTCAAAGCTTAAAGTTTAAGCACACAGTTCCAGTTAGAAGATCAGTAAAGTTGAGCAAACTCCACATGTTTCCAGATATCATTGCAGGACAGATGTGGCCTTTTTTTGTTGCATCACTCCTAAACAATCACTTGGGATGTAGATTTCATCTGATCGTCATGGAGACACGGAAACGCCCTCAAGATATCAGAATTTGCTGCAGTTCTCCAACAGTGAGCTTTGGAGATTTAAAATATGGATTTAAAATTAATAAGTGTCATTTTCTACTTTTATTAGTGCAGAACTACAAGTACACTAGTGCAAGAAAAGATTTTTGTTTAAAAGGTTATTCCAGATCTTCTCCAGGGGTGCCAACAAAAAGCAAAACTCAGGAAAGATTTTTGTTTCTTTTGGTTATTTTTATACGCAGATAATAGCACAATTGCCAAATTCAACAGTAAACCCAATTAGGACATTAGTATTCACTCTCATCCAGGTCCCGTAGAAGCTTTTAAAACCCGTCAGAGTAAGCCTGACATCACAGGTGACGGTGTGCGAGTTACAGCAATGAGCAGTAAGAGTTTGAAGGACTGTAAACGGACACGCAGCCATGCTGACCTGTATCCGGGGGGCAGACGACGTGCATTTGGTTTCAGGACTCTAAAGAGACTTTACATCCGTCAGACAGAGATAAAGAGCTCTGATCAAGGAGCCAGCAGAGATAGTATCCTTACTGTGAATGAGTGGAAATGGGGGAACCGCTCAGTGCGGCTTGAGTAAAACCGTGAAATGAGGCTGTGCAGTTATGCTGCACATTTAACCCCAGAGCTGACGGTCTGATGAATAATCAGAAAAAGGTCCAGCGAGGTTTTCTCTCAGCTCACTTTTAGTCTTGAGAGCCCCGCTCGGGCTGCAGGCGCTTTAATCAAGTGGAGGGGCCAGAGAACGTGTGCCAATGGGAGGGAGTTGTTTATTTCCTCTTTTAAATAAATCACCATGGTTTTTAAAAACCATTTTCTGGTTTGTTCTCAAACAGAACTGTGAATATATATAAAGCAACCGGCCTGTCTTTGCAGTTCAGAGACATAACAGCCGTTAAACGTTTGACTTAGGTCATCTGAAAAACCTCTTCCTGATGACATATGCTCTCTATCCCAGCATCTAAACACTGAGCCAGACCTGAAGGGGAATGACAAACTAATGTTAAACAAAACCAACATAAAAGAACAAGAAATGTTCCCAGCAGTGTTATCATTAAAAAGACAAGCAGCAGTTAAAGCAAAGCGTTGGTACATAAAAAAGGATACCCAGACTGGACTGTGTTTGAAGTGTGGGTGGACGCTCCGCCACGCCACTCTCTGAGGCTGGCCGTCAAGGACCAGGAGCAGGACGCCTGGCTGCGCCTGGAGAGGAGAAAGTATAAAGACGGGCCGCTAAGCGGAGACATAATACCCGTAATCATCATCAGACAGACACCCAGAAAGCACAGCAGGTTCGTCCAACTTGCCGTTTCACAACCAACCAATCAGACATAAATAAGAAATACCAAATGCAATGCAGCTTTGTGGAGAAAGGGGGAAGACTTGTTTGAGAACGTGTGACCCTACACAGAGACGTGCAGCACGAACGCAGTCAGTAACTAAAGAAACGGAGCAGAAGAAAGATACTGACATTGACAGGCCTGGAGAAGGCGACGGCGACTCTCTCCTCCTCCCGACTGACGTACACACAGCTGATCATCTCCTCACGCTCCGCTGGTAACAAATTAAAAAAAGAAAACACACACGTGTCAAAACTCTTGTTCGAGGAATTACAAAGTGAAACACAGTGCAGTCCCTGCATGAACCGACACAGCCAGAGGTTCATGCGGTCCTGATCAAAACCTGAACAGGAACATAAAAAGTTTCCAATATTCTCGTTTCAGGTGGCCGCCGGGCCTCGGGTCGAGCTCCGAAATGCACAAAGAGAAGGAACGGAGGCAAGAGACAGAACCTACAGGGCAAAATCTGCACTTGGTCTCAAACAGACTGCTCATCGGCTGATCAAGAGTTCAATGACATCCTCCGAAGGAATTCAATCAGAACTGAAAAGTGTTGCCAAAAAAAAAAAAAAAAAAAAAAAAAAAAAAACAGGATCCGGTATCAGGGTGCAGGTCTTTACTGTCGTGCCAGTAAGGATGCGAGCCGTCAGGATCGTCCAGATGTTTTGAATTCCAGTCAGAGAATCAGACTTGGTTGTTCTCTTCTAGTGTCCCGTCTTTGGTACTGCCTTGCAAAGCTCAGAGGGAACACAAGGCCTTTGAGGACATTTTTGGGTTTTTAAGTTCTTTGGCCACAAATGACAGGAAATGAAAGATCTGATGGTTATGTGGCGGCGGTCGGCATCACTAGGGCCTTAAATAGATCTGTAACAAACCTTGAACAGCTGTCCAACCTTGGTTCTGATGGTGCGTTGTGGGAGGCTTTGCTCGGGCCGCTCGGCATTCCTGCACCGTTAAACAACAGAAAGTCTTTTTGCCATCAGGGTGTGAGGCTCTGAGTGTAAATGCCTGACAGAAAATTAAAATTCCGTATTCAGGTTTATTTTTTCCATCAGAAAATATATTTTTGTAGACATGATGTACTGTTTGCTTCCATTGATGAAGGACCAACAGCGCTTTGCGACCGGGGAGATCTTCTTGATCTTGTCCACACCTATTTTGCTAATCGCCTATTTGGTCGTAGCAGCCGAAAATCTCCTAAATACTGAAGATTTGTCTCTGAGCTCCACGGATGGAGGGAGCTTCACATCCCTGAATCTGGGTTCAAGCTGCCTTTTGAACTCCTCTAGAGCCAGCTCCCACAGGACGCTTCCATAATCTCAGCTACACCCTCCTGTTGAGTTTGGTTTGGGAATGAAGGAGTCGCTGCATAGAAGCAAATCTTCCTGTAAACGTTTGGATTTAGGCAGCTGCTTTTTTTTTTTTGGGGGGGGGGGGGGGGGGGGGCGTTTTAGAGGAAACGGCAGTGCATTGCACAAGTATTCACACCCCTTTAACTCTTTCCCCTTTTTTTCACATGGCAAGCATAAATTTCCCCAAGTAACGGATCAGGAAAAGCAGAGGTTGTATGTTCAGTTTTCCTCCCGCACATTGTCTTGCATGTGTGTTGCCGTGAAAAAAAAAAAGATTTGCCCCTTTACAGATTTAATTTTTTTTTTCCTAACTAAATGTTGCGGATCATCAAACACATCTTCATATCAGACAAAGATAACCTGAGTAAATGAAAAAAATTATCTCAATTATTGAACCGTTTTCATTCAGCCACATGGAGGGTGGGGGAGCTCTAATGTTTAAGGTCACAACACATCTCGCATCATAATCACATCTATGTCCAGACTTTGACTAGGCCACTCCAAAACCTAGGTTTTAATTTTATCTTAAGGCATTCAGAGGTGGCCTCGTCGGTGCGCTTCAGACCACTGTCCTGCTGGATGACGGCCGGACTTTCCCCGTCATGATGTTCTAGTAGCAGAATTCACAGTTCCATCAAATCGGGCAACTTGTCCCGGTTCTGAAGAAACAAACCTGAACAAAATAGGTACGATGATCTTTTTCTGGAATTGTATATTCGCTTTAAGACATGAAACACACAACATCCAAAATACTCCACTTTTGTCTCATCATTTCAGAGAATATTCCCAAAAGTCTTCAGGATCATCAAGGAGTTTTTTGTTCTGGCAAATGTAAGACGGGCTTTTGTGCGATGTGTGGTCAGCAGTGGTTTTAACCTTGGCACTCTCCCATGGATGCTAATTTTACCAGTCTCCTTCTTAAGGTTGAATTATGAACATTGACCTTAACTGAGGCGAGTGAAGCCTGCAATGCCTTCCATGTTTTTCAATGAGTCGTTGGTGTGCTTTTGGAGGAGCTTTGGTAGGTTGGCCACTCCTGGGAGGTTCACCACTGCTCCATGTTTTATCCTGGAGGCTTTGTAACCCTCTCCAGGGTGATAGATCTACATGATTGTGATCCTCATCTGTCCTTGAATTTCCTTAGACTGGGACATGGTGATCTTTGGGCCTACTTCATATCATCACACAGGTTCTCTTCAACTGACTGCTTGATTCTACGGGATCTGCCCATAAGCAGGGCTGGGTTTGATTAGTGAAAATTAACTCAACGGTTGCAACAAATCTGGCTAATTACAGTTAATTTATGATTTAATGAGGGGGGCAATTACTTTTTCCACTTAGGTTGGTTTGGATTTCCCCCCCTTAATAAGTTAATCAATTCCTGGTTATTTGTATACAATCGCGTTAAATTAAAATTTGTTTGGTGATCTGAAACATTTAAGTGGGACAAAGCAAAAACGTAAGAAATCAGGAAGGGAGAAACAGCTTTAAAAGCACTTTATGCGTATTTAAAACATTTTATTGGTTATGTATTGAAGGTCTTCCTAATCAGGCATCCTTTTCCTTCCACTTAATAACCATGCTCTAGCTTGTCTTGCTGTATCACATAAAATCTAAATAAAATACACTAAAACTTGTTGTTACAACATGACAAAATACAGAAAGGTGTGATGGACTTCAATACTTTCCCTGTATGAGCGCCTGACAGTTCTAACAAACAGCTTTTTGTGTTGTTGTCAGTCCTATTAATCAATTCCTGGTCATTTTTTTTTTCCCAGAACCTTTTTTTTTAAAGTTACAAAATTCCAAAATAAAAAAAAAAGATAATATTTTTTGAATCTATGCCTCTTGGACACCTCATCAACGGCAGTGATTATGAGTAGCTCCAACATCTGAACGCCACACATTTAAAGACGCAGTCACATACCTCTGCCTAAAAGCCAGCGGTAATAGAACCAAGCGCTCTGGTCATTTGGGTCGGTGAAAAAGGCGTTCTGAACCAGCTCGTACTCTGAAACAAAGGCATGGCACATCCAGACGATCAGTTTAACGCAGGTATTCGGGCTTAGACTGCCCCCTATCTGCTGCCGCGCTGCATTGCTCACAGCGGTTTTACCTTTGAGCAGCTGCTCCTCACACACCCGATGGGAGTGGGTCTGGGGGCAGGGCGGAGAGGGCGAGTGAGGAGGGTCGCCACGCTGCGAGGGGGGGTCAGGAGACTCTGGGTGGAGCAGCGGCAGCAGGGTGCTGCGGTAGTGCCAGCTGGAATAGTTGGAAAAGTTGGAGCCTATGAGGCGATCCGTGAACTCCAGCTCCTGCTTCACCGGCACGTCAGACATCTTCACGACCATGCGCCGATAATCCCAGCAGTGGACTGGGAGGGAGGGGAGATCATGAAAAGGGGCAACGATGAAGGGGGGACGTAATGTAAATGGGAATTACACAAAATATCTAAATTTTTAGTGTGGGGAAAAAAAAAAAGCTGCTTCCACGCTTGACTCACAGTTGCGGTCGTCGAGGCTTAAGCAGCGATCACACAGGCTCAGCTCTCTGGCCCAGGCCGGGCGAGGCAGACGGGCTGACACCCAGCCTCGGTGGTGCCAGCTGCCGTAAGACTTTGGATTCACTTTCAGGCAAGACTCCAGGAACGACAACTCGGCCTCATATATCTTCTGCACTTCATCCTCGTCTCTGAATGAGACACGGAGAAACAAGGTCATCATTGTGCTCCTACATCTCTGATGGCTCAGCCTCCAGACACGGAGAAGAAGCGCAACAACAGGAAAACGGCTCACTTGACAGTTTCCAGATGCATCAGGATTTCTCTTCGGTAGTTCCAGAGGGTTGCAAAGTCAGGGTTCGACGAAAGGAGCTGCTGAGTCAGCTGCAGAGCCTCGTCATCAAAGACGGCGTCCTTCCTCTAACGCGGTGGAAGCAGAGACGAGGAAGGAGGAGAAACAGAGTGGTAAGCATGTACCGCGCTGTAAATAAATTCATTAAAAAAAACAAGCACTGTGTTCCTCATTTTCTCACTGCACTTTAACCTCACCTATATGGTCCATCCACATCTGCATAACTAAAGGCAAAGGGTATTTCATTTTCAATTTCAGAGTGGCATGTAAATGTTTTCAGTCTCTTTCAGTCCATACTCTGCAAAACCACCTTTCTTTTTGCCACAGTCTCTCAATACCTGCATATGGACTTTGACTGGACCACTCGAACATATAAACAATCAAGGGTTGCCTTATATTTAGCTCTAAACATCTTCCAATCAAATCTGACCAGTTTTCCTTTCTGTGTTGAAGAATAGCCTTCCCACAGTGTGATTCAGTTCAATTTTATTCAATTCAATTTTATTTATATAGCGCCAATTCATGATACATGTCATCTCAAGGCACTTTCCAAAGTCAAATTCAATCAGATTATAGAGATTGGATCAGATTATACACATTGGTCAAAAGTTTCCTATCTAAGGAAACCCAGCAGATTGCATCAAAGCCTTGACAAGCAGCGTTCATTCCTCCTGAAAGAGCGTAGAGCCACAGGGAGAGTCGTCTGCATTGTCCATGGCTTTGCAGCAATCCCTCATACCGAGCAAGCATGAAGCGACAGTGGAAAGAAAAACTCCCCATTTAACAGGGAGGAAAACCTCCAGCAGAACCAGAACCAGTGTGAACGGTCATCTGCCTCGACCAACTGGGGGTTAGAGAAGACTGAGCAGAGACACAAAAGCACAAAATAACACATTGATCCTGGAATCCTTTCTATGTTCTATGGTTATAGCAGATGATCAGCCCCCTTGGATGGTGTCACAGCTAACAGAACGCCAGACCAGATGTACCTACTATGAAAAAAAGAAACGACAGAACAAAAAGGTCAAAGATGAAATAACAATCAAGCAATGCAAATTGGAGAACAGTAGAACTCAGCAGAGTGAGAAAAAGAGACCCTGATGTCCTGCAGCAGCCTAAGCTTATAGCAGCATAGGTGATGCTGCCATTACTATGTTTTATGGGGATGGGTGGGTTCAGGCTGAAGTGCGGCGTTAACTTAAAGCCACAGGGGGGCAGCAGCCACGCAGGACAAAAAGCTGTTTTGGTCTCATCTGGGCTCCTTCTTTCACAGACTTGCAGAGGCCCCCATCGTGGCTTGCCACAAACCTTAATCAGGACTTCCAAAGAGCTTTTCTCAGTAAACACTTTTAAAAGCCAATTATGTTTTAAACACCACTACGTCTTTCTTCCTGCTGTGTTCCTTTGTCTTTATGACGCTATTTGTTCTCTAAAGTTGCGCTAACAAGGCTCTGAGGCCTTCACAAAACAGCTGGATCTACACAGAGATTAATAACGCCACCAATAATAATAATAATAATAATATGTTATAGCTATCAGTGTTAAGAGTTTTAAAGAAAGTACAATTTAAGCAAATTAGAAGCAGGCTTTCTATTTAAACATATAGGATTTGTTCAAATAGACGGTGTCGCTGAAAGCACCTTGGAAAAGCAGGCGTTGCGTGCGGCCACATAGATCTTCAGCTTCTTCTCCCGCTCTTTCCTTTTCTCCTCCTCCTGCTGGGCTGTAGTTTTAACCTTCACGCGGCCGTGCTGTCAGGAGCAGAAACAGGAGGAGGTATAGTAGATAAGCTTTGCCTTGGCCAGCCAATCACATGAGCTCATATCCCTGCAGTTTGAGATGTTGTCCGTCGTTTACAGCAACCATGGGAAGTAGTGAGAAATATTCATTTGTGACACTTTGCTTGGATAGATCTTAAAAGATTTTTTATTTTTACCCATGTATACCTGAAGATTACATAGAATGATTCGAAAAACAAAAAGCAGCCAATGGGCACGGGTTATCTGGAGAGAAAACCTGCTGGTGATGGTGGAGGTCAGAGCATAAGCACAAGACTCGGTCCAGTGCTCTGGTGCCGGCCGTCATGAGAGCAGGCCAGAAGGGAGAAATGAGCGGTGAAGGAGGAGATTCCACCTTAAACGGAGGGTACGGTACCAAAGGGAGCAGATTTCACCTCAGATCAGGGATGATCAGTCAGGGCAATCCTATTAACTCCTGATACCATGTGTGCAATAGGAAAAAATAAACTACTAGAGCTGGTTAATCAGCAGCTTTGAATTAATAATATGCAACAGCTTCAATGACTTTTATCATTAATTGAAGCATAAACAGCCATGTGGTTGAAATTTATGCTGCTGGATGTGAGCAGGTCCTCTGATACCAGCTCACAGCTGTTTAACATGCCAGACAAACTCCGTCTACTCCGCGGCATGCTCCCTTTACTGCCGTAAATAGTGTGGAGCACCAGGCTTCTCTGTAATAAATTAGGAAATATATCTTCTAAAGCCCCTTAAGGTGGCATTTGTTGTAAAAGAGTGCTATGTAAAAGTGTTTAACTGAACTAAGAGTATCCCCACACGCTGTTTTCAGGATGTAGTAGCTTGAGGCACAGCAACCACAGACGTGTTCAACCTTGTATCACCATTCCAAGTAGTTTTACAGTGAAATTTAACTGGTTGGCTGGATTTATTTTTTACTTAGCTTGTGTCAATTTAGTCCATTTGTATTATTGCATAGACTTCTTATCAGTTACAATACAACTAATATGCAGGATTCCAACACCTTTTTCACGGCAAATTTCCATTACATCCATGGAAGTGGTGGATGGATGGATATATAGATGTCATTAATGGATGTTTATGCCAACACAATAGGGAAAGATGTCAGAAACGTCACATTTTTACAGACTGTGTCAGAACCCTGGCCCTTATGGACGGCAGAGGAATGCACCTAAAACAGTCTGGCTCATTCATATGCAGCAGCAGTCCTTTAATGTTGAATGACAACAACCCTCTAATCAAACCTTCTGTTACAGTAACTATTATAGAGTCAAATGACTTTATGTAGAAATGCATGTGTTGAAAGCAAACAGAAAAAATGGTCTCTTACCATTGCTGCTGATGGTGTGGGGGGCGCCTTCAGAAATCTGTTTACATATGGAGAGAAACAGGATCAGGCCTGGATAATGACCAAATAAACAGCAACAGAGGGTATAACAGGCTAACAACGCAGTAGCGAACAACTAGAGCATAAACTCTGAGTCTGATTGCTAAGATCGGTTCACAGCCTGCCTACAAACGGGGAGCAGACTGACCCAGTGGTGTAAACGAGCTCAGATGTCAGTGAGCGCCACGGGGCAGGGCTCATTCACAGCTCCATGAAAACAACACGTTTTGACCGAAAGCAGCGGAGGAATATCTAGTTCCAAGACCGCATAACAAACAGCGGAGGATTACTCCAACCAAAACCTCACCTGCTCGCTTCGTAGGCAAAGAAGATGTTGAATCACTGTGCGATTTGACTTGTCATGTCAGGGTTTGTAACAACTACAATTACACCTCTTCCGGCTCATGATAGTGACGTCAGGTTAGGCGTCTTAATTCCGGAAGGTGAGCAGCGGACAGCGGTGCTTTGTCGCCCTCTGGTGGAGAAAACTATCAACAGCAGGTGGCGGAGTGTCAAACTGACTGGCATTTGGTTGTCTTTGTTCTTTATGTCTCCATAATTAAAACACCAGGCTGACTACCACTTCCCTTGAACCATTTTGAACAGGGAACTCGCAGGTTTGCTGGCAAGGGGCATTATTCCACGCACACGGTGTTTTTTAGTAGGAGGCTGAGCAAAACAAGAATTGGATCTATATGGTGCCCGTTTCACTGCTCATTCAGTCAAATATGTACTAAAGTAGGCCAACAAATCTCCTAAATTATATATTTTTTGTAGTTAGATAAAAATTGGTCTATTTATAAGCCTGCTGCTGCTTTGTTTATAAAGACGGAGAATTGAACATTGTAATAGTTGCAAATTGGAAAGCAATATATATATATATATATATATATATATATATATATATATATATATAGTTGCTAAAAATACTGATTATATTATCCGTTTTACTGCGTGCCACCAGTTTAAAGCAGCGCCGTGTAATGTTTAGCCACAAGGGGCACTAGACCTGCAAATTTCAGGTTTAGCGCTGCTGCAGGCCAATGGCAGCACCTTTTTTTTATTAAATGATATTATTAAATGATATATGACACACAACATAACATTCTTTGTTCAATGAGAACAATAAACACAACGTGGAAACATTAATAACAAAGAACCACGTCAGGGGGTATGTATCATTTACAAGTACTAGGGTGTTTTAACAGACATCGGTCAGGGGTTCTGAATTTGTCAAGAATTCTTTTCATCTGCATAGCTTTCTTGTTAGGGATGTGCTTGATGCTTGAATTACAACTAAAAACTTCTTGGAGGAGGTAGTCAATACTTGGTTTGGAGTTGGTCCATTTGGCTTTGTGGATGGGATATTTCCCGAAGAGTCTTTGTCCATGACTGTTACTTAAGTGGATAATGTCTCTCTTATCAAGTGCAATCCTCTGCCCGGTTTTCTGTTGTATATAGTGGTGCAAGTCAGTCCAAAATATTCTACTGTAGGCACAATGAAAAAATAAATGAGGAACTGTTTCCATGCATGATTCACAGAAGCAAAAAGTGTAGTCAATTGTCAAGGATAAAATGTTTTAATGTCTTTTTTACGTGATAAATAGGCAGAATTTTTAAGTAAATCTCCCTTATCTTGTAATTCAGGCAATACTTTTCTCCAATTAACCAAACTAGGTTCTGGTCTAATTCACCTATAGAGAAGACCAATAGGACCTTCCAGAGGGAAGAGCTACCTCTTGTAAAAGTGATCTTATAATTCTGTTGGAGTATTTCTTTAGGCAAAAATCAACATCCATCACTACTTCATTTCTAGGTAGAGCTACAGTGTTATCAGTTGAATGTCAGTAGGATTGTAGCATACAATCAGGTGTAGCGTAGAAAACAATTTCATAATCTCTTGCTGTAACAGGCAATCAAAATTTATGTAAAAATTCTTGATAAGAAAGGAGATTTCCTTCATCATCAAGCAGCTGTTTAACCAGTGTGATATTATGTTCTTTCCAGTTCTTATGAAGAAGAGATTTCTTTTCTTTGTAATATATATCCATTATTCCAGATACCTTGTAGGAGGGAAATTAGGTATGTAAATAAGTTTCCAGGCAAGAAGGGCTTGTTTATAAAAGCAGGATTATTTCAGTTTCTCAATTTCATAATCATATTGTGACTTTTTTAGGCATATCCAGAGATAAAGATACATAAATGGATCTGGAAATAGCTTCTGCCTTAGACAGCAACCCTATACCATTTTTGGGACAGATCTCTCATCATCCTGCTAATGGCAGCAGTGTATTGTTGCCAAATGAGTAGAATTACATGAATAAATAAGGAGTTCAACAGTTGGAAATATACAGCAGAAGTATACAGTATAAGAAACCATTGATGTTGCGGAACCTGGGTTTGAAAGCTCTGAAGTTAGAATGAAATGGGGGGATCGTAACAGGAGATTTGCTCTTGCATCTCTCCTTAAAAGACATCTTTGTGGAGCACCACATTAAAGAGCTTTCCTGTCAGTTACAAACTAAAATGCAATTTGACTACATTTTCACCTCTGCCCAGAGCCTTTACAATAACTGCTAATGGTGACAGGACTGCTCTGGACTCAGCACCTTCACAAAACCTTCTATTCAACAGCAGCGCCACCCAGTGGTCAGCACATCGGCTTTGGATTGAATAGAGCAGGGGTCACCAACATGGTGCCAGTGGGCAACAAGTAGCCCCCGAGGACCACATGTGGTGCCCAGGAGCCTGCTCTTAAAAAAAGCACAATGCACCAGTGAGCCGCATCTAAAAGGTCATTTTATTCCGTTACTCTACCTGTTTATTCACATTTGCATTTACATAGATTTTAAAAAGACAATATCTAAAACAAAGCATGAAAAATGTGTTTATTTTACATAAATGTAAGGTGAACTCAGAATCTTCTAGTTTAAAGGTCAGTACTGGTAGCCCTCCGCATGACACAACACCCATGAAGTAGCTCTCAGTTTCAAAAAGGTTGGTGACCCCTGGACCAGAGAAATGCCTGTTTCCCACCAGAGGAGTTTTTTTTTTTTACTTTTTATTTAGTGTTCTTCAGGTTTGCATAGAACAAAAAAAAAAGAAAAAAGGGCAACAAACATGCAAGAAAGGTGTGACCAAGTCATTGTTTAGGGGAGGGGGGGGGGGTGGTGCAGGTCTTCCTATGTAGTTTTGTCTGGCGTTCCAGTCTAATTGAGGGTAAGTCCTTTCCGATTTCTGTAATCAAGCCATTTTCTACAATGTTGTTTCAGGTGTTTGGACTTGATCCTTAGGCGGTAAGTCATTTATTCCATAGTGAAGATTTCCTCTACTATTGATATCCACTGCGTCAGGTGTGGAGGGTCGCGTTTTAACCATTTTCTGGTAACCGCCTTTTTAGCTGCCACTATGAGGATTTTGAGGAGATAGATGTCTTTCCTGTGTATCTCTTCACTCTCCAGCCAGCCCAAGTGAACAACACGTGGGTCCTTGGGTATCTTGTAACCTATTATTTCTTCTATAGCCTGAACAACTTGATCCCAGTAGGTTTGTATTTTTGTACATTGCCAAAATATATGAGAGTGACTGGCATTCATCTATCCACATTGCCTCCAACATTGTTGCTGAGTGCACCAGAGGAGGTCTTAAGAGACACTGGAAAGTGCACCGCTTCTTCATGAACATCTTCCTGCTGCTGGGAGTCAGGAGGGTCAGCTCTAAAACGAGGCAAGTGTGACAATTTCATCTGCTTCATTTTATAGACGTTGCCAAAGTTTTAGCCGTTTTTAACCAAAAATGTCTATGTCTGCACATTTATTTGCTCATTAACAGCTGTTTTTGAACCATAATTTCAGAGTTGTTGCTTCAATACTTGAAGCTAATACTACACATTGTCAGGGTCACTGTGTGTTGTGCTAGGTGGAGAAATTTGATGCCACGCTGCTGCTCACTTTACACATTTTGACCTGAAGCACCTCTGCTACGCTTTGCACCAGTAGCTGCCTGGAACCTCTGTCGCCTCTGCCACGATGGAGCAGCTGCCACCACGGACCAGGCGCCTGGCTTTAGGGATCGGAGCAGTGTGAGTGCACGATTTTAGTTTTATTTTCCTGTTCCAGGTAACTCCGACTAAAAGGGGGTTTTACTCTGCTCTGCACTGCAAAAACACACGGTTTGAGGTGGATTTCTGGATCTGAGGGCCAATCAGACACAATTGGCTCTGAGGGAGCAGAGAAACATCACTATGGTGTTTTTCCTGCTTCTTCTAGGAACTCAAAGAAAGAGTTCTGTGACTGAAGTTTAGCAGCTTGACTAACATTTGCCTTTGCCTTTAGACTGATGGGGTTGCCATAGAGATCAATATTGTTCAGCTCGGCGCAGGATGCCAGCGGCTGAAAAGGAGTCAGGGGAGATATTTCCGTGTTTGGGTTGTTGTAAAATGCTTCCTGCATATTATGGTGACTACATTTGAATCTAGAGATCTAAAAAATCTATAAATATTAATGATCTGCTTGTTTGTAAAAAGAGAAATAAATCAAATGTTGTTGCTTTTTTCATTCTATCATAACCAGAGATGAATCAAAAGCAACATTTAGAACATGTCTTCCCACACAACTTGTTGTTATCCTGAATTGCATTCGTCCACAAGATGTCTGAGTCCATTCCATTTGACTTAACGAGCTTTTATTAACATAGATACAATATTTAGTTTAAACTAAATAGGAAGCAGAGTACAGCAAAGGACATAACATAATATAACTATTATGGTTAAAGCAAATTTGATAAGTTTGATCCATAACTTACAATGAAACCTAGATTAAAACAATGTATTGAGCTGAGTAAAATATTATTCTTCAAAATAAAAAATGTTGCTTCCAGCTTCCAGTATAAAAAGTATAAACGTGACCATCTGCCCATCTTGTTCATTA
The DNA here is from genome assembly GCA_037039145.1 of Fundulus diaphanus. Taxonomy (NCBI): domain Eukaryota; kingdom Metazoa; phylum Chordata; class Actinopteri; order Cyprinodontiformes; family Fundulidae; genus Fundulus; species Fundulus diaphanus. Next base: position 39,104,770 of record CM073128.1, read on the forward strand.
GGTGGATCATACCTTAAAGTCACCATCCCCATTTGCTGCATAAACAAATGGAAAGTGTTGTGTAATGCTAGTCATCCACAATGGAGACCTTGTCAAAGTCCAGTGATAGCACAGATCTGTATCCTGATGTGTCTGAGAAGTTGACTGTCAGCTGGTTGTCCGGATTTGTGCTAACGTGAAGGTTGGACAGCCAGCCCAGAACTTTGTCAAAGTTGCTGTTTGATGTTTTCTGATCTGATAAAGCTGACTGAGCTGAACTGTCAGCCACTGAAAAGGAAATAATGGCACATTTATCAGCAATTGTATTACTGTGGATGCAGCAAATGATAGCTACTGTACATGTTTTTACTTACAATCAGGAACCAAGAAGTCCTTGCTGCTCTGAAGATGACCTGAGGATTTCATTATCTCCTTATTCAGCTTTTCGATTTCTTGGCTGATTTTGGCTCCTAATGTCTCCGTCTCGTCCTTTTTATCGTTTTTTCTATGAGAAGTAACCTTGGTTTTCTTCATGGTCAGGTGACCTGCTATCAGTAGACAAAAAACATATTAAGCTTCTACATTACAATGACACATGTATATGTGCACATGTCTTTGTCTTCATTGCATTATACATACTAGGTAATTTGGGTTTAGTGGCCACCGTAGAAGTTTGGATGTCTGCTTGGAGCTCTTCAAGAGTTTCCCTGAAGCCCATCATGAGCTCCAGCTCTCTCTTTCTGTACTCGCTCACCACTTGTTGCTTCAGCACATTTTTCAGCTGCCTCCTATAGGCTTTCTCCAAGATTCTTTCATGGGTGTCATCCATGTCCGGGCAGAAAAGCTGGCCTCCGTTTCCCGCCACCATTTCCTCTATCTTCTCAAACAGCCCTGTAAGCTGAGCCGTATCACTTTTCTTCGCATTGTTTATCGTGTGGTACCTGTTCTCACACTGGTCCACCAACCAGCGCAGAGACTGATGCTCCCTCTCAATGTGCTCCTCCACAGACCTGTCCGCTAGTTTATCTCCATACGTGAACAGAACTATTGTGTGTTTCCAGACCCTGGAGCCAAAAAGGTTCATGTGTTCTTTCACGGCATCTTGTTGCCGATCTCTGAATGGCAAGGATAAAGGAACCACCAGCAGAACTGCGTGCACACCGGACGGACTCAGGGATACGCCATGAGCTATTTCTTTGTCCAGTGCTTCGATGCAACGGGACAACTGTCCGCACCAACCCGGTGTGTCGACCACAGTGATGTGTCTGCCAGCTACCATCCCATTCTCTGCCTTGCACTGCTCAGTCTGATGGGACACAAACACTTCTCTACGCAGGATCGTATTTCCTGTTGAGCTCTTGCCAAATGTCTTCTGCCCAAGCAGAACAACCTTCAAAGCATCCAACTTCTTCCTGGTTCCTGAGGACGAAAACAACAGTAACTGACTGTAGAAGTAAAGATAAGAATCAACCGAAAGCAACACAATATTTCTGATCAGAATCCTCCTTTTGGTTATAAATCTGCAAATTTCCACAGGTACAAGTGGTCAAATTTGTCATCGAAGGAAATCGTGGAGAGTCCGTCGGCCAGAAATCCTTTCATTAAGTGGTGCTTAACATTAATTTCTTATCAATAGGTTTGACATTAGCTGAGTTACTGTCCTGAGAAACCATTGCAGTTTTCTTGCATTGTATTTCTACACTTTTGTTGGAATCTGTCCCGTTTCGAAAAAAAAAAAACACTGGCTAATTCAGTAACTGGTTGAGAATGACTGAGACATACCTGCAGAGTTCCTGATGGCTTGGAGATGCTCTTGCCTCAGCCTTGCTGCCTCCTCCACGTGTTTCCGTCTCTCTTGGATGGTAACAAGCAGTTGCTGGTCGGGAGCAAAATAGTTCCAGCTATTTTCAGCCACAGTTTCAGTGATTTTCTCCATCAGTTCTGTAATTTGCCTGCTATCACTTGCTTTCTTGTTGTTGATGACATGATATCTGTTTTCACATTGGTCCACTAAAGACCGTAGGGCCTCCCCCTCTCCTTCGATGTACTCTTCTATGGATTTTGCTCCCAGCCAGTCTCCTCTGGTAAAAACTATCATTGCGTGCTTCCAGACTCCCTCTCCGAAAAGCTCCAGGTGTGATCTAACCGCTTTTAAGTTTTTGTTGTGGAAGGATGCATCAGCATCTATCACTATCAGGAAGATGTGGGGTCCAGGGGGGCACAGGAACAGGCTGTGGATTATTTCTTCTTTGATGGCTTCTGGAGTGTCACAGGCAGAGAAGCCTTTCCACCAGCCCGGCGTGTCGACGAAAGTAACATCGGTTCCATCTACAAACCCTCTGCGAACGACCGAGTTCGCTGTCCATTTCCCATCTTCCTGTTCTTTGAAGCCCAGAAGGGTGTTCCCCACTGAGGTTTTCCCAACATTTCGACTCCCCAAGAGAATCATCTGGAGTTTGGGGATTGACCTCCTCTCCTCTGTTATTAGTCAAGACACAAAATCAAATTCAACTAATCATGAATTCAAGAGGTGAACAACAACATTTAGGATAAAAATTAAATACTTTACAATTTAAAGCGTCAGCACTAATAAGGTTCTCAGGAAGGGTTGTTGGTCAGTGAAATCAACTGTTATCATGGGGGAAGTTTGGAAACATTGTCTTGTTGCGTCTGCATGTTATGTGCAATCTGTGTGCATTCTGAGCCGGTGTCTGTCTCATTGATTGATCTGTCTCACATAATTTCATTATGGTGACACATAATGACCATAAAGATTCTTGATTCTTGTAATGCATCAAACTAAGGAAAATATTCTAAGATGGTTGTGAGGGGTTTTGGTTTTCAGGACATTGTATTGAAGCACTAAAATGAATAAACAGTTGTGCACTTCATTCATAAAAATATAGAATGTTTTCTGAGTAAATTCTGGAAACACTCAGATAATCTTCGTCAGTGAATCACAGTAAAAAATTTTAATATAAGTTCTTGTTATGTATTTATATGTTTTCTCAACGCAGGACATCTGCATTATTTGCTTGGCAGTCTGAAGGTGTTTTTGTTCCTCTGTCCTTCCCGGAGGTTTCTTATGTAAGATGACAAGAATTTAATCTGTGCTGTCGTCCAAACATAACTAACATCTAGTCTAACTGGTTTAAATTGTTGAGGCATCGCTGTGTTTCCCAGCACTACTGTACATGGTTCCTTCCCAGGCAATTTAAGATTAAACTAACTATTGTTGCCTGTTGCTCAGGTTAGCTGATTTTTTTTAGCAGGGGAACAGGATCTGATCAGACTCGATGGGAAGATGAAAGGAGCACCTGCCTAGGTATTAAAGATGTTCCTTTTTTCTCATGTTATAACGTATTACAAAATAAAGTAACTTGCCATTTCACATGAGGTTCAGTGGAGTGAGTTATTTACTCAACATAAAAGGTTACTGCTTTTACACGGAGTTGTTGAATTACGGATTTTTGCTTGTATAATACAGTATTGTAACCCAGTTTTTGCAGCTTAGTATTGAAATATTTATCTCTTCAACAATTTATCAACTAGCTATTAAAACATATAAAATATTCTAATTTGGAAGTACAGGCAGTCAGTTTTAATCTAAGAAAGTTTTAGTTGTTGTGCCATGAAAGCCTAACCTGACAACAGCCAGATGCATATCGCTCCGCCTAGCTCCACTCACATACATCTGGGACACCGCCATAGGAATTGCCTTTACTGAAGGCTGGGCCTTATCGAAACTCCTAGAGCTGATATCAGGACAATACTTAACAGACAGAGAGTTATTTATTAAACATTAAATAATTTTAAAACAGTGTATAATTGCACAACATAGTGAAATTCTATTCATGAACTGTTCGAATCTTTTAAATCCCATTAAGCCGCATTTCAATTACTGAGAGTGCAAGTAAAAGCAAGAAGCTATTTTTTAAAGTTTCCCACTAGCAGAGGTTTTTTTTATGTTAAGCAGCTGTAAGCCTTTAATATTTCCTCCAGTTAAGATGAAATCTTGGAGACATTTAAAAAGAAAAACCTGAAAGCTACACTGCAAAAACTGATCTAAAAATAAGTAAAATGTTCTTAAAGTTAGTGTATTTATCCTTGATTTGAGCAGGTAAACAAGATTATCTGCCAATGGAATGAGTATTTTGACCCCTAAAATAAGATAATTAGACATCCTGCACTTAAAATAAGATGATGGAGATGAATTGTTCCTATTTTAAGTGCAAAATTCTTATTCCATTGGCAAATCATCTTATTTACCTGCTCAAATCAAGGACAAATACACAGATTTTAAGAACATTTTACTTATTTCTAGTTCCGTTTTGGCAGTGTACTTATGTTTTGGTAAATAGATAAAATATCTCAACTTGTGTCTATTACTAAACTTGTATGCATTTATCAGAGTGAAGCTACAGTCACGGTTACCTGAAATAAGATTTATCCTTTGTTGTCTTTGCTCCTGAGCTTTTGTCTCTCTCTGCTTCGCCATCCGGGCGACAAGTTGTTGCTTTTCTGTGATGATCTGAAACGTTTTTTCATCTATTTTGTAATAAGCTCCACCGTTGTGCTGCATCATCTTGTCAATCTTCTCCAGGAGTACCAAGACCTGAGACGAGTTAGCTCTGTCTTTGTTATTGAACACATGATACCTGTTCCCACACCTTCCTATCAGCCAATTGAGTGCCTCTCCCTCGCTCTCAATGTGCTGCTCAATTGTTTTCTCCCCAAGGTAATCCCCACAGGTGAACAGCACCATGGTGAATCGCCAAACCCGCTCCCCCAGCAGCTTCATGTGCTCCTCTAAAGTGGTCCTCTGCTCCTGTGTGAAAGCCGAGTCGATAGGGAGGACCAGGAGGAAAACGTGAGGCCCGGGCGGACTCTTGGATGCGTGTAGTTTAAAGCTTCGTTTCTCCCCCTCTGGGATGTCGGAGAGGGAGAGAGAGCTGCTCCATCCTGGAGCATCGACCACGGTCAGTTTCCTGCTGTGAACGAGCCCATGCCTCACTTCTACCTGAGTTGTTCTGGCTCGTCCATATTCAAACCTTTCCCCTCCCAGAATGGTGTTACCAGAGAAACTCTTGCCTGCCCATCGGCCACCAATCAGGATGATTCTCTCCTCTGGTAGGGTGACACTACCCGTCTTTTCTGAAAAACAAAGAAAATCTACCATTATTGAATACTTTGATGTGCAGAGTTTGTGGTTTCTTTATACTTTGCTTCAAACTTTGTTATATTCTTCTAAGATGTTCTGGATCCATAGTCCAGAGTGGATTTGGGAGATTCTTTCACTCAATCCCCCTGAGGAGTGGGAGAGCAGGTAAGACGGTCTCGCACATGTGCACTTATTCAAAAATGGATCTACATACGTTTCTTACCTACATTTCCAAATTATCCACTCTGCCTTTAAAATACTTTTGTCAATGTATAAATCACTGAATGGCTTATAGCACGAAAATACACTAAAGATGTGATTCAAACCTCCAGACCATTGCAGGTCTTTCAAGCCTATTCTGAATCCTCAGAATCAGAACCAAACATGGAGAGGAGGAGTTCTGCTTTTATGCTCCACTAATCTGGAACAAACTCCCAGAAAACTGCAAAAATACTGAAGCCCTGAGCTGCTTTCAAATCCAGGTTAAAAACTAATTTGTTTCGAGTTGTCTGCGACTGTTCTATTCACACTGTGAAGTGAAACATCATTATTTCAGTCTTCAGTCCATCTTTTCTTTCTTTTCCTTTATGTTATTGCAGTATACTTTTTTATGTATTTTCTTTTAAGTTTTTATTACATGAAGCATTTTGAATTATCGTGTTGCTGAAATGTTCTGTACAAATAAACTTGCCTTGTCTAAAACTGTTGAGCGTAAACAGATCATGATTCATCCCTTGGGCTTAGCAGTCTATTTTATGCCTGATTGATTCACAGGTCAGAGTTAAGCGGTTTGTCAAATCAGGAAAAAATATTCCTCTGAGGATGGTCAGGTTTTCAACACAACATTTTTGGGAAAAACAAAGACCAAACCGTCTTCAGAGGTTTCGGATTAAGACGACCACTTGCAAAGATTAGTAAACATGTGTCCCCTTAAAAGCAAAAATAAAGAAATATGGGTTGACCTGAGCCGACTGCTCATTTGAAGTGTCCTATTTTAATACCTCGTGTGGCATCAACAAGGTGTGTTTCCACCAAATTACCTTCTTAGAATAGGCTGAGCAACATTCCTCACGCTGAGTGGCACATTGTTGCTTGTCAGTTGTTCCTAAACCAGACTTTGATGTTTTTAAAGACTGACACAAAAGAAATACTCTGGGGAAAGTTGCAGTTATTTTTTTTTGCTCATCAGAGGCACGCTCTAATGAATATCAGCAAGAGGAGATGAAACCGAAGCAGTAGTTTCATTTTTAGACTGAACCCTGAACCATAACAAGAAACTAAGCAGCAGAGGACAAAAATAAAAATTTATTTGAACAAAATCTGCGGAGGATTATTCAGTCCAAAAGACAACCGATGAGCATCTTGTTTGTTTTACTAAAATGTACAAAGGTCCACAGACTCTAACGCCAACGCAACTAGCAGAAAAAAAAATATAAACCTCATCCTCATAGTAAAGCACGATGGTGGCAACATCATGTTGTAGGATTGTTTGATTTTGGCTGGGAATGAATTAGTTGGACTTGATTGAAAAATAAATGGAGCTGATGGTGGGGTTTAGTCTTGTAGGGCATTGAGACTGGCACAGAGGTTCACCCTTCAGTGGTACAATGATGCTGAAGGGCTGGGGTCTGGTCAAATGTGAAAAATGTTTTAAAAACAAACTCACAGAGGGGGTATTATGCCATTAAAAAAACAATGCTGTGTAAATAGCTCTTTCAAATATAAGCACTTTATTTTTATTTGGTCCAATGTATAAAATCCCAACATAAAAGTACAGGTTGTACAGAAATATGCAAATTGCACAGGTCTGTAACTTCAAGAATTGATTGCACAGTATTTTATTGGGTGCATGAATGTATCAAAACACAGATGCAGTTACGTGATACTCTCATGTAACTGCAAAGTAACCTAGATCATTTCTAAAAAGACTGCTATCTGGCTTTTTGTCTCGAACATGAGTTTCATTAGATGCTAAGAACAATTTGCACGCTTTAAGCTTCTCAGGGAGGGTTGTTGGTCAGAGCAACCAACCAATATCATGGTGAAAAAAAGTTTGGAAACATTGTTGTGTCTGCATGTTATGTGTAATCTGTGTGCATTGTGAGCCGGTGTCTGTTTCATCGAAAATTTCATTATGGTGATATATAATGACCATAAAGATTCTTGATTCTTGTAATACATAAAAACTAAAGAAAACGTTATCAGGTGGTGGTGAGGGGTTTTGGAAATTGTACTGAAGCACTAAAATTAATAAATAATTGTGCACCTCATTCATAAAAATATGAAATGTTTTCTGAGTAAATTCTGGAAACATTCAGATGATCTTCGTCAGTGACTCCACAGCAAATTGGCACAGATTGAGTAAATATTGTAATATAAGTTCTTGATATGTCTTTATATTTTTTATTAACGCGGGAGATCTGCATTATTTGCTTGGCAGTCTGAAGGTGTTTTTGTTCCTGTGATAGAGAATTCCCGGAGTAAACTAACATCCGGTCTAACTGGTTTAAATTGTTGAGGCATTGCTGTGTTACCCAGCACTACTGTACCTGGTTCCTTCACAGGCAATTTAAAATTAAACTAACTATTGTTGCCTGTTGCTCAAGTTAGCTGATTTTATCCAGAAATCAAACAATAGTTCAGATTTTTTCATGACCAGTTGAAATTCAATGATAATTGACAAATCTTCATACTTAAATCTAAACATGTCATTTGCTTTCTTGTTTTTGCTAAAAACAAAAAGATAAAACAAAAAACAGAGCGTAGATTTACATTTGTACCACATTTTTATTAAAACTTAGTGTATTTTATGCTGCTGGAACAGCAGGAGGAGGGGAAGAAAACAAGATTTAAAACAAGGAAATGGAGACAGAGAGCATTTACCGTCACACTCTCTTCTTCCTGCAAATGTCTGTTTGTTTTCGTGTACATGTCTTTAGATTTTCTGAGTCTACCTTCCTTAGCTTATGTTAAACATACAATATCTTTTCGTGTGAAGATCCTGGAGATTCTTCCATCAGATCCTGGTGGTAAACAGCTGAATTATCTTTAACAGCAACTTATTAACTCACCAAGACGGTTTTCCATTTTTTCTTCCATCTGGTCTTCTCTTTTTAAAATGTGTCCTTTGGTCTGCTTTGCTCAGGTGTGAGTGCAAAAATTATATGATGTAAAAGAGTAGAAGGAATAAAAACTTTTTGGACATATTTTGCTGCCAAGCCTCCACCGTCGCTGTGCACAGTCAGGGAATAAAGCGTGTGTGTGCCTAAAGAAGTGATCCAAAGGAATGCAGTATGACTGGTTTGCTCTGCTCGCTACAGCAGATTAAAGTAAAAAAAAAAAAACTCTGGCAATGGTGACAAGAAAACTGTCCAACTTAGAGAACTGCTCAGTTCTCTAAGTTGGACTTGTTCATGAAGGCCAGGGGAGTCCCAGCATCACTGTGGAGAAGATGTGAGCTATCAACAGATGCTCTATGAGATTCATTAAGAGTTCAAGCCACCAGATCTACATTAGATGACAAAATATCCACTTTCTTTGTCATATGAGATGTCTTTTTTAAAGATCAAGAGTCCTTTATTCATCTTTTAAACATGCCACATCTCATAGTCAGAATATACAACAAAATGTCCAATAAGCAAAACGTGTGCTGTGCACATAAACCCCTGGTAAGGACTATGAAAAAAAGCTTTCGCTTTTACACAAACGGCAGTTCAAAAATCTGGAGGTACATTGTTTTTAGCATAATTTGTTAAAAACAGTACTTTTTTGGAGTGCTGTGCAATTATACACTGTTTAAAGTTATTTAATGTTTAATAAATAACTCTCTGTCTGTTAGGTATTGTCCGGTGAATATCAGCCCAAGAGCTGATATCAGGACAATAGTTGAAAGGGATGATTCGAGCACTCCCGATGTTTTAACAGCAAACTCTGCACACACATAGAATAAAGGAGTGACAACTTCTCTTCAAGTTCAAGAATTTATTAACAGAAATAAAATGAACATCCAGAGAACATCACAATATAATGCTGTTTATCTGAATTAACACTATATTTCAATCAACAAATCCTCTCTACTAAGCTAGTGAAACTTAACTAAAACTACTAAGCAAAATGAAGATTAAAAGAAAGGTAAGCTAAAGAACTACGTACATGCAAAATAAACAAAAGGCAAAATAATGGAATGGAGTTAAATTAGCTTAACTAATTCATATAGGGGGGATGTTGGACTAGTGGTTAGAGCAGTGCGCTTGCGCTCTGAGAAGGTTGCAAGTACCCGGTTCGATCCCCAGAGCCTGCACTCTGGGTCCCTGAGCAAGACCCTTAACCCCTGATTGCTCCCCAGGCGCCGCACAGTGGCAGCCCACTGCTCCCCAAGGGGATGGGTTAAGAGGCGGAAGTGAATTTCTCCATTGTGAGATCAATAAAGTTCAATTATTATTATTATTACTAATTCAGAACAACATTTGGTATGTGTTTCAACCCATTCACAATGCAAATCCCGAGTCAAACAAAACATTATTTGATAAAATACTATTTTAAAGACTGATTTTTCAGTAAGAATCTGTAAACTTAGAAACGCTTGATTTTACTAATGTGATTATACCTCCAGGAGGCTAGGGGTCGCTGTAGCGATCGGTCGCTAAAATTGGTTAGCCTACTTCTAAAGTTATACAAAACGCCTTTAAATCGACATTAATATTCCATATTAATGCAGTAATAACCCTCAGTACTATCGAACGACGGTGGAGCGAAACGAACAAGCCTTATGCTTGAAACAACCGTAGTTGAATATCCGGAAACCGGAAGTTACCGGGAGCTAATAGCCTTTAAGCTAGCGGACTTTCGGCACTAATTAAAAAAACTCTGGCTTTTTTTTCGTAGTAATGAGTAGACCGGATAACGCAAACATCAATATCCCATCAGTGTATAAAACTCTTGTGGAGATAACGTTTGTTATAACCATAAAACACACTCAAATCACATCGGCAATGACATGGTATCAAAAATGCTAGCGGGAACTACTCGGTAGCTCCATGTGATGCGGTTACACATTTTTACTTCAGCGGCTGGATGTGCAGAAGTGAGACTGCAACTTAGCTTCGTTCAAGCAGTTTCTCCAATGCCAGTCAGGTCCTCCGCTCCACAGAGGACGAGAATTTCCCCATTGCTGTCCCATCGAAACAGCAGGAACTGAGTTTCAGAGAGGCACATTTTTACTCAGCTTGTGGGTCTTTCGGGCCCTATGAGGCCCCATGCCTGGCTGGCTTGTCCAGGGGGACTCTCTCTTCTTGAGAGCTCCAGAAAGAAGTGGCAGAGTCTGAAAGAGGTGTAGTCTGCTCTCATGGCAGGGCACCCTGCTGAAAGAGGCTGTCTCTGCCTGGAAGTTTTAAATTCCTTTTGCTTATAACCCCCTTTTGATTTGTCTTCCGGTTACATGTTGGTTACAGGTTACAATCTGATTTTTATTTTCATCATGGCTTTAATGATGATACAAATAAAGAAAATATGTTTAAACCCAAGAATCAGGTAAATACAATTAAAAAAATCCAATTTGAATGGGATAGGAAATTTTAAATACATCAGTTCAGGGGGAAAAGTATTGTCTGCATTCAGAAGAAAGTCTGCTCAGTGGCAGATCATCTCGTCAACTCACTTGTCCTTTGCTGCCTTGGTGTGCCCAGTCCTTGTGTACTCTACCTCCATCTGGTCAAGTCTGGTTCTGCCTGCAACTCCTGGTCTGTCAGCATTCAACATTTTCAATAAACCCTTTTAAATGTACTCTGTGTTGGCTAATTTTAGGTTCACACCCCCAAACCTCACATGCTGATCATGAGTCAACATTGTGTCCAAACACAAAAATAAAAGTGAAAAGACAAACTAAACCCAAGGGAGAAAAAAATGGGGGGAAACTACCATTTATTCTGTGAACATCTATTGGTGCAAATTGGTGTACGTTTTCGTTAAAACTTTTATATGTATGATTTTATTGATAAAGGATTAATGAAAAGAAAACATTACAGAGGAAAGCACATTGAGGTGGAATACTAGCAGCAGCTCAAGATATGATGAGTTGGACTACAAACTTCAACATTAACAGTCAAAGGCAACTCTAAACAAATGGGTTTTTAGCCTTGATTTAAAGGAACTCAGGGTTACAGCACTTTTAAGGTCTTCTGGCTGTTTGTTCCAGATAAGTGGAGCATAAGAACTAAATGCTGGTATGCAGGGTAGGCTGGAGCCAGAAGACCTAAAAGCCCCGTTTACACTACACCTAAAAACCGAGCCATGCCGAGACCAGTCCGAGCTTGGATCAGTTATCCAAGACAAGCCGACCCGTTTACACACAAAGCTTATCTCGGTTCCTTGGTTGCTCATCGCCCCCTAGTGGCGATCTGCGGTACTACCGCTCTCTGGGATTGAAGGCGGTAGCAGCAAAACAAAACAGCGCGGCGCCCGTAACATTCAGGAAGTTATGCTTGATATTGTGATATTTCGGTGTTTGCGGAGAGTCAAGGGAAGAAGGCAACCATTGGTAAATTTACTTGAGAAAGTTGGCTTTTTTGGGAAGTGGATGAGACAAACGAACGTATAATAAGGATTTACAGACACAGGAAACAACGACAGACGCTGAGGTTCATTGCGCTGCTAAGCAGATTCATCTCTGGAAACCGTGTGGCACGGTAAGGAAGCTAGTATTATTATGAATGTCTGAAATTTGTCTGAATGGAGTGTGAATCGGGACGTGCAGCCAGACACGCCGGAAAACCCGCGGACAGTCAGCTGACTGTAAGGAGATGACGCGGTCTGCTCATGCGCTCTTCGTTATCAGAAACCGGGATAAAATAGAACCAGGCCGAGACCTACTCAAGAGCTGGTCTGCAGTTAGCGCGGTCCGGTTATGTTTAGCGCGGTCCGGTTCAGTCTGCTGACCGTTTACACACAAGAGTTATCTCGGTTACCGAGCTCGGACTGGTCTCGGCTCGGTTAAAAAAGTGTAGTGTAAACGGGCCTTAATAGTCTGGATTGTTGACACACTGACAACAAGTCTGTGATGTATATTAGTGCTAAGCCATTCAGGGATTTATAGACAGGAGTATTCTCTGATATGCAGGGAGCCAGTGTAAGGATTTTAGAATTGGGTTGATGTGCTCTACTTTCTCAGTCTTATGCCTGGTTTATGCTTGACGTATCTGTGAGGTCCGCGCAGCCATATTATGTCATTTAGGCTACCACGCCCCTCCACACGGTCAAACGTTTCTGCTCTACACACCTAAGAAAATTCCCAACTACGCCGACAGTCCAGTGCGGAAAAACATGGGGGGCAAGCAAGAGCTCCTTTGGCGGAGATTCATAACAGTAGACATTTTTATGATTAAGCCCAAAAAGATCACCATGATCAACAAATTAACAATTCCAGGTCAGAAATCGTTTTCACACTTCGAAGAAAGTAAGAGGCTTTAAAGTGCTGGAAATGTGTTTTCTACTTCTACATGTAGTGGGTTGTAGTACATTTGGTGTGAGAGCACAGCTGCCCTCTGGAGTCTAGGAGAATAGTGTTACTTCGGATGAAGAGCCGCACGAAATGACTGTTGGCAAGGCAAGGCAAGGCAAGGCAAATTTATTTGTTTAGCACATTTCAGTACAAAGACAATACAAAGTGCTTTACATGATTAAAATATAGGAAAATTAAAACAGAATAAAAGCAAATCAGAATAAAATGTAGAAAAAAATGAAACAAAATAAAAAGGAACTAAATGCTGCTTCTCCGTGCTTGGTTTCCTTTTTTTAGGTATGCAGAGTAGACTGGAGCTAAGGGCAAAAAATGCTACCAAGAGTAATTTTGTTTGGCTCTGAATATGAAGTTCTGCTGTTGCATTTTTGACTGAATATTCTGGAGAAAATATGGTTCAAAGGAGGACTATTCTTGAAGCCAAGTTTAATTTTATTGTTTTGTAAGGTCAATTGCACTGGTTTCATCACGTTTTGAGATAAACACTGATTTAAAAAAAAGCATGCTTTATTATTTACATTTAACATGTATTTCGACATTGTTAAAGACTCGAAACGACTTGAAATTAGAAGTTTCATACTTGGGACTTGACTTGAGAAATACCTGTTTTAATTTGAGACCTGACTCGGCCTTGGCTGTCTGTACTTGAGACTTGACTCGGGACTTGAGGATAAAGACTTGAGATTTACTTGGGACTTGCAAAACAGTGACTTGGTCCCACCTCTGCACAACAGTTAAAAGGCCTTTATAGAATCAGAGAATACTTCCTAAAAAGAGAGAAAATAAGGAGGAAAAGCCACACGAGCATAAATGCTGCAGACGTTGAGTCCCCAAGTCTCATTTCCACGGGGAACGTTCTTCAGATGATAGGAGGCCGACCTTGTAATTGTCTTTAGATGCCTTTGAAGGTTCAGGTCTAGGTCCATCACTATTTCTGGCCTGATCAGTGGTTACTAGCTACAGGAGCTGAAGCTGTGTATTAACTTTGGATCACTCCTCCTTTGATTTAAAAATGATTGCTTGAGTTTTGTTTTTATTCAACTGAAGAAAAGTTTGGCACATCCATGCATTGATTTCTTCTAAGCATTTACTCAGCGCTTGAATGGGTTCATAGTCACCTGGTGACATGGTGATGTAGAGCTGTGTGTTCTCTGCATAGTTATGGTACCTGATCTTGTTTTTTTATGATCTGAGCTAGAGGAAGCATGTAGATATTGAACAGGAAGGCACCCAAGATGGACCCTTCGGGAACCTCGCATGCTATTTTTGTGGTCTCTGATGTAAAGTTACCCTCTGACACAGAAAAGTCCCTGTCCTTTAAGTAGAATTTAAACCAGTCGAGTACTACACCAGAAAGGTCGACCCAGTTTTCCAGGCACTTTAACAGAATGGAGTAATCAGCTGTGTAGAATGCTGCACTCAGGTCCAGTAGTACCAGCAATGTGTCATTGAACACCTTGACAACTCAGGAAAAAATACATTTTGGTTATATTTTATTGAAAATAGTAGACGGAAATGATTGATACTATTCTCAATAACCAGTGGACAAATATCTATAGGTAATAAAGCAATTAACTGTGTCATGATTGCTGATCAGCCTTTGGCATCTTTCCTCTGGTATTTACAGGATTTATCTTTGGCAATGAGCTTCAAGTCCTTAAGGTCGAAAGGCCTCCCTGCCATCACCCTAACCTTTAAATCCCTCCAATATATATATATATATATATATATATATATATATATATATATATATATATATATATATATATATATACATATATATATATATATATATATACAGCTTGGCCAGATTAAAAGACTATTTCGATACTAAATCTGGTAGAGGTTTGAATAGTTTGGTATTGATCTTTTAACTCCTGAGACCCAACAAGTCAGGAAATTTTACAATGTGACCACCCAGCCTGATGCTGGGTCTTGTCAAGTCTTGTTAATCCTGCTTGAAGCATCTATGGGGTGTGGTTTATGCCTGGAGACCTGCCCTCACTGTTTTAACTGTCAGATGCTTCAGTAACTGCTCCACTTGAGAGAAAACCACTTGTGTTTTCTGGTGCTTGCTGTGGATGTCCCAGTTACAAGCTGGATAATGGGCATTCCTATCTCTGGTGTTTACATGTAGACTAGAACAGAGCATTTCTTCTGTGAAATTCACTTTTTCCTCAGTGAGTGGATACTGTGGCTTTTTGTACTTGTTGTTCATAACCTCTAGGTGACCCTCTATGTGCCAGGATACAACTGCTTATCCAACAGATTAGACATCTCCATCCAGGACAGGTCCCACTGCACCTCCGTCACATCCTGTTTGGTCGCAGGAAGTGGTCCGGCTGGGACGTTCTCTTTAGAAAGTGGCCAGCAGCTTTGAGTGTAAAACATCCGGTATCTTTAAGCAAACAGAATAACCAGTAAAGTTGAATAGCTTTGCAATTCAGTGGGTCAAATAACATGCACAGAACAGGCTGTTGGGGGTAAGCAAGGCTGAACACTACTATACTGTACCTGTAGCGATAAATGAGCCAAATTAGAGGAACCAGGAACAGAAACACAACACAGCACGATGCAACAATCCATTTCCATGCATCTGATAAAGACAAGGAATTTTTGCTTTTGTTTGATGAAAAGGGTCAGCATAATCGTTGTGTTGCATGTTGACACTATCAACACATGGTCTAACATAAATGAAACTTTATTTGAATAACTAACTGCACTCTTTTTTTGTTGTCCAGAGTCTAATGCAAAGGGACTCACCGCTTACTTTAATGTTGACTGAACTCCACTCTGAGGATGGAGAAGAAAAAAGGGGGGAAAAAAATCTTAACTGACTGTTTAGACTTTTGTTTATGATTTTTTTCAGATACTTATTGCATAATCCTAAACCCATTTTTTTTGTCTGCAGTTTGACACATCCTTTCAGTGTTTTGTATAGGAAGCAGAAACCTGATACAGGCTTACTAGCTGCTGGTGCTCACCTGACACATTGAGCGTGATACACCCCACCATGGGGGTGTCGCTCCCATTATGCTGAGCTTTGCAGCAATACCTGTCTGCGTCCTCCATCGTTACCGCCGTGATGGTGTAATTTTCATCAGAGACCATGTGCCTGGGATTTGAGACTGAAGCATGGTGTGGTTTGCTGCTATTCCACTGGTAGAACCAACCGTAAGTGAAGTTCTTCTTTATTCTGCACTGCAGCAAGACGCTTTCGTTGAGGTAGATTTCTGAGTCTTTAGGCCAAAGGGACACAATGGTCTCTGGAGGAGCAGAAAAACATCGCTATGGTCTCTTTCTTGCTTTGGCAAACATGCTGTATGAACGATATGTAGGTGCAACCTATCTCTATGAATCTCATACCTTCAAGTGAAGCAACATGGAGAATGAACACAGACACACCTGAAACATACACAAAAGCTGTTTTACACCAACACACGCACGCACGCACACACACACACACACACACACACACACACACACACACATCTCTTCATAATCTACAACAGGTTTTTCCACAAATCGATGGCAAGATCACAGTCAGCAGCTCAGACTGCTCATACATCCAAAGCCAGTGCAGGGTACAAGGCTGATTTTGAAATACGTAGTCAAGCAATGTTTAAAAGTTCTTAATTGAAGGCAAGAGAAATAGATCTAAGAGTAAGATGCTTTCATTTGTGAGGCATGACAATCCCTTGCTCTGTCAAGACAGCACTTTGAAGACCATCGAGGCTGCATTTTTACCTTCCTCTCAGAGACACAGCAATGCTGCGCAGCATGACAGCGAGCCCAACTTCCCATTCCTTAATGAGGCTGTTTAGACCGTTATCCTCCCCGTGGGAGTACGAGGAATGTACAAATATTTGCTGTATTTTCCTGCTAGAGACGGCCACTCTGCACAGTAGTGTAGCATAGTGCTGGGATGATCACAAAGTTTTGACACATGGGTACA
This sequence comes from Fundulus diaphanus, assembly GCA_037039145.1. Lineage (NCBI taxonomy): Eukaryota > Metazoa > Chordata > Actinopteri > Cyprinodontiformes > Fundulidae > Fundulus > Fundulus diaphanus. Next base: position 39,121,378 of record CM073128.1, read on the forward strand.
CTAGCTACGCTTCTGTCAGGGATGGAACCGCCGACGCAACAGTTTGGCAGCCGTGTCCAAATCATTTCCATTAGCTCCATTCGGGATTCTGGCTGGTGCACATCATTTTAATTTAGCACTGCCTGAAAGACCAAGCCGCAGGGTTATAGCCTGGTTAAATTTATAACACTGAAAACCGTGATATCTGCAGCTCAGCTTTGGGCTGCATCAGTCCTGCACAGCAAAATCGGAACTAAAAGTAAGTAAAATGTTCTTGAAATTAGTGTATTTTTCCTTGATTTGAGGAGCTAAATAATATTATTTGCCAATGGAATGAGTATTTTTACCCCTAAAATAAGATAATTAGATATCCTGCACTTGAAATAAGATGACAGAGATGAGTTGTTCCTATTTTAAGTGCAAAAATCTTATTCCATTGGCAAATAGTGTTATTTACCTGCTCTAATCAAGGAAAAATACACTGATTTCAAGAAAATTTCGCTCATTTTTAGTTCCCTTTTTGCAGTGTGCTGCTGACAGCATGTCTCCTTAAGTACTCTGAAACAATGTGCCCTCCGGATCTTTTTAGGATTAAAAGCATAAAGCGAATATAGGTAAAGCTGTAAAGCGGAGGCTTTTTTTAAGGTTTACAATAAGTAAGGTGTCATTTTGTGATACTCACCCAGCAGTTGCATATCCACCATGATGCTTTTTCTGCCAAGATTTAGGTCTCCAACATTTGATGTGCACCTTGTTTCCTTTTTCAACAAACCTAAACATAAGAAATATAAACTAAATAAACAGTATTTTTAAACGTTTAGAGTAGTTATGCTTGTTTTTAATCCTGCCTGATTTGTGCGGCTGTGAAGCAGACACAGTGACGGTGTCTGTGTGGAGGAGGGACTGTCACAGCAAACCGCAGATAGAGATGGTCATCTTGGTGGAGACATTTCCTTCCTCTGTCAACTGGGTAACAGCGCAGCCATGTGACAGGGGAGCTGAGCGCGGACAGAGGGGCAGAGAGTCTGGATTTCCGACCCCAACACAAACGGTCATGGGCAATCCAGCTATTTGACATTTCCACTGTTTTTTATGGGCTTGTCTGCTTATTAGGATGTCCTTTAGAGACTGGGCTGAGCAGGAGGCTTGAGGCAGAGATAAGGTGCAGACCAACCAGGTGCTTATTCACCGACACTGAACAGGCGCACACACACACAAACACACACATACACAAACCCTGACATCTCAGCACCAGCTGAAATGATCTCAACATGCAGCATTTTATAACCTATCCTTCCTTAATTTAACAACGCTACAATAAACAGGGGCATCAACAGCCAATCTACACAAATAAACATCTCCAAAATGACCAAAAAATCACTACCATATCAAAGATAAAAAAATGTTTAAACAAATTTTAGTTTCAGATTTTAAATCTACAACATTGAACCCAAAGTGCAGGTTTTATTACTAAGCCCCTTCTCAATCAACACATGGACTCCTCTGGGACCTTTCAGTGATGCTCAGGGCCCCAGGGGATGATTGAGCCTACAGAGGAAGGACTGAGGTAAGTCACCTGCACACGTCAACATTAAAATACACTTTAAAACACCAACCTCTGACAACTCCATTCAGAGATTATTATTTACAGCATTACTCGTTGGTTTCACACATATACAGCTTCCATTACATAAGCATGTTAGATACACACCTTATATAGACACATGAACACATCACAAGACACTTGAACATATTTTTGGCACAAATGGAACCCCATATACAACAACCACCAATAACTTTTTTTATGAGACCGACCTGAATCAGTGCCAGCTGAACAATAAAATTCTTCTATGTGGATCTCATTGTGTTATTATTTCATCCAGTGTAATATCTCAAGCAAAACCTGAAGACCTAGATTACACTGCTGCAATGCTTATGTGATGTTACTGTCAGAATCCCCAGGACTTTGATTTTTCAATGTTAGGTTCCCGGGGATCCTGCAGTTTTGGTTTATGTGATCCCATCTTATCTATTAGTCTGTTAGTTCCAGTTCCTGTCATAGTCAGTTTCTGTTCATTGTCATTTAGTTTTAGGCTCCTGCAGTTCTGTTTAGCTTTGCACCTTCGAGTATTATTACCTGTAAATTCTTGTTTCTGTCATTGGTTTAGTTTTCTGTTCATTATTTATGGTAGTACATTCATGTTTCTGGTTTATTCCCATTTTGCTTGCATGCCCGTTCTCAGTGTAGTTATTCTTCTGGTCATTCTTCTTACATTCCTGTAAGATTCTGTTCTCCTGCCTCTGTCAGATCATCGCTCTCTCTCTCTCTCCTTCAGTCTTATTATCTTCACTCACCTGACCTGTATTAATTATAGTCTACCTGTTTAGTCTCATTCAGTGTTAGGTCCTCTGTCAAGCTACCCCCGGTTCTGGTCACTCAAAGTCATGTTTCTGGTTTTCGCCTCCCTGTCTGTAGGTGTTTTCTGCTGTGATTCACAAAAAAACACCATTCACCTCTTCATACAGCTTCCCACCTCCTGTTTGTAATTCGGTCCGTTCTCAACAAACAGCAGCCTGACAGTTACCTACTTCAAATGTAAGCATAAGTTGTTTTTTCAATGTCCAGTGTTCAATTTTGACATGTATGTACTCAGGTTGTTGACTGTCTTTGTTATTCTTTTATTTTACCTGTTTCTAGCTGCTCATTTTATTCATTTTGAGTTCTATCGGTGGTTCTAAGGTATTGAATCGGGTAGGCTGAAAACACAAACAGACCACAATCTTGGGGATTTTGTCAATAAAATTATTTGAAAATCCATGATTCCTTTTTTCCTTCCATTACAGTTCTTTTGCTACTTTGTATAGGCCCATTCCACAAAAATTAAATGACGGTTGTGACGTCAATGAATTTTAGTGGATATAGATCAGCGTACTTTCCTGTGACATCAAATCTTTTTTGTCTCTTTTAGATATGAACTGCCTTCCTTTAATCAGATTTCTACTGAAAATGTTAAAGCACATAAATAAGGAAGCACCTGGGTGAAATGAAAAACAACAATTTTCTGAAGCTGACATGAAGTCTGCTTGTTGCAGTAATTTCAATATGAATCCAACGTCTGTTTTGTGGTTTTACAATAGAAACTGAAGGTTTGCTTTTATCCCAGTGTTATTCTATCAGTAAAACATGCATGTCATTCAGAAGGGCCTGTTTTTATTTTGGAAATCGAGGCTATGGGGATTTTACCCGTTGCTCTCGGCAAAACCGCTCTGTAGTCTGCAGATTGAACAGCTTTCCTGTAGTATCACAGATTCACAGCTGGAAAATCTTTGAACTTCACGAGGACTGTATCAGATGCGATTTTATGTACCTATAAACCATGTGAGAATTGTGGAGCGTGTTTTCCCTGATTATTTATCTGGTGTTAAGCAGCATCTATCATTTGATCCTTTTTGTCCAAAAATCCAACATGTTGAGCAGTTTTCTCCAGATACCTTTAACTAAATATCACTTACCCTTTCTTGTATTTCCTCTGACCATTCCTCTTAGCTCTGTGAGTCTTGGTGGTTCCGTGAACAGATACAAGGCACAAGCTCAGCTGTGCTGCTTTACCGGAGCACCTTCTGGGTTTTCCTTTTCCTTTTGGCCCTTTTCACACAACACCTCTCAAGACCCTTGCAGCACATCAACAACCAATGAAGCACAACCAAACTCTGAATTAAAGATCCCATTCCCATGGGTTCTATGGTCTACATTATTTTGGAGTGTATGTTGAAGTGCTTGCTGTGTTTTTTTAACAGTATTTTGGGGAATATTCAGAAGTGTCACTACCTTAAGTTAAAATCAAACTTATTTATATGCAGTGGCGTCTCGAGAAATGTTTCATAGGGGTGGCCAGATGGGGCCACTTAAACTCTTAGGGTGGTACTGAAACTAAAAACCATAATTTCAGGATTTAATTCTACTGTTGTAGTAAACCTGCCTGTAGAAAACTATCTTAAAGACTTCAGTAAACGCCTACTAATACTTTTTAATGTTACTAATGATCTAATGTGCATAGACCAATAATAGGACAGTTAACATTTTGAGTTGAACAACAATTCCTTTTCATTGTGTAATTATGTTAGGTATAAGGTGTACATTTATTAATTTATTGAATAACAAAACAATTACTAGGGGAAAGTAGATACTGGCAGATACAAATAAAAGTGTGATAGAAGGTCAAGAAGAGCGGCTGCCTTGCTGGCTGTGCATAATGGGACAAAATGCTAAAGTGATGCTACCACAATTTACACTGGTGAGCGGGGTGGTCAGTTGGGTGGCCAGGACATGGCAAGGGGTGGCTGTGGCCACCCCTAGTCACCCCCTGGTGGCGCCATTGTTTATATGCATTTGTTTGAGAATGTTGTGCAGAAATCTAAATTATCTTTATTTTGCACCTTTTGTATGGGTTTCAGGCTGTTGAGATTTCCTTATGTTGTGTTATCTTACTTTGAAAAGTAGCAAAAATGGCCTCTAAAGGCTTCATTGCAAGGAGGATGAATACATAGTTTATATGATTTATTTGGTCAATTTTAATATCAAGTTCATTTTAAATGTATTTTTAGTTTGACGGTGTTAGACAGTTTTCTTGCACCATTTATATTTCAATGGGGGGGGGGGCGGGGGAAGGCTGAAAAAGATCCATTTATCTTCATACATATTTTTGATTAATTGTCATCCTCATTTACAGATCTATCAGGAGAAAGAAAAATATGTTTGAAGAGAAACTGATAACCTAGCGTAAATCATCTGGTCTTAGGAGGTTAAAACAGAAAAAAAACAAATGTATATCCCACCAGTCACATGAAAGAGCTCTGACAAGTCAGCGGTCCTGACACAGAACACCAAGAGGTCTCCCTCAGGGTCTGGTACCTGTTCTTTAGCAATGGTCTCTTGGTACTGTGAGATAAGTGGGTCTGACCCGTTGTGAATCTAGCTTGTTTACCTCATTTAAAAAGTGTGGATATTGATGAAGAGCTGCTTAAATGAAAGAAGGGCTGAGGGGTCGGGGCTGATTTACCGGCAGGACTGTTAAGTTTAGCCGGCAAACTAAGATCCATGGGCATGACAGCATTCAGATTTCCCATCATAGCATTACATTACAACAAACTTTGAGCTATTAATCATGCTTCCTGCCCTCAATAACGGCGTTGTTCTTTCTGCTGTTCCACCTCAGGTTTATTTAGCATAATTTAGCTTCTAGCTCAACCTTAATGCAGATTCTTATGGCAATGTGACATGATGAAGCCTCTGTATTATAAATCACTTGATGTACCACTCGGTCTCGAGCAAATGACAAATATATACTGCGAACACACCAGGGCTCTCTCCATCAATGTCACGGCTGTTTCTGAATGACGCAGAAAATGGACCCGTGTCTTTGTCGCCATAAGTCATGCATTTACGAACCTTGTTTTCAACAGATAAAGCCATTGATGTGATGTGTCCCGTATCAGAGAACAGCTCCTTTCACCTGTCCTACTGGATGCAAGAAATGCAAATGTTGTTACAAGGAGGAACATCTTAAGGTCATCCCAGTCTGATTAATCTCTGCTTTCAGCTTAGAACGTTAGCATGTCGGGAACACTTACCAACAGGGTCCAGATGCTTCAGCCTTAGTTGTTGAGTGTTTCTTACTCTTTTAATGGAATTAAAGCTGTAACTAAAACAGCCACCATGATCTGAGCTGAACAAAGAAGATCTCCGACAGACAAGTTATTAATAGTCTAGTTGATTTCAGCTCTGGCCAGACAATGGTTTGCTGAATATTTTAGATGTGTGGGCTCTTGGATGTTGGTTACATGATTTTGTGCTGCTAGAAGATAATTAACACATTTAGCCGTATTGTGTGTGCAATCTGACCCCTAACACCCGGAACATTTAGTGTAATTGAAATCTATTCAGCTGTATCCGGAATACAATTTAATACAATTCTTCTTCTTGTACAAAAGGCATCAGGTAATCAATCTCCAACTCATAATAAAACATTGATTGCTCTGTATGCTTTTCAACCTTTGGAAAACACTTTGTGTTGACACCGGACTGGAAAAAAAGTCCCTGACAAATAAAGCTGATGTTCCCAGCAGAGCTATTGGTTCTCAGACTGCAGGTTGACTCATGGTTCCTTAAGTTGGCAAAAGTAGAGTTTTTTTCTGTTTGTGTGGAACCATATCGCGTTTTTTGTGAGGCTGGCGCCCTCTCTACTTCGAAGACTATGCATGAATCAGAGCCTCTTAGTCTTATGTCATGTTGTGTCACGTTGCTCTAGGCTGTTGTCTCAGGCTGCTGAAGGATATACTCATCATCACTTTTCCTCTCACTGGTGTTCTCTCCTGCTGTTGAATGTATCATTTGCAATTATTGCTGTCCTTAAGACAAGCCACGCCGAGCCAACTTTATTTATAAGCCCTTTAAGCACAGCACAACTGACCAGAGTGCTGAACAGATATATTAAAATTAAAAAGAAGACAGGAAGACACATAAAAGATGTTATAAAGAAACTTGAACAAATAAAATAAGTTCTCTCTCGTGCTGTGTCAAAAGCCAATGAAAACAGGATGAATCTGAGAGCAGATTTAAAGATATTTAGGGAAGAGGCCTGTCAGATGTGCTCTGGCAGGGAATCTCAAAGCCTTGGAGCTGCCACAGAAAAAGCTGTATCCCCTCTGAGCTTCCAGGGCGTCCTCGTACATCCAAGAGAACCTGGTCCGCTGATGACCAGGAGGGCCAATGAGGTTGAAAAGCTCAGAGAGGTAAGACCAATTAAAGATTTTAAAACAAATAAAAGAATCTTAAAATAAACCCTAAATGAAATATGTATAGCCTACTCTTAATTTTGCCCTGCCATAGAAAATACTCCGGTTTCAGTGATTTCTGTGTTTAGTCCTGTATCTTTCGTGGACAGAGCTAACTGTGGTGCTATAGCAGCCTTATATTGATTTGAATTTTGGGGGGAAATGGATCCTACACAATGACACATTAACAGGGTTTATTGGTGTTGTGTGCCTTGGAATGTCTGTTAACGTAAAACGCTAAATTCAAATTGAATGGAATTGAACTGAAGCTAAACTCAAATAAATTATGTGTATGGGCTTGGCCTTATAGGATCTTTTTATAAGAGTCAGAAATGCTAAAGAAATTCTGTTCTTGTTTTGGATTGTTTGCCAAGCAAAAGTTATCGCTGTCCTTGCCAAAACTTTCCGGAGGCGGCGTTCTAAACTATGTGATTTAACCCATCATACAATATATTTTTTATTTTTGCTTTTAATCGCTTCAAGCTCCTCCTATATTCACCAGTCCATTGTCTCCTTCTCACAGGTAACTACAGCAGCCTCCTCGTGGCTCCTCCCGCCTCCCCCTCCTCCTCATCACCATTATTCCTCCCCTTTCTCTCACATCCCGACTCCCCAGGTTCTCTTCCAGCAGTCGGATGCTATGCCGGAATGCCTGGGAGAGAGAGCATCCTCACTGTCAATTGCTGAGAGCGAGAGAGAGAGAGAGAGAGAGAGAGAGAGAGAGAGAGAGAGAGAGAGAGAAGAAAGAGAGAGAAGGAAGAAGAGAGAGAGGTCCAGCGGGGAAGAGGTGGAGGAGAGAGGAAGAGGGGTGGCGGTAGGAGAGCGGAGCAGACATGGCTTCTAAAGAGATCTCAGCCCCTGGTTCTGTCAATGTGACCAAGGATATGACAGGTGGGTACTCTCCGTGGGTTTTGCCACCCGGCTTTACCCCCGCCGCGTGTGGCTGGGCGCGCGTGCGTTCGGGCTCGGGATGCTTTTTCCTCCGCGCGGCGGTCGGAGGCTGAGAGACCGTGCAGACGCATCGGATGCTCGTCATGAGCTACACCTTCGCTGTTTTGTCCCGGAGCTTTCCGGGGCGGCTGTTTCATTACCAGGACAGGAGAAGTAACTGATGTGAAGGCGAAGCAATCACAAGCGTAGAGACAGATATGCTGCCTTCCATTATGTGAGGCGCTCTAACTGGCCGAGGCAATTAAAAAAAAACAGCCTTAGGCCATAGAGGGAAAAGGGGCGTTGTGGAAATGATGGTTTGCACTCATGTTGTTTCCTTGCACGTTTTATTATTATTATTATTTTATTTTTTTACAAATGCATCTTTTTCGGAGTGCCATTTTCCACTATAACCCCGCGCCCCTATAGTCATAGATGTCATTTCTATTTTGTGAGCCGTTTATGTTTATTTCGTGCACGCAAAGGGGATCTGACAAAACAGATGTTCACCGCGTCTCACCAATTTAAAAAACTAAAAATAAATGTATACCCTGGCCAAACCAAGCAGGGACACGGGATGCACAAATATTTATTTCTGTCTCCATCTAACAGCAACAGCTTACATATGTCCAAGTCATGCGGCTCTGCTCGGATTTCAGTGCCCGCGAACACACGCACACGCACTGCTGCACACATGCTCCGGGTAGCAGGGACTCTGCTGCTGAGTTAATTACTCGTAATGGCTCTATTAGGCGCTCTGTGATGATTAATCCAGTGGAATTCCCGCTCCTGCCTTCAGTCACCTGCCGGGCTGCACCGCCCCCTGCAGCCGCGCCTGCGCTCATTGTCAGGAGGAGCACCTGGTGGCCTGCGGGCCTGCACAAGGTCACTGCTTGAGTTACAAATATGGGCGGACTGTTTGCACAAAGGTGCTGTCAGGAGTAAGGCATTTATTTCATGCTTTATCTAAGTATACCAACCGAAGATGTCTAAAAAAGCCATAAATTATGCTATTTCACACTGGACGATCTACCATTGATTTAAGTGCATTTGCCTTTAATTTGCGAGGTCTGCACAGCGGTGCTGTTGTTAGCAGTGCAGCAACGAGTTTTCATGTTTCATTTTGTAAGTGTGGGTTCTCTCCTGATGCTCCCAACTTCCTGCCACAGTCCAGAAGACAAAGATTTTGAGTTAATCGGCTTCTCTAAATTGCACTTTCAAATTAGTGTGTGTGCGCACATCCTGGATGAATGGATGGACGGGTGTTTTTAGAAAAATCACAGGTGCCTCACTTATTTCAAAGAGGTTGTGATTCCACACACCCTTATGTGGTTTTCACTGCCTTTGGGAAGCAAACTATCCCACAACGTCACACTTCCTCCACCATACCTACTAACAGGGTTGCATGAGAAACTTTTTCCCACAGTTGTGCTTTCTTTTACACCAGACCTGTCTGGGGTGTTGCCTAAAATCTTGATCTTAGTCATATCTGACCAAAGCAAACCAGTTAAAATTTCTGGAAAGGTTGGCAAGCTTTGCTTATTTGTGTTTGCTGTGTTTTGACAGAAAAGCACTTTTACTCTGGTGTGTCTTCCAAATCACCAGTAGACATGTAGATAACACTGAATGGTGGTTATACAGACCTGGTGGCCCTGAGATGCCACTCTTTGGCTGCAGATTTCTTACATTGAGTTTTTAATTTCACATCCCTTACCATCCTGCTCACTTTATAGGACTGATAAGTCCTATTCCAGCCTAGTTACCTCGAAGATGTGCATACGTTATGTCATATTTATACTCCAGGGAAACTGAAAAGTCATGAATTATAAATTAGGTAGTTAATAGTAATAGTTAATAGTAACTCTGAACAAATTAAGACAAGTACAAACAAAAAATGGTTCAGCTACTGTGCATTTATTTCGATAGCACTGTTGGCAGTACCAGTAATTGTGACACTCGTAATGGGATATTTTCCCCCCAAATGAATAAAAAAACTGAAATTAAGCTGTGACTTTTTTCAGTAGAAGATTTTGCTACTGCAATACAATATAATTCATTAAAGATTATATTGAAAAAGATTTATTGCACATCTTTACCAAGAATGCAAATAAATGTCTCCTCATATACAGTGTAAAGCAGCTGACAAGTAGGATGTAGAGGGTTGCATTTTCTGCAGGAAATGGAATAAAGTGTTCATTAAAAACAACAACAATAATTTTCCATCCAAAGACTCATTATGCACCTGAAAGACTTGGCTGTTTCCCAGGTCGGTGTGACTGCATGAACTTCAGAGCCAAATCCCAGTGCCTCCAGCTTTGCTATCGATTTCCTCATAAACTTGCCAGTCAGAATGCTGAGCAGCTACTGTAATTGAGACCCGGAATCATGTAATTCCTTCCAGCGAATGTGCGCTTCTGTGACAGCGTGTGACTGCTGTGTGCTCCCACCACACGGTGATCAGAGGTGCCGGGCCTGGTGCAGCAGGCACTAGGTCAGGGAGCTGTATATGTACGAATCAGAGGTCACGGCACAGACCGTGATGCTGGTTGACAGAAACAGTTCCCAGTGAATCTTGAACGGTGATGCTCTGAGGTGTTATGTTTGCTCTGTGAGGAGGAATACGAAGCATATTCAGATTTTTTTAAACAAACTCCTATGTAAGGCAATCTTTTAGAGCATTGTGATGTTATGCTTCTCATTCAGTCAGGAATTCATTTAAAAGTCTTATTGTTGTCCAACACTCCAGTTGCTTTGTGTTTTAAAGCAAAGCCAAAGCCAGTCAAAGGCACAGGGAAACTAAGCCAAAACTTGGGGCTACCAGAACAGCAGGCTGCCTCCAAGAGCGCTTTATTTCTCACAACTTCAGAAGTTGAAGCTCCAGTCTGGGAATGACTTCAAACCCAGCTGCAGATTAAAACTTAACCAAGACGACAGTTAGTAGTATTAGCAAAGCTAGAACAGCCCGTCTTAGTCCACTGTGACTAAGATGTAAACTCAAAACAAGATCTTTCTCCAGTCAGCCAATGCACCACATCAGGGTGCTAGCAGATCAAGGTAACAGCAACCCTCTTCGGTGTAGATGCTGTCACAGAGGGAAGAAGACTTTTTTCAGTATTGGTGAGTTGCTTAAAACAAAGTCTGATGTCAGAGAAAGCTCAAAAGTGTAAGGAACGCAAGGTTTTCAGCAGATAACAGGAAGGCTAAATGTGCTACTGCAAAGTTCTGTTATCCTTTGAAGCGCTCATTCTCGGTCAGTGATGGAAGAGGATTTGGAAACGTTAGTAAATTTCATTACATCCTCTAGAAAATATATATAGAGAGGCAGCTGTTTCAAAAATACTACCCACTCTCACCATAAAAATATAAAATGCCAAGAACAAAATGCAAACTCTTTAAAGAATGTCGGATTAAATAGTTTTTTCACTAATATAAATATTTGATGACCACTCACTAGCTTGGACAAAATGTTTTTAGGGCTGCTCCTATGTCACCCGGTATTCTCATGCTTAAAGGGGGCATATCCTGCTTTTCAGTTCTTCCTTTTCACATTGAAATCATTCAGTGGTGGTCCATATAAAATGGAACTGCAATGATCTTGCATGAAATATCCCCTTTAAATAGACATTGGAATTGACCGAAATCCATACCTCCAGGTCAAAGCTTTACAAAAACTGGAGATCAATTCATCTCTGGAGTTCATTGCTGGCTAAATGCTCCTAGCATAATTTGGGTTGAGGGTTGCTGGTGGGGGATGGGCTTGGCTCTAAGTGGGCTCCAAAATCCAAAGGGGCCTCATATTGTTGTTTCTATCTGCTATGCAGCTATAGAAATGTAGATTTCTATAGCTTTCAAACACATTTGTAATCTTTCTTTATTGAATTATCTGAAATACCATGACATAAAGTTAAATGCCAAGCTTGACACAAGCCTTAGTTATTAGATAAAGATGTGGATGCAGGTCTGAGCGGCTTTTTTACTGGCTAGTTTGATCAGATTGTATCTAGTGAGATCAATTTTACCCTTCAGGTGTATTGTGCCCAGTTGTTTCCGCCTTGCATTCTTGTAGGCAGTTCAACTAAATTTAAACCAACATCTGGAAACAGCAGACTTGTCAAATAAATCTGCACAGCAAACATTACGTCTCATTTTCCGTTCACCAAAATAATACAGCTGTTACAGGTTACAGAAGAGTCTTACAGTGACGACCCTGTTTTATAACTAGGCAGTAATGTGATTCACCAAGGATAAATGCAGACATAATTTGTTCTATGATGAATAGCCTTGGAAAGATTGAAAGACTTAGTTTTTTCCTGTTACAGCACATTGAAAGAGTATTTATAGCCCTTGAACTTTTTCGCATTTTGTCACATTTCAGCCACAATCTTCCATGTATTTTTATGAGGGTTTTATGTGACAGACAAGCACAAAGTAAGCATACAGATTGATGTGTAAGTAAGTCTGCAAGGAAATCAGTCTTCCTAAAAAAACTGTAAACTGCATTTAGGTCCGGGCTTTAACTGTCACTCTAACACAGCTATGCTTCAATCTGAACTGTTCTAGTGTAGCTTTTGATGTATATTTACAATCATTGTTCTGATAGAAGGTGAACCTTTAACCTGTCTCAAATCTTTTGCAGCCTCTAACATGTTATATATTATATTAATCACCAACCATCCTCCCCCCAGTTGTGGATTTTCTTTCATCCTATGCATGCAGGCCAAAAGTTAGCATTTTAGACTCACAGTCTTGCATTTAGGGGACTTCTAAAGGTTGCAATGGATTTTATTTATGGGGTATCAGATTAAAGGGGGCAGAATGCAAATGCATGCCCATCTTGATAACCATGCATCTTTTTCCTTCTGCTTCACAAGGAACGTGTTGGTCTCTTACACAAACTCCCAGTGAAATACCTTGAAGTATGTTGTTTTGATTGGACAAAATATGGTCCAAGGCAATAACTGCAGTGGATGTACCAAACATGCAGTTTATAAATTTTTTTAAATGTCTAATGAGTCTAAGATTAATAATGTGGGGTTGTGTTTTGTTTTCTATTCACAGAGAGCATCAGGAAGATTATCGATAAATCATCCATAAAGTTCATTTGTAGCATTAAGCTTGACACCAAAAATGGCAAAACAGAGGACAGGATTCTGGTAAGTTGCTTTTCTTCCTGTCTCTGTGCCGACTTAATGGGCATTTTCTTTTAACTTTTGACTTCTGAAGCTGACGAGCAACACCCCATTACATTAGACATCATGCATGTTCTGTGTCTTTGATGTGAACATCCTCCGCAGTGCTGCTGGATCTCTGTCAAACTGCTGATAACCACGCCGGCATGAGCAGATCCTCGCTGTTTACCAGCAAGAGCGACTGCATTGCTCCTCTAGTCAGATGCTAACTGAATTAGGTTCAGTGTCCCACGTCAGTGAGTGCTGTTGGCAGCCTGGCAGGATAAATATTGGATCTACAGTGTCTGTGGAAGCGCCTATGGATCCCCTCTGTGTCCGTGAGGCACAAGGATGAAGCAGTGGGGATGCTTAGGAGCCTTTGATTCTGGGATTCTTTCATCAGAGAATATGGGGCAGAGAAGGGGAAATTTCAGCTGGAGTGAGCGAAGCTGAGCCAGCTATCCAAACAAAATCTGGGGCAGCCGTCCTCTTGCACTGTGGACCAGAACTTTGACTGGACCAAGGATTAATGCTGCTTTTTGCAAAATTCAGTTCTCCTCCATCTTAAAGGGTGAGCTGGGACGGTATCCATTGGGAAATTACAGATACACAGGGCAGAGAGGCTTTAGGTCTTAGTGCGCGGCAGCTAAAACCCATCTTTGTGCAAGAAAGGTAGACGGCTTCTGGCGAAACAACAGCAAAATCAGTGCCGTTTCCCTCTTGTTTATGTGGAACGCCTGTTGCTTCTTCAACCCTTATACTGTATGAACAAATGAGCTTCTTCGCCTTAGCTGCTCAAGGCTTCACTGAATGGACGTTTTAATGAATCATCGTGTGGCGAGAATGGGCCGTTAGGAGAGTTTCTGTATGCACAGCCTTTGATATTCAGACACTTTGATATGTGTCCCCCCCCCCAAAAAAAACCCCAAAAAAGATCTTTCTTGTAGTCTCTTTCTAATCCATGTCTCATTTACTGCTTCCTTTTAAAATCTAAACTGGAAGGCAAGGTGGTCTAGCCCCCGCTGGCCGCACACAGAAGAAAAATTTGAGTTCTGACACATGTACTGGCTTGGCATTTGGATGGATGGATGGATGGATGGATGGAAGGATGGATGGATGGATGGATGGATGGATGGATGGATGGAAGGAAGGAAGGAAGGAAGGAAGGAAGGAAGGAAGGAAGGAAGGAAGGAAGGAAGGAAGGAAGGAAGGAAGGAAGGAAGGAAGGAAGGAAGGAAGGAAGGAAGGAAGGAAGGAAGGAAGGAAGGAAGGAAGGAAGGAAGGAAGGAAGGAAGGAAGGAAGTAAGTAAGTTTCGGTATGGGAACTTAATTTTTTTCTGAACTTTCAGACAAGAAAAGATTTGAATATCAGTCTAGCCACAACGCTCCTGCAGGATTTTACAACACAGTAACCATGATGAATGTATGGTCTCTCTTTTAATGCAAAATCCTCAGACAAGCTTCTCTCTCTCGCCTGCTGCCTCAGCATGATTTACCTCTATTTACTTGTACGCACTCTCTTAACAGCCCACTATAACCCAGACTCATCACCCTAATGTGATCCAATCTGGTCTTTCTAATCAACTCCTTTAGACAGCCTTTGAAGCGAACCGCAGAACCCCCACCCACCACCCGCCTCACCCCACCCAGCACTCCTTCTCTCCATCTCACATGCACATTTTTTTTTTTTTTTTTGCTGCGTAGGTGTAAAAGGCCTGTCAGCGCATGCTTCAGACAGACCCGTGTCAAGCTCCTCTCGACAGAAAACAAGAGAGCTGAGCAGGAGAACACCGACTTAATTATTGCTCTCCAACGGGGATGGACAACGTGGGGTCGATTTGGGTGTGGGTCGGCACGCTTTGCCCTCAGGGGGTGTTTTAGCGGGGGCCATCTGAGAGAATGGAGTAAATGATTGGGAGCGACGGAGCAGAAGAGGAGAAGAGAAATAGCAGAGGGCAGTACTCAGGGGTTGGCGGAGAGCAGCAAAATGCCAAAGAATCACTCCCCTTTGTTTACCCTGATGGAGAGAGACACTGACTTGGAGACACTGACTTTTTCAGAAAGGTGTGGTTGCAATAAAATACAAGCTCTGTTTCCCAGAGGCATGATCAGATGTTCTGCGGAGGGTCCATTACACAAATGTGTTTAGCTAAAGAATTCATAACCCTTGAAATGTTCCACATTTTGTCACCACAAACTATAATGCATTTCTTTGGGATTTCACATGATGGACCCACAAAACGAAGTACAGACTGGTGAAGTGGAAGAATTATGATTGAGAATCATTTATGCTTTTCAAATCGTTTATATATAACTGTCCTGCAGGAATGTGAGACTACGCTCCAGTCTCAAGTCTCTTGCAGCCTCTAATGAAATGTCTTCCACTTTGACCCTGTGTTCGGCTCCATTCATTTTCCCATTCATTCCGACCAACTTCCCATCCCTTGGTGGAGAAAAGCATCCCCACAGCATGATGGTGCCACCACTAAGGGTTGCTGTAGACAATCTGTTTGCAGTTGTTCCATGCTCTTTTAATTTCCAGATAAAGGATTGGACAGAGCTTGATGAGATGAAGACCTTTAATCCATCCATTATCATGAGATTGAATCGTGGGGGGCAACAGATCCAGGAGGCAAATCCAGACAGATAGATAGATAGATAGATAGATAGATAGATAGATAGATAGATAGATAGATAGATAGATAGATAGATAGATAGATAGATAGATAGATAGATAGATAGATAGATAGATAGATAGATAGATAGATAGATAGATAGATAGATAGATAGATAGATAGATAGATAGATAGATAGATAGATAGATAGATAGATAGATAGATAGATAGATAGATAGATAGATAGATAGATAGATAGATAGATAGATAGATAGATAGATAGATAGATAGATAGATAGATAGATAGATAGATAGATAGATAGATAGAACCTGGGCCTTGGTCTTCTCCATACTGTCATACTATAGTTTAGGAAGGAAAGACAAATGCAGAGTGTTGAAGTGATCGGGTTTTACTAAAAATAAAGAGAACTTGCAAGAAAGAAAAGGCAGAGCAGCGGGGAAAATGAAGTCCACAGAATCCACAGCAGAACAACGGAAGACACCAGCGATGGGTATTGAAAATCAGGGAGCCTAAATAGAGAGGGATGTGTGGCGAAAGGTAAGGCAGAAACAGGTGGGAGCAATCAGGTGGACATGAGGAACGGCTGAGAGTAGTGAAGACCAGTGAGCTGAGGGGAGGAGTGGAACAAACAGGAACTGAAGGGTAACATACATGAAAGAAATCTAACAGAAGTAATACAAAATGCACACAGAATGAACCAAGAACCTTATCCACAAATGTGTGAACTAAAATGGCAGAAACTGGAGAACTTAAAAACTGTGAAGAAACACAGACAATAACAAACCCAGAACTCAAACACCTTAGGGTCATGACACGGGGTCTCCTCCCAGTGGGATGTTCCAGGAAAACCTCCAAAGGGAGGCGCTAAGGGGCATTCTGCTCAGGTGTCCGAACCTCCTCAACTAAGTCCTTTGGATGTGGAGCAGTGGTTCTACTTTGATCTTCCCCCAGATGACAGACTTCCTCACCCTAAGGCTGAGTCGGCCACCCTCTGGAGGAAACTCATTTTGCCCACCTGTATCTGGGATCTTGTTCTTTCGGTCATTACCCAGACCTCATGACGATAGGTTTGGGAGGGCCTTTTGTTTGCTGCTTAAAAAGATTCAATAACCATTTTATTTTCCTGTCACTTCTGCACTACTTTGGTTTATCCAATTAAATTAATATAAAATAGTGGTTCACTCCTCCACGTCACTTTATTCAGGCATTCCAACCATGGCCGCGGCCACGGGTGTATCAAATCATGTATCTAGGCAATTAAATGAAATTCTCCAAAGGCAACTGTTTGTGATAGTTAGGGTGTGCAGAGGTCACCAAGTTTCTGCAGAGTGAGAAGCTACAGAGCTCCAAACCTCATTCACAAAGCAGGTTTCCACTGCCGAACAGCTGGACCCACGCCTTATATCATCAACAGCAACGCAAAGTGTCTGATGCGGTGGTGTGATCCTGCTGCTACTGGACTCCCACAATCCTTTGTATGAACATGGCGTATAAGCACAGCCCACCTCCCGGAAATTAACGAAATCGTCCCGAGAGAAGAGAGCGCACACTTTGTAGATCAGATTTGATTAGAATCATCCATGTGCGTTAGACATATGAGTTAAAGGCTGTCTGAAATCGGTAGAGCAGGCCGAGGCTCCTTTCCTTCCTACAATAGAGTTCTTACTGTTGACCCCATGAAAGGTCAAGGAACAGGAGCTAGGAGCTATAATTAGACGTTTTCGGATGGAGCCATGGATAAGTGAGTTTGGTATCAAAGAACTTGACCTGATACACCACCTTTAGCATCAATTATAATGGCAGCTGTGAGCGAAGCTGTCTCTTCCAACCCTATATGTGCGCACCTGAATGAGTTTTCTCATCGACACACTCATAACCCTTGTAATCAGCCTTCCAAGAGGAGTTGAA
Organism: Fundulus diaphanus; assembly: GCA_037039145.1. Taxonomy (NCBI): domain Eukaryota; kingdom Metazoa; phylum Chordata; class Actinopteri; order Cyprinodontiformes; family Fundulidae; genus Fundulus; species Fundulus diaphanus. Next base: position 39,138,834 of record CM073128.1, read on the forward strand.
ACTGTTCTGGCTGCATACGGTGGTTCGACGCCATACTGAAGGTTTTGCATTAAGATTGGGATATCATTAAAGTTCACGTGTTTGTGTATTGGACAAGCCACCCATTACTTGTGGCAATGTAGAGTACTTTGAAACTTGTGGTTGTAATGTGACAACATGTGAAAAAGGTGTATGAATAATTTTGTGAGGCTCTGTATCTAGTGGATCCAGGCACAGAGGAGCTTTAGTCATTCATACAGATGGAGAAGCAGAGATCAGTTGTAAATTTCCACATACACTCTCCTCTTAAGCTGGCATTGATCTTAAAATGGTAATCTGGTATCCTGACACTGCATAAATGTGTTTACTATTTTAAGCACAAATGCAGTGACTGGATGGTTGGAGGAAGATGTGTGTTTTTTTTTTCTAGGTTCTGAAATTTAGCATTTCTTCTCATAGCCCTGGGAGAGAAACAACACAAACCAAAGAAAAAATTTTAGAGCCCGGAGCCACGCTCCCTCAAAATAAACACACATGGCACCTCTTTGATTGCCTACAGCAAAGTTAATGCAGCACTAATACGATTCCATCTCGTCTAAGGGTGCGTCTAAAATACCGTAAGGCATCGCCTTTTCTCAGCCTGTATCGCAAGACGTTAATGTGTCACTGACATTGAGGGCTTTTAGCCGGATCAATACGGGAGTATATGCCTCCCATCATTACCATGGAAACTCCTCGAACCATTTCCTCCCTGTGGGGTGTGTGAATGTGTGGTGACCCTTTCCACAATCTTCATTCAATTTGATTTGCCTTTTTCTTTTTCGTTTTTGTAAGGTCCTCGCAACGTGGCGTCTCTATTTCCTGGCTCCAAAGATTCCAGCCAAGGTACTGCTCACAGCTTTCTCAAGTAAATGTTGAGTGTGACATCTTTTTGTTTTTTTTAACCTTCATTTCCAATTGAAATCGTTGCTTTGTGAAATGTTTGAGCACAGGTAGAAACCACCTTCAACTTCCTGGAGATTCGCGCTCTGAATTCTCTCCCTGATCACCAGGTGAGTGTCCCGAGCACATTACTGCCGCTGCTGTTTGCGTCTGTGTTGGAACTCTTACGTCACGCTGGCCTTCAAGGCAGGAGCACATCACTTATCTAGAAAGCAGAGAATTCTTTGTATTTTATGTGCAGGAATGTGATGGGAGCTTTTTTTTTTTACATCTGCATTTTCTTCCAACGTTTTTTCTTCTCTTTTTAATGTAGAACAGAGCTTTTTATTCCTTAAAGTTTCAACCCGATCCTCCGTCGCTTGCTTTGAAGCTGGGTGCTTGGTTGTTGATTTTTGGGCTCCACTCAGGAGGGGGCAAGAAGCAAAAGAGCTTTTTTGACATGCAGCAAGCAGCACAGTGTGTAGCGCAGCGTGAAGCGTGTTAAAAGTTTTATAACATTTCCATTGTAACTTGTTAAAGAGTAAGTAATGAAAATGTTCTGCTTTGCCGGGACTGAGTTGAAGGCAAGGACGAACTTACAAAATAGAATACAATGGTTGTTACAGCTGGTAGCAGCTCCAGATTAGTGATTGTTGAGGAGCTATAGGCAAAAGAAAAATAATCGTATCCAGACCTGAAACTGAAGAGGAAATGAAATAATGGGTTTCTGTTGCATGTCTTGTGTTTTGTGTGCAGGTTATTATCGACACTGATAAGTCTGGTTACACCCTGAGGTTCGACTCCCGCGAGCACCTCAATCATGTGGTCAGCCATATTAATTTCGCCCTGTCCCGAATATTCAACAACTCCATCTTTGCGTAAGTGCCCTCGTCCTGGAAGAGATAATCTGAAGGAGTTATTATCAGGCATGGGCTGGTATGGGACCCTCACAGAATGGGAACTTTGACTTAAAAAATACTACGGTTTCATGGTACTACAGTATTTACGCAACAAACATTTCAAGCTGCTGTCACACTATTTAGTGTCATGAGCCTCATGCTGGTCCCTTTACATTTTAAAAGTATGAGTATATATTTTGATGCGCGCCCATACTCCCAGTACGCATGGACTTGAATCAAGGGTTTGGAATTCACAGCGTTCTCCTTTATCAGGCCCATCTTCCTATTTTATGTTTTTATCTACTGATCTATTTTCATATTTAGAGATTGCCTGACCACTTGGAAATAAAATGGCAATGCTCTTTAAGAGTCCCCAAGTGGTAGGAAATATTTATGTTAAATTAATTTTAAGTTCAGCGCCAAGCATCCAGCATGCTGAGGTGAGTGAATATTCATCAGCTCAGACAGCATACTATAGCGTGAGATCAAGTAACGTCATTATCGGGTCTTTATTTTCTAATAAAATGTTGTCTTCCTATACCACTGAAAAACCACAATAGTGCATTGGGGGGATAAGAGTGTATGGGGGTTAGTGGGTACTACTTGTTCTGAAACTGGAACGTTTTCCAACCTGGGTAAACCTTGATACCAGCCCATGTCTGGTTATCACATTGCTGAAGACACATGACCTTTATTTGCACAATTATCAGAAAGAGAGATGAGCCCTTACAGTATCTGTGTTTCTTTGTATGCCGGCAGCCCATCCATCTGTCACTCAGACAGCGACCTTTCGGAGGGCAGCAGGAAGTATTCACCCAGCTCAGAGAGTTCAGTGGAAACCCAGAGGGCCTGTGGTAAAAAGAGACATTATCATCAAGCACGGGAATTTGCACACAAGCAAACATGTGGAGTCACACACGGCGATATGAGCTCGTGTACATGGCTTTGGCAGGCTCAGGAGGAAGCTGACGCACACATTTCACAAATGCTCTCCCAGATGTTCTCTTTAAAGCCGTTGCCTAAATGAAAGATTGATAATTGGGACGAATGTTTGCGTGTGCATTTTCCTCTCTTTTTTTCCCCCTTTATAGCTGAAAGAAGCAGCTGTTCACGTCATCTCTTATTCCTTTTTTTCTCACTCTCCCCTCTTATTTGTTTTCCTCCCGCCTGCCTCTCTCAGGAGGCTTCTCGGAAACCTACGCTGCTCTGTGCGACTATAATGGCATCAGCTGCAAGGAGGAAGTGCAGTGGGTAAGAGCTGTGGGACTGTGTCGGTGCCACTATGAGGGCTTTTAGCATTATGTACTGGATGGCACCGAGCACAAAACGAATGGTCATACATTGCAGCAAAGAGGCTCACGGGTAATGTTGCTCCTAGGATGTGGACACTATCTATCACTCCCAGGACAGCCGGGAGTTTAACCTGCTGGATTTCAGCCACTTGGAGAGCAGGTCGGTGACAAAGGCTGACCAAACACTATTAACTCCAAAGTGTGTGGCGACGTTTACTCTGTTTTCATCTTTTGCAGGGATTTGGCGGTCATTGTTGCATCAATGGCGTATAACACCTGGTTCACCAAACTCTACTGCAAAGACCTTCGCATTGTAAGTGTATTAGAGTTAAACTGCATTGAGCTATTTTATTGTTAATAAATCAATCGTATAAATCCTTCAAAGCACCGCATATATGGGACAACAGCTTTCAGTTTTACGAAGAAAAATGCATAAAGTCCAAAATCCCACAGACTATGCTCTTGATGCTGTCTAAAAGTAATGATCATAAATTTATATTTATCTGAAGGCATCTGTCAAATAAATGCCTTTAGTCTAAAGGCTTTGTTCTCTGGCTGCTTCAACCAGAAAGATACAGAGAGCTTTGTTTTAAATGTTCTCCCTCTGAGAAGCTAAACACAGGTTTGAAACAGCAACAGCTCTCTTTTGACCTTAGTAATATACCGTGCTCTGAAAACATGTGGCAAAACAAACATTCTTCCATTTCTGTGTGCTGTAACCACAATGGACTGACCAGCTGACACACAGAACCAAGACGCAGAGCCCAACCACGGAGGATTTTGATCCACATGTTTAAGATGTTACTGTGAGTTTCTGTAATCTTCCCGCCAGATGCTTCTTTAAATCGCTTACTGTTCTACAAAGACTAAAAATGCCCTGCAAGCAGCCAACAGCTCCGAAACTGTGGAGTTATGTACCTCTGTGGGCAGACAGCAGCTGTGACCCAAGGCTGATGATCCTTTCAGCCAAGGGAGAAAGAGCCAAGAGAGCTGGCAGAACCAGGAGCAGGAGGTCCAAGCTGGTTCTGAGAAAGTAAACAGCATCTGATTGGCCAGTCGTGTCCTGTCTTATGATAAGACTGTTTTCTTGCATCAGGACATGCCTGATCTCCAGGCCTTTCTCTGTCTGAAGCCCTCTTTTGAATTCTTCCAGACTTTTTTACTAAGACAGGTGTTTAAATCCAGACTATGTACAGAAACCTCATTACCTTGAAGTTGAATGTTTATTCTCAAATTCCCTCAGGATGCATTTAAGTAGTTGGATTTAACGTTCTCTTTTTTTCATCTCGTTTTGTTACTTAATACATTCAATTACAATAGTGTGATTACTAATAGAGATATTTTAAGCTGAAAGGGGACATTTAAGACAGAGTATGTCTTCTAAAACACCAGGGCCCCGTTTCAGAAAGCTGGATTAGTGGATATCCAGAGTAATTTCTGGGCTAAATTCCTGCATACCCTGGCTTTTCCATTTCAGAAAGCTCAGAAGCCTTTACCCTGAGTCAAATTATGACAACAAATTACTCTGTGAAACAACCTTGCTCAGTAGCAGAGTTGTTTGGGCAAACTCTGAGTTTTTCCTCCTTTTTACCTGAGACCTACACAAGGAAGTGTTGTAAAAAGGCCTGTCCTTTTCTGGAGGAGCCTGTATTTGGACTGCAAATACGGGATCTTATAATTTCTGGATTAATATATGTTTAAGCATCACCATTTTTCACCACTGCCAATGATTTATCTCAATATTCTCAGCCCGCACATTACTCCTCTAACACAACGAGGGGACGCGCTCAGTTCTGTACAATTTCTTTGTGCTATTCTTCGTTTTATTGCCAACAAGATTAATAAAAGAACTACACAAAATGAAAGCAATAATTTATTCTGTATTCAATTTTGAGACTTCCAGCTCTAATTTTCTATTCATATGTTTTAGTTTCCATTCATATATTTGTCCCCAACACAGTTAGGCCTACGGTACATTTCTTCACTTAAATAATGCCACCTGTACTTGAACTTAAAATATAAATATAGCCTATATGATTAATATAAAGTGAGGCTGGCACAAATTTTACTCCTACAAGAAAATATGTGTCAACTATTTTTTAGAAGGATGGGTGAAGCCAAATTATTGCAAAAAATGAATGAATATATCAGTTATTTCACACCATCCCATCATTAATTGCATATCTTGATTATAGCCAATTAATGCTTTAGCTGAGTACGGTTAAACACAAGAAAAACGTATAACTTAACCTTACCTGATTAAACTGTATTTTCATACTTCATCATGGTTTGCTGCCATGTCCTTTCAATGCCATTCGTAATCAATGTGCACCCCCCCCCCCCACTCTTCAGTTATACACTGAAGCGTGTAAGTTTTTATCAAATAATCATAACAATCACGTTCAGAATTTGACAAAAGTATTCCATATTTCAAGTTGAGATCCATTGAGCTGTTTCCAAAGTTTAAGGAATTCCAAATTTGCAAAATAAGATTTTCCTTATAAGAAAAACTTTAATATGTATCTACATTTCTATTTCTTACTGACAGGGATCAGAGGTCACTGAGCAAGTCCTGCACACAGTCAGCAAATCATCGAGCCTTGAGGAGATCACTCTGGAGAACGCTGGGTTAAAATCGTGAGTATTTCTTCCAAGCTATGTTATTCTGATTACAGCAAAATCCTAAAGCCCCACTGTGTAAGATTTACTGGCACACCATCTAGTGGTGCGCTAGAGGAATTACAAACGACCTCCCCGTAATGGCTGCTACGGAAGTATAAGTATGAAAATGTAAATGTCCTCCGTGTATTAGCTAATGCTAATAGCTACGGTCATCATGTGAAATGTTTTTTGACACTGTTGTCAAGTCGCTTGTAAATTCAGTGAGTTGCGTTTTTTTGGGCTCGTTTCTGAACATGCAGTCGCTTATTTGGGGCCCAAAATAAGCAACTATAAACACCAGTAAAGAGACCCAGGCGGTCTTGCTGCTGTACTACAGACAGTGAACGGGCCGGCCGATATCCCTCTGAGTACTGTTCATACATACAAAACCTTCGTCTCTTTGAGAGAAAGGTGAACAAAACGACCCGTTTCTGCCGGGAGGACAGAGTAGTCGCTAGACTACACTGCCCTGTTTCTAACATAATGCCAAAAATAAACTTCACTATTATATTAAATTAACCGCGCTCCCTCATGAGTTATTTCCACCTGGTAATAATAGCTACGTCAATATAGACTCTTGTTTTTTCACCAGGTATTCGTTTTTTCTTTCTTGGTTATTTTCTCTTCCCTCTCGCTGGGTAAAGAGTATGAATGATCCTCCCTTTCAACAGAAAACGGCAAATAGAATGATCTATGGATGTCTTTGCTTGTTTTCTTCTCCTCCACCACCGACACCGACAGTTTGTCACCTTTCATCTTCTGCAACATGGCGCCTCCCAGTGGGTGCACCGACACCTATGTATTTATAAACTACTAATTCTAAGTTATGAGAACACTTTCATTTTTAATGTGATGTTATTAAACTTTGCCAGAATATATATGTATAAAAGCAATACTAGATTTTTGCTAATTAAAAGCCAAATTAGCTAAACACTGTCCCTTTAGGTTATAAAGTTTGTGATGTGGGCTTTCCAAAGATGTTGATTCAGCAGGCAGCAGGAGACTACTATTGTTTACAATGATTAAGTTAACAAGCTTAAAAGCAGACTTTAAAAGTTGTTAACCACTCTGAGTTGCTCTGAGGTATGACTGCATGCATCACTGGTTGTGTTCCTTGGTGTTGCCCTGTGATGGACTGACTGCTTTATTTTACCCAGCAGTTGTGTTAGCTCAAATATGTGAAGCAGCTGTCTAGAGAATTAGGAGTGTAAACATTTGTCCCCTTGCTGGCACAGTTTGCTTGATCCTACAAGGAAACAGCACTAGTTTCTGAAAGTTAAAGACCTCATATTGTCTTGCTGTTGATGCTTTGGATTGTGCGTCAGGAAGAATAAATGTCAGAAGTTGTGATTTGTACTACAGTCTCCTAAATCATATATCTCAATGAATTAAGAGATCAAATATAATTTTATGTTTTATAAAATAAATACAGGTCCCTGTCACTCTGATTTGTCTGTGTGTGTACAGAGACTTTCCTCTGAAGATGGCCACTGCTCTATCAGAGAACCCAGCGTCCGTCATCCATTCCATTAATTTGGCCCACAACTCACTGGACAACCAAGGTATCAGGAAATACTTGTCTGATTCATGGCGTTAGCTTTAGATCTATTAAGATTAAATAACTGAGAAGGGAACAAATGTTTCGTTTTAGCAGTTTTTGTCCTAACTCGACATGCACGATCAGAATTGTAGGGCTGATTCTCTGATCTTTGGTTTTTGTAAACCTTTGTAATTTCAAACAATCAATCAACTTTTATTAATATAGTCCTTTACAACACACAAGGTGACCAAAGCACTGTACATAAAATGAACACTATACAAACAGAATTAAAAACATCAAAAGCAAGTACAAAATAAAATAAAAAATACGACACTGTGCTACTAAATGTTTAAAGCCACTCTGGCCGCCAGGCTTAAAGTAGGTTTTAAGCCTGGCCTTAAAGACGCCAAAGTCAGTAGTGGTATGAAATTTGTTCCAGAGCCTGGGTTCAACAACTGAGAAAACCTGATCACCCCAGTTTTTGTACTCAGCTCTAGGGACTTCTAAAAAGAGCTGGTTTGTTGACCCTGGTTGGGTTATGAGTTCAGACAAGTATGGAGGGGCAAGCGCATTAAGGGCTTTAAAAAGAAATAGCAACTTTTTAAAATCAATCCTAAAAGAAACTGGAAGACAGTGGAGAGAAACCAGAACTGGGGTTATGTGCTGAACTGAACACGGTTGATTGACGACTTGGAGACAACGATATTCGGTGCGTTGCAATAGTCAGTTCTCGAGCTTATAAATGTGTGAATGGTTTTCTCAAGATCAATACGATTTAAAAAGGGTTTTACCTTTGTTAAGAGGCGTAATTGATATAAAAAAAACTATCCCTGACCACACTAAATTTGCTTGTCAAATCTCAAACTGCTGTTAAAGATGGCTCCAAGGTTCTTTACAGCTGCTTTAGATTTAGAGGGTACAAAATAAAAAACAGAATTGGCACAATCACCAACTAAAACACAGTCTGTTTCATCTTCGTTCAAGTAAAGAAAAATGTTGCCCTAACCACATCTTAATGTCTGAAATGCAGTCATTTAAGGTTTGAAGCGCTCCACTTGTATTTGGAAACACAGGGAGATACATCTGGAGATCATCTGCATAACAGTGAAAGGCTAGGTTGTGCCTGGCTCTAATAGATCCCACTGGCAGCATAAAAAGTGAGAGCAACAGTGGACCCAATATTTTAGCTCATCTATATTTCTCTTTAAAGGTGCAATAAGCAAAATTATTATTTTAGATAGAAAGAACAAAAAAATAGTAATGTGAAGAACTAAAGGTAATATTTTAGATAGACTGTTATGATGTCACACCACATCTCTCTGTGTTTATCTCCAGTCTCTTGTTTACATAGCCGGGCCGGCCGCGCACGTGCATGTGAACAGCTGCCACTCAGGGCTTAGCCACTCCCTGCCCTAAAACGCCACCGTCAGAGCAGCGCAGCCCCAGCAGATCAAAGAACTGTAATATAAAGAAATATAAAAAAACTGTCTTAGAATACTTTTCTTGCATTGCTGCTATTAGTGGTCATTAATGATTTATATTTGGACCAGAAGCAATGTTACGGCACCGCGTTTAAATAGTGCAGAGCACAGGTGCAAGGCGTGAGGCTGGTTGCAGCGGAGCAGGTGGGCGTTGGGGGAGGCAGAGAGCAAACAGGATGACTTTCACATCTTGTACCAGCAATTAGCATGGCTAGACTAAAACAGCAACCTCAATTTGTATTCCCAAGAAAGTGTAGATCCTTGTCTTGACTCTGAGTTAAACAAGTTTGCTGCAATGTTAAGTCTTCCTGTTAATCTGTTGAAAACTTTGCTGTCTCACAGCCTGATGGAACAACTTACAAGACCTGACATATTGTAGAAATTATTTTTATTCAAATAGCTTCTAACGTCTCTGTTTTTCCCCAGACCTTGTTTTTTAACGTGTCACTAATACTAAAAATTGCTCACTTTGAGTCTTCTTCCCTCCGTAACAGCTTTCAAGTCAAAGAGTTTTGTCAGAATGAACTAGAAGTGCTTAATTATTGTATGTTCACTGATTAGAAAAATATTTAATTTGACTGCCTGGTTCCAGGTCAGTGTTGATCAAGATGAAAATTATCCAATTCTGGTTCACAGCCAATTTTCTGTCAATATGTAATCAAAATCATTGATCAATATAGCTCTCTTAATCAGATATGACAATAAACTAAGGGATAAGAACCTGTTTCATCTGTTATTAAACTGTTATTTACATTTTTTTGTAAAAAGTATGTGTTATATAATTAGTAATCCCATGATCTCATCCTTTAAGATTTTATCTTACCATTATGTATAAAGTATGGGGATAAAGAAATGAAACGCCAACCAACAGAAACGGTTTTATTCTGAACAAGACTAGTTTTTTGTGTCTTCTGTGAATGCTGCAGGTGTGTCCAGCCTAATCCAGCAGGTGTGCCGCCTCAGCAAGGGACTCCGTCTTCTCAACCTGTCCAAGACTTCACTTAGCTCCAAGGGTTAGTCTCTCCCTATATTTCTCTTGCTTTACTCCCACTAAGAAGCTAAGAAAGTATGACCAAAGTCTTAGCTTGACGAAACTCAGAATCTCACCCAACCCTGTAGAAAGGGAGCTGATTTACCTGCACCGAGCTCATGCTGCAGGTTAGAGGAAGACAAACCTTAAGAACTGCAGATAATTCCCCCTGGAAGCTTTGTCACTTTTTTTTCTCCTGCTAGAGCTCCCGGTTGACTTGTAATGCTGAGCACTGCCCTGCAGGCTTCATGGCTCTGTTTCTTTTCTCTTTATCCAGTGGAGCATTTAAATATTGCATTGAATTGTTCTGCTTCCTATAACATCATTCACTGATACCATCTGCTCTAAAATCTGTATGAATAATGTAAGAATGTAAATGTTTTGAGAGCATTCCTAGTCTCTTAATACCATAGCCTTTTATTCCCCCCCCCCCCCCTTTTCATTTCTTCCCCCTTACCCATCTGCAACCCTATGTCTCTGCTTGTCTTTCTCTCTCAGGCGTGGTGTCTCTCTCTCAGGCTCTGTGCTCCAGCGATGAATACTCCAACTCCCTATTGCACCTGGACCTGAGCAAGAACCCCGGGGTCCTCTCAGGGGAGGATGCCTCGGTCAGACAGCACAATCCATCTGAAACAAGAACACGCTCTCCTCCGTTCCTCCAGCCTAACGTGCCGCCTCTGTTCCTCTGGCTTTCTGTTTGCAGAACTTTTATCTCTTCTTGTCTCAGCCAAACTGCCTGGTCCACTTGGATCTGTCGGGCACAGACTGCTCTGTTGATTCGGTGAGGGTAAATGTCAGGATCAGCTCAGACTCAGTTTTGTGTTTCATGTAAAACAGCGAATGCGTTTTTATCACTGTTCCCAGATTAACTGTTTCCACCCTGTGTCTTATGCAGCTATTTGGGGCTCTTCTGAGGGGGTGTTGCGCTGATCTTTCCTTTCTCAATCTTTCCAAAAATACCTTCTCCCACAGGTTAGTCATATCTTTTACGCCAACTGTAGGAAGATAAACAATGCCTTCCAAAAGTAGTCCTGAATTTTCTCACATTTTGCCCTGCACACCTGGAGAATAGGCTTTTGGAGTGTTGCTTTCTGCCAATAGCTCACTCCTGTCAGATGGAAGGACTTGAACTAGGCCATTCGCACAGCTCTGATTGTACATTTAGACTCGTTGTCATGCCAGACAGTCTCTAGTCTTTCGAAGCCTCCTAACAGGTTTTCTTCCAGGATGTTTAGCTTCATCTTTTTTTTTCCTGAACTCTGACCAGCCTTCCAGCTAATGGAGAAAAGCAACACAGCAGCACGATGCTGCCAACCCCATGTTTCACAGTGGCCAGTGTAGAGTTACTTTTCTGTCACACGTCTTGTTTTGCATTTCAGCCAAAGTTCTATAGAGAAATCGATAATAAAGATAGGACAACTCACAGATGTAGAGGCACAAGAAGAACTGGGCATACGGCACAGGAAGACAAAAATACTTTTGCAAGGCACTGTATTGTTATCACACAGTAATGTTACCAGACTTGATTCTCTCTCCTTTGCATTCATTTCCCTCCATTTCCTTCGCTGATCTTTGTTTGTTTACATTCATGTTGTTCATTGGGAGATTAGAGGTTTGCGGGCATCACTGAAACATTGTGGTTTCTTTCTGTGCCATATATTTCAAACTCAGATTTCTTTTTGTGCTTCCTGAAAGACTCCTAAATATTTTAGCCGGACAATCAGTCACTTGACCCCACCTGCTGCCCCTGCTTTCTCAGAAGGTGTAATTGTCATTCTGTGTCGGTGCTCTGGTGGCTGCAGTTATCTAGCGTTTTAACGTGACTTATTCTCCTCCTGTGCGTGTAGGTTGGCTCCCATCACGTCTGCATTACTCCTTTTTGATCCTCCGTTTTTCCCTAATTTCATAGGAAAGTAAAGGATACGCTGCCGTTGTTCCGTCAGTTCTTCAGTTCGGCCTTCAGCCTCACTCATGTCAGCTTTGCCTCTATGAAGTTGCCCCCTGATGTTTTGAGGTATCTGACACGTCCATTTCTATTTTGTTCCTCAAGTCTCAGCTCTTTTATCTTACGTCTGCTGCAAAGAAAGCCTGAAGGAAGCATATGGAAATGTGAAGCTGTGCCAACCAGGCCCTTCTTTATCTCTAATTTTCTTTCTCAATCACTTTATAATCACAGAGCTGTCTTGATGGGTTTGACTTCAAATCCTCATATCACTGATCTTCATCTGGACATCAGCAGCTGTGAGGTAGGAGTCCTTTTCGTCTACCCGCAGCAGATTGCACGGGTGTTTTCTCTCTAGCGCGTCTCTGGTCTGTGGCCGATACGAAACCTCCATATGCTGCCGGCGACTCCATTCATTGTAGATCCATACATGGAAAAAAATAACATTTTGATATGTTATGCTTTACTCCATTTTCATGATGCAGTTCCATTTACTGATTTAATCAGTGTGATTGGATGCAGAAAAACAAACACATTTCCACATGTTTCACATGTGCAGTACAATGTGAACGACATGGGAAAATGTTCCACCCACGCACCATTTCCCACATCTGTTTTTATATGTGAATATTGTATCCTTTATGGAAAAGTATGGTAATTAATTAATTATGTCATGTAGTTATTGAAACACATGTAATCCTTTATGTTGTAATGTAAAACAAACGTGAAAAATTATATCATATCGTAACACTTGGAGCTTATATTGTGGAGTAACATGTGAAACACAACCATGAAAACCTTCCACATGTGAATAGCTTGCTACACGAGTTCTTGCAAGTAAAACCCATATCTCAAAGTTTTGTGAAATACTCCTGTGAAAATATGTTTCACGTGTGAAAATTTAATTGTGGAAGTAACTTGTGAAATCCCTGGGAAAATCTTCATGTACCTTTTATTTCTAAAAAATGATATCCTGTGGTAACGTGAAAAACCTGGACGTTATCTCTTATAAGATGTGAAATGCATCTCACACCATTTTTGTGAAATGTCACATCTTTTGCTATGCAGGTGTATCTCTTTACATCAAAAATATTTAAAAGTGAATTTATTTCAGTAACTCAATTCCCTAAGGCAGGGGTGTCCAAACTTTCAGTCACATGGGCCAAAATTGTCAAGTGAAACTTACTTAAAGTACAAAAATAAAGAAATAAAATGACCAAAAGTTTATTTGTCATAGGTCAGAGTACAGAAACAAGGTCATTGTCCAGAAATCAGAAGCTCAGTAGAAGTCAGACTAGAGCTCTATTCACATGGGATAAGCATTATCTGCAGACCCCATGTAATAAAGAAGTTACCCCCATACATCAGCTTTTTATGTGGCGCATTCACACGGGATAACCAAAGCCTGAGATTTATGAAATCTATGAACATCTCTGCTGCATATTGTGTATGTAAACGGCTGTGTAGCAGAAGCAGTGTTGCCAACTCTGCATAAATGCAACTTTAGGCTCTCTTTTTTTATTTAATTTTTTAAAGTCTTGTAAATTTCATGAGTTGCGGGCTTAAGGCTTGTTTTTGAACGTGCGGTCGCTAATATGGGCTTGTCAATTTTCCAACGGAACCGCTTTTCCTGTCTATTGCACTGTGCAACCTCGTGCTGCTACATTAGATTAGATTAGATTAGATTAAACTTTATTGTCATTACACAGGTACAGGTACAAGGCAACGAAATGCAGTTTAGGTCTAACCAGAAGTGCAATAGCAGCAAGTGCAGGATAAACAATGGTTCCATAAGTACAGGAGAGACAGTGCGAGCTGGTCAATATTTGTCCGGTTACATTCTCCCCGCCCCAACAATTTAACTGACAGAAAAAGTTGTGTTGGGTAGAAATGCAACATTAAATGCATGCATTTATGTGGCATTGAAATGACCTCTGTATTACAGTGTGGTAGGTTGCTTGTTGGGCATCTTTTGAGCTTGTTTTCTGATAGGGTTTTGCTGGCCTGGGACCCAAGGTTTCTAAACACTCCAATGCAGCTTTCATTCTTCACCAAAAGCAAATAAAAATGCTCCCTGGAAACAAAAACTGCCTATTCACCTATCGGTTCAAACCCATATCTGTTCACATCACAGAGATCCCTATTCACATCGGATTAGTATTATCACAGGACCTTGGAGTTCAGCAAAATAGAGTGGGTAATTTGGGGGTCGAATTTGACATGGCCAATTCGCACAGGATTAACAACACAGAGAATCTCCTGCAATTATTACAAATCGCATGTGGTCCGTCAAACTAATCCGTCAGAATAGGGCTTTGGGCAAGTCGAGGCAGGAAAATCAGATCACGCGACAAAATGAAGATGAGACATGGAAATGACCCGCTGACCATTTACTACCAAGAGCTTTCAATAGCCTGGGACTGACCCAGCGGCTGTGGAGGGCTTAAGTAGTCCAAGGAACAGGTGCAAAGCATGATGCTGATTATAACAGAGCAGGTGGACATGGCAGAATGCAGAAGACAGACAGGCACAAATCATGACAATATTGTGAATTCTTTTTAATTGAGCATGCAATATTAAATGAGCATGCACTATTTTAATTAAACACATCAGTCAAGTTTTCTGTAGGGAAGGGATGTGTTAATAATTGTGGATCCAAAACTTAAAAAGGGTTTTGCACATTTGCCTTATCAGAGTGTGGCAACACATTGCTCCCTAAGGGATGGGTTCAACGCATTGACAAATTTCTCTTCAGTGGGACTATAAAGAGAAATATTGATTTAATTTATTTTATAGATGGCCATAGATGGAGTTGTGTCCGTATTGCTTTGAAAACGCTGCAGATTTTGGTGCACCCATGTCTGCCTTTGAGTAAAGGTCATGTTTAGTAATAAATAAAAGAGAATTTTAAAAGCATCCGTCTTAAAAAAAACTAATGAAACTGTTGTGCCTAGCATTTTCTATTGTAATAAGATAAGATTTTAACTTTACTTAAAAATGAAAAATCCCCATCTGCATCAAATTCCTTTGCTGCTAGTGTCAAGAATAAGTTCTTGGAGGGAACAAAAACATGACTTAAAGTTAACAGAGAAGCAATGGCATAATCTAACCAAGAAGACAAGCAAAAGACTCCAAATGAAAATGAACACAAGAATAAACTAGAAAGCTTAAAGTAAATAAATACATTACCATAGAAAAACATCTAATAAATATGATCATGGAGAATTGAACTAAACCCAAAATGCCAACAACAACAGAATACAGCAAGACCTGTAGAAAAACAATAAATGACAAGAAAAACATGGATCCCAAAGAGAACCAAAATCAAACACCTCAAAATTGTAACAGGTAGGCCTAATAATTCCTGAATGGCAGTTGAAAAACATTATTTATTACCGTACTTAGAACAGGACCAAAGTTTTCAGTGCCTTTATTTCTCGTAATTATAATGATTTTCCACTTACAGCTAATAAAAACACATTTCAGATTAAAATATTTAGTTACTCCAGTAAAAACAACATATTCGATCCAGAAATGGACTCAAAGCATTTTAAATACCTGCTTCAAGGTTGTTTTTTTCCAAAAGGTGCTTTTAATCTGACTCACATGCCTCTTCAGAACACAAATTCCAATTAAATGAGATGCACCAGTAGTTATTTCCCCAGGCTTTTTGCTGTCATTATATGTGGAACAACGGACCAACTGTTTTGATCAAACACCAAAAACAGGAGAATGCATATGTTTTTCCCCAAGTGACATATGTGATCTTTTATCTTTATTCGGTTGTTTTTCTGTGTATACGTACATGCCTCCACTATAAGATAAGTTTCCCTCTGAGTTTCTTTTTAATTTAAGGTGCCTACTTTGCTCTTATTAAATGATCAAACGAGCTAATGATTAAAGACATTCGGTAGCTTTCAGTTACTCTAAAAAGGGTCTTTTTAAGCCATCCTCCCAAAGACAAACCTGAATCATTTTCATTCATGTCTGGCTCGTGTCATTTCTCTCCTCTATCTCCGCTCAGCTGAGGTCTGCAGGAGCCACTGTGATCCAGGAGCTCTTCCCCCGGGTCTCCTCCATCGCCACGCTGGACATCTCAGACAACGGTACAGCAGCGGGCCGCAGCAGCACGTCCTGCTGCGACCTTGACTTTTGTGTGCCGTGGTAGGAGAGGACCAAACGCGCTGCTAATGGATCACGCCGTGCTGAGCCCTGCGTATGTGTGTGTGTGTGTGTGTATATATGTGTTGACAGGTCTCGATGCAGACTTGCTCACAGTGCTGCCTGCCCTTTCAAGACACTCTTCCCTAAAACACCTTCATCTGGGCAAGAACTTCAACATCAAAAACAGGTGCTGCCACGCTGTACTGCAGTTATTTATGGCTGTCCCGTATGTGTGAGCGCATGTGCCAGCTTGGATAAACAGATCTGTAACTTTAAGCCTTGTCTTTTTTTTTTTTTTTTAAGCAACAGCCACTTCTCAGGCAGACAGCTCTCGAGCAGCGAAAAATAACTCGCCTCAGCCGCGTTTGTGTATCTGTCTCCATCCGCAGGGTTCTGGATGAAGTCTTGCAGAAGCTTGTTTTACTCATCCAGGAGGAGGAATGCGTGAGTGATCGCACAGGATGAGGCAACACTCATATTGTTATATTTATGTATCAACTTATTTGACTCTTTTTTGATGCAAGTTCAGATCAGCTAAGTTCATTTTTAAAAGATAACTTCTGTAAAAGAATAATTTTCTTTGCAATTAAAACTAGTTTCTACGTCCCTACTCGCACATATTATAAATAATTCGTGCCTACAGCATGTAAAGTCATGTTGGCAAGATGTCACATCAGTATGCAGCAAATTTCACTACCCCATTTTTATTCTTAAGGCTTCATCTCCTACTGTTCCGTCTCACTCTTTGTTTCTCAGCTTCATTTTTAATGCCCCAATCCTCCCCACACTCTCGTACTTCGAATGATTTTTTTATGCGTTTCTTCCTCTGCCCCTGCAGGCCCTGCAGTCTCTGTCCCTGGTGGACTCGCGCCTGCGCTCCAGGGGAACCGTGCTGGTCAACGCTTTGGGCAGCAACACCTGCCTGAGAAAAGTGGACCTGAGTGGAAACAACATGGACGACATTGGAGCCAAGATGCTCAGCAAAGCCCTGCAGATCAACACCACGCTCAGGTGAAGGAAGCGATGTGGAAAAGAGGGTTGCTTCTGTGTTTTTGCAGTGTTTGCAGTTTCAAGTGCCTTGCAAAATCTTCAAATACCTATAACCTCATCGCTTTACAACCAAAACTGAGCCATATTTTGTTTACATTTTTATGTGGTAGACCAACACAAAGTAGAGAATAATTGTTAATTTGAAGGAAATAAGATGTCTTTTTTTAAAAGCATTGCCCCGTATTTACCTCCAGGCAGCTTCCCCATCAGTTTTGCTGTCACTGGTGAGACAAAAGCATTCCCGCAGCTTGATGCTGCCACCCCCATATGTCAGAGACATTAGGGATGGTGTGTTCAGAGTGATAATTAAGGTTAGCTTTTTTTTCCACACAAAGCATTGCTCTTGATGAGATTTACTGGAGACAAAGACAAGGCAAATGGGAAGATGAGCTTGTGAAGCTCTCCCTGAGTTATAAAATGGATGAATTGGTCTCATTTCTAAAAAGTCAAACTTTGGCAGATTTGCCTCTCTGTTTCACCGAAACCTGGCTGGGCAACCACAACCCGGGCAGCGGATTACAAAAGCCAGGCTTCCGGCTGTTTCATGCGGACCGAAGTAGGGTGCTCCCAGGGAAAAGAAAGGAGGTGGAATCTGATTTTACATAAATGAATGTCGGTATAATGACGTCGCAGTATTACAGAAGACATGTAGCTCTCACTTGGAGTCACTTTTAAACAATATACATTTGTTCTGGCCGATGTTTACATCCAACTCTAAGCTTGCTGAGCTGACAACAGAGATGGAGAAAAAAACACCCAGACTCACTCTTCAATGTTTTTGGAGATTTTAACAGCCCTCCAATGAACTTCCAAAATGCAGACAGCATATCATCTGTCCCATCAGGGATGACATCAAAGTCCACTGCTAAGATGCATATTGCATTTTTGGACTATCTGATCACTGTCTGCTTCATCTTATTTAAACCTATGGGGAGAAATTAAAAACCTCTAAGCCTTTTAGGAAGTGGACTGATGAGTCAAAGCAGATGCTACAGACCTGCTTTGACTGCACAGATTGAAGTGTTTTTAAAATGTCCTCCACTAAACTGAATAGTTTTACTGACGCTGTGGCATCAGACATCTGTTTTTTGTGAGCACACGTGTGTACAGACCAAGACCTTTCATACATATAACCAGTGTGCGATTTGCAAAAAAACCAGAGGGGGGGATAATTTCAAAAGTTGTATTAATGAATCAAAGTTTTATTAATAATGATTAGCTAGCAGGTGCTCTTTCAGGTAGCTAGCTAGATCCAGCAGGTTAGACTTTTGTTTTTAAACTTGTGCCATCTACTGTCGGGACTCAGGAGTAGGTATTAATTTACTTTAACCGCTTTGAGCAGATAATGTAATAATACTCTTTAAATACAAACAACAAAATTAATTTACAAATGTGAAGGACACAAGACATGTATTAATATCAATTTTGAAAAATCCATCATATTCAGGGGTTAAAGCAAAAACAATCAATTTGACTGAAAACATTTTTCTAGTCAGCCCATATATTCCGGGGCCGTGGACGTCATGCCACCTTAGTAACCTCATTTGCTTATTGTAACAAGTCCACTTTAACCAAATCTGACAGTTCCATTGACAATTCCTGTATCTCTCCCACCTTCCAGCTTCAGAGCCTTTGCACCATCAAGGACAGCCCTCTGCATAATCTCCTTCACTTTCCACATCCATAACATCATCTGGTTAACTTTCATATTTGCAGCATCAAGCAAGTTCTTCCTTCGCACTTTTGCCAAACTGGTCCACAGTCCACTCACCTTTCCACTTTACAATTTCAAAACCCTCCATAAACTGCAGCTAATTGAAAAGACAGCAGCTTGCATCATTACATCATCTTCTTCACACCTGTACATTAACTCTTCTGTAACATTCAATATAAATCAATCCTATATACTCTGTGTCCCCACCTCTCGCTCATTGACTGCAGGAGATGGTCAACAGCCCCTCCACGACCTTCTTTGTTACAGAAAAGCGCAGGTGGAATAATTTTTTTACTTTTTCCGAATCAGACCCAGTTAAACCAAGACATCGTTTCACATTCCGACCCTCCTTCTTCTTCTTAAAAAAAAGCGTGTCATGCTAAATTAGCCGAGCTACAGCGTTACTCTTTCAGTTTTAAATAAAACATAACAGTGACAGACACACTTACCGAGGGAAGTTGTTGTCAGCTGTTTTATGCACTGAACTTTCTAACCTGCTGGTTTACATAAATCCAAAGAAAACCTTTGACTACCGCTACTTTCATTCATGCATCTGTGGTCAGTTTGAGATTTTCTTTTAAAACTTAAAATGATTGAACACCGATAAACCTCAGACTGGTAGATTTCCGCTTTGCAAAGACCCGCCCTACTCTCCTTCTGATTGGCTAATGTCCTAGCTCTGCCAGATTTCATTGGTTAAGCGCAGCTTCTGTTTAAAATCTTGAATAAAAAGTCTACACGGAACATTTTGCGCTCATTTTCCAAATGACGAAAGTCCCTCACAGCGACGGAGAACATTATACCCCTGATAATATTACTTATTCAGATCAGAAGGGGGAGGAATGTATCCCCCCCAGGGATAAAACACGAATGACCAGAGGGGGGGACGTCACAACCAGAGGGGGGGGAAAATCCCCCCCATCCCCCCCAGCAAATCGCACCCTGCATATAACAACAATAAACCGTGGTTCACTTTACATCTGAGGAAGTTGCTTAGGAACAAGGAACAGGTTTACAGCAGTGGGGACTAGGCCCTGTATAAGCAGGCCAGGAACAATCTCACCCAGTAGATCAAGGCAGTTAAAAGAAGCTGCAGTGAGAAGCTAAAAAAAAGCTTCTCTACTGTTGCCTCTGCTGCGGTTTGGATGTTGTAAAGAAATTGCAGCCCACAGGACCACGTCCCCTCATCCTGAGCAGCAGATGAGGTTTAGGTAGACAGCCATGTCTGGCTTGGCTTGCTTTGTGTCATACTTTCCATTTGTAGATAATGGATTGAACAGTTGGTTGTGAGATGTTTCATAATTTTTATAACCCTATCCTGATTTTAACTGCTTTATAACATTATGCTTTCCTTGGTCTTTATGATGCTTTTTGTTGACTAAAAAAGCTTTGAAGCCCCTCATAGAACAGCTGCCTAGTCCACACGTAGCTGGATATCAGGGAAAACAAATACATTTTTATGCGTTTGGACCTTTCATCCACACGAAAACTCCATTTTACATCACTAAAAATTATTATTTCTGAAAATTCTGGCCAAAGTTGGGATTTCTGAAAACTCTGTTTTTGAGTCTGCATGTGTACATGACAAAATGGAGTCTCTGTGGTGTATTTGGGCGGGTTTGTGTGGATGATAACGTTTCTGAAAACAGTCCAGAGTGCACAACATTATTTTTAAAAACAATTTTAATAAAGACCCTGCTATGTGTGTACAATGGCATATGCTGTGCGTTTTGCGGTTCTATCGTTATTCAGGGCAAATGTACACTTTTGTAAAACTGTGTAAAGTTTCATGTTTTTACCCCTTTACAACCGACATATTTGCCCCTACAGGAGTGTGACATGGGATCGCAACAACACCTCCGCTGCAGGATTTCTAGATGTGGCTCGGGCTCTCGAACAGTAAGAACTTTAATGGGTCAGTTGTTTTGTGGAGATTTGCGCTGCAATCCGAAATAAAAGCGTGCCTAAAGAATATATGTAAGAATACTTCATAGGAAACTTTTCCAGTGCCCATTAGGACAAATAATTTACCCTCATGAGGGTTGCAGCATGAGCAGTTTGTTGCTTCTTCCGTCTCGCTATCTCACATGGTCCAGGCTCACCTTAGGGCTGCAGAGGACATGGTTGCACACATCAAACCGTTACTCGGTTGCTCAATAAAGGAGTCATATTTTGGGATGATCTCTGTCCAGTGGGGGTGTTATCATTCGCCAACCTTTGGGCCAATTCTAATGTTTCCTGAGAGTTCTGTATTGTCTGCTTTAATAACTTAACCCTTCTGTCTTTTTCTGCTCCCTCCTTTTTTTAGTAATTTCACCTTGCAGTACATGCCTCTGCCCCTAAGTGACATCAGCCAGGCGTACCGCAGTGCTCCAGAGAAGACAGAGCAAGCCCTCACTAAGGTTGGTGTTACAATCACTGTCTGGATGATTTATTGAAGGTTGGCTGATGTAAAGAAAACATGTGCCCTTTCATAAAAAAGGGCCCATCTCCTTTAAATCAATGTCATGCTTTTGGCCAAAACACAGTAAGTCCAAATATTTTCTTTTTCAAACACTATTCACCACCTGTCTTTAGATCAGTCACCTGTACGGGATGGAGTTAACCCCTCCACAACTTCATTTCCAGAGTTTCCTTTAAAAAAGATGCAGTGCCCTGCAGGGACTTTTTAAATGACGTGACATTTTTAACTTAACTTTGATATGTGTTACTATGGAGATCTGATGTGATAAACAAGCACAGAGTATAGCACATAAGTATGAACTGGGAGGAAAGGGATAGATGTTTTTTGTTTTTTTTAGAAGATTTGCAATAAGAAAGTGCATTGTGTATTCAGCCCCTTTCACTCGCATACACCCAAACAAAATTCAGTGGAACAAAATGCCTCAAAAAGCCACAGAATTTGTAAATTTGGTCATAATTCATAATATGAATCTCAGTCTTTGTACATCTCATGGATCACTGTTTTAACAACAAACTGAAAATGGAACATGTCTTGTTTGCAGTTTGCCATTTAGGGGACGCTAGCAAGTACGTGAAAGAAAGATTCACTCATCAGATAAATTAAATTTGAACTGTTGGTCGACATGTTAAATGCTATGTGCAGCAGAAAGCTAACCCTGCACATAACTTGAAAACAATATTATCCAGGCTGTGGTGGCAGCATGATGCTGTGGGGATGCTTTTCTTCACCAGTGGACAGGGAAACTGGTCAGAGTTGGCGGGAACATGAATGGAACTAAATAAAGGACAAAAAGCTGTTAAAGGCTACAAAGGACACAGATGCTTAACGTTCATGCAAAAGAGTCCATACTGGGGCAGAAGTTCACCTTCCAGCATGACAGTGACCCTAAACATACATCAAGATCTACAATGGAATGGCATGGAGCAAAGCATATTCATGTGCTAGAACGGCCCAGTCAGAGTTCGGACCTAAATTCATTGTCCACCCAGTAGCTGTGCTTGAACTATTCCTCTAAGATTTGATTTTAAAACATGAAGCTTTTAGAGATGTACCTCAAAATATATATATATATTTTTTTTCCCATCTATTATAATCCACTGCTTTATGTTTGTATGACACATAAAATGCAAAAGAATTACACTAACGTTTGGGATTCATTTTGCAAGAGACTTTGCATTCAAAAAGATCTGAACTTTTTCTGCTTGCTTTATGGACAAAGTTAGCCCCACACAAATAGAGACTTTTGATGAGTAAAACTTGTTTTTCAGTCAGTTTATACTCAAGCATTTTTTTTTTGAATCTGTGAAATGTTTAAATGAACCTGGTCTCATTTTGAATTTACATGCCTCTGTCTGATTTTGTGACCTGTTTTTTTTTAATCGTGGCCATCTCACAGATCCAGCGCTCTCTGGTCAGGAACAACCAGACGCAGCGCTTTTCTCAGAGGCAGGCTCTGCGGCTGCACCAGGGCTTGGTCACGAGCACTGCCGAGCAGGTAGCGCCCATCTGTGAGGATGTGTTTGAAGTGTTTTAGGAGTGTTTGTGCCACCATCACTTAGCTGCCCTTTTTGTTTCCAAGGTGATGGAGCGCCTCTGTGTGCGTGTCCAGCAGCAGGTGTGTTTGTTACGGGGCAAAGGAGAGCTGGAAGAGATCCAAGCTGCGAAGCAAGTCCTGAAAGAGGCCAGGAACTCTCGGGCTGTGAGTGATATGAAACATTCAGGTGCGTTGTTTAGGTTCTGTTTAGTCTGAATTTGAATGAATCCTCTCCCAAGCTTTACCCGTCACTGTGTGAGCTGGCCCATGTGCTGTCCGTGGACGGGCCCGTGCGGCAGAGGTTGGACTCCCTGGCTGGGGAACTCGCCAAAGCTGCAGATAAAGAGCTGCAGGTAGATCCAAGAGCCTCCGTTCCCTTTGTGATCCGCGACAGATGACAGAGTTCGTGACAGCCTCATCCGTTTCAGGTGATCGTAGACTCCATGGTGTCACTCTGCCGAGAGCTCTGTCCTTTATCATCTTCTGCAGCAGAGAGATTAAGTCCTCCGCTCTCATCTGTCTCCGAGCGCGTGTCCATCCCTCGCTCTGCCATCCGCACGGCCCTCATGGAAAGAGCGGCGCAGGACATCCACAGAGCTTTGGAGTAAGAGCAACAAAAAAAGTCAGAATTTGATAAGCTGGGCATTGATTTTTCTCTCTTGCTTACCCCTTTTCATCTGTCTGTCCCTCGGCACAAACTCAATCTTCTCCAGAGAAGTAAAGCTGTCTGTTGTCTCCTATCTCACCAACTCCATCGTGGACCAAATCCTCCAAGAGCTCTATGCCACCCACAAGACCCTGGTAAACACTCACTGCCGCCGTGAAAGGGTGTGAAAGAGACACAGATTGATTGTGAGAGTGGGTGACAAAGAGTTTAAGAGTGCCGTGTGTCTCAGACCCGGCAGGTGTCTCATCTAAAATGCTGGGAGGGGACGTGTGAAGATGGGACTGCGTGGAGTTTTAACAGACACAGAGACTCCCTGGACATCACAGATGAAGAGCTCAGCACCAGCATAGTGAGTGGGGACATTGCGTGTTGGTGTGTGTGTACGTGTGTGTTTCCATTTTCATTTTCCTGGAAATGTGTCCGACGTACCTCACCCATCATCAAATGTTATATATATTTTGTTTATGGCTGGTGATTTGTTGTTCAGTTTAGGTATAAATGCACTGTGCCTGATTGTTGCTGACTCCAATTTCTCCTTAAAATTACAAAATGAACCAATATATGTACAGTATTCCTGCCAGGAGCAGTCACGCCGTGTCTGTGAGAGCTCTGTTACTATAAAACAAAAGGTTTTACCTAACTTACAGTATGTGTTTCATCAATAATTATCTGTGATGTATTTTTGGACCTTCGTGGGCGTTCTGTTAAACTATGTTTTGCATTTGCTTTCTTAACCTGGTATATAATCCCAGATGGATTTCGTTCCGCAGAGCTCCTCACATCCATCTGGGATTGCTCCTTTGGAGACGTATTTCAGAAGGGGCCTTATCAAAGATCCTTGCACATGATTGGATAAACCACTTGTCCGCCATCTTTACTAACGTGCGAATTCAACCACTCACATCGAAACCAACCCGTGACGCTGATGTTAGGGAAGATCAAGCTCTGGTGTTCTTTTAAAGAATTAATATTCGGTATAGATTGGACAACACTGGTGAAATAGCAGCATCGATGTTATCACTTCCTTCCTCGCTGCGAGCCACCATTGTTGTCTGGATCCAAACAGTCGCTTCTCTGATCTGTCAAATCTGACAAAATCCCGCCTGGTGATCCTGATTGGCTCTTCCATTTTATGTGGTATTGAAATCCCTCCCAATGGCGGCGATTTTAGATGGATGTGTGGAGCTGTGTGGAGCATTTCAGATTATCTTAAATTGTCAAAGTGTAATATGTTTGTTAACAGAAAACACTCTTCTCTGTGCAAATTAAACTGATAAATTACAATTTAATCATTTACTACAAAGTCAAAATGATTATAAAGCTGACATTTCAAACTTAATATTAGTGATCAGTGCCACTAAGTTGTGACCTGGCAGCTAGCATTACTAACCTAGTCTTTATATGTTCCATGGAGGATTGTTTCTCAAACGTTTTATATTAGGTCCGATTTCAAGTACCACTATGATTTCAAGATATGTTAAAATTGTATTACAGCAGGAGTTGGATGCTTGTAGGGTTTTGCCACAAAACAAAACAGTCCCCTTCAACTTTCCCAGTTGAAAACAAATTGGAACGCCACCTGAATCTAAAAGACGGAGGTTTCATGACAGTCCCAACCCCAGAACCCAATGTAGCTGTCAGGAAATTTGTCCGAGTAAAACGTACTCAAACTGAAGAACCACTCAGAAACAGATAACTTTTGATCCCTCTCTAAAAAATGTTCAATTTGAGTTAATCTTACACAGACAAATTTCCTGTGTGTGTTTAAAACTAAAGGCCTACACATACTTCACAACAGAGAGGTTTGCTTTTCTCTCCCATGGCTGCAAGGACATAATCCATCAGCCATGGTTTGGGAGTTCTTGCAACTTGTTCATGACATGTCCAGACAGCACTTTTTTTCTCTTCTGGTGTCCAATAACTATTATACACAAATGCTGCAGTAGAAAGGCCCACCCGGGACTTTGTATTTGTTCTGCGCATTAGTTCTTGTGAAGTATGAAACCTGGCCAGAAATAACCTTGTTCTTGCCACCTTGAGTAAAAGAACACAAATATCTGTTCTTGCAGAGTATGTATTGCTGTCAATTTATAGCTGCATTCACAGTTTCTCTCCTTTTTTTAGTTGGTGTGTCAGTGATTCTTTCGTAGTACTCCCTGGACAGGTCCCCAGGGTGTACGGTCTGATTCAGTTTCTGCTGGGGGGGATCCTCAAAATATTCTTCTTGTACTTAAAATATTATTTTATTATTTCAGCTTATTAACTATTAACACTAGTTTCCAATATCTTATGTGCGTTCTCTTTATTTTTAGACATGTCATTGATAGGATAGGATAAACAGATAATGTTGTTTCATGACTACTTCCACACTGAAGAGTGTTGTGACCAGCTTGGTAGTGTGACAAAGAGTGTCCAACTGCTCAGTTACTGGTCACAGCAAAAAAAAAGCTGAAAATGGTCAGCTGCCAGTCACCAGCCTAGTTAATATTTTATGATTCATGAATGAATGCAGAAAAGTGGTACAATCAGCATAAAACCTCCAGAGAGGAAGGTACGTGTGCAGCCGAGTGTGCCTCCTACACACAGCTTAACCTCCTGACCGTAGCCAGTGCGTTCTTGTTTTGCAGGTTTTGCCTGCAGCCAACGTTACAGGAAATGTTTTTTGTTTTATTTATTTTTTGTTTTTTGCCAACAGCCAAATGTAATTTGAATTGATTTAAAGGATTTCACTGAGCTACACAGTTGGCTCCAAAATAGACTCCAGCAAAAATAACAGTTCTCTTGTAAAGTCTGGGAAATAGGAAAAATTATTATTTTTTCCCCCTCTGTCAACAGCAGTTGTTTCTTCTCTGTCAAATCTGACTCCATCAATTCAACAGACACTAAGTATAATATTATTCTCTGTAAGAGCCTGGGGCAGAATTTATACAGCTCTCCTTTTTCTAATCCCCTGTAAGATTTCTCTTGGCCCAGTTCTGTTTTTTAGTTCTGTCTGACATAGGAAAATCAAATATTGCTTAATTTTTATTTATGTAGTTGCAACGTTAGAAATTTCTGTCACCTTACGAAATATTCGTCTCAGTGAACATGTTGATTAAATAAGATCTTCACTTTTATTCTTGCTTACTGCGTTATTAACTTGTGTATTAACAGGTGTTAAAGGCAGAGTCTCAGTCCTGTCAGAGCTGTCAAAAATGAAGGCATCAGCATCTGAATAATTATTCTGACTTTCCTGACATGGACACAGCAGCTAAAGGTCGAAAATTTTGAGAGGCCCCAGCTCAACCACTGGAAACACTTTAACAGCACTTGAATTGATGATGTGTTGTCAATTCAATTGTGTCTTGGCCTTTGGAAGCGAGCACTGATTGGAGTGATTGAAGCACAGTATTTCAAAAGGCCTGTTATTTCTGACAACATACGCCACTGACATTACGCATTCAGGTTGTGTACATTCACGAAACACAGCAGGCAAAATATTAAACACTTGTGTACTGTGTGTTTGGTTAAATAGCTGGATCATTCTTCACTGCTGCTAAATGTGACGACGTTTATTTAAAGCATTGTTGTTTTAAATGTTTTTAACGTTGTCCGTCTCTTTAGTCGTCATCTGGTTCATACTCTGGAAGTTTTAGCAAGATTAGAAATGCTTTTTCATCTGCCCACAAAGAAGTCTTTAAAAGGTGTTCATGGTTTTCATATGACCTCCTAGCGGTTTGCTGTTTGTGTTTTAGTCAATAATGGATGGGTCAAATTTTGAGCCATGATTGAGTTGGTATTAGCAGACAGTAACTTATCTACAGTAAATAGCAGTCTGAACAACCCCGATTCAGAGAAATGGTGGTGAGCCGTCGTCTAAATGAGTTTATGCCTTGTCAGAGCAGGGCAGAAACCAAAGTGGATTTCTGCCATCATAATAAAGATTTAGAGCTGCTCATAAGGGATGTATCAAGGTTTCACAGTCTCAAAAACGCGAACATGTCTCATCGAACTTAAGTCTGAGTTGCAAAGCACTTGCTGGAGGCTGTCTTAACCTCACTTTAAATAGTAAAAATAAATCTAACACTGGATGGATGGATGGATGGATGGATGGATGGATGGATGGATGGATGGATGGATGGATGGATGGATGGATGGATGGATGGATGGATGGATGGATGGGGGAGATTTTTGTTTCGGTTTCGCCTGCCATGACGAGCTTTTAGTTGTTCATGATGTCCTTCTGTTTTGTTTTGTTTTTCAAACTGAGATTACTTTAAAAACTCTGCACTGCAAGATCATGATTGCCTACACCTACCACAGAACACTACCTAAAAATTCACAAGCTGACCCTATATGACCAATATGACCCTTTTGTAGGTGCTGAGCATTGAAATCTACAGCACGCTTCAGAACTTTTTTCTTTCTAACAACACATCTAATGAGAAGAGAACAGCTACAACACTTTTTCCTGCTAATGTGCCTCCATGTCAACTCGCCCCTCCATGCCTTCTTACTTTTTCTTGATTCTGAGGGTAACATTGTGGGTTGTTTACGCCTGCAAGTATGCTCACAGCATGTACTGTACAGTAATCTGAGAAACATCGATTTATGGTACATCTCTGAGCTAGAAAGGCAGATTTGACAGTTGCTGCTTGGCTCTGTATATTGACACCAACCTTTAGTTTTCCCACTAAACCCAGCAGCATAACATTTTGACCTATTTCTGAAAAAAAGGCAAGCAAAGAAAAAACTTTGTTTTGGGGGACGTTAAGAAATATAATCACAACTCCCCCACACATCACCTTGTGCTAGCTTGATAGATTTCTACATCTTCCAATGCGACCTTTTGTGCATGGATGAGCATTTTCACCACTGGGTTGAAAATACATTTAAAATATATATTGAAATATGTCAAGATTTTAGATCCCTGTTCATTTTATTTTTTCCAGATAACTTAGATACGTATTTTGATTAACAACAAATTGGTGAGAAAACCTTAACTTAAAAACTCAAAAAAGGTAAATTACTGTCTTTCCTCACTATTGGTTTTGATAAAAAATATTTTTTTTACCAGCAGATTTCTTTTTATTTTATCTCAAAAGAAGAAAATTGTATTATTATCTGAATTTTATCAGGATAACTGTAATGGAGGACCTTTCTGCTGAATCTGATAAAGAACAAATGATAACTTTCTGCTGACACATGAAAAGAGCTCTTCTGCATTAACAAGACAGCAGTTGGATCCAGGAGCATCTCAAGAATCAAACAGGATGTTTTTTGGGTTTTTTATCAGTTTCCATTTAGTCTGGTCAGGCACCGCTCATCTCAGTGTCGCTCTCTCCAAAACCTGTGCAGAATTTAAAGGATTTTGTTTGCAGTACTCTAAACATGGACTCTTTAGTTCTAAGCTTTCCATGTTCAAAACAATCAGAAAGTAGATCTGTGTGTGTCAGTTGGAGCCTCTGAGGTAAGAGCATCTTAATCAGTGCAGCAGACAGTGTCTACATAGTGTAGAATGAGATTAAGCAATGAGCAAATTATTATTGCTCTTTTGCTGCAGCAATTGATCAGTACTTGCATTTATTCCCTTGGAAGGGCACATATGTGTCTCTCATAGTTGCGCCTCTCATGCCGCAGAATTCCCAAAAGGTGTGAAGTTGTCTGGAATAGACTGACATGAAATTGTGTGTGGAGCCTTACTGCTTTCACCAGCTTGATTTATTATTTTTGAGACTATTTCACGTTCAATGGACACAAAAGCAAAAAGGTATACGAGAAATAAAGAAAGAGAAAAAGATGAGACAAGATGCTAAAAGGGAGAAAAGGTGACAAAAATAGAGTGGAGGAAAAAGAGAATACAAGTTGACATCCACAGAGTCTGCTTCTACACCTGCAGAGAGTGATATAAAAAACAGCTAAATTAACCAATAAAGTGTTACAGACACAAACACCCAACGCCTTGATAACATCGCTGAAAAATAAGTAGCATTATTTAATACAAGATGTAAAAAGTGACAGCCAAAGCTAATGATAGGGGTTTTTCTGTATAGAAGTTAATCTGTAAGCACCTGGATCCAAGCACCTGTAGGTGTTTGCGAGAGTGCACTTGTGTATGTGAGGTTTATCCATAAGAAAAATGTAAAGCCTTAAAAAATACGGCAAATTATGGACCTCTTGGGCTTTGGTACTTTGATGCCACAGCTGACATTTTCTACAAGTTGTCATAAATGTCCTGCATTCAAAAATATTTTTAATCAACATTTTAATTCAAATTGTGCAGATCATTATTTATATATTCAGCTGTGTTCATTTACGATTTATGTCCGAAATTATTTTTTTATAGTTCACATGGCTTTATTTAGTGCCTTGTTTTATTCATCTAAAGGATGACAGTGCTTTTCCCTTCTTTTTCTGTCTTCTTTTGTATCCTCCCAGGACACAATTGCCATTAAGAAGCGCAGCTCAAGAACGAGGAGAATACGACCCGTCTCTACAAGGCTGAGTAAGTACTCCACTTAAAGCTTTCCGAGTTGAGCTCTGACTCCATCGTGTTTTGGATCTAATCACACCTGATCCAATTTTGGAGAGTTTGCATGTCTCTGATTGTATCTCTTCCAATCTATGTTGCCACCAGGCTTGTGCGACGACTCCAGCTCCTCTCCACCTCCCTCCGTGCCATCGTACTCCTCGCCACTGTCCCACTCAGCATCCTGGGAGGGTTTATCAGAGCTGCCTACACAGGGTCTGCCTCTTCATCATGTGACACGTGTTCGGCCGAGGCCTCCGAGGAGACACAGGGGAGGACATATCCCAGCTGAGACAGTACGCCATCTTTTCTTCACCAATATGGGCACTTTTTTTCATTCCAAACTCTATATTTGAATCACTCTGATGTGAAGCATCTGAGCTTGCTGGCAGGGACTTCCGTTTTTGTCAAATATAATCTAAATAAACTATGTGGCTTCAATTAGATTATGTCATCTCAATGAATGCAGTGTAATCCATTTATTACATAGATAACTTTTACAACTGAAACCCACAGAACAAGCCTCTCATAGGGGAGTGTTTGTGTCTATGTGTGCACAGCACTGCAGTGAAAATGGAGGAATAAGCCCTCTGGATGATGGACTCCCAGATTTTTATACAAAACGAGTTCTACCTGATAGGTAAGAGACGCTTTGATGTTTCCACCTCCAGCATTTGTATCCTGATCCCGTCGTAAACCTCCACTACCAAAATATCCACTGACTTTACAAGCTTTACCTGCACATTTCATTTTCTACATATATTTTCCACAGGTTGCCTCAAACTTTTAGATTTTACTCACACTTTCTCTGCAGTTATCTCTTTCCAGTGATTCACAACACACTAAAAATGAATGAAAAAAGGTCACATTTGAATTAAACGAGTAGTCCATTAGATTAAACATTATGGTCCCTTGAAAATTGTCAACGATGTTTATAGATTAAACTGTCCAGCAATGATAGCCGCCAAATTGCATGAAAAGATGCTTTTGATGTCATTGTCATTCATGTAGAACTTTAAACAAATAACAAAAAACTGACCCAACGTGCTACACGGCAAGGATTAAACACAAGAAGGAGAAATAAAATAATACTTCGGAAAATCAAAAAAACATTATTTATGAGAGTAAATAAAGCTAATTGACAAAGTAGTAAAACAGTTTCAGAAATGAAACAATAAGCTAATGTACAAAAGAAAAAAAAATATAAATCCAAAACAGATATAAAAATATAATCACAACGTTAAGGTTGTTATAGTCAAATGCCTCGGAGTAAGTGTGGGTCTTATTAAGTTCATCAAAGGTTTCTAACTTCTGAACAGCCCCCAGCAGGAAAAACCAACCACTCCACAAAATAGGACCATCTGTAAAGGCCTGATCACCTGTTTCTTAGTTTAACTCGGTCATCTAAAAGCTCCTGGCTGCTTTGACGTCTGTGGTCTAGATGAAACATGATGGTGTAACAGGTTCTGCTGATAAGATGCAGCCAGACCCTTAGCAACCGATCTTGGAACGGAGGGGAACCAGTGGACTGAAGCTGGAACAGTGGAGATACGTATTTGCTCCGGTTTCCATGCCTTGGGGTTTTAGACCGTTTAGACTGAAGTCTGATGGCGGTCACATTTAAGTAGTACTATGAACGGCCACACAAAAGAATCCAATTTCAGCAACAACAAAAAATCGGAATAGAGCATCAAGACCTGCTGTGTGAATGTAGCCCAAGGGACTTTATGCCATTGCTTTGAAATCATAATCTTATAAAATTGTGAGACAGGCATTCTGTAACTTGTAAAAAATTGACATAATTAAATAACTTAAACTCCTTCTGTGTCTCCCTCAATAAACCCTAACAGCTGATTGGTTACCCTGCACAGCAACTAAGCTGCAGACCAATTACCTTCTCTATTGTGTTTTTGCCACACTTGGTCATTTTGATATGTTAGGTGGAGAAATGAAATAAATTAAAAATGTTCTGCAACACATGACCTTGAAGTAAAAATATTTATGAAAAACAATGAAATGTTAAAGCATAATCATTTATACGTTTATTTATTTATTTATTTATTTATTTATTTATTTATTTAACATAAAATTGGTTGATTTGTTTGGTGCATCAACCTTCAGTTTTATTAAAATTTCCACGTGAATTAATATTAATTTTGGAACTTGAAATTGTTCACCCTTGTTCCTGTTGGGTTGTCTCGCCTTCTGGGTGGTCTAAATAATTTGTATTTCAGGCTTCTGCTTGGTGACATGTTGAGGTGTGAGCAATCCGTTTCTTTGGACGCCCCTCACCAGCCTCTTAACTTTACTTATCAGTCCTGTTCTAATTATAACTTCCCCTGGCAAAAATACACAACATGTTGCTGACAGAAGATGCTAAGTTGGTTATTACCACTGGAGCACATGTGACAGAGATGAGATCCAGCTGTAGTCTACGGACGGGGGAGCGAACAGAAGGTAGGCCGCACCATCTGCACCTTGAGGCGTGTTCCTCAGGTAACAGACACGGGTCGGTTTGTTTATGTCAAAGTGATGGAGCAGCTGCCTAACCCAAAGCGGCTAGACTTACTGAAACTGCGTACGCTCTTCTCCGCCGCTGTTGGTCCCCCACTACTGTCAGGACAATTAGGGTGGAAAAAGCTGATAAAGCTCTGTATCAGGCTTAGCTTTTTCTTAACAGGCCTTTTTAGGAAAAAAATATTCTTGACCATAATTTGATAGTTGAAGGACCCAGTTCTACATCCTTCCAACCCCCTTGCACCACGGGCTGTTGTTTAAAAGCTAAAACAATGCCAAATTGAAATCTGACATGACCTCAACTATTAATTGGGTAACGTCACAAACAAATGTTGGCTCAGTGAAGCTAAATGAACATTTAATGTATGCGTGACGCTTTTACATCATGTAACTTCAGGCACCATATTAGATTTTTCTAGGAAAAATAGCTACAATAAAAAAATTACACATGTGGAAATAGATAGACAGACAGACAGATAGATATGGGCTCAAAGAAGTAGTTGAGCTTTATTGTTGTTTTCTTAAGACATGTAGCCTAGCAACGACCCAACTGCAGCGGAGCAGACAAACAAGCGACCCAGATGGCCGTGATGTCTGCGATATCTTAGCAGAAGGGGCTCGTGTGTGAACCAACAGGATGATTGCGTTGAACTGGACAGTGTATGTGAGTGTGTGACTTACAGCCTCTCTCCCCACCTCCAGTCAGCTCACGACCCTGCACAAAGCACACTCTCTGAGGAGGAAGAAAAGGAGGAACATGCTGGCCATCTTCAGTTTCCGTAAGAACCGCAGCCAGACCTTGTCCAATCAGGAGACTGAGGCAGAGGTCTACGGAGACGGCTGTCACACTGTTGCTACAGCACCCACAGGGTGAGGCGTTCTCCACAGACGCACTCAAAGATTACTTCCTGAAAAAAGACTTGTCCTTGAATAATGAAACGAATCCAGTAGCCTACCTCATGGGGATGTTAACTCAAACGACCATTAAGAGCTTGTTTATTTTTTCTCCTTATTCCACAGTGAATTGCAGAAGTATTTACGCCTCTTGAACTTTTTCACCTGCTCTCATAACATAACTACTATCTTATATGTATGTATGTATGTATGCTTATAGGGTTTTATATGATGAACAACATAAGTTGGTGCATAATTCTGAAAAGGAAAGAAAATGATGCATGGTTTTACGGATTTAAAAAAAAACAACAACTGAAAAGCGTGCCGTGCTTTTGTATTTAGGTCCCTGAGTCATTACTAAAGAAAAATATTTAAACAGAACGGTACTGCTGTTATTATGTTCCCTGCTGTTTGTTTACCAAATGTTTTCCAACAAAGCTCTGAGGCCTTCACAGGACAGAATGGTTTTATACTGAGATTAAATAACACAAACGATCCCTAGTTACCAATCAGGCAACTTCTGAAGACAACCGTTGTAACGGATTTTGTATCCGTTATCAGGTATCAGAGAAAAAGGGGCTAAATATAAATGCACACCAAACGTTTCAGATTTTTTATTGTGAATCAAAAAATGGTAAATCCATGTTTCATTTTCCTTTCACTTCAGAATTATCCACTAATTTGTGTTGGTCTGTCACATTAAATCTCATTAAAATCCATCAAGGTGTGTGATTGGAAAGCAAAAAAAGGTTCAAGGGTTATTAATACTTTTTCCAAGGGACTTTACGTTCCCACATGCTAGCATGTTCTAATGGTCAGCTCTGTTCAGTTTTCGTGAGGACAGTCCGCTGCTCTGAGCTGAGAAATTCTCGACAAACATGGCTCTGAATCTCCATCTTTTCTGTGTTGACATAAGCAATGACTAAGGGTGCCAAACCAGAAGCTGGCTGATTTCACAGAGTTTGCACAGGTGTGGTTGACAGACGGTGGCTCCGTTTTGGATCAAGAGAGACCACCAAGGGATTAGAAATGGCCACACTACTCCTTAAACGCAAATTAGGAAAGCAAAAATACCAGGATCTTCACCAGGAATAATTATGCTTCATGGGGTACAAATTATCCCATTTGTATCTCAGTCAGTATTCATATATATACAGAACTTTTCTAATTGGTTTCTTGTCACAACCACAAATTCTAATGTACTTTATTGGGAAATTAGATCTTAAAAGATCCTCAAAGTGCTCCCTACCCCAAGCCCCAAAACTCCTTGTTTCCCTTTCTGATTCACCAAACAGCTTTCAGGACTGCCAACCTAGAGCCTGTCTCCAAAGTTTCCCATAATCCCTCCCATGCTCGGCAACCATAGGAACTGCGTTTTGATCTGCATAGATAAGCTTTAATGTGAGGAAAATGTTAGATCAGTTTGTTGAACATGTTCTCTTTTAGGACAGCAATGGAGAATGTATACACGCTTCACCAGGCTCCACGGCCAACTGCCAGGTCTCCCAGCGATGGGGCTGATGGGAAAATGAAAGATCAACAAGGAAAAGGTGCTCTTGTCCTGAGTCCGCCACCAGTGCCAGGTATCCCTCACCCAGGCGTGGGAGGAGGAAAGCACCCCTTTTACTCTCCCAGAGAGGTACAGTCCAGGTCGTTCACAAGCTCCCTTTGCTCATATTTTCACCCTTCTCAGTCTTTTTTTGCCTCATCGTCTTTTGTCTTTTGACAGGTATCTGAAATGGACGCCGTGTTTGAGCAGCCAGGGGAGACGGACAAGTACTGGGTGGACGACAAACAGAGGACTGAAGTGTTGCAGGCGGAAGCGGACTGGATGATGGAGGGCCGGCCGTGCGACGCACTCGCGGAGAGGCAACACTTTGACGACACGCTGCAAGAGAAGAGCCTCAGAGAGCCCAGAACATCCGACAGACCGAGCGACAGGTACTGGACTGACAGCAGACACGTGGAGAGACAGTGGACTGTTGACAGACACACCCAACGGCAGATTGACAGGAAAATAGAAAGGCAATGGATCGGCGGCAGACAGATCGAGAGGTCCTGGTCTGAGAGCAGACCCATGGACTTACAGGTAGACAATCAGTGGACAGAGAGAAGACATGCAGGGAGAATGCCGGACAGACAAGTCCAGGCACTTCATTTGGCTCAAAGGCCGCTGCCTCCGTACCCGTCGGACAGGACGCCGTCGCCCAAACAGGAGGGGGACCCTTTGAAAAGTACAGAGGCAGCAGCCATAGAGTGGCATCCACAGGACCCGCAGGGAGACGGTGGAGGTTCCACAGATGGGTGGAGGGGCAGCGGAGAGGCAGGGGGAGGAGGTGTCTCTGTTGGGCGAAAACCCGACCCCCCGCCACAGAGCAGCAAGCCCAACATGTCCCGGCTGCGACCGAGGCACAGGCGAGAGAGCTCAGACGCCCTGCCAGGTACAATCATCCATGTTGATGCGCTGCTGATCATGAAGCAGATTTTTAGCATGCAATATGCCTGCTGTTGGAAACCTCTGAGTCAGGCTTTGATGTCAGCAAATTCTCTTTCATCGTTCGGTACAGAGGAGGAAGGAGATGAAGAGGGGGATGCTGGAAAGTTGGAGATGAGAGAGAGAAGAAGAGATTCGGAGGGTCAGCCCCCTCCCATTCCTGAGAAGGTGAAAATAGAAAATGTTTGGCCTGCTAAAAATATTATGCTTTGGGCTGAATAGCAGCTCTTACATTCTGATATCCTGTGATTTTGTAAAATAGTTCAAATAATGAATTAATAATGTGATTCGTGGTTAATGAACTCAAGCAAGAGCGCAACTGAAGATGATTGAAAGATTTTGATTTAAAATAACAGTTTTACTCGGTGGGTGGCAAGTCGTTGTTGTTTCTGTTCTGAACAGATCTTCTCTTTGTGATTGTTGTCTTCTGCCTCCCAGCCAAAGACCTCCTCCTATGTGACCTTTTCTAAAGAATCAGCTAATGAAAGAAACTTACCTCCTCCTCCTGTGCCGCCTCCTGCCAACAAGCCGTTTCACGGCCTGCCAGACAGGGCAGCAAGTCAAGGTACCTGCACCACAAATCCCAATTAGCAGAGAAAAGCTACGGTTCAGCCTGAATATATCCATACAGAGAGATTAACATCTTTAAACAGGATAATGGAGGAACTTACAAAGAACAATCTGACTCTTTACTTTTTTTTTCTCTTTAGAACGCAATGGAAAACGTGTGCCTTTATATGGAATAAATGATTCAGGGCATTTTATATGTGTGTGTGTGTGTGTGTGTGTGTGTGTGTGTGTGTGTGTGTGTGTGTGTGTGTGTGTGTGTGTGTGTGTGTGTGTGTGTGTGTGTGTGTGTGTGCGTGCGTGTGTGTGTGTGTGTGTGTGCGTGTGTGTGTGTGTGTGTGTGTGGTTATCAGGCATAATAGCTGTAATATTATCAGATATCAATACTGACCCAAAATTTCAAATTGGTGGTGCATCCCTAATCAGAGTGGAAGTGAAACTCTGTTTTTGTAGAACAAATAAATATATTTTGTGTTGTCCTATCACATACAATAAATAAAATTGACTATTCACTTGATCTCAATATAACCAGGTTTTATCCCACTGAGATTAAAACTCTCTTTCCCAAGGGAGAAGATAGGCAGCATACCATAAAACCAAATTTGACAAAGCTACACAATTAAAAACTCGTGATCAAAATAATGACAGTCAAATAACAAAGACGATAAATAATTACGTTTGTAACAGGAAAAGCAGGTACCTAAAATGCAACTAGCCCTCAGCTACTCGTAACTTGGATTTAAAAGCACTTCTGTGGCTGAGGCTTAAGGTCGTAACAGAGAAAGCCTACAAGGGAAAAGCTTCAGGGGACACTATGTTGTGTGTAAGCACGATATTCTGTATGAAAAGGGAGGTGCATTGAAGGAAGAGCGTGCTTTACTGTGGCTGTTTGAATGTGTTGCTCAGGTGACGAGGGACTGAGACCTCAGGCTCCTGTGAAACCACAGAGGAACAGAAAAGCGATGTCCTGTGATGCAGGTACGGCGTCGTTTTCTGGTTTTATTCATTAAAATGTGCTTGGTGCGATTTCTGCCTCACCTCCAAAAAAAAAAAAATCAGGAGGAAAAGACACTACTTACAAAATTTTTTTGAACTTAGAAAAATAAATATATGACGATGCATACATTTTTGTAAGTGATCATAATTTAAAGAGAATTCCATTTGACAGTGTATTTATACACAGCTCTTCTTAAAGGAAGTAAAACCCTGAAAGAGTAACTGTATATTCACACCTATTATTTATTTATTTTATAGCTGAGGATACATTTAAATGCAGGTGCAGTATTGGTGTTCGTTTTTGAAGATTTTTAAAAGGTGCCTTGGGCCCTCGAGTCTTTTGTAGCATAATGCAGTTTAAAAAGCCTTTCTGTACAAGTCACCTGTGTTGAAAACATAAAAGAAGCCAGTGAGGCTGTGCCTATGTAAATGTGTTGTTGATGTATGTGTAAAGTGTGTTTCTCTAACTGTTCACTTGTCTCCTGTCCCTCACTGATCTCAGGCTCTGAAAGAGAAAGCCCCAATAACATTGAGAAGCCCCCAAATCGCAAACCCCCCGTGAAAAAACCTAGACTACCACAAAACAGAAATAAGTCTCTGGACTTGTCTGGTACATGTCTCTCTGTATTTTTTTTTTTTATCTCTGTATGTGTGTGTTCGTGACTAACAGAGTGCGAAAGTGAGAGTCAAAGTTCCTTAGGAATTTGTGTCGGTGGAAATCTATGATGTCTGTAAGTCCCAGCTGAGCTCACATCTGCAGCATCACCTTTTATTGTTGTGTCTTTTTGCTCCCGTTGCACCTCGCAGACAGCTTCAACGCAGCACCAGGTCACAGCGAGCTGGTGTGACGGCTGACAATCCCAGGGTTGCCACGGCAACGGCTGAGGACGCGGCGTGCAGGGTCGAGAAGAAGACGACAAACGTCAAAGAGCATCATCGTCGTTCATCTGTTTCTGTCGGGAACACTCCCGTCACTCGCCCTTCCTTCCAACTCGCCGGCCTGTTTTATTCCCCGTCCCTCTCCCAAGCAAACCCGCTCATGTCCTTTTGTGGCCGCAGTCGTTTGAACAGTGTTCGCAACGTTAGAGAAGCATACGGTCGTCGCCGTGCGTGTTTGCTGGACAGTGGGCCTAGCGCTCCAACGTCGTGGCTTTTTTTTTTTTAGGCAGAAGATGCGTGTCTTTATTAGAATGTGATTTCTTGAATTTGCAATGCGTTTGATCGTTGATACAGTTGACCGCCTTGATTGACACTTGAAAAATTAGTTGCTTCTTATCAAATAAAACCTGATGATTTATATCTAGTTTTGCTTTAAGGAAAGGTAATATATTTTATAGAGGAAATAAATATTATGTATGAGCACCCTCATTGTATCAATTATACACAAATAAAAAATGGTTGACTTCTTTTACATGCGCTTGTATGTGTTGCTTTAAAACTCTTCCTGCCTAGCGGAGTAATATTTTACAATGGCTGTGGATAGATAGGGAGAGTCTTTTTGAAGTAAAACACTGGACAGAGTTATTTATGACTGTATTTTTACTTTTTT
Source organism: Fundulus diaphanus (assembly GCA_037039145.1). Taxonomy (NCBI): domain Eukaryota; kingdom Metazoa; phylum Chordata; class Actinopteri; order Cyprinodontiformes; family Fundulidae; genus Fundulus; species Fundulus diaphanus. The sequence goes on from CM073128.1 coordinate 39,177,697, forward strand.
TTGTATCACAAATAAATGCTAGATTTATGTTCCGTATGGAAACATTTTCTGTTTTAATTAAGCGTAATATGCTGCACAATGAATAATTATTGCTTAGCAGTGCATTTTTACCAGTTGCAGCCAGCAATGTAATTTGGTCACCTGCGATCTTATCTTCATCGCAGAGCAAACACATCGATGTTTTCCTCAGAAGTTGATGGTGGACATCAATCTCAACTAAAGCTGCACTGAGTTGCAGCGACACCAATCCGATGTTGCCTCACCTGTCAACCCACTGGCCCCATTCTCGGCCTGTTTCTGTCGCCCCCAAGTGGCAACAATGCTGTAATTGCGGTGCAGCTTTAATTAAAAGCAACACAGTTATAATTGCAGTTAATTAGCGCAAACGATTCCAAATGAACTCGCTGTGATCAGAGAGAGAGATGACTCCTTATAAAGGCTTCAGGGCTTGCCGATAATGAGCTCCCAGCTGCCTGGTTTGATTTTCACGATCACAAGGTGGATGCTAAATTTACCGGCTTCAGAAATGACTCTCCGGTTGGCATGGCAACGTCGTGTGGTTACGAGCAAAATAACGCAAGACAGCAGGGGGCGACTAATCCCTGCAGATGAGGCAATCCCTGAAACACAGGCCAGACCAGGCTGTCATCAGCAACCGTGCTCTGACCTTTTTTTCTTCTCAAGAGATGCTGTTATGAGTAAGATATGAGTAATATGTAGAGAGGAAATCTTTATTTGCCGTCTGATAAAGGGAAGAAGAAAGAGTGATTCAAAAAAGTTTTTTTAAATCAGCAAACAGACTCTTAGGAAATGCTACTGCAAGAATGCAGCTGATTCAAACCTGCTGCGGTGCTCATAAAATTGCTTTTGTAATTTGTGGCTTGTACATTCATTTTGGTAATCAAAACTAGCACGTAAATTTATTTTCCTGCGAAAACGTCCACGTTCTCTGCTCCAATGTGCCTAACCAAAGAGCAGCTCTTCCCGAAAACTTTTAAACACCTCAAACCTTGATTTAAAGACAAATATGACCTCACGTCCCACGCAGCACCGATCTGGTTTGAACTTTAACACCTACTCTGCCTCAGCTCTTGATGCAGCATCCACATTAAATGATGGCTCGAGCTTAAATCTGTTGCAAAGTAAATTGATCAAACAACATAAAGTATTTCATACATCCTACTCTCCATATCCGTTTATAAAAATTTGAGTACCTAAAAGTGCAACCAAAAATGGAGGACTTTAAATTCAAGATGCACCCGGAGGCGTTTCTCCCTTCTCCGTGCTCGCACCTTGACTCTGAACCAAATCGCCCAGTAAGTGTCAAGTTGTCATTCTCAAGGCCAAATCGCCCTGTGTTCTTTGCAGCTGGTGTGAGGACACATCACATGGCACAGGAGCCATCCGAACACTTCCTACTCTTCTCATCATTCTTCTGCTTGTTACCAAGCAACATGGTCACATAATAAAAGGGCGAGGGAAGAGAGGAGCAGGAGAGAGAACGTGTGGGTAGAACAGTAAGGTGCACAAGCACAAATGGATGGAGGCTGTGGCAGAAAATGGGGGGGGGGGTGATCATGCTCAGAAAAGGAGGAATACCCCTTGCGAAACCGAAAAAAAACTATTTTACCAAGAGCCAGATGGTCTGCTCCCTCTTCAGGCTCACACAAAGATATGCAGCCACTGTAAGAAAGGTTTTCAGCAAACTATCTGTCTGATATTTGAAAGTTCAGTTGTGTTCTTCATATGATATTTCTCCTGAAATAACCTTGTTAGCAGAATAACGTTAGTCTCTCCCTCTAAGACATCAAAGTGCATGTGCCATATATAGCCTAACTCCACCATGAATGGCCCAGGAAAATGGGACATGATGAGTTGCAGTTTTATTTAATGTAATAACGCGTGTGCTTTCAAAGGTCACATGTGAGCTGATCACAGTGGTTGTCATGGAAACAGCTTCACTAACAGGTACCATGGATTGCTGCCTTTTAATGTCACCTTTGGCCCAGATGCCTGTTTGCTAGCTGTAGCAGCTCCAGCAGCATCAGCTCCTGGTTTGCGGTGGATACGCAGCCAGTGGCGCTTCTTGCATGGGTGGTGCCCTGAGCAAGCCCCACTTTCTCCTCCTTGGGCACCCACTCCACTGCTTCCATGTTTCAGTTTAACGTTCTTCCCTCGTGATGCCATCAAGTTTTTGAAGCGCACTGGTACCTCCTGAGGCCTAAGCTAGCCGTTTTTACTCCAATGATCATTATGGCCAATAGATTCCATTTTAATTTTGTGGCCTTATTTGTCTCCAAATCTCTCCAAAATTAGGGCCCCTGAGAGCATTGGCAGCCTATAATCTGGTCTTTTCTGTTTCTTTGATATCCTATGTCTATAGATTTTTCCCATAACCTCACACAAGGAACTACACTGTTTGATGTCTTGCCTTAAAATACACTCAAAGCATGCTTCAAAATGTTAAATAATGTTTCCATTAAATAAAAGCAGTAGAACTATCAATGACATCAACTTGGTAGTACTACTTTAAGAATAGATCTGTCTTTTTGACTCTTAAAGGTGACTTATATTGCTTCCTTGTAAACATTTAGGATAGGTATATGGGCAATACAAAATATGTTCATTAGATTTTTTTGGACAAAATCTTTCTCAGATAGTGAGATTTCACCTCCTCGGTTTCACATATTTGGAGCTCCTTTCAGAATGAGATGTTTTAGGGCTCTGTCTGTTTTATGCAAATAAGCTGTAGCTTGCCACGCCCCCAACTCAATGTTTACACTCGCACTTTATACACGTAAAAATGGTTGCAAACAGATGCACAATGATCCAACTTTGACCCTCAATCAGACCCAGGGGCTCAAGAAGGAAGCCTCCTGCACAACCAGCAAAGACACAGCAAGACACGTATGAATGGTAACTAACTACCCTATTCTTACAGGGCTAGTTTAGAGAGAGTTTCAAAGTTATATTGATTATTTTATCCTGTTATACCTTGTCATCTGCATAGAAACCTGTCTTTGGTATGATTTTATAAAAGTAGTGGATTGTGTAAGTACTTCTACGAGGCATTTTGGTTGTTTTAGATCAGAAGAATCTGAGAAAAATAAGACGCTAATAGTGCTAGCCTCCCAAAGTGTTTTTCAATGCAGATTAGCCTCATGCTAACTGTTAGTTGTCTGGGTAGATTAGCCTGTTGTTATATCTTTTCAACTGCCTAGAAACATTGTTTGTGACAATTATTTTTTATACAGTGTTGGTTTGTGTAAGATACTTCTTGGAGTAATTTTGGTGATTTTAGGTCAGAAGAATCTGATAAAGAAATAAGACACTATAATGCTAGCATCCCTTTGGGATTTTCAATGGAAATTTGCATCATGCTAACCGTTTTTCTGTGTCTTTTCAGCTGTAGTCATGTGTAAGGCAGGGACGAACTGGCCATATGTTTGTTCTGGAGAATCACAGAACAGCTGCTGCTCCAGGACCGAAGGTGTTCTGTAAGAACAGCATACGTTGTCAGATCGGCATACACGTAGCATACACTGACACTTATATGCTATGTGTTATCAGCTGTATGACGTCCTAATGTTTGAATTTACCCGTCGGATACACTCAATTTTTATAACGCAAATAATTTCCGATTAACAATATAAAACAGTCAGCTTTTTATAATTTTAAACATGAAAAGAAAATTTAACCAAATTCAAATTCCTGCACAAAGGTTTTTTACTACTAAAAGCAACTTGAATGTCGAATTCATTTTGCATAGTTTTGTTTTATTTATTGAGGCTTCTTCTCTCAACATTCCTGAAACATTCTGGCAGTTTGCACTTTCAAGAAATTTTAGTAGCTGTGGTCAAAACTGAAATTTTTGTTTACTTACTAAACTTTCTCTTTTAAAAAAATTAAACATCATGTGTACCGTTTTTTGCCAGTCGGTATGCTGATCTGACTACTCAAAATCAATGCGGGAATAATTATCCTTTGCGCATGCGCATTACAGCACTGTAAAACGGCGTATGCTGTTCTGACTGAACACAGGCACACAATCATCAATCCCCCCACCACCTTCCCCCCGCTGTTTCACACTTCTGTCGCTAGGTGGCAACAATGCGTCTTAAAGTTGGATTCCAACAGGGAGCCACCCCATATAGACATTATATACCTATATATGAAGTATGATGAATGGAAAGTAGATCAAGTAGTAGCAGCAGCAGCAAAGGCGATGGTTGTAGTAGTGAAGCATTTATATGGGATAAAAAATGAGGATAACACTGGTAAAAAATGCACAGAAAGGCATGGGATTGAGAAGGAGAGGGTGAACAAATGTGACGTTTGGAGAGTGAAGCCGCTAAATGTCACAAACTAACTGAGTTTTTCAGCAGCACAGCATGCTAATAAGAATGTTCACATTAATAATAGCAGGATCCAATAAATCAGTGAAGCACAGAGAGTTGAGGCCGGCCGGGACTCTGTGGAGCCAGACAGTTGTGCAGCCTCAGTATGGCAGGGCCACCTAATGATGATGAGGGACAGAGAGATGAGCTGGATGTTGCACAGACAGATAGTACAGGACAACATGACAGGGAGACAGTGAGAGTAACTGGATAGAAGTGATCAATTGTTATTCAGGTGTTCCTGTGTTTTCAAAGCGTACGCTATCTGAACGGTCAAGTCGCATTTTATCCATCTGTCACGACACTGTCCTTGCTCCAGCTACATGTCCACACACAGTAGTAGCAATTAGCGCTCCATAAAAGACCATTGTTAATAGCTGTGCTGCTTTCTAGTTACGTTATTGCTATGATGCTTGCTCCCATTGCGCAACAGCTTTATGATAATGAGAGATGCTGGCCGGTATCATTGTATTTTTTTTAAAGTTTTTTTTTTCCACAAAACTTTATTGAATAATTACATTCACCATTACTTCCCTAAACAGTGCCCTGCTGTGTGACGTCTCCTTCTGTTATCTGCGCATGCGGGTCACTTTGCGGTCTTGAACCATTCAGACAGAAGTCTGATGGTGGTCGCATTTAACAGTAGAATGAACGGCCACCTCATAAATATTCAATTTCAGCAAAAATTTGTATTGAACATCAAGACCTGCAGTGTGAACGTAGCATAAACGGAGAAGAAAATAATGGACCAGGCAAGGGTAGAATCCTAACTAAACTCAGAAGGAACAAAACTACAGAAATAATAGAGGCCATAATCGAACTAAGCTAATGATACCTTACCTGACAACAGCCAGATGTATGTCTCGTTCCGCCTAGCTCCACTCACATACATCTGGGACACCGCCGATAGACAATGATTTCTCCAACCAATTTTATGGTCTGGCCAATCAGGACGCAGGGCTGTAGTTTCATATATGTGACGTAGTGGAGACGCGACCATGACGTGAGACTGTTTTGATAGCAATGGCGGCTCGTCGAGGAAGCAAGCGTTAGCATTAATGCTGCTATTTCTTCCGTGTTGTCCAATCTACCTAATATTGTTTCATTAAAAGAACATCAGAGAACGCCTCTGAAGGCTTTTGTTGGTGGACACGATGTTTTCGCCCTTCTCCCGACCGGATTTGGCAAGTTTTGTTTTCCGGGCCCAGCGGACGTGCAGACGCGGACGCGCCCCGGAGCGGTTAGCGGTTAGCGCTAACTATGTTAGGAGGCCTTTAGTCCTCAACACGGTCGGCCCGGAATCGACTCCGACCCGCGGCGCTTTGCCGCCTGTCTTCCCCCCTGTTGCTGTCAGCTCACTGTCAATAAAACGCGTGCCACTAGAGCCGCAAACACATTATTATTATTTTTTTATTTTTTTTCCTGCGTCGCTATCATTAGCGTCACGGGTTAGCTTCGGTGTGAGTGGCTGAAATAGCACGTCAATAAAGATGACAGACAAGTGGCTTATCCAATCATATGCAAGAATTTTTGATAAGGCCCAGCCTTCTGTAAATGCAATTCCTATGGCGGAGTCCCAGATGTATGTGAGTGGAGCTAGGCGGAGCGACATGCAGCTGGCTGTTGTCAGGTTAAATGATACCATGAGGATCAAGGAATCCTCATGGTATCATATGTGTAAAAAACATTTACACATACCAAAAAAAAAACAGCTGGATGTTTTTTTTTGTGCTTGGACTGTTTGTAGAAGCATCTCCAGCCAGCTGCAGTTTACGTATTTTCCTACAGCACTCTTACTGTGCACAACACATTCACTGTCCATTGTCTTTTTACTGACTGAACATGCCAATAAGCAACAGAGTACTTGTTCAGGATTAAACCTATCTTGAGTGCTTGTGCCACCCCCTGACACAGTGGCGCACTGGAAAGAGAGCCACATCCCCTATATATGTGAAACTGCTACCTAATATGCAGAAAGAAACACTTACTGATATATGTCGAATTAACAATTTTCTAGTAGCAGAGGCAAAGAAGTGGATCACACAATACGTGTTGGACTAAAAAAACTAATGCTTCTCTACAATGATCAGTTATGGCCAGAAATTCTCCAACTCTTAACTTTCTGAGTGGATAATTTATAGTAGCTCCTTTGACAGTTCTACTGCCGCTGAGTGTTCACATAAACACACTTTTCCTCCCAAGTATATGTATTTGAAAGTGCAGTGAAAATCATCTTGTCAAATCTCAGGCATGACTGAACTTCATTATCGACTTGACATTAAGGATGACAGCAAATATATCATAATCCTGCAGGAGAATGAGGGAGGAGGAGAGAAGAATCAGAGCAGCTACATGAGTGGGCATGGAAGGAGGGGTGGAGAGGGGGAATGAATTAACAGATTTAGTGTCATCTCTCAGTCTGGGAGAGCAGCCAAAGTATCGACCGCCTTAATCCGTTCATCCCTCTCTTCCTCCTCCTCATCCTCCCCAAGTCTCAGTCTCTCTGTCTGCTGCCAAACCAGATTTCTATCTCTGTTCATCTGCTTTTTTTTTCCCTTTAAGATTTAAGTCGTCTAATACTTTATTTGTTCGTATGACCAGTTCTGACATGAGGTTGCACTCTTGGAAACTTTAAGCTGTCTGCTGAGATCTAGAGCCTCACAGCAACACATCTGCTAGAAACCGTTGCTGTGCACTTGGGGGGGGGGGGGGGGGGGGGGGGGATAAAAAGGCTTTCATCTTAAAATAAAAAATATGCAAATTTTTATCATTAGAAAATTATGACCCACCCCAAGCTGATGGTTTCAAGCATCATGAATAAGTAATATTCGAACGTCCGTCCTCAAGCATTCCAAATATTAGTCAAGAATTTCACCAGAGGACTCAAGATTAAAGACTAAAATGTCAAAGTTTCCCTGCAACGAGTTGGCAGAGCATAAAGGGAAATTAAATAATTAATCACAATAAAACCGCTCATTGATCTGAGGAGGGGATACACGGTGGAAGATGTGGTGGGTGAGGTAATAACAGGAGCACTGACAGCTTATGTGTATATTACAGACGGTTTACCCAGGCATGGGTATCTGTTAATCTGACACTGGTTTCTGAGGGAGAATCAGCTCTAATCTCGTGACTAGCCTGATAAGTCCACTCACAATGAGACCTGACGTGTGGACGGCAGAAGTAAACACACTCGTGTGCATGCATGCACACACAGATGCACATACAACACTGTCAGGAATAAGAAGGTCTGGCATGAAAATCAATAAAGGCCAGTAAATAGCTTAAGAGTATGAAATGTTTAATCGCAAAGCTACACAGGCTCAAAGTCAGATTTAAAATGGGCAATTTAAAGTTTAGGAGTTGAAGTGATGGATTATGTGGCTGCTACAAAAACATTAAGATTAGAAAAGCTGGGAGGGTGGGAGTTTAATGATAAACATAGATCATCCAAGGGTATATTTACAGAATATTTCAGTAAGCTCCAATAAAGCATTAAATTCACTACATTTTTCTTCTGATTACACTGCATTTGGGGCTGTATTTACACAGCCGAGGGGCATGCTGCTGATATTGCAATAATATTTCAACTCGCAGACAAAATTTACATTTCTTAGTACTGTAGAGAAATATTTCCACTGTTTTATGCAAACAATTATTAAATGAAAGTTATCTTATAGTGGAAAGCTAAGGCATTCTTGGGATCCTAAAGCACTGGGGACTTAGCCCAGTTGAATGGTAGTAATACATGGTAAATGGGCTGAATTTATATAACACTTTTCTAGTCATACTGACCCTTCAAAGCCCTATACACTAGAGCCACATACGCAGATCAGAAGGCAACTTGGGGTTTAGTGCCTTGCCCTGGCACATATCGACATGGGACATGTGCAAGCTGGAATCGAATCCACAGCCTTTTGATTGCAAGACGGCCACACTACCTGCTGGAGGAAATATTTTAAAGCTTATTTGTACAGCACATTTCAGTACAAGAACAATGCCTAGTGCTTTACATGATTAAAACATGGGAAAATAAAAACTGAATAAAAGCAAGTAAAAAAAAATGTTGGAATAAAATTTAGGAAAATTTAAACAAAATAAACTTAGTAAAATGGAAACTAAAAGCAAATATTAATGATTTTAAAAATACAGGACTGTCTCAGAAAATTAGAATATTGTGATAAAGTTCTTTATTTTCTGTAATGCAATTAAAAAACATGAAATGTCATACATTCTGGATTCATTACAAATCAACTGAAATATCGCAAGCCTTTTATTGTTTAATATCGCTGATTATGGCGTGCAGCTGAAGAAAACTCAAAAATCCTATCTCAAAATATTAGAATATTTCCTCAGACCAAGTAAAAAAAAAAATTATAACAGCAAAACAAAATCAAACATTTGAAAATGTCCATTAATGCACTCAGTACATGGTTGGGAATCCTTTTGCACAGATTACTGCATCAATGCGGCGTGGCATGGAGGCAATCAGCCTGTGGCATTGCTGAGGTGTTATGGATGCCCAGGATGCTTCAATAGCGGCCTTTAGCTCATTTGCATTGTTGGGTCTGGTGTCTTTCAGCTTCTTCTTCACAATACCCCACAAATTCTCGATGGGGTTCAGGTCAGGGGAATTGGCAGGCCAATCAAGGACAGTAATGCCATGGTCAGTACACCAGTTACTGGTGGTTTTGGCACTGTGGGCAGGTGCCAGATCTTGGTTGTGCAGCGTTTCCTGCCACATTTCCCCCTTCCAACACACTTTTTGTGAATGTGCTTTGAAACTGCACTCTGTGAACAGCCTGCTCTTTGAGAAATTTCTTTTTGTGTCTTACCCTCCTGATGGAGGGTGTCAATGATGGTCTTCTGGACAGCAGTCAGATCAGCAGTCTTCCCCATACTTGTGATTTAGTTTACTGAACCAAGCTGAGTGTTTTTCAAGGCTCAGGAAACCCTTGACGGTGTTTCGAGTTAATTAGACGATTCAAGTGATTAGTTGAATAGCCTACTACTATACTTTTTCACGATATTCTAATTTTCTGAGACAGTCCTGTAGTTGGACTACAAACTTGAACTAATGATGTTTCAGTAAAACAGTTTGACTAGAACAGTCGAAGGCAATCTTAAACAAATGAGTTTTTAATCTTGATTTAAAGGAACTCAGGCTTTCTGCACTTTTACAGTTTTCTGGAAGTTAGTTCCAGATAAGTGGAGCAAAGGAACTAAATGCTGCTTCTCCGTGTTTAGTTCTGGTTCTAGGTATGCAGAGTAGGCTGGAGCCAGAAGACCTAAGTAGTCTGGAGGATTGTTACACTGAAAACAAGTCTGTGATGTATTTTGGTGCTAAGCCATTCAGGGATTTATAAACTAACAGAAGTATTTTAAAGTCTATTCTCTGAGCTACAGGGAACCAGTGTAAGGACTTTAGAACTGGGGTTATGTGCTCTACTTTCTTAGTCTTAGTGAGGATGCGGGCAGCGTTCTGATCAACTATTTTGGCAGACCCGTGAAAACACCGTTGCAGTAATCAAATCTACTAACGAAAAACCCATGGATTAGTTTTTCCAGATCCTGCTGAGACATTAGTCCTTTAATCCTGGAAATGTTCTTCAGGTGATAGAAGGCCAACTTTGTAATTGTCTTTAGATGCTTTTGGAGTTTCAGGTCTGAGTCCATCACTACACCCAGATTTCGGGCCTGATCAGTGATTTAGCTGTAGTAACTGAAGCTGTGTGCTTACTCTTGATCCATCCTCCTTTGGATCAAAAATTATTACTTCCGTTTTCTTTCAGCTGAAGAAAATTATACCAAATCCATGAACTGATTTGCTCTATGCATTTAGCCAATGCTCTAATAATAATAATAATAATACATTTTATTTAACAGCGCCTTTCTGGACACTCAAGGTCACTTTACAGAAAATAAAAATGAAAATACAAAAATACAAATACAGGAACATAAAAACAGTTATGGGGAGGGACAAGAGTAATGTATTTACATATAAGCGAGCTGGAACAGATGGGTTTTGAGTCTGGTTTTGAATAAAGGGAGAGAGTCAATACTTTTCTGTTCTGTCTCTCTTCGAGGTCGGTGGTGTTTTCCTTTCCTCTCCAGCTTTCACCCCCCCTCCCCCTCTCCTGCTTCTGCTGCTATGTCTTGTCTTTCTGAGCACTTTCTTCATATCAACCGAACTCTGAAAAACATGGATCTGGAAAGCTGGTCTCTCAATGCTATAGATCAATTTTTTTCGACGGGTAGGCAACGGAAAGGGGGACCCGTCTGGTCCGGATTGACTCATTTTGTGGGATACACCCTACATTCCTGGATGGATAACGGTGTGTCTTTTGACTTTGTCATTCCTGGACGTTTGAAACGTTTGCATGTTTGGATTCAGGATACTGGGATCTCTACTTTATTGGTATCTGGTGGTTTCTGAGGTATCAGCAAATACAGTGGAAGCCGGTAGGCATTTGGCCTTGATCAGGCTGCCGGCTGCATAGGACGCGCTCACTAAGGCGATGAATGGACAGTTCTGGAAGGTGGAGGAGCAGAGCCGAAAAGCTGGATGTGCTGGTACGCAGACTGGCTTCGGTGGTTTGAACTCAAGGGAAGTTGGGATAAAATCTGGAAGTGTAACGCGGAAAAAGCCCAACTAATTTGGAAAATTGGATTTCACAATTTGGAGCCAGCAAAAGACTTAAAGCTGACAGGAAAGTCATAGCAGCTTGTTCTCATAACAAATAAAGTATTTAGTCTGCCTCCCTATCTCTACTCCTGGATTGTTTATGAGGAACGAGCTCAGAACTCAACCTTGCTACCTCCCCCCACGCTAACACGTGCGGATGCTTTTCTGAACTGTTGGCCGGCTGATAACATCAAGGACAATGGCCTCTGGAGAGTGTTCACGGAAATATAAACACAGTCACACATTACTAATGCCCATATAAACTGATGATCTGACACGCGACCAGCCTCAAATGTTTCTGCTTTTTGTGTCTTGTTTTATTGGGGCTTTTTTTGTGCATGAGGTTTTTGATATCTCAAACTGTATCCTGTTATAGGATAAAGTATGAGTTATGTTTTTTTCCCTCCCACCTTCCTTTTGTTGCCTCTATCTTTTCACAGAGTATGGCAGCGCCATGTGGGCTCCGTGTAAGACGGTCCCTGGCAGCAAGGCCAAAGTAAATCGTCCCCCCCTGAAATGTTTGTGATGTTTGTTTGTTATGTTATGTTATGTTATGGCGATTGTACTGAAACAGCAATTTCCCTCTGGGATTATTAAAGTATGTCTGATTCTGATTCTGATTCTGATACTGCGGAGGTCAGGAGGGAGTGAGTTCCAGAGCTGGGGAGCAGAGCAGCTGAAGGCTCTGCTCCCCATGGTAACGAGTCGAGCTGAGGGTACAGTGAGGTGGATGAAGGAGGAGGATCTGAGGGAGCGGAAGGAGGTGGCGATGTGAAGGAGGTCTGATAGATATGAAAGAGCAAGGTTATGGTTGGCTAGTATACAGAAGGATTTTAAATTGTATTCTAAATTGAACTGGGAGCCAATGGAGTTGGTGAAGGACAGGGGTAATATGGTGAAAAGAGGGGGTTCTGGTGATGACACGAGCTGCTGAGTTCTTAAGAAGTTGGAGTTTATGGAGGGATTTATGAGGGACGCCGAAAAGAAGAGAATTACAATAATCAAGACGGAAGGTGATGAGGCTGTGGATAAGGACAGAGGCAGTGCGCGTGGTAAGGGAGGAACGGAGGCGAAGTATGCAGACCGGGTAATGTTATTTATGTGTGACTGAAAGGATAGGGAGGAGTCGAGGATGACACCCAGACTCTTGACCTGAGGGGAAGGGGAGACCAAGGAGGTGTCAATGGGTAGTGAGAAACTATTGATTTTGGGTAGGGTGGATTTGGTGGCGACGAGGAGGAGTTCGGTTTTATCACTGTTTAGTTTAAGGAAATTTGAGGTGAACCAGTCTTTAATTTCAAGTAAGCAGTTAGTAAGGGACAGGGGGGGGGGGAGTGAGGAAGTGGGTTTACTGGATAAATAAAGCTGGGTGTCATCTGCGTAACAGTGAAAATGAATGTTGAATTGAACAGCCAAAGGGAAGAAGGTAGATGATGAAGAGTCTGCAGTTAGAGGCTCCATACTGTTAATAACAGCTCCTATCTCCTGCTCCAACCTCCTGTTCCTTGATCTTTCATAGTATCAACAGTAGGGGTACTATCGTGGGTAGGAAAGGAGCTTTGGACTGCTGTTCCGATTTCAGACGTGTCCATCACATTTTTATTTACTTCCGAAAATGAACAAAAAGGTGTGCACCCTCTTCTTTCCTGCCATTTTCATTGATTTCCGTGGGGTGGGCTGTGCTTATACGTCATGTTACGCAAAGAATTGTGAGATACCTGCTCCTTAGGGCCAGTAAGGGACATCTTGAGGTTCCTATAGGCTAAATTAGCCATGAGAGGAAGCATGCAGGCTCCTTTTCCTACCTCCTTCCTTACTGACCGCACTATTCAGACAGCACTTATCATGGCGACCGCTGACGCATTTCCGCTTTGGCTAAAGAGTCCCTACTCAATAAGGGCATTGGGATGTAGCCAAGCTCTCCAGAGTCCTGCTAATGACGTGATTATTTGACTCAGGTGTGTTGAAGCAGAGACACAGAGACAGATATATTAAAAGTAGCAGGACACCGGACCTCGAGAGCTGGACCTAAAGACCCCTCCTGTAATTGATGTATCCATAAATTCTGGTGTCTAGCAGGAAATCCTGAATGAATTTCTGGCTACCAATTCATTACCCTAAGCTTAAGCATGCTCAAGCTTAAGAGGTAAGTAAATTTACAAAGCACTGGAGCTCAGTGTTAAATACTTGGTTCACCTTAATTTCACTATTTGGGACGTAGACAATCTATAACATTTCTCCCACACTGGCCAAAGGTTTATTAGTAAAGAAAATGTAACAAATATGGCGATGTGTTGATGCCTTTCACAGCATTAAATGAGTCAAACTGTCTCTGCGACTTTTTCACCCTTCATGACTAATTGAACTGGATTGAAACAAATGTACAAAACTAGTAATTTTACCATTGTGATAATTTTCCATCACTGAACACACCTTTTTCCTCAGGTGTGTGTGTGTGTGTGTGTGTGTGTGTGTGTGTGTGTGTGTGTGTGTGTGTGTGTGTGTGTGTGTGTGTGTGTGTGTGTGTGTGTGTAAAGAGTGAAGAAGGCTGAGGAAGGGGTCGGAGGTTAAGGGGCGGGGGGCCCCTTGGGAGGTGAGACGTGTAAGCCTGCTGCTTGTAGCAGAGTTAGTTGGGATTAGGACATGTATATGTGGGATAATGCCAAGTTACTGGGGCCCTGCAGACCTCCATGTCACACCATCTGTCCAAACAGAGCAGGCCAACCATCAGCTCTGTCACTCTCCTGATCCTAATGTCCTGGCCGCATGCACAGCTCCTTTTATTGATTTAGCAATTATTCTCAAGTCAACTCTTTAAAGAACCCCAACCAGCCTTTTCTGAGTTTCTCCCATTTTGATGACTCATGTCACAAGACCCCACATGGCCTTAAGAACTTCTCAAAGGATAAACGCCGAAGGATATGAGACCCAGGCTAACAGGGTGACAGAGGGGTCAGCGTCCCATTCATGGGCTTTTGGGCAATAATGGGTGATGCCCAGGCTTAAAGGGTCATTTCGATTAACCAACTGTGGAAACTGTTGTGGATTTTGTGGTTTTTGAACACAATTTGAAACCCAGCTGCTGCTGCTTCTAATTTGCAGACTCTTCATACATAGAATTGTTTCGTTTGGTTGGTTGGCTTTAGCCCCAGAAAATAGCATACAAACTATATAAATAAAGCCTAGTTTAGAAGTAGGCAGGAAACAGGTGGAAGGCGTCGGAGCATTAGCTCTCCCAGAGGGGTACCAGACCGAACCTTTGCTATTTCCCCAAGATCCACAGTCAGCTCCAGTTCTGAACCCCAAAAGGCTTCCTGGATCCCCTGTCCATCATCGCTCCTGCGACACTGTTTGTGTCCTCGGCACCAACGATGTCTAGTGGTCGCCACCAGACCACCATTTACCTGTCCACCCTCCAACAACCATCACCACCAGACCAGTGCCACACACAACCAGTAGCCTTTCAGCCGCAGCCACTGCGTGCCAACACACCTCCCTTGGACGCCAACATTCATCCACTCTGTAAGTATTCCTCCACCATTATGCCTCCCTGCTTGTTGTCGTTGCTCACCGCCGTTTACTCTCTTTCCACAGTCAGCGGCCACAGCCCCTTCTAGTCAGCCTGTCATCTGTTCCCAGTTCCCCCTCCCATCGCCACCAGTCCACCTTCTTTCAATTAAACAGTTAAACTGTCTGCCTCCATGTTTGTCGCCTTCACGGTCAAAATGGAAATACAAGACCTGACATGTGGACTTGAACATCATCTTTGTGACCAGTTCTGTCAATTTCAGAGTTGTTTAGTGAAACAGGAGGTTTTTTCTTTTACCTTACTCCGTTCTGACTCTGGGACCAGATACTTGGAAATGCCTTGATAGTACAAGTCATGCTAGATGTGTTATATCCACATATAAACACAAAGATAAGATGGTATGGTCTAAGCAAAGATTTCTCTATGGAGAACATCCAGCGTGAAATTCTAAGAACTTGCAAGGAAGGCAATTTAGCCACAGCATACATAAAATGGTGATGTTCACAGTTTTCAATGCTAGTAATTAAAACAAAACTATGGCAGAAAGTGTTGAACTTCTTTACGTTGAGGTCAGGTGCAATAGATGTGTCCCTTGCCCTGCACACCTGAATCAAATGACCAAACTAGCTTACTAGCATACATTCAAGTGCTTCATTGGAATACATTTAATTACGTATAGCTCCTGTTCCTTGACCTATTTATGGGATCAACTGTAAGAACTTTGACGTCGGGAAGAAAGGAGCTTCGGACTACTGTGCCAATTTTGGACAGCCTTTAATTCCGACGTCATTGCGCGACTGAAACACACGGATGATGTGAGTCAAATCCGGGCCTACAGCTTTCCAAAAATTTATTACAAAGTACGCGCTCTCTTTTGCTTATACGTCATGTAAAGCAAAAGAGAGCAAACAAAATCACTAGTGACATAGTAATTTGCATATATAACAATCCTTTTAAAAGCAATCTATTTTTTTATTTTTTTAAGTGCTTGACATTTTTAAGTTGTTCAGTTTTAAGTTGTTTAAGTTGTTCAGATTTCCGAGTTATACAGCTGTAATAAAACTTGAATTCCTTTGTGGACTTTTACAAATCTTTCCCTAAACAACAAGTTTGTTTGTACTGATCAAGCTGAGAAATATGTGTCTTCTGCGTAAAAACAAAATGTAGAATTTGATAAATAAGCAAGACTATTTCTATAGTTGTGAAAGGAAGGAAATGTATATCTAAAACAAAGTTAATGCAAGCAATGAAACCAGGAGACATTTAATGTTTAATATGTATGAAACAAACAAAAAGAACCAAAAAACGTCTCCAAACCACCTTGGGAAAATAATAAAAGAGCCATTTTGTTTACAAAGTCTTACAGTGTTTTATTGAACAAATGGACAGAATACAGCAATACATTTTTAGATGTAATTTACCTGTTGTTTGGGCTCTGTTCCTCCTGTTGGCAGGAGAATCCAGTTGTATGGTTTCAGACTTTTGACTGCTGTCATGCTAGGATGCAGTGGTGCTGATTGATAACTCAGTATATCAATTAATTGAACCACTTCTAATTCTAGTATTTACAGCCGTTAAAATAGTATCAGCACCAAGTCCTTAAAAATACAATTTAGTTTAATATACTTTGCAACAGGAGGCTAAACAGTGAACAGAGGGTTCAAAGGTCTCACCTGAATGAGAAGCCCATTGAAAATCTATGGGACAAATGCATGCACGACTGCAGATGCAGAGGAGGTAGTATGTGCAGCAAAGTATGAGGTAAGTTCCTCTGTGTCTCTCCCTGTCTTTGTCTCCCACCCTCACGAGAGGCCCTGTTAGTTTAGCTGCTAAGCTTTCCCTGATGGTCAGATAGAAGTGTTGAAACAGGGCACAGAAACACAAAGTAAGAGAACAGAAGTAATTTACTAGTCCTTATTTCAGTTGAACTAGCTAGCCTTTTAAATAAAGTAGTTTTTTTCAATAAATACCATCTAATCCAAGACGATTGTTTTGTTTTGTTTTTTTGGGGAGGGAGGGGGGGGTACAGAAAAAAATCTGTTTACAACTTTTTTGTGTTTTTTTTGCTGTTTTTCCCTGAGTCAGCATGTCTGGTTTTGTTTACTGTCTAAATGAGATTTGTGAAGGCACTATTAACTCACTGATTCCTAAGCGAGACACTATTAAGACACACAGAGACTCGGGATTAACAAGTTTAGCTTTTAAGGAGCATTGAGAAATGCTTGTGGTGCATTACCCTGCTCAGCAGCCACACTGTTATTAAAAATATATACGTTTAAGTATTTTATCCTAATTCCAAGAAAACGAATAGAGGAGACGTAGATCACGACTCTGAGACACTTTAATGTCTTTGTGAAACCATGTAATACAACGCATTCAATAGCTAATCATTTTTAAATGTTTTTCAATAAAGTCAATTAATCACCCGTTCTGAAATTAAAACAGGTTTATACATATAAACAAATTTTTCTAGTAAAGCAATTAAAAGGCTGCTTGGCTGCCTGGATATTTTAATCCAACTTTATAAAATAACTGGTTTGAAAATGTATCTTAAAATTTAAATAAAATGCATTCTCTCTCATTTAAATGCTAGATGTAATTAGGAATTTTAGCAAAATACTGCATTGTTTAAATAAGTACAAATAATAGAAGTAGTAATTTCCAATGTAACAATTTTCTCAAAATACACATAAGGTAGTGATGAAACTTTATTTTCACACTGTATGTACAGATATACTTGATGTTGGCATTGCAGACACAGACCTTCGTGAATTTTATTGTTTTGTCATGCAATAGACCAAGACAGAGTGCCACCTAATTAGGAAGTGGGAACATCTATAACAAATTTTTATTCAGTCCGTCTAAATCAATACTTTGTAAAACCACCTTTTGCCGTAATTACAGCTGCAAGTCTTGTGGGGTATGTCTCTAATGGCTTTACACAAAAAAGCACAGATTCGGTCATGCTTGATGTAGAATTTCTGTGAACATTAATTAGTATGGCTTGCAGCAGACTGTAATGATCAGAGGCAGGGGACCCAGAATTCAGCCAGACCAGCAGAGGTTCAGATCAGGTTCTTTTATTAACTAAAATAAAAAAACAGGGAAAAGCCAAAGAGACAAAAGACGGCAGATAAACAGTCCAGCAGGGCAGGTGAAACAGGAACAGACAGAACAGGATGGCTCAGGTTTCTGGAGACAAGGGAGTCAAAAATCCAAAAGCAAAACATAAACTGAATATTGCAGGAGGAGACTCACCCATAAACTCAACATGACGACCTGGCACTGATGTCTGGTCTCAACTGTTTATATGGAGGAGGAACCAGGTGAAACCGGTGAGAGATGATTGCAACAGGGGTGGAGTTTGGCAGGTGTGCAGAGTAAGTAATTAGACCAGACATCAGTGCTGAGGCTCAAAACAAGAATAGATCAGAAACTAAAACCTAAACTAAAAAGCTGAAACTACACCAGACTTGATAAGAAACAAAACAACCCTGAAGTACAAACCTGGAACAGAAGATAAATCTAAGACTAAAACTGAATGACACAACAGGATAAACTAAAACAATAAACAAGCTAAACAAGAACCTAGACAAGACAAAAACCAAAGTAGCCAGAGAACCTAAGACAGAAGAGTAAAATAACTTACATAACAGAAACCAGAATATTACAGCAGACACTCCATTAGATTTAGGTCTGGACTTTCCCTGGCCCATTTATGATTCTGCTTTTATTTTAACCACTGCATTGTAGCTCTGACTGTATGTTTAGTGATGTTGTGCTGCTGGACGGTGAACACCTGCACCAGTCTCAAGTCTTTCACAGCCTCTAAAACGATTTCTTCCTGGAAATGCATCATGTTTAACTCCATCCATCTTATTATCAACTCTGGCCAGATTCCCTGTCCTTTCTGAAAAATAGCAGCCCCAAAACATGACTCTGCCATCTACACATTTTCACATACAGTATGTATTTCAAAATGTGTTGGCCAGAAGGGTCCTCCTTGGTCTCATCTGACCAGAGCACCTTTTCACGTTTGCCACTGTCCCAACATGGGGACTTTGCATGGTTTTTTAATAGAATAGAATAGAATAGAAATCCCTTTATTCTTCCACAGTGAGGAAATTCGGGCATGACAGCGGCAAAAACACAAAGACCGGATACACCACAGTTACACACTAGATTAAGTAAGATTATACAAAAAGCTAATTTAGGGTTAAGTTGTATATCAGAAAAGAATGAACTTATCTGAAAGAGGGTGAAAAAATACAGTGCAATTATTAATTGATAGTATGTGAACCATTTACCTTTAAAAGTTACATATTTAGTGAAATGAAGTCTACCTGTGTGTAATCTAAGTGTCACATGACCTGTCAATATATACAGACCTTCTCTGAAACGCATCAGAGGCTGCAGCACCACTAAGCAAGAGGCATCACGCCATGAAGACCAAGGAACTCTCCAAACAAGTCAGGGTCAAAGTTGTTAAGAAGTACCAGTCAGGGTAGGGTCATTAAGAAATATCCAAATCATTGATGCTCCCCCGGAGCAGCATCAGATCCATCCTCTTCAAATAGTAGGCACCTTGTACCACATCAAACCTGCATCATGTTGTGCAGATGTTTTTTCAGCAGCAGGGACTTGGAAACTGGTCCGAGTCGAGGCAGAGATGGATGGCGCCAAATACAGAAATAATCTTGAGCAGTACCTGTCTGTGATCTGAAACTGAGACGGTGGTTCACCTCCCAGCAGGACAATGACCCAAAGCATACTGCTAAAGCAACACTTGAGTGATCTAAGGGGAAACCTTTCAGAGTGTTGGAATGGCCTAATCAAGGTCTAGACTAAAATCCAATTCAGACTCTGTAGCTAGACTTCAAGGTCACTGTGCAAAAGTGAAAAGCTTTCAACATGAAGGAGCTGGAGTAGTTTTTCGTTGAGGAATGGCCAAAAATCCCAGAGGCAAGATGAGTAGTGTTCATACAGACTGACCCAAAGCCAGTAGAAGCTGAAATTGCTGCAAAAGGTGGTCCTACAAGGTACTGACTTTAGAGGGATGAACAGTTATGCTCGTTTAAGTTCTTTGTTATTTTGTCCTATTTGTTGTTTCTCCTCACAATAAAAAGTACATCTTCAAAGTTGTTGGCATGTTCTATAAATGAAATGGTGAAAACTCCCAAACAATCCATTTTAAATCCACGCTGTGTCTGTCGTGTTCTTTGGTCTCAGTGATGCTGTTTGTTCACTAATGTTATCTAACAGACGTATTTTGCCTTATAGAACCGCTGCATTTAGACTGGGATAAAAAAAAAAAAAACACAGGTATGAAGGCCATCAGTTGCACTGGCTTTTGTAGGGGTATCAGATTAAAAGGGGGTAGGATGCACATTCATGCCAAATTTTTAAGACTTTTTATTTTACTAAACAAAGAGAAACATTTTGCTGTTCTCCTCCACTACAATAAAATACAGAGAGTGTTGTTGCCCCTAAAAAAAGCAAAAGTTCGAGGGTTATGACGACTTTTGCACAGTCATGTGTTCGGGACTGCTCTGTAATTCTTTGCTCAGAGGGACTGTCCACGGTGCGGCAGCATAGAATCTATCTACTTCAACTAGAGGCACTACAACAAATCTGCTTTTATCTAAATATTGAGTCAGTAAACTCGGTTTCATGACAAGCAGAGTCTGATTTGTCAGTATAATTTAATGGTCTTACTAAAATGTACATATTTTAACAATAAAAAAAAAGTAGTCTTGATTTGGAACTCGTAGCAAACAAGTTTGACCGTCTCTGAGTGAAACTTTGCTGATTGAAAGGCAGCAACCGAAGGAGGGCGATTGGAATCTGAACGTAAGTCTGCCTGTGTGAGCATTAGGGCAAAACTGGAAACAAACAAAAAAAAAACGAGGTGTAAGAAACAGAATAAAAAAGAAAAAACAGAGAGAGAGCGAGACATTGCCAGAGTGTGTGAACATGCCTGTGAACCACAAGAGGGGGATGAGGGGGGGAGGCAGAGAGAGGAGGGGATTGTTGCAAACAGGGATTTGAGGGAGGGTGGAGGGATGGTGGGGGGGGGTTAGTGTCACACAGTGACAGAGAGCTATACCCACACACACACACACACACACACACACACATACACACACTCTGTTTCCTCAGTGTCTCTTTCCGAACGTGTCAGTCAGTCGACCAGTCAGTCAATTATTTTTGTGTGTGTGTCTGGTGGAGATGCCTGAAAAAAGCTTTTAGCCATCCTTCATCTCTATGACCAACGGTAAGACGATTTCCTTCACCTTGATTAACACTCGCTGGTTTTCAGACTTTCCTCTGAATCTGCTTTCATTCTACTTTTGTTCTTTCATGAGTGTGTTTTTGCTGTGACTCTGGTTCAGAGCCAGACTGAGGCCTCCGTGAAGCCCTGACACTGTTTGCTTTCTTTTACAATCCATTTTAAGCCACAGGGGGGGCAAAACTAATGGGCTGTGCAGCAAAGGCACCAGTCAAAGGAGGATTTTTAATTAGGTGTTCATTTGGATAATTACAATAATTAAATCTGAAGGTCTGTAATTAGTGTAGGTGGAAAACAGCTTAGCTCTTCTGAAGCTTTCTTTGATATCCTTAGCATTGCAGATTAGATTAAAAAGTTTCAGTTTTTCAGCGATTTAAGGGGATTTTTGTTGTTTCAGCGTGTGGAGCTTTCTTTTAATGTTTTGCCTCATTGGATTAATGTGAGATAATTTTCTTCCAAGTTTTAAAATCCCAAAACGAAACTTGTCGGAGAACATCAAGTTCAACCCAAAACAAATTTGGATTTCCGAGCCGTATCAAAAATGCTTTTGACTTTGTTTTTAGAAAGTCTCTGGCCTTGGATTAAAGTCTGAACCTCGTGGTAATTGGATTGGGTCTCTTGAGACGTGGGTCTTTCTGTCAAAAATGATTAGGCCCATTTCATTTTTGTGCTCGAGTTAGTGGGATGATTTCTCTAAAAAAATATCACATGTTGTATTTACTGGGCGCTCTTCTTTAGGGTAGATATGCAATTAGCCCTACATAAAGAGAGCACCTGACCGCAGGATGAGACCATCCTCTGAAGCAGTTTGAACTATGTACTTAGGTATTGAAAAGTAGGAGATTTGCTTGATTTTTGATAGAAATACATTCTCCTAAATATGAACCATGTGGCTTTTTTGGAGACACACCTGTGCAACTTTCAGGTCCTATGCAAAAGCATTAAAATGTGCATGTTTATATAGTGACAGCAGAAGGCTGGTACTGTCTGGTTATTGTCTCTATATCACCGTAAAAAACATTCAGACCTAAATGTAAATTCAAGAAAGTCTGAGCAACCTTCTAGTTTGAAAAGATATTACAAATTTGTCTTCGAGCTGTAAGTGTCTGTAATTGTTTAATTTTCCAAACTAAGAAGGGACCCATAAAGGGAGCCTAAGGTGTGCAAAACAGAGTTTTGCAGTCAACTTATGTAACGAGTTGTTGTTTTTTAAAGCATTAGTGGAGTACAGGTATATTTGTAAAACGTTGCTTGCAAAGTCAAACCAAAAGGTCAACAAATCTGAAGAAAAGTTCAAGCTTAAAATAATAATAAATACAGTATGAGCTATTGTGCAACCTGCACCTGTTGTCCAGGTTGTTTCTGCTTGAAACATCTCAAACTGACCTGCTGGTTGCAAAAAAAGGGAGAAAAAAGAAAGAAAAAAATGTTGACAGGAAGGTGTGCCTGGTCAGACATTTACTACTATTGCATCAATTATTATGATTCAGACAAAATAAAAAAGTCATACAAGCGTAGCTTTCTAAAACTTCTCAGTGTTGAGTAAACACAAAAACATGTGTTTCTTGTGACCCTGCAACCCAAAATGTTTTTATGCTTTTTGCTTAGTTTCTTCAGGACACAAGAACCAGAGACGATATCAGGGGGACAAACGGTTTCTCACAGCAGAAATTCCTCAGTCATTTCACTGTTTGGTATCACTTCAGTTGCCGTCTATGAGCTGCGCCGTGGCAGCAGAGCGGGCTTTCCTAAGATCCTGACACACGGCAAAACCCAGTAAGAGCTCCCAGTAGCACCAGCAGACGCCATGTCTTCTCCCTCCCTCCCCATGCCGTCTCTCCCCCCCAGTCCCCTGGCCATGGAGTACCTGAACGACTTTGACCTTCTCAAGTTTGAGGTGAAATCGGACACTCCTCCTCTTCCTCCTCCGTGCTCGTATCCTAAATCTGGCCTGCCCCATGATCCGTCAAGCTCCCCGTTCACCAGCAACCCTCCACATGACTCCAGTTTGAGCTCCAGTCCTTACAACTCGCTGCCGCCTTCGCCGACGCTAAGCGATGCCCACCCGCCACCCTCGGGCTCTTCCTCCGTCTCTTCATCATCCTCCTCCATCTCCTTCCCCCTGTCCTTATCCAACAGCTTCACCTCTGGCATCAGTTCTGGGTCCCAGGGGAACATGGAGGGCAGCCCGGCCCATGGCGGCCCTCAAGGCCCAACTCCCGCCTCTCTTGAGGACCTGATTTGGCTGGCGGCGCTGCAGCAACAGTTTGGAGGTGAGGTGACGGGGCCCACCACTTTGCTAGGAGCCTTGGGAGGAGTGCCAGAGAGAGGAGACAGAGAGAGGGGGCCGGTGAATGGCTTTCTGGGCTGCGAGGATGCCGTGGAAGCCTTGCTGAACTCAGCTGCCGCAGCAGTCAGCTCTCAGGTAACGGTGACCATTCAACTGCTGTTTTCTCTGTTTTTTTCACTTGTCGCCTGTGAGGGGCTGACTTCATCTTCCCCATTCAATCTTCCAGTTCCCAGGTCTTTCTCAGAGCTCAACCAGTAACCTGGGAGACTCCAGCAGTGACAGCGGAGGAGACATCTCCTGCACCAAGGTGGCAGACATGTGCCATCGCCCCCTTGTCT
This sequence comes from Fundulus diaphanus, assembly GCA_037039145.1. Taxonomy (NCBI): domain Eukaryota; kingdom Metazoa; phylum Chordata; class Actinopteri; order Cyprinodontiformes; family Fundulidae; genus Fundulus; species Fundulus diaphanus. Next base: position 39,201,225 of record CM073128.1, read on the forward strand.
TCCTGTCGTCTGCCCCTCCCACACTCCCTAACGGTGCCCCCGCCTCGGTTCCTTATCCACAGCCACTCAGCCCCCAGGGCCGCCTTCATCACCACCAACACCACCATCATCATCCCCACCACCCCATGCACGCCAGCCATCACCATCATCACCAGTTACAAGTCAACCAGGTATGCATCGCAGTGGTCCAATCTCATCCTTGTGATAATGGGGAGATGAAAGTGCATAACAGGAAACCAGAGATGCAAGACTGTGCCACACACCTGTAGGCAGCCTTGTTTCCACTCAGCTATGTCTAGTCATTGAACCCAAAGTTCATCTCATTGATCTCAACTTTGCTCCACTGGCAGAGATTTGTTGAAGACATAGAGATTCTATGGTAATGGACGCTAATTTGTGAACCCTGAAAGTTTCATTAAAAAGTAAACAAGGAATAGATGTCCACATGGAAACTGAATTTGTCTGAATGTGGGTGAAAGGTTAACGTTGATAAAACCAGGGAACTAACCCTTGTTTTCAACATGTTTGCCAAGGCTATATTTGGAAAGTACAAATGGGCTAAAGCATTCACATTTTCCAACATAGGCTAAATAGAAAAGAAGGATACCATTTCAGGTCCGTGAAAGTTTTAGAAAGTGTTTATTATTCAGTGTCTTAAGGGCAACGATCAACCACACAGTGTGGAAATGTCTAATCTCCTTGCTCCTTATCTCCTCAAATCAGCCATGTCATATCGGTTTCCTTCTTGGTATCGGCAGTCTTCTTTTAAAGGTGCCACATTTTTAATGGAAGTCTTCACGTTGCAGTACCAGACATGGTCCCTGCAGAGGGGCCTGGAGTACCCTCAAACACTGCTACAGGCAACAATTTGCACTTGAGATCAAAACCTGAACCTAGAAATCACACAGACACACACACAGACAGACTTTAAATGTGCCTCGTTAAAAGTCTGTAAATCTACAGGATTTCCTTTTCTTTTTTGCTATATGATAATATGCAGGTATTAGCTGCTCTAGCTATTATTAGCAAAGCCAACCGATGACATGTTAAGGTGCTTTCAATTCAGCCAGTCACTGTAACATGTTCATAAGCAGGCCTTAGGTTTATGACTGATTTATTGAACATTAAACAGAACATTAAACAGAACAAACAGAACATTAAGCAGATGCGAAACCAGTGGGAATTGCTGATTGTTCTCAAAGACAGGGCCAACTACAAGTAACAATTAGCAATGCCAGAAAACGCTCTCTGCAATTCAAACACTGTACAAGTGTTTTCGTTTGAAAGAAGCCAGAGAGTACCACATATGAGACCAATTGAACCCACATAGCTGCTAACTAAAGGTTGGGCAACAAGTTGATAACAACGCTATAATCATTTTTTGGGCAACACTATCATGTTAGTTCGTTCGGTCTGCCAGATGAGCAATCTACAACAATTTATGAATCAATAACTTGTGATTGCAACGTCATGGAATCCCTGGAGCTGGACCCCTGAGTTAGAAAGCAGCAGGTTCTTCATCAACCCTGGCCTCTAATTCTAACACGGCTGCCTCATTTGGAAAACAAGGCAACAACTGCAGTAATAAACTGTTTATTTGCACTTCTGTGGATCTGTACTATAATTTTATCAGATACACACATGCCACCGTTTAATTTATAGCAGAGGAAATACTTCCTCAGTGTTTCAACGCATAAAATGTGTAGAAATCTGTCGTGTTCAGAATGTATTACAGTTAGCCCTGGCACTTAGAGGAAGCAATGTGCAAATCCCACTGAGTCTTCCCCGTGATCATAAGTCGCAAGCAAACAGAAGCAAAAACCATAAACTGCCTTCAACAAGTACCTTCAACTAGGCAAGAATATGTTTTACCTCAGGTCTATCAAAGACTTTCAGAACATACTGGTACACACCGCTCAATCATTCCTGTGCTATTTTTAAGGAATGTGTACATATAGAATATGTAGCTGGAATAATGTTAATCAGCTGTCTTTTACTGAATGGTCATTCTTTATGTGTTCGTACAGTGGCCTCTGTGTTACTGCCCAAAGTGACAGAGCAGATTTATCAAGATAAAGTCATTAACCTCTGGTCGGTACTACACTAAAGCATGTTAGTATCAAGACGTTCTGAAATGATCCTCACTGAATGTACAGTAGTTTCACAGGTATATAAACTTTATAATCTGTGTTCTGGTTGATCAAGATGTCTGCGTGTATCTTTATATGGAGCACAGTGTGAGCTTACGATAATATCTGCTATTATTGCTGTACCTAATCCTGATAACTGTCACCCACACTTAGTCAGATTACATGACAGATTATGGACATGTGGTGCCGAAATGTGCATCCTGACAGACGTGCTCACCCCTCCACCCCACACACACACACACACACACAGTTTGACACATCATAAGTAGGTAGCCCAAACATCATAGTAGCATATAAGTCTGAATGTTGACCAGACCTGCTTTACACTTCTTTACATGCACACTCCTCTCAGAATTCATCTTGTGTCCGGTTCACAGCGGGAACCAACATAATATTGTCTCTGTGTGTTTTTGTCCATCTGCTCAGCCATGTGGGGTGAACGAGCGCTTCTCAGATGAGCAGCTGGTGAGCCTATCGGTGCGTGAGCTCAACCGGCACCTGCGTGGAGTGAGCAAGGACGAGGTGGTGCGCCTGAAGCAGAAACGCCGCACGCTCAAGAACCGCGGCTATGCCCAGTCCTGCCGCTACAAGCGCCTGCAGCACCGTCATGCTCTAGAGTCAGAGAAGCATTTGCTCACACAACAGGTAAACCCACACTTGCATCAAAACTGACAGACTTGAGGTTTCCTCTCTGATGATGCAAGGTGCCTTGCAAAAATCTCTACACGTTTTCACGTTGTGTCACGTTACAAATACCAACTTCAGTTTGTTTCGTTGGGATTTTATGTGATAGATCAACACAAAGTAGAGCTTAATTATGAAGAGGAAAGAAAAAAAAACATTTAGCATGCCGCTGTATTTATCCCCCTTAACTCTAATCCCCTTAAATAAAGTCCAGTGCAACCTATAGCCTTCAGAAGTCACCTAATGTGCAACCAGACTCTGCCTGAGTATATTTTAGTGTCCGTATACATGCAGCTGCTCTTTCTTAGAAGACCAACTAACCCAGCAAGCAGGTCATGGAGAGAGTTGTAGAGATGTTTAAAGTATTTAATTAATTACCCAAAGGAGAGAGCATCAATCAGAGAATAAGATAGGAGGACCATGGTAACTCTGGAGGAGTCGCAAAGGTCCACAGCTCAGGTGGGTCAATCTGTTGACAGGGCAACTATTGGTCCCACAGTCTTTATGCAAGCGTGGCTAGAAAAGAAGAAAAAATTCTTGTTGTTATTGCTGAAAGACAGCCAGGAGAAGTCTCTTTTGCAGTTTGCCACATGCCACATAGGGGCACAGCATACAGAGGAAAACGCTTTAATGAGAGAGTCCAACTAAACTTTTTGGTTTATATGCAAAAAGCGTGCACTGAACGTCTCCCTGAATGCAGCATCCCCACTGTGACATATGGTGGTGGTCATATCATTGTGTGGGAAGATACTCAAAGTAACAAATGAAACCGGTCAGAGTTGATGGAAAGATGGGAGGATGGAGATAAACACAGGCTGTTCCTTTAAGATAAAACTGTTGTAGGTCGAAAAAGACTGGGCACCGGAGGCTTGGTTCTTTTTTTCTGCCGGACAATGAGCCCAAACATTCAGCCGGGGCTGCAGTGGGATGGTGTAAATCAAAGCATATTCATGTGTTGCATTGTCCTAGTCAAAGTAAAGACCTACGGTAAAATGAGAATCGTGGCAAGACTTAAAAAATATCCTTGAGTTATTTTGGAATGAAGAAAGGGCAAAAGGTTCGGTCTTTGGATAAGTAAAGCTGGTTATGAAGCTATAACAAACATTTGTAAAAAAAAAAAAAAAAAAAAAATGTAATCAAAAGCTTGAATCATTTTTGCTCTACCTCACGATCATGTAATAATTTGTGTTGTTCTGTCACAAAAAAATCCCGGTAAAAGACATTGTAGTTTGGGGTTGTGACGTGGCAAATGTGAAAAAGTTTAAGGGGTATAAACACTTTTGCAAAACCCTTTTACAATCTCACACAAACGGTAATGGACAGGAATATTATATTAAAGAATTTGGGACCATGAAACCCTGAAGAAACTGAGATTGTAAAAATGTCTTTAAGCCTTTGGGTCTTTGCAGCCCCTATGCAGCAAAAACTAAAGAAACAATAATTATGTGTTTTCTTTGCCCAACCCTCCAGCTGGAACAGCTACAGTGTGAGCTGAGCCGGGTGCTGAGGGAGAGAGACGCCTACAAGGCTCGCTACGAGAAGCTCCTCAGCACAAACCCAGGAGCTGCCAGCGAGGCCCCTCAGACACGCACCAGCAACCCGCCATCCCCGCCCCCAGACTACTTCCTCTGAGTTTAGGCATTTACGAGAGGAGCAATGACGTTAAGAGACAAGACCAGCCAACATGGAGCAATAATTGATGAGTGATGGCAGTCGGGGGGTAGAACGCAAAGATCTGTGTGTGTGCGTGGTTGTGTTTATGTGCGAGAGGCATTTCAAAGAGAGGCAGTTTCAGGTAGCTCTTAGGCTTTACAACGTTGAAAAACACTCTTTGAGTGACTAAAAGAGAATTAAGTGATGCAGTCTGACTACGTAGATAAAAAGGGTCTTGCAAAAGTTTTCATATCCCCTGAACTTTTTTTTTTTAGGTTTTATCACATTAGAATGAGAAATTTCAGTGCATTTTATTGGGAATTCTTTTTCTAGACCAACACAAAATTGTGAGTCAATGCTCTGTAGAAACCATTTTTGTCTCTACCAGCTTGAACTGAAACTTTTCATTCTTTTTGCAAAATGGTTCAACTCAGTTAATGACGAACAGTGAGTTTTCAAATCTTCGCCCAGATTTTTTCTTTTTTTAAAGAAAATGTATATCTAGGCCATTCTAACGACTAAATATGCATCGATCCAAACCTGTTTCCGTTGTGGCTCCGGCTTTGCCCCGGTCTCAAGGCTTTTGCAGCCTCCAGCAGGTTGTCTTGCACAATTGCCCTGCGTTTAGCTCCATCCGTCTTCCCATCAGCCCTCACCAACCACTGGTCAAGATTTTTGGCAGGGATGCTACAATTTTTGGGGGATCGTTTTTCCATCCATTTTGAAGGTTGTGAAAATCTGTAAAATGCATTGAAGTAAGTAGTTGTTACAAAATGTTAAAGAAAAGAGGGGGCATTGATATTTTTCCAAGGCTCTGAATATAAACTATTCTGAGGATGCACAACAAACTCATGAGAGCTCTTCTGCTTGTGATATCAGTGCAACAACGTACAAACAAGACTGTGAAAATGGATTTTAAAAAAGCTTTATAGTCCCTCACACTGCTGAGCATGGTATCTATGCAACAATATAATATATCTGCTATGTATTTTCCATATGTCCAAATGAGCAATCAAGGCTCACTGTAGCATTTTTTCTTTTTATTTATTTATTTTTTTACAATAAGCTGCTAAAGCTGCAGAGGTCTGAGTAGTGCAGTGATGACATGTGGAGTGGTATGGGATTGTATAACGTTTCCATGGCATGCAGTTGAATATTTGCCAGCTAATATTTCACAGTTGCCTACCAAAGTTTTTAAGCTCACCAAAACTTGTTATTCTTTGTTTAAAAGAAGATGAATAATCATAGATTAAAGAATGTACAAGGACTCCTTTCACCGGACTCCATGAATGATTGTGATATTGTGATTTAGTAAATGACTTTTCTTGCTAGGTGAACATAGCCGGCTTTCAGCCAGGAGCAGCGACAGAGTAGGTTTGCTGTTTGCTACCAACAATCGGTTTATCCTGTTAACGCAGAGACGTAGGGTTTTGTAAATATTTCTAAGTGGGGGGAAAAAAATTAAAAAGAGACGAAATTTATTACAGAGGGAAAATCAAAAAGGTTTTGATATGAATATCCGTGTGGTTGTTTCCATCTCTCCAACGAGAGGAAGGTGTTTTGGGGAAGACTTTCCAGATCACCATGTGACACCACAGAGCTGGTCACTGTGGACTCAGACACTGTGGGATACCAATGATTCACTAACAGCGCAGGGATAAAGACAATAAAAACACAGCTTTTTTTTTTTTTCTTGAGACATTTTCTTAGCTGTCCCGTGGAGTAATATTGCCAGGTTTCACGCATTAGAGGCTATTTATTTATTGTGTGAGTGTAGGTTAAAGGAAAAAAAAATCAACTGTTCTTTTATTTATTCACTTATTTATTCAATATTTAATGTTTATTTATGTACTTCTAATTATTTCACTGGTTTCATTCCATTAGTGTGTATTTTTACTTTCCTACAGTTCATTATTTTATTCTGTTGTGATTAGAATAAACATGATTACAAAAAAAGTGATGGCCATCACCGCGGTTTCCCGCTCCCATTGTAGTGTGGTTTCATATGCTTATGAAATAAACAAAGTTGTTAAAAAAAAAAAAAAAACAGCATTGTGTCCGTGTATTATTGCACGCCTTGCACAGAGGTTTTAACCTCATCTCCATGCCCGTATCTGTGTATCTCCCACGTTCTTTCTCCTGTAGGCCTTTTTTTTTTTGGCAGCCACATGCCCGGCTCCATCCATCCCTCTCTTTATCTGTGTGCTTCTATAGTGAAGCGTTGACCCTGGGTGTGTGCTGTTTGGGATGACCTCATCTTCGGCTCTGCCTCCCCCTCTGTGTGTGTGTCTCTCGTTCTCTCTCTGGCCTGTATAATAGGAGCAGGATTAGGGCTATAATAGCGCTGGGGCTGTTCACTGCCGGATCCCATTGTTGCTTTGTGAGGGAGGGGGTTGTGGGGAGGGGGTCGCACGACTGCTCATGGTCCGACAGACATTCTGACACAAAATGCATTAAAAACACACACGTTATGAGTGCTCTTTCTTTAACTATACTGATACAAGTGTGTAAAAACACAGGTTTAAAGGTATTCAGCACGATGCAGCAGCGGTAGACAGAATTCTGGAAGTGGTGAGGAAGCAGGTTGAGCCGGCCCAAGGCAGAAGCGCTATATGCAGGTACTGAAGGTCCCCAACTGGCCTGGAGGCGTCAAGAGCGATTGAGATTCAATAGGACAGGTTCAAAATTTGCAGGTTTCGAGGACACAATCGAAACACGACATCAGGTCTTTGACTTCATAGAACAAACCACGTAAAACATTTGAGATTGCTGTATGTGGCGATTCTTGCGCAAATGTCGTCCTTCTTTGCCCAAGAATGTGACAAAAAATCTGCATGTACCTGGATTTCCTTTTCTAGTTGTTTTTAGAGAAAAGGTTCTTAAAATCTGTTCTTAAAATCTGTGATCATTTTAAGTTGATTCGGTCCAGTTCTGCCTGTCTAAGTATTGCATTTTTCACAAGGGTTTCAGTTTAAAGTTCACCTTGAATTGACACAGGCATGGAAAATTGTTACTTTGTTTGAGTGTGGGGTTTTTTGTTTGTTTTTCACAAGATCAATAAAGATTTCATGAATCTCAAACTATATTTCAGTTTTTCACAATTATTAAACCTTTGTTATTTATTGGTACTCTCACTGAGACACAAATTCTAATTTGAAAGAGAGACCAGTTTGGAATGATCAATAATTTTAAAATTTGATCATTCTACATATTTAAGATATTGTACTGTAGGGTGTGTGTGTGTGTGTGTGTGTACATGTTATGGGCAGCATGTACTTTTTGAATGTACATGCTGCCCATAACATCATGATGCCCTGAGCATAGAGCCACATCATCTATATCAGAAACTGCTACAGATTTTATTTGTTTTTTTAAGACAGTAGATGTTCATTGTGCTTATTACCCAGCTCAGATTACCCTCAGACTCCCGAAACATTGAATCTGTTCATACACAAAAAAAAAATGCTGAGTTATCCGCTTCAGTTTTTTTACTGAAAATATTCTTTGAAGGAATTCCTCACTTTTTCACCTTTTAATCTTAAAACAAGCTTGGGTAAATACAATACAAAAACGATCAAGCAGGGTCACTATGAAATGAACAGAAATGGTGATGTTGTGGCTGGTGGACAATGACTTCATTGGAAGCAGGCCCCCAAATCAGGTTCTCAGTCTGGCCTTGTAGAACCATAGCTCGGCTCTGTGAGCTAGACAGACAAAATTCTGTTTTACTAAAGGAATATTCTAATAAATTGGTGAATTTCACATATCCTCCAAGGATATGCTCTCTCACACAGTTACCAATCAGTAGGGGGAAATGCTTGTCAACTACTGCCCTCCAGGGGCCACGTTCTGCATTGCCTCCGTCTTCAGTTTAAGTGGTCAATGGGAGCTTCGTGACACTGACGATTTCTCCACACTCCTGGTTTTTGTTAAACTACAACAACACCGCTGTCTTTTTGTTGTTGTTGTTGCTTTCTTTTTATTATTATTATTTAACTACATGCATATGCGGCAGAAAAGCTTTTTTGTTGGCCAGTTTCATCTTTCCTCCTCAGCAGGAAATCTGGATCCGGAAAGCATTTAGTAGGTGTGAGTCACACAGCAGTCAGCCTGGAGTGATGAATTACGGTGCTGCCTGCAGAGCTGGACCTGGGCCCCATAACCTGAGAAAACAGTGAGAGAGAGAGAGAGAGAGAGAGAGAGAGAGAGAGAGAGAGAGAGAGAGAGAGAGAGAGAGAGAGAGAGAGAGAGAGAGAGAGAGAGAGAGAGAGAGAGAGAGAGAGAGAGAGAGAGAGAGAGAGAGAGAGAGAGAGAGAGAGAGAGAGAGCTTTGTAGTTGCCGACAGACACCTGAGAGGTGAGGAATCAGAGCGCTTTCAGCGGGACTGGAGCTCATTAAATGACTGGGGAGGGGGTTGGGAGGGTTGATCCTGGTGTTTTTCTGTATCTTCTGGACTCCTCACTCCCGATCGCTTTATTTCAGCTTGCAGATGCCGACAGATGTGCCCGAAGACAGGCTCAGCATCGAGGAGAATGCCTCCAAGGTAGGAGCTCATGGGGGCACCGAGAGCCCCAACAGCCCCGCTGGCTTGATTCAAAGAAACCATTAGAAGTGCTGTTGTGGGCTCCGACTATTCCCAGTCGTGTAGACTGTGCATCTACACGTTTTTATATAGGTGTGGGTTAAATGTGGGTGGGTGTCTCTAAGTTTTTTTTAACTTGCGCCTGTTAGTGCCTATTCTGAATGGTTCAAATAAAAATGTTTGTGAACTTAAAGAGTTATTTCAGGTCAAAATTATATATATATATATATATATATATATATATATATATATATATATATATATATATATATATATATATATATATATATATATATATATATATATATATATATACATTCTTTGTTAGTATTGTTATACTCTTTAGTATTAAGGATTGATTTCCTCTGAAAAGCAGCTGAAGGATTTGCCGCCAAATAGCAGAGGGCAACTGGCAGGCTACATTAGTGTTACAATGTTTGTACACAATGCAGCTCTTTCTGGAAAAAAAGAGATAAAATAAAAACACTTGCATTCTAAAGCTATTTACCCCTGTAATGTATATAAGTTCCAACAAACACTGACCCGTTTTTATTTTAAAAAGGATGTGAGTGGCAAGTTGCATTGGTTTTTTTCACCAGATGGCAGAGGGTCAGCGACTAGTTGGCTAGTACGTACACACATTAGCATTGTTTATACCATGGTCTGGCTGAATACTCGATTCTGATTGGCTGCAGGGTGTCCGTTAAAAAGTGATATCGGACACCTTTATAAAAGTTCAGGTCAAACAGCCTAATTGTTCTAAATTATTGCGCTGGCTCGAACGTTAGCTGGTAACATCAAGACAGTAGACGCTGGTTACCATGGCAACACGTCACAACGACAGATATTAAATAGTTCTCTCAGGTGCTTCTTGTGGAACATTTACGATTTTAACAGTGAAAAAGAAACATTATAGTATTAATAATTGTTTTAATAGTTATTTATTTTGCAAGTGGCCATGGTATAAGTGGAATAATGCCTTTCAAGGTGTCCATTATCAGAAATTAATGGACTTCGCGGAAGCAACTGTCTTCCGCTTCACGTTCGATGGTTGACGCCTCCGCATCTTCCATTAATTTCTGATAATGGACACCGTTATCCCTTACTTATACCATGGTCTGGGTGAATACTCGATTCTGATTGGCTGCTGGTTGTATGGACACCTATAAAGGAAGCTCCAGTTAAATAGCCTGATTGTTTTAAATTATTGTTCTGGCTCAGACGGCATGACAGTTGACAATTGAAATGATACTTTCTAGGTTCTGTGGCCAGAGCTGGTTACCTTTGCAACGTGTCACAACTAGAGATATTAAACAGTTCTCCCAGCCGCTTCTTGTGAAAAACGTACACTTTTAACTGTGAAAAAACATTAGAGTATTAATAATTGATTCAATATTTCTTTCTTTGAACCATGGCATAAGCGAGATAATGCCCTTCGAGGTGTCCTTTATCAGAAATTAATGGACTTCACGGAAGCAATCGTCTTCCGCTTTGCGTCGTCCATTAATTTCTGATAATGGACACCTCGTCGGGCATTATCCCTTACATATTTTACTATTTTATGAATAGTTTTAAAAACTGTTGCGTTCCAAATCATTTATCTCTGCAGTCTATGTGTGTTATATCTTTAAAAACATATATTTATTTATGCTGAAAGGGATTATATTTCCACAGTTGTCTTCATCTCAATTTTTTCAGTATACCAGAGGACTAATCGACAGAAATGTTAGCAACATCTTCCAAATAGTCGTATGTCAAAGCAAATTAGTCGCTCTGAAAGATCATTAAACAGCTTTTAAATGATAACAAAGTTATGTGTATAGGCTGAAAATAAGGTCAGCTCCAATTTAATTAATTACAATTTGCGTGTAGCCTGTACTATACACGACAAACAGATCCAATTTGTTTACAGAGCTGTTCAGTCAGTTCTGTCATACTGACAGATTCTAGGTCAAAAAATTTAAGTGCAACGGAATCCTAGTCATAAAACAATGCAAGTAAGTTTATTTTCCGATACCTATCGGTAAAACTTTTTCTGGAAAAATCAACTGATTGCATCGAGTCACTGACTTTCCAGTCATCCCTCCTCCTGAACCAGCTTGTAAAAATGAAAGTGGAGTTTAACGGCACCAGTCGCTCCCTGAGGGGCTTCACTTTAAAGAGAAACACAGCTAAACAGAGAAGCTCTGAGTCAGTAGTAAAATCTATACGATGAAAAGCAGTATTTATAGTAGTTTCGAGCAATTCAGCTCCCTTTGATTGTGGCAAATTCTGGGATAATTTGCGTCTGTCAATTTACACTGAACATGGAAAAAAACCTATGAGCCAATATTCTAAAAATAACGTAATTTCAAAACACATACTTCCACGAAAGGTTCAACAAATGATCTTTTCTTAGTGTCCTGCCTTTGTTAGAATACATACCTGTTCATCAATCTGTAATTGTCCTTTTTATTCTACCAGAATGTTGCCTTCTGCAGTGCAGAATATATTTTGAGCAACAGAGAAGATTCTGCCGTAAAACAAAAAAACATTCACCTTTCATTCCTTTTTAAATACTGAAATAAAGATGTAATGTCCCACTTTTGACCAAAACTGGAGCTCGCATGGGCTGATTGAGCAAGTCCTGATGTCAAATTAGTTTTTCAGTGTAAGGGATCTTGGAAACATTTACTAATACACCTGCCACAGCTCATGTCAATGGCGTTGGAAGAAACGCTTTAGAAAAATCATGCTTTTCCGTCACCTCCCTATACTTTCAATACTGTAACATATAGATTATTATTCATATTTAAGCATATTTTGAAAATGCTGGAATATTCTGCCACCTGATCGCCGCAAACCTCCGTTTCCATGTAAATCACACCTGCTGCTGCAAAACAAATGCAACAGTGACGCAAACATTGCGGCAATAGCCCAGTAATAATGTCTCTTAAATCATTAGCCCTTAAATGGTGGCGCATTTGCTACGGAAATACATCTACGGGTTAAGCAGCCGAGTCCAGTTGGAAAACGGGCCAAATCCTCTCTAAGCGAAGTCAAACAGCTTTTGGTGGAAGTAGTGTGATGGTGTGGGGTGGCAATTCCTTCCCTGGAAAAAATGATGTCAGTGTTCGCTACCACAGAGTGGAGACTACTTCCAGGATTTGGGAATGGAGAGGACGGCCTGCTTGCAGGCCCGACATCAACCCTTCTGAATACTTGACAGAGCAGCTTGGTCCATGCCAGTGGCCAGCAGAAACACACCGGCTGACCTGCAACAAACGCTAGTTGACGGATGAGATGATCCCACAGCAGTGTGTGACCAAGCTGGTGACCAGCATGAGGAGCAGGGGCCGCGTCTGAAGCTGCTGTTTGTTAAATGAAAAGAATTGTTAAACTGAGGCTTCGGTTATCCGGTCCAGTAAGCAAAACCCAACGAGAGTCAACGGCAGAAAGGATCTGACAGGTTTTCAGTGGGACAGCCCGCATAACTCAACTCTCCTGCTCAAACCACGATTGCATTTTCCTTACAACTGGGGCACCATTTAAACAAAAAATGAACAGAATATTTACCAGTAGATACCAGTAATAATTGTTACAACAAATAAATATTTCCACCAAACACGTTTTCTTACTTTTCTTTGCTAAGTTTGTTTTGGTTGGGCTTTGCTCTTGTGACAAAGGAGAAATGAGGCGTCTGCTTTGCGTCTTGGTTATTTTCCTTTTACCGGACCCTACACCATGAGAGGGCACGCTCACAGACAAAGGAACGACAGGAGAGAAAGGCTTTATTTGAAGACGTGTTGACACAAGCTGTGTATTTGTTTTGTGCAGTGTGACAGTATGGCGCTGCCTAGCACCCCCACGGTCCGCAGAGGAAGCACCCCTCTGCCAATAAAGCACCAGCTCCGACGAGAGGAAGCTGTTCACGATGACGGCGACTGGACTTCGGGGGCGACCGGGTTCTCCCCGTCACCGCTCAGTTTCAGCCCAGCCTTGGATGACACTCCCATCGTCTCTGTGGAGGCCAGGCACGACGGGCCTTTGAGGATCGCCCTGCTGGGTCAGAACGGAGTCGGGAAGTCCTCCCTGGCTCTTGCCTTTGCTGGCGACATGGACCGGGCAGCGTCAGTGGATTCTGATGGTACAGAGCTGTGACAAGATTAAAGTAGATGGGTGCTACTGCAAATAACAACGTGTCTAATCTGAGAGCTAACTGATGCTGTCCTCATTTTTTAGGGGAGGGTTATGTGCGCACAGTCAGCGTGGACGATGAGGAGAGCACCATCATTATCTATGACAACTGGAGACAGGTGAGCCAAAGAACACTCCAGGGACCTCTCTGCTCCTGGCTCCCTCATTAGGCCGCTGAGACTTCTCTGCAGCTGCAAACTATGAGCTCTGCTAGTTGTTTTTTTCAAGATATTTCACAGAACTGTATCATTTATGACTCAAATCCTGGCCTGGTTGGTGGGGAGATCACAAAAAAGCTCTCAAAGTTTGGATATTTTACACTTGGCTTCATTTTGCTTCCTTTGTTGAGGAGGTGTGTGGTGTAGTGAAGGACAAAAATAGACTTTATTTGCAGGCAGGTTGGAGATATCAAACTAATACCTTTTTAATACCCGGAGAGAGCTTAACAAATGATAGTCAAATTTAGACAGGTTATCAATACGAAAGTTAAAACATCTAAAGGGTAAACAAGCTAATAGATAATAGGTTTCCTTCTCGTCAGCATAGTGGCAAAGATGCATGCCCAGCCTGGGGAAACGTCGTGACAAAAAGAGGACAGTAAATCTGCAGCATGTGCACTTGTTCCAGCGAGGAGCGCTCGCTCTCGGCTTGTTGGCGTAGCTCTTCCTCTGTTCCCTCGAGTGCGTTTCAGAGGCGTCTGTGTGGATGTTGGCTCGAGCCGCCCACGGGCTGGGAGTGCCAGCTGAGCGCATCAGTGCTTCTTATTTAGACGCACGTGTGAAAATACTGAAGACTCCCGATTTTGTGCTGCAGTCCGTCATTTTTGGTGTGACAGCTCTTAGATGGGAGCTAGATTTGAGGTTCGAAGGCACTGCCCGTTGCGTATTATTAGACTGCAAAGCCTGGTTTAGGTCCGCGGCAGAGGGGGCCGCTAAACTACCATAATTTGGGGCCCTTCCGACTACCATAAATCAACACATCCAATGAATAGCACCTTATTTTGGCCATGGTCAAACATTTGTGTATTAAACACTGAGGATAACCATTATTGAAGCAGTTTAGTCTGCCTTCTGGAGTGCATGGTATTAGTTAATGCTTAATTGACATGAGCTTCACAGCTTCCCATTATTGCTGAACTAAAGGGTCGTTTCCCTGTTTTAGGGAATTGGGCCCACAATTGTGCATCACCAGTTCAAAATCGAAACATTTTTAGAGAGGTAAAATCTGAACTTGATAAATCTAAGCTGAACAAAGACCTAACCCTAACACCATATTTGAGATTTATGAACTGTTCAGTCTGTGTGAGAGGGAACAGGTGGGGGTGGAGACATAAAAGCTTTGTTAGCGTGTCATTTTCATGCACTTTCATTTCATTCTCAGGTATTTTGACAGGTTACTTTCTCGTGGATAGTTACAGGATGCCTGCCCCTTAGAGTTGCGGACGCATTCAGAAGTTTACATACATTCATTTTGGTACTTTTGTTTGTGCAAAAACAAGAATCTGATGCGCAGGTTTGAATTCATTTGGGGATTGTCTTTCATTCACACATGGTCCAAAATATAAATAAAAGGTGAAACACATTTATACCCCCTGCTAATATTGGGTTAAATGTCTCTTTGCAAGTCACTTGTTGAACCAACTCCTGGCTTAATTCTGCTTGGATATCTGAGCCCTGTTTTTGGGCTCGATTGGTGGACCTCATTTAAGCTGGTCTCTTTTCTGAACTATTTGGCCATGCGAAGAAACGTGTTAGGGGGAGTCATGGTGAAGTTTTCAGAGCAAAGAACACTGTTCCAGCAGTTTAGCATGCTGGGGGCAGCATCGTGCTGAGGGTCTGTATTACTCCTGGTGTTAATGGAGCACAAAGTTGATGGAAAGAGGAAGAAGGACTGCCTCCAAATGTTTCAGCTTCCCTTTAAATCAGCAGTACGATGGATTTGTGTGATGGGAAATACAACCTTCTGTTGTTCTGAGACGTGCTCATCCACACGAGGAATCCCCAGGGGCTGCAGCTCCTGGGGATTCCTTGTGTAACATGTGTGGGTTTTCCGCCTTTCACTGAAGCGGAAAGTGTTTCAGTGACTGAGACGCTGTCAGTTACCGTGAATCCACCTTTTTTCCCCCCCATTCCCACAGGACCTGTCGGCTCTCCAGTGTGAGGTGTGCATCCTGGTCTTCTCTGTGACCGACAGGCGCAGTTTCCACCGCACAGCCCAACTGCGACTCCTCCTGAGAGAGACGCAGCCTCAGACTCCCATAATCCTCGTCGGGAACAAGAGCGACCTCGTTCGCTCTCGTGAGGTCACCGCTCAAGGTATCCGTCTTCCGTCTTCACCGCGCTCCCTTTCCTCTCGCCTCTCCAATGGTTTGGCTTCTGGCTCTCGCTCTCACCCCAGGTGGAGGAATTTCCCGCCATTCTAATGGCAGTAAACAGTAACGTAAATGTAAAATGCATGCCTCATCGCAGCGTGGGAGTGTAGAGGGTGCCACAATTACAGTCAGCGCTGAAGAGCGTTCGTAGTGAGCGCGCTGCCTCTTCACATCCCTAACACTTTTAACAGCGTTCAGGCTGTGTGACGGAGTGTGTTATTAGCTCCGTTGTATGAAGGTTAAACATCACATCAGCTTTACTAAACACCATTGACACTGATGTCAACAACATCCTAACGGACGTGCCATTAAAGAAAAGAATAACCCAACAAAGTACTCCTCCATTTTTTATTTTAGTGCTTTATGTGACAAGTCGTGTTGGTAACATAAATCTGGTCTTTAACGTTTTTTTAAGTATTCAGATCTAACCTCAGGTTTGCTTTACATAAATAAAATGAAGCCTAAATAGAAGAGGAATTGCATAGGATTTGAGATGGAAAGTAGCAGCTTGGGGCTTGCTAATTAGGTGTATTCTGTAAAATAATTCATCAAGCAAGTGCTGCTAAAAAAGCAGGAGTTTTGCTGGCAGTTTGCTTTCTTGGAGCAGACACGTGACCCCATGCCAAGGCGTCAATATGTCACCTTAGAGAAGTTGCTGCCCATCAGTCTGGGAAGGGTTATAGGAGAATTTGCATACAATTACAAGTCCATTATTCAGCAGTGAAAAAGATCATTGGCAAGTGGAAAATATTCTTAGCAGTTACAAATCTGAGCGGATGTTCCAGCAAACTCCCCCAAAGATCAGAGAGAACTTAAAAGAAAGTCTAGGACTCCTATCTGTGACTCTGCTGGCCTCAGTTAGAGTTTTGGATATTTACATCTGTGCCGGTGCAATTAAAAAAGCCTGGACAAAGTGTGGCTAATTAGCCCGAAGCAAGTGTCTCTTCTCTCTTGTGAGAGACGATGGCGGAATTTATTTGGTTTGCCAAGTTGCATCTGGACAAAGAGAGAGACTTCTGCAACAAGTGGCAATGTTAGTCCACAATGTGCGGCTCCATGTTTGAAGACAGAACTCCCCACCTCTGCATATAAACAATGTATTAAAAGGTTGCTACAATGGCTCAGTCAAAGCTCAGACCTCAACAGCAGCTGGTGCAAGTTCTTGCTGCTGATGTGGCTCTATGAGCTGTGGGATCGTTTTAATACCTTGATATGCAAAACCAGAACAGGAAGCGGAGGGTACTTTCTTTCGACCACTAAACCAAAGCTTCCAGTTTTCCACACGAGCAGTCAGTCGCACAGATTGTCACATTTTAAGTCAACGAACGCGCTCCCTGCTGTGGGATATGGCTGCGTTGCTCATTATGTAAAGCTGCGTTTCAATGTAACGAGTCTCCGGGGTCTTTGAGGTAGTTTAGATTGATGACAGTTTACTGCTTTGTGCCGCAAGCGAGAGAAATTGAGCCAAAATATCTGCAGTCGGCAGCGAAATGCGACCGGCGATGTTGTCGCTGCCTCCTTCCTCCTCCTTCAAATACACAACAAATAAATAAAAGCTTAAAAGACACCAACGATCCAAGCTAACCTGCTTGGAGATGTGCCAGAAAATGCTCCGTCCGCCCACCCTCTGTTTGATCCAGCGCTGCACACATTTCTGTTTGACACGTCTTAAGAACTTTTCAAATCGTGTACATTATGTGCTGGTTGACTGTGATCAAGTTAGTTTGTTGCCTATAAGGCCAGCGTGATTCCAGCCTAAAACCTCCTTGCTGTTTCCCTGTGAGGCTTGGATGTGCTCCTCGTGTCTTCAGGCCTCATCTGAAGCAGTGATAGCTTCCTGCTTGTCTGTTTCCAGCCTCAGTGTAAGGACAAAACGTCCAGCGCCGGCGGTGTTTTCAAAGCATGGTCCCTGAGCTGATAAAGGCGACAGGATGTCGTCTGTTCGTGATAGGGTTTCTTCTGCGGGCTCGAAGAAGTGCCTGAGCGGGATGGGTTATTGACCTGGCTCATTCCGTATTCCGATCTTCCTTGATTCTCTGAAGTCTCCAGTTTCTTTCATGTCCCCCTTTTTTTAATTTACTAAGCTGTTTGCAGAGCTAAACCTCTTTTAATTGGATTTTTATTCCTGAAAATCTCTGATGCAGTTTCAGCTGTAAGTAGATGTTTCTACTGCCACAGAAGTTCCAGTTTTGTTACACCTCTCCTATTTTTGTAAATTGCTGTTTGTTTGTCTTCAATCGGTGTAATGATCCTTAAAATGGGCATACGGTGCTTTACAAAGTGTTCATACCCTTTGGCTTTTTTTGCACTTTGTCTTAAGGGGCATAAATGTTTTTTTTTTTGTTTTTTTTACATTTTTGAAACTTAAATCTCTGAGAAGTGTGATATGCATTTGTACTCAGTCCACTTTACAATATCATCCCTTTAAATAAAATCCAGTTCAACTAACTGCTTTCAGACTTCACCTAATCAGAAAACAATCCTTTTTTTTGTAGCTTTGGCTCTGAATAAAGCTGTTCTGTGAAGGCCTCAGAGGTCTGTTAGAAAGCATCAGAGAGCAAACAGCATCCTGAAGAGCAGTGATCAGTAGACAGGTGACAGGTAAAGTGCCGTGGCAAAATAAGCATGTAAACTTTGAACATCTCACAGGTAACTGTAAGAAAAAAGGATAGGATGGCGGTCCCCCTGACCTTGCCCCCGGTCACTGTATGAGGCTTATAGCTTCAGAGCTCATGATGGAGAATGCGTTGACTGAACAACTAGTTGTGCAGGAAGTAGAGGCTGCGGCGAACTCCCCGCTGGGGCAGAGGTTTACCTCCCAGACAGGAAAATGATGTTATCTGATGCTCTCCATCCAGTCTGACTGAGCTTACGCTGTTTTTCAGAGAACGGACATGATTTTCAGCCTCTAGATGTGAAAAGCTGGTAAAGCTGCTAAAAACCTGGTAAAAAGGCTGGTACTACAAAGCATTTACTTAGAGTAGCTACGTAGGAATTCAGGTCACACTGTTCTGGTTTCTATTCCTGAAGACTTGTGAAAACCAGGCATCATTGTCCTTTCACTTGCCGATGATACACTACTTTATGTTGGTCTCCCACTTAAGATCCCATTAAGACACGTTGGAGCTTGTGGTTGTACGGTGACTTGTGAAAACCATTGCAAAACACTGAATGTTTTCCTAAATAAACATGCTTTTGTACTCATTTCTCAACCTTTTGGTTCAAAAGAGTTATCCCATGTAGTTCTTACGCAGATGACACCAAAATGTTTCTTTCTCTAAAGATGTGTGACATTCTTTCATGGACCTTTTTCCCTCTCGTTTCCACCCCCCTCCATCAGAGGCCATGTCCAGCGCTGCCCTCTATCACTGTCTGTACCTGGAGATCTCAGCCTCCCTGGATCACCGCACGCCCGACCTCCTGGAGTCCGCCGTGAGGCTAGCCAGAGGCCAGCCCCCCTGGCCCCCGGGGTCCTGCGCGGAGGACATGTGCGGAGGAGGCCAGCGAGAAAGCATCACCTCGCGTGCGAAGCGCTTCCTCACCAGCCTGATGCCCCGGTACCCGCGGGAGAGAGAGGTGGGCAAGTTCCTGAGACAGAAGTCCCGCTCGTGCCACGACCTGGGGGCGCTGTGATCGCACGCGGCGAGGAGTTTTATAGCTTGATTGTTTAGCAGAAATAACTTGAAGCGATGTAGTAAACCAAGAGAAAGAGGGAGGCAGTGATGCAGCACACGGTGGACAGAGATGTGGGACGTGAACGACAGAGGAGGTGCGAATATGCCAGAGAAACAACAGGCTGGTATTACAGTATGGTGTGAAGGACCGTCGTGCACAGGAGGAGGAGGAGGAGTAAAGTTAGCTGTGATGTCAAAGTAGACGATGACAGAGTTTTTGTACACGACAAAACAAAGAAAAATACTGGTGTAAATAAGCTGTAGATGTGATACCCAGCTGCCACCCCCACAGCTTTAAAAGCTAAATAAATTGCTTTTTTGAGTCTTCAAAAGGTCTTTCATGTCGGCCTTTATTTTTTTATTTTTTTTTATCTCGTAGTTTGGTAATCACCTCGAGCGGACAGGAAGCAATCAAAGCAGAGGGAAGAAACGCACACAGCATAAAAGCATTTCAGCAGATATTCATAACCTTTTGATGGGTCAGGCCTCATGTGGCGTTCATTTCATCCGAGCTGCGACTGTATCCGTGATGACGGTGTAGTCAGGAAGGGCAGCGAGGACAGACGGGGATGAAGGAACCCACAGAGCAGCAGTGAGACAGGAGCCGCAAAAGAAAAGCAGATTATTGTATATAGACTGACTGTTGCCATGTTACTGTTGTCAAGGAAACCTGGAGTCACTCAGAGACTTGGACATTATGTCCACTTTGGATATGTCTCAGTTCTTCGCCGACCAGGGAATAAGGAGGCTAGTACTTGGTGAATATGTTGTTTTCAGAGTTTGACCAAAATAAAAAAATAAATAAATAAAATGTAAAATCTTTCTTCAGATTTAAGCCTCCATGCACTCATCTGTACTACACTCTGCCCACAGTACTTCTGCCCTCCCACGGCCACCCACGCATGCAAAGATTTTGCTCATCCTAGACCATTATACTTTTCATTTTTTTTATCAAAAGGAAGAACTGAGATATGATAGAAAGGGGAGGGGGGGGGAAGATCAGAAAATGGTGGCACAGCAGTCATGACTCATTCTCTTGGCTACAAACTATTGGAATGAAATGAAGCGTTAAGATTTGGCCCTGGAACGATGGGCCTCAAGCTCCCTCTTGTGGTTGATCAAAAGTCCTGCAACACAGCAGACATTAGGCTAAGTGGGATGTTTAGCAGCAGTAGTGATACTCAGTGCAAACAAGGTGTCATGCAGATGGCGTTGTGGGAGTTTTAACATGACCAGAGGGGGGAAAAAATTCAATGGATCCTCATAAATTGAGAGGAGGATTTTGTAGAACAATAAAAAGACAATTTACACAGCAGCTATGAGAAACAGGATTACACTCGGATCTCCTAATAACGGGCATTTGTCTGAGTGAAGAGTATACATGATCTTAGTCTGATATATTTCTTCTAATTCTGTAATTACAATTCAGAAATGGGCTTTTGCATTTTTGCCATTTATGTCTACAGACTGCTAAACCCCAAACACGATGTTTTGTAATATAGACGCCTTTATGGTGACATTAGTGAAGCACTACGTTTATAAACTGCAACTTGACTAAAAACAGATGAAGGGTGTCAAAGTTTTCGCCAACAAATAGGGCACCGTCTAGCATTTTAACTCTCCTTACATTCTCCTGTTGTAGCTGAGCAGGTCTCTCCCTACATCTGAGCCAAACCAAAACCCCACAGGTTCACCCCATCGGTGATGCTTTCAGGTTGGTCTTCACTGGAAAGACGCTGGAGCACCTTTTGAAGTGCCTGGCAAAATTATACGCACTTCTTGAATTTTTGGTCGCATTAAGTCAACAAAAATTGTACGTATTTTATGTCACAGAACACCACCAAGTGGTGCACAGCAGAAGGACGTGCCATGCCCTTTTCCAGATTTCTCAAAAATAAAACTGAAATATGAGATGCATTTTTATTCACGCCCCTTTTCTAACGCCCCAAAATAAAATCCCTTAATGACTGCATGGTCATGGTTCACCTGTTTGTAGCCTGATCTAAATAAAACTACAGCATCAGAGCAGATTAAATCAGGGCTCGACTGTAAAACAATATCCCAAGTATTGAACATCCAATAGAGCAGCTACTTCACGGTTGACGTTTTAAAAACAGAATGAGCATGGCACAAATCTAAACCTACCAAGGCACCGCCACCTTGGTGTGGGCTTGATACACCCAGACGTGGAGACCGTTTTTCAGTAGAACAGTGCTCACATAAAAAAAAAAAAAAAAGAACACAGCAGGAGTCGGAATGAAAGTTTTGAAAAAGTTTGATGATTGGTAAGATTAGAAGACATCTACCCAAGCTTTGAACGTCTCCGAAGTGACTGCTCAGTTATTAGAAAAACTAAATGATGGCACAATTAGAAGGCATTGCTATCCACCTAAACAGACTCATTAATGAAAGAAAAAGTCAAGACATCCCTCTCAACACTCCATCCTCACAGTAAAATAGGCTGGCAGCATCATGCATGGAGGCTTTTCTTTGGCAGAGGCGCGGTGAAGAGCTCGTTGGAGGATGGATGGAACCAAATACAGGGCAACCCTGGAGGAAAGCTTTTGTTTTAAGCTTCAAAAGACCTGAGATTATGCCAGAGACTCAGTTTCCAGCTGGACAACCTTAAACATACAGCCAGAGGTACTACAGGATGGTTTGGTTCAAAGCTTATCCACGAGTTTGAATGGCCCAGTCAGTCCAAAATAAGAATCTCAGACACAAAAATGTATGTTTACAGATGCTCTCCAATCTAAGCTTTAGCCATTTTGCAGAGAAAAATATGAAGCATCTCTAGATGTGCACAACTGACTCCCGAAAAGGCTGTGCAGAAAAACACGCATGAAATTCAAAATACTTTCCAACGGGCTTAGATGATGCACCACCTGAATACAGTAAGGTTTGTGGCTACAACGCCAATTCAAACGTTATTAATGCTTTCGCAGTAGTGTACAGGGCTTTGTTATAGTTTTCTTCCAACATTTTATACAATATGGTTAATGACCATCTGCAGAGTGAAATTACACAGAAGACAAAAAAAAAAAAAAAAACTTTACATATGTTGTAATGCTCTACATTCCTTCTGACCTTTTCCAGTGCATCTTTTTATTTGGAAAATAAAAACATTATGTTCCTCATGCTTTACAATTATGCACCTTCCTTTTTATAAATTGGTTGGATTAAACAGACAAAACAACGGGGCTTTTATTCTTTCTTTTTGTTTTAATGGAATGACTAAGGAACATCTACAGTTAAAGGGCAAACAAAGGCATGGTGTGGGTGTAGGGCACACATTGGTCTAAGCTACTTAGAGGCTGCAGGCCTGTAGTTTTTGGTCAGCAAGCTTGAGAGACACCCATGTGTTGAGCATGGAGGCCCTCAGCTTGCACCACACCAGGTGGTTGCTCAAGCCGACGATCTGTGCCGCAAACTGAGCCGCGGCATCAGGAGAGAGGATCGTGGAGCAGCCCAGGCCTGTGGAGGACACGGAAACACAAAGGAGAGCTTAGCGGCTGCGACGGCTCGACTCCGACTAGAGGTAGAGCAAACAAGGGCACCAAGAGCTCCACTCACCACTCGGCAAACGGAGGGATGACCAGATATCCTGTGCTCCCCAGTCTGGAGTGAGAGGGGGGCAGTTGATGACGGGATAAGCAGTGTTTCCAGACATCACCGGCCCCAGGCCGTTACTCCTGCCGGCCACAGCTACAAATATGGTGGGGACCCCATCACCTGAGAAAAAAAAAAAGACGCACATAAAGATGAGGAATGGGGAGATAAGTTTACCATCTTATCTTAAAAAAATAAATAAATGCACACCTTCATATTCTGCTTTTATACGGAGGGTCTCATCTGGGCCTTTGTGGGCAGAGGTGACCCTCAGGATGCAGGGGAGTCCATAGGAAGTACAGGCCTTCTTGATTTTTTCACAGTGAGCCATGTCAGAGGTGGAGCCCATCAGAACCACCACCCTGCCGCTGGCTTGGGGCTCCAGGAGGAGCTACAGATGCCATGGGGATAAATTCACACATTAAGCACGCTGCAGACGAGCTCAGGAGACCAAAAAAAAGCATTCATAACAGAGTAAAAAAAAAAAGAGATATACATCATACCTGGACCCTTTCAGAAACCCACTCAAAGTTCCTCTTCACCATCTGCATTGCTTCAGGAGTAACTTCCTTCAGGTCTCGGTACACCTGGAAAGACAAAGATCAACTTTTATTCTTTACAGCTCAAATGTGTGAAAACACATTATAACAACACATAGGCGATTATAATCCCTGACCTGCTTATCTTTCTGCTGGCTCCGATCTCCAGCCGGCCACAGCCTCCAAGAGTCGTTGTCGATGACGTCGGCGAGGACGATCTCCCCCGTCTTAACATTCACGCCAAACTCGATCTACAAAGTTAAAAAAAATTTAAATAAAAAATTCAAGTTGTGCTGTTGGGCATCGCGAGTAACCAGCAGAGGGCGCCACAGGACCACATGCCTTCATGTCCACCAGCGTGCAGTTCTGAGTAGCCCAAGCCTTTTCCAGAATCTCAAAGATGGCCACAGTGCTGCGGCTCATGACGTCCACCTCGCACTGACCGATGGTGAGCCCGGCCAGGCTGAACTTGGCTGCCAGCAGCTGCTCCTCGGACCACTGAGGGTCATTGTTGGCGTCATCCTAAGAAAGAGGGAGCACAGTCACTGAGCTCATACCGGTTTAGTAAGGACTCGTTTCAAATCGCCGTGACCCTCCACGTTTACCTTGAAGAACATCTCCATCTTCAGCGGGGTGAAGCGGTAACCCTCTTTGACGCCCGGGTTTCTCTTCAGGAAGGACCCAGTTGCCACCCTGCGACACACCCACTCGATGGGAATCATCTCACAGTGGGCAGCGATGAACGCAGTCTCCGAATGCTGCTTCACAAAGGCCGTCTTGATGCCTGGAAAACGAGGCAGGTGTTCAACACGCTCGAACAGAAATAACGATTCAAACAAACAAAATAAGGGTTCCACGCGTTTTTTCACTTTCCCGACTCGATACAACAGTTCTCAGTCTTTTCTTGACCATGTTTTTTTCCAGATACAATTATTAAAAGTTCACAATGAATTCAGTGCAGATATTTGCATCAAGATTCAAGTACACTGCTCAGATTTGTCTATAGTTGTATGACCAAACCGACGTATGGAGGGATAGGTGAACGGTGAGGCTGTACAGATGGATCATTCTGATCGGCCATGCCAATATGTAGACGGCTAGATGGATGGAAGAATGCTTAAAAACGGAAAGGCGGGTTCATGGATGGACAGATGAATCCACAGCTGAATGTACGTACGGTCACACAAAGGGAAGGATGGATGGATGAGCTGATGGAAGGATAGGCTAATGAATGACCAGACAAACAGAATGATGGATTTATGGATAGATGTGTGCGTGGGATGGATGTTCAGAAGAATGGACGAAGCGCCGAACAGAAAAATGGATGGCTGGATGAAACTCTAGGGGTGAAAAATGTTCTGTTAATTTCCATTCTTCACTTATTGAAAAAAAAGACATGCAGGCTTTCTAGATTGGTTAGAAGCATTGATTAAAATCAAGCAGCTCCAACATCACTGCAGAAATGATTGTATAACAGAGAGATCTTCAAAATGCCGGCAGCCGTTTAAAGACAGACTTCAAGCCTAAATTTAATTGTGGTAAATTGGACTGTGGATGGCCATGTTCTGGTGAATTATGAGAAGAAAGTCACAAGACCAACCTCACTGCCGCTTGATTCACACACACACCAAACTCAGGACGCACATGGCTGCAAATTAGCCAATTACTTCTGCATCAAGGCATTAAAAAAAAGAGTGAATTCACTCATCGGTGTACCTTGTTTTTATAGACAGCAGGAGAATCCTAACGCCTGCAAGGCAGCCTCACTTACTGCTCACCTGACCTCTGGTCTCTCGTCAGGATCATTCACGCTTGGATGAGTTTGGTACCAATAATGTAACCCTTTTAAAGGGCTGTGGGAGGGTATAACTGCATTTTTGCTCGACACGTCTGCCCCTGCAGCGGCTCGGCTTTACAAACTTCACAGAGTCCTCACCAGATTCCTGGAGCAGTTTGAACACGCAGCACGTTGTCTTGTTGGCAATGGCAGCCTTGCCCTCCATCTGATCCTTTCTCACGGCATTCCCTGCGGTGATCTGGTCTTTGGACTGCACCAGAACCAGGCCGGGCTGGTCCGCCAGCTCGAAAATCTGCTTCGTCTTCCCCTCATTGAGCTTCTGGCCGATGTTCAGCTCTGGAATCGTGCAAAGCAGCAAACGGTGAAAAGAGAAATCTAACAAAGGGACGTTTTTGTTTACCACTAAAGCATGAATTAATTTTCGTGCAGTTACCTGTGCTGGAAGCCATGGTGTCGGTGGAGGCCAAACTGTCCTGAAAAACGCACCAAAGAAAGTTGTCAGGGGGAGCAGCAGGGAGGCGCGCAGGCAGGCGTGCAGCAGGAGAGGGGAGGAAAGCGAGCGGAGTCTTACGTCCGCCGTTAGCCAATCGCAGCACTCAACAAACTCCCTCAGCCAATCACAGCGGCGTGCTGCAATCACATGGGCTCAGGATGCTCCAAAAAAATATTTTTTTTAACACGGAGAACTAGTTTGGAGTGCCACCATTTTTTTTAGTTGGATAAGAGAATCGATCTGTTGCAAACTCGATCGAGATGAGACCGCAGGTCTTGCGAGCAAGCAGAAAAGTGCAGCACGTGTGTTTCTGATCAAATCCCGGGTGATGCATTCATGATAAGATTCAGCGCGTCCTTTTCTCTTTGGTGAAAACCGCATCAACTTCCCCCCCTCTTATTGAATTAGTGTTTTCCCTACTCGTGATGGCGAGTTAACTATCAGGTGACCTGTTTTTGTTCACCGCCTTGTGTCAGACACAAAGCACGTGTTCACTCAACGGTGCACGTGCACGCGCCTGGAGATTGCGCGCAACGAGGCAATCGGGCACGAGACCGTCGGTCGGGTTAACGGGGCTAAACCGGAGGAGTCTGAGAGAGCGGGGCAGCATGGAGTTCGAGGAGTCGGGTATAGGCGAAGAGTGCGGGGTTTTCGGCTGCGTGGCCGCCGGAGAGTGGCCCACGCAGCTGGAAGTAGCTCAGGTCCTCACTCTGGGACTGGTGGCGTTACAGCACAGGTGAGTATTGCTATGAGGAAAGGCGGATAACTTGTGGCTAATGACTATTTTGTGTCCAAGTTCAGGAAGGGAAAAAAAAACAATGCCAGCACGGTTCCTAAACTTTTCCTTCATAAGCTTGACTCAAGCTTTTCTTGAGAAAACGTCAATATTTTCTACATTCAAACTCTCCAATCACTTTAGTCAGGTGAGCGTCTTTGTGACCTTTTGATTTCAATGAAATCAAAAGGTCACAAAGGGTAGAAAGTGAGTGCTAGTCATGCCTTTTTTTAAAGCAGCACCGTGTAAGTTTTGACCAAAGTGTTAGCTTAATTTGAGATAAATAATTTTCCAGGACAATTACAGCACTTGGCGTGTATAGATGCTGCTTGCAGGCTGCCCTCTATGGAGCTAAAACAGTGACAGCTTGCAAAGACATTGAAAAGAGGTTTGGCATTGTGAAATCAAACATTGCAAAATGAGACATTGAAAAATCACTTGAAATTACATTGAAAAAGAGAGCTGCCATTGAAAAATAAGACATTGAAAAGTCAAACATTATTAAAAAGTAAAAAAATGATGATGATATGCTCATTTTAAACTTATTGAAAGCTCCGGTCAAGTACCACTGCTCTACCAGAAGAAAGGGTATTATTTTAATTAATATTATCTTCATTATCTTATACAGCTAATGATTGAGGTGGAGCTAACCATTGACATTATATATGTAGACACCTTGTTGGGCGGGTTCTGCCTATGCTGCGAATGCGTCAGAGCGTCCACCATGTTGAATGTGGCGAATCTGCTCTTAGACTCAGACACTTAAACAGTATCAGAGGGACTTTAATCTCAGAATATAGTTTATATTCGTACTATTTTTATTTTTGTAATATTACAAGTTTATTTTCGTATCCCTTTGGCTTCATTCTCCTGACTTTATTCTCGTAAAGAATAAAAATAATTAAAAGAATCTAACCTGGTCCTATTACTCCAGGACTAAGATAGTTCTGCAAACTGTGACTACAGTTTGCAGAACTAATATTTTAGAAATACATATCTCTCTCTCTCTCTCTCTCTCTCTCTCTCTCTCTCTCTCTCTCTCTCTCTCTCTCTCTCTATATATATATATCTATATATATATATATATATATATATATATATATATATATATTATAATACTTCAAATTCTATATATGCACATCTATATCTAAAAACATCGATCAATAGCTTTCTGTTCTGCCATCTCTTATCAATTAATCTATATATATATATTTCTTTACAAGTGTATATATAAGCTCCATCTATATATATTTCTATATAAATACTTAAAAGATATATATACAGGGAACATAGACGTTCACTACTTTCTGCCACATACAATATGACGGTGAGGTCGATGTCCAAACCTGCGCCAAATGGCGTCTATGTATATATGTCTGTGGAGCTAACCCAGTGATGATGAGTACTGGGAAAAACTGATGGCCCATGAAGGGGCCTTCAATTTAGCCCCGCCCCCGACTGAAAAACAGTGCCAGTTTGTAGTGACATGGCAGCTGAAGGAGCTCTGCAGTGACACTGAAAACGTATCAAATTGAAAAAAGCTGAAGCATAATGAGAATATCATAAGTTTTAACTTTCTAACAATGTTTGACTTTTCAATGCCAGCTCTCTTTTTTGATGTCATTGTAAGTGATTTTTCAATGTTTAATTGTTCAGTGTTTGATTTTTCCAATGCCAAATCTCTTTTCAATGTCTCTGTAAGCTGTCACTATTTTAGCTCCATACCCTTCTCAAAAATTCTCCTTGATAGGGTCAGATCCATTGCTGAATGGCTTATTCTAGATTAGTGGTTGTATAACATGTAAATATATATTTTATTGCTTCTTTTGATTTAAAACTTTGCTGTTACACTGTTGCATTATCGATCTTATTTGCTGTTGACAACAAAGGCAGAGATGGCCAAAGGCCTCTTATCCACTAGCATGGCCAGCCAGACTGACTTACGCCGTATACACAGTAGGGATGATAATTCAATAACAATATATATCGATCGATAGACGTGTGGCGCGATAGAAAAAAAAAGGGTCGATAAAAGTTCAATATAGAGACAGTTTTCCTTCCTTCCTTTCACCCTATCATATTCGTTGATGCTACAGTCACTGCTTCCTCTCAACCAATCGTAATCGCGGACCCAGGCACGGCGTCACAAAGCGCCGCCCTCTCAATCCACAACACACAGCATGTGAATATGTCGCAGCAAGGAGAGTCGAACGAAATTGTCCCAAAACGGGGTTTTACTAGTTCGCCAGTCTGACAGAAATAAACCACAGTGATTTGTAAAATTTGCAAGGAACCGGTAAAAACAAAGTCTGGTAACGCAACCAACTTGTTTCATCATTTCATCACGTAAGCCGCTCACACCCGCAGCAGCGCGAGCTGTGTCATCCCCGGCGCGGCTCCACGTCGTCGGGGGAATCTTATGGAACTTCTTCCAAAAACAAAGCAGGTATAGCAGCTAAACTGGGCTCCCTTCTTTGTGATAAAATGAAAAAGCGTCCGAGCGGCATAAGGACATCAGGCATGCAGTAAAATGCTTCATAGTGATGGATATGCCGCTGTTGTCTGCAGCTGAAAAACCTGGCTTCAAACAACTACTTGCCACTCTTGATCCGCGATATAAAGTTCCGGGCCGCAAGTTTTTCTCTAACAGCGCTCCCTAAATTGTGCAACGAGTGCAAGGAATCAGTGCAAAATGAGCTGCAATCTGTGTCCTTACACGCCACAACCCCGGACCTCAGCCCTGCATCAGCCTCTCAATTGACTATATAGACAGAGAATGAAACCTGAGGAGTAACTAGTGTACTATTCCCACCTAAATATGCTATTCTATGTATTTATTTGTTATATTTTTGTTCATTTTACAGGTTACTTTAGTTTATTCTTTGTCAGTATTTAATAACATTACCCAGGTCTCTTAAGTTATTTTTCTTTTTAAAAAATCAGTTATGGGTAAAAATGTTGCTTAATTGAGATTTATTGT
The DNA here is from genome assembly GCA_037039145.1 of Fundulus diaphanus. Classification (NCBI taxonomy): domain Eukaryota; kingdom Metazoa; phylum Chordata; class Actinopteri; order Cyprinodontiformes; family Fundulidae; genus Fundulus; species Fundulus diaphanus. The sequence goes on from CM073128.1 coordinate 39,230,709, forward strand.
TTGTGTTCTTTATTAAAAGTAAGTCATTTAGCAATATCATTAGAGCCACGTTTTAAATCTTTTTGATAATTATCGATCAATATGCATTTTTTTTATCGATATGCTTTTTTTCCTATATCGTCCAGCCCTAATACACAGCATATCAGTCTAAAAAACAGCTGGTAGAGCCCGATTGCAAAGGTATAACTAACAGGGTCACCGTCAACAGGTTAGACCCAATTGGATAACAACAGCTGTGACGTAAAAAAAAAACCTCCAAGAGACGCGCTCTGTTTTTGTAATTTGTAGTCATGCCATCGAGCAAACTTTTCAGTGAAAAAAAAAAAATCTGGGGATACCTGGTGTTTTCCAAGGCACTGAGCAACACAAATCTCCATATGTATCTTGACCTTTATGGTTACAGAAAAGTGCTGCTGCGTTATGGGTAATTCTGCAGCATCATAAAGTCCGCCTCCCATGCTGTGATTGGTCTGGTCTGTTTTAGACTGGAGAGTATGGAGCCTTACCATACTGACTTACACAGGGCGTACGTTAGTTTGGCTGGCCAGGCTACTTAACCACATGGATGACCAGCAAGTCGTGTAATATGTGAAAGAGTAAATGGTGCTACTTACAAATGCGCGCGCTCCCTTCTCTCCGGCAATTTTCGTTAAAAGTATATAGCCACTTATTATGCTTATTAAAAAAGACGAAAAACCGTTTGATCGTGTTAAAATAAGGTTATATACACCAAGCCTCCATCTTGATAGTGTTTTGATGGTCCTTTTTAAGCCGAAAAATAATTGGCTTTCGGGTGCGATTAACAAATATAAACAGACATGGGCGACATCTATCAGCAGTATCGTAGAACTATCATAATACCGGTTTACTTAATTTATAAGTAGATAATGCTGGACCAAGCCTGACCCTCTGCAATGCCTTGCAATAAAGCAGCAGCTCAGCGTGATTAAAGACCAACCATTATTAATTAAATAAAACAATCTACAACAACTTTAAGAGCCTCATATCAGAAAATTTACTCACGTCAATCAACTCTGCGGTCACATCTGAGCCTTGGCAGGTTTAGCGTCCGCTTCAGTGAACACCAAAGTTCATACTATATTCCCAGCGACATTCCAGACTTTTCTGTCTTTTTTTTTGTGCTTTTTTTTCCCACTGGATCTTGGACCTTTCTTCATTGTTTTGCTGGGATATGCTAATAGCCGTTAGCTGCTTCCTTGTTTTAACCCCTGTTACGCATGCGCAGTACGTACTTCTGTTAAAATCATAAACACGAAAGGCTTTATTTATTAACACACTGACCAAGACAAAGCAACAAACACCAAAATAGCAACTAATACGGCAGCAGGATGGGATAATCTTTCATAAAAACTTTGTATGCGACCAGAGTGAGCTACTGACGTATAAATTTGAAAAAAAGTCAAATAACGTGGCTATGCACCTTTAATTTCCGTGACGTGGACTGTGTTTAAACGTCATGTCACGCTAAAGATTGTGGGATTCCTTATAGCTCCTTAGCACCAATAAGGGACCTCACAAGGTTTCTATGCTAAAGGAGCTATAAGAGGAAACATACTGGCTCCTTTTCCTACCTCCTTCCTTATTGACTACACTATTCAGGCAGCATTTATCGTGGCGACCGCTGACCACTTCCACTTTGGCTGAAGCGTCCATACCCAAAAGGCGTTTACAGATGCAGCCATGGATTAATTTTGCGACGGTGCAGTGTTTCCAGTGGCCTGCAGGGTCACTAAGCCTGGAAGTAACAGGTCCAGCGCCCCTAGTGGCTAAAATTACACTGTGCTGCTTTAAATCAGTCAAACTCACGTGATTTATAGTTTGTCACATATAGCACAACATTCTGTGATTTGGTTTGCGGGGAATGGTTATTTAAGTAATGTAGAGTCCACCGCCAAAAAATCTCTAGTCGCACATGCTTCTGGTGGCATCACACAAGGCAGCTGATCAGTGTTCAGGACATTTATTTTAATTTTTCATGAAGTTTTTTTTATGTTTGATTGCTTTTACATCTTATCTTTATATTTTTTCATTTATTTATTTACCTTCTTCAAAGGTGTTTTCTAAAGCCAGCAGATTAGCTCAGTTCTTGTGATGCTATTGAGCCAAATGTTTTTCTTTTTGTTTTGTTCAGTGCACTTACAAAAGCATTGTATTGAAATCTTTACTTCACTGCCCAGCTGGGCTGTTGTCACTGCTGGGTAGTTTCTTTAAATTAATGAATAAATTATTGCATTTTTTTATTGACTTGCTTAAATACATTTATTTCACTTTCACCTTGTTTTTAGTATCGTTTTGGTCACCTGGCTTGTCTCCATGTCAAAAAAACAACCCGGAAAATAAAAATGGGTTTGTGATTAACACATAAAATGTTACAGACTAGGATCTGTTTTTAGTATAGAAATATAGATGTGGCCCGACAGTCTAAATATGTAAGATATTAAGTTAGAGATGATCAGATGAATTCCCAAATAAGCCAAACAAAACCCCTTTTGGAGGAGCAATTATCAGGTAATTTCTTTTTTCTTTACTAAGTAGATATTATCAGCCTTATCATTCTCTGACGGACACTATCAATGGGAATCACTGTTGGCAAAAACATTGATTCCAAAAATATTTTCAGTTATATCTTAATTAAAAGGTTTAGCTAAATATTAGTTTTAACAATGCATTTACAAATGACTATACGTGATTTAAATTTCAATAATTTTAATGAGTAATAGTCTCAAAAACTATGTTATATTAGGGCTGGACGATATGGATAAAAAAAAAGCATATCCATAAAATAGAAATCATATTGAGTGATATCGATAATTATCCAAAAATCTAAACATATATTTTAAGAGCAGCCCTGGCCATTTTATGCTGTTGCTTAATGATCTGTTCTTAAAGAACACTGACATCAAACACAACCCATTATTCAACCAAAATGTAAGTGTTGGAAAAAAAGAGCACGTGCTCTCTGAACTCTCTGAAGCTTGGTGACGGAGGTTCCTGGGTCTGTTTGTGATTGGTTAGGAGGACTGTAGTATTAACCTACATGATAGGCTAGAATACAGAAGGATGGAAAACTGTTCTGCTACTGAACTTTTTATTGACCCCTTTTTTTTTTCTATTGAACCACACGTTTGTCGGTCGATATATATCGTTATTGAATTAAATATCGTCCAGTCCTATTTTAGGCAATGCCAGAAAAAGATGGAATTGATGCCCTGTGTTTGAATCATGTCTGTAGAGCTTGAGAACGTTTCTGTGTAAAAATAGAATCTAAGGCTTGCTCTATATACATCTCCAACACATTACCTGTGTTTTCGGGGGTGGATTGGAGTGGGCCATCGAGCACACAGATTTGATCCTTAATATGGGAACGTGCTCCTGCTCCTCTTTGCACTGGGCCTCCACCTGACAAGCAGAGTCGCGGCCCGTGTTCGGTTGTTTTGCTGGTTTCTGGTGTGGTGAGCCTGAAAGTCAAAACACGGGCATGCTGTGATGTCTTTTAACCATCTGTTATTTCTCTATTGTACTATTGCATGAGAATTACTGTCGACCTAATCTAGCATTGTGCGTTTGGTCACAGCCGTGTCCTTATCTGTAATCTCATTATCAGATAAGGGCATTATAGTGGGACTGAGACCTCCCTCATTCAGACACATCAGGTGACATGCCCAGCGGTAAGAGAAAAGGGAATTGGAAAAACCTTGATCCGCAGCTTTTCTCTTCGTTCCCCTGTTTGCTGAAAAGTTGCTGTCTTTTCCCGCCAGAGTTTCAGAGGGGCCTGCAAACACCACGCAGCAACAAAACCCAACAAAAAATGAAATCAGTACAGCAGTACTGTTGTTTTAAAAATAAAAGTTAAGTCATGCTTTTCAGGCTAACCGTCTTGACTGTATCCCCTGGCATTCAAAAACTAGCATTGTATCCAGTGAATGTTAAAATAAGTTAATTAGAGTAACGTGATGCGAAAATTTTGATCTGGGAAGATAACGACAGATAAAGATATAGAGACTAAAGTAAAGCCCTGTGTCTATGGTTGGCTTAAGTCTCTTTTTTTCATATTAGCTAAAGAATAAAAGGCCAGTTAATAGTAAATAGACAAATAATGATTGGCTCACTCTTCAGGGCCTGATGTTGATCCGGCTGGTGCTCCTTGGTTCCTTGCAGCCTCGGGTCTTCATTGCTTGTGACTGGGACGGGATCAGAACGGCAGGTTTTCTCCTCCATGGCCGCTCCTCTGTTCGTCTTTGCCAAACATACGTCGACCCCACGGTTTTCCTCACAGCCCTGCGAAACCGCAGCGTCGGCCGCCCCCGCGCCACGTAGCGAGCCGTTGGGACGGTGCGTCATGATGGCGTCCACCTCGTCATAGAACCTCATGAGGTGTTTCCGCTCCGCTTCGTCCGTCTTGCCCCTCTGGAGGGACCGGTAGAGGTACTTGAGGTTCTTGTACTTGGTGTGACACTGCTTCCAGTCCCGCTCAATGCCTTGCTGCATGAGCCTGTTGGAGATCTGCACGAAGATGTCCCTCTTTCTGGTCGAGCTCTCCAGCTGTTTGCACACGCGTTCGTCGGACCACACCTGGATGAGGGCTTGCACCTCTTGGTCACTCCAGTTCCGGCCGGTGTCCGACACCGTGACCACTTGGAACTGGTCCGAGCTGGGGGAGTCCGCTTGTGTCAAGTGGGCTTCTGTGGTGAAGAAGAGTAGAGGAAAGCTCTTTTTAAATTCAGGATTTATACACATTCGCCATGTCAATATTCCATCATTAACTGGGGTTCTTGGTCCTTTTTAACCCAACTTTTAAAGAATGAATCCTATATTATGGCAGATACAGAGGATGTAATGAATATGGAATCTGTGAACACATTGGGATGATGACATAGTGGATGGATGGATAACAGTCAGATGGATGTTTGGTGGATGAATGGGTATTCAGTGGATGGATGGAGGGTTGTGGATAGATTAATAGACATTTCACACATGCATTGATGGATCGTGGACATATGCATAATGAATTGATCATTTTATGGATTGATTAAAACATAATAGACAAATGGATGGAAGAATGGATGAATATTTGCTTGATAAATGATCAAAGGATGAATGGATGGCTGCATGGATAATGAATAGACAGATGAGTAAATCATGGTAGCTTTGGGTAAATGGACATGGTGTATACACGGAGGGCTAATGGACAGATGAATACATCACGGAGGATGGATGAATGGAGGGATGAGCAAATGGCTTTGGTCATAAGCAGATGGTCGTTGGATAGATGGATCCAACTGTTTCACAGTGTGAAGGAGAATAAAGTCTAGAAACACCAATAATTTAACATATGGAAAATGTCTGTAAAACATTTCAGTTAAAGTGTGACCTTAAATATTTAAATAAATTTTATTTTTAATGGTCCACACCATAGGAAGATTAGATTACGCAGTGAATTTAAAACATCTGATCATACCTGTCCCTCTCCATTGTGCTTCCATGTCTCCATCAATATCATATTCGTCACTGTTGTCATCTGAAAATAAAATGGAGAAAGTTGAATTCTTTGGAATGCAACATATGGCGCGTAATGCTGCAGAGAGGCCTACCATCTTCAATCTCAATGATGATCTCGTTGTCTGACATCGTCAGCAATCTCGTGTTGCCCGGCGGCGTCTGCAGCCGCCCTGCTGTCGTGTCTGCGCTGTACAGCCTCCTCTGCATCTCCTCTGTCCCGTTCTCCAGTCCCTGGTCGAGCAAGATGGCTTCCACCTCTTCAAAAAACCTCATGTACCTCCCAGGACCTCCTGCGCTGCTGCCTGCAGCGGCGTGGGCACTCTTTGCCGTCTTGTAGTCGTACTTCAGATTCTTGTACTTGGTCCGACACTGCTTCCAGTTGCGCACCACCCCGAACTTCCTCTGCATCTGGCGGGCCATCTCCTGGAAGATGCACTTGTTGCGCAGCGTGCTCTTCAGGCGCTCCCGGACGCGCTGGTCGGCCCAGACGCACAGCAGCGCCCGCACCTCGTCGTCCGTCCAGTGGCGCCCCCCTTCTTCAGTCACGTTTGGTGTGAGAGGAAGACTGGGGTGCATTCGGGCCTTTATTCCTGCAGACGTACAGATACCTTTATCTTCATCTAAACTGTTGTTTGTGAAATGACGTGTATGTTTTTAGAGTAAGTGAGCAAAAACTTGTTTAACACGCTTGTTTGTTCTTGCAACAAAGCTAAATGCTCGAGGCGGGGCTAGAGTTTGTGTTAAACCCAGATTTACCTTCGTTCATTGGTACCGAGACGGAGGAAAGGTAGTTGGTGTCCGCCGGCCGGCCATCCAGTCCCGGGCCATAGCTAGCTGCCATGCCTGCTGCTCCGTCAGCCCTGCCGCTCTGAAGCCCCAGACTCCTGCTCTTAGCCTGACACTCCCTCCAGCTCCGCACAACGCTGAGCCGCCTCAGCCGCTCTGAAATCAACTCGAACCTGGCCCTGCTCTCTGCTCCATGCTGGGCTCCAACCTCTTCCCACACTGAAACGAGAGCCAGCGCCTCCGCCTCCCCCCACGGCCTCTCCTTGGAGCCTCTCTCCTCCACCACCTCCCTGTCTTCCCTTCTTTGTCTCTCTGCTCCTCTCTCCATGTTTGAGCTGACCTGGAAACGCTTTCGTTTCCTCGGCCTCTTCTGTCTCTGCTGCCCGGTTCCCTAGGCAACCAGACGGTTAAGCCTGAAAGCAACGCCTACGCGCTGAAAAGCAGCCTCACCACTGGCTTAAGCTGTGTGCAGAGGGGGCGGGCTCAAGTGTAATCTGAGAAGCAGCTTGGTAAATGGACTGAAACTGCAGCAAGGCGACTCTCCATAAATGGCAGCTCCACATCTGAGGAGCTCTTTTGTTGTTTTTTTTTGTTCTCTGGCTCCCTTTTTTCCTTCATTACTTAAGTCAAACTGGTTTGATCTGCCTCAAGGCACATCAGCAGAGATGAAGAAACGAGGTCGTTGGGGCATGTCCGGTCTTGTTGAAGTCTTTTTATCATGACTCCATCTTAACGCTGGTGATTGACCATTTCTCTCTTTTTGTTCTTGTTTCCTCAGAGGTCAGGAAAGTGCGGGTGTTGTCACAAGCAATGGAGCCAGTCCCCCTATATACACAAGCCACAAGGTGACTGAGGCACACACACGCATGCAACAAGCACATTTCATACAGAATGGTTTGAAAGGCTCTCCGGGCCTCTCCTGGTTTATTTTGAGGCCTTTTCACCACTCGTGACCACACGCTGGCCTGTCACCTGGTGCTTTTCGGCTGGTGCAAACGCTGATCCCTCTTGGCATTTCTCAGGGCATGGGATTAGTGAGCAGCGCGTTCCCACCAGAGGCTCTGCTCAAACTGCGCTATGGTAACCTTGGCATCTGCCACACTCGCTATTCGACGACCGGGATGTCGGAGCTGCAGAACTGCCAGCCCTTTGTGGTGGATACGCTGCACGGCAGGATCGCCGTGGCGCACAATGGAGAGCTGGTTAATTCCCGTGCCCTGCGGAAAAAGGTGAGGAGGACCCTCTGCCGGCGTTGACGGTGTGTGCTGCATTTCAGTGCCCCCTTTTTCTCTCTGTGCACCCTGTTGATATTTTTAAGAGTTAGAAGCTATAGGCATTTACAGTGTCATGGGGAAATTGTCCTGTGCTTTTAAAATGTATTTTCTCAGTTTAAAAATACAGACTTCTATGTGTCTTATTGGGATTTTATGTGAAAGCCAGACGAGGGCTGGGCAATAAATCTATTTATAAATCCATTAATTAAATTTTTTTAAGATTTAATTTTTGGAAAATCTGAATTTTATTTTGCAAGTCAACTGATTGGACTTCCATGAAGAGAATGGCATGCAATGCTGAATATATTCTTAGGAAGATGTATTGTAAAGACAAAACGTTTTTTACCACAATATGAGGGGCTTTAATTTAATCATTTACCTGATTTTTTTTTTTTTTTTTTTAATTTAAAGTTCCACAAGTGAAGTGAAGCTTGTTTTTAGCTCATTGTGTAAAACCACTAGCAGCAAACATTTTGTTAAAATATAATTTCATTGTTTACAACAGCAGGACCGCCATCTTGTTTTACAAGCATGTTTGAAAGCTTGTATTTACTTGCACTCTGAATTCAGGTCAACTTTCAGATGAAATGCTTGATAGAATTTCTTTAATTTACTTTTGTGAAACAAAAAGTAGGGGAAATCAATTTAATCGGATTTGGTATAATAAAATCTGAGATTTAATTTTTAATTCAACTTTATTTATATAGCGCCATTTCACAACATGTCATCTAAAGGCACTTTCCAAAGTCAAATTCAATCATGTCATATAGACAGATTGTTAAAAAGTTTTCTATCTAAAGAAACCCAGCAGGTTGCATCAAGTCTTGACAAGCAGCATTCACTCCTCATGAGAGAGCGTAGAGCCACAGGGAGAGTTGTTTTCATTGTCTATGGCTTTGCAGCAATCCCTCATACTGACCATGCATGAAGCGCCAGTGGAGAGGAAAACTCCCCTTTAACAGGGAGGAAACCCTCCAGCAGTGTAAGCCATATCCCCCAGCCCTAAGCCAAATCTAAGCGGTGTATAATTGTGAAGGGGAAGGAGAGTCTTCAGAGCTAGTTTTATGCTTTTTATACACAAACGACGAGAGAGGGCTAGACCTTCATCTTCCAGCAGGGAAGGACCCAACCTAACAAATGGCCAGAGCTACAATAAAGTGGTTTAGATCAAAGTTCTCTTGTGAGAATGGCCTAGTCAAAATCTAGAGCTAAGCCCAGCTGAGAACCAGTGGATAGACTGGAACAATGATCACGAGACACGCTCCATCTTGTCTGATTAAAATTGAGCTATTTCACATTTAAGGGGCTAAATTTGTAAAGGAATATCTGAAGCTGAAGACGTTTTGCTTCCCATTCAGGAAGCTTTTTCAGTTCAAAATGTCTGGAGTAGACATTTTGGTTTGCAGGATGAATTTCTCTAAACACAAGAAGTACATTTCAAACCCAACAGGACCCTCAGACAGAGGCTGGTCCATCCTAAGGACAAACCCCCCCCAAGTCTAAGATGAGCGGAGGTGCGTATGCGGTTCAGTGCAGTGAGGAATGTTCTGATCTTCATATTGGAGAAACCAAACAACCTCTCCACAGACGTGTGGCTCAACACAGGAAAGCTACCTCCTCTGGACAAGACCCAGCCGTTCACCTGCACCTCAAGGATAAAGGACATTCTTTTGAGGACCAAAATGTTCACATTTTGGACAGAGAAGACAGATGATTCGAGAGAGGGGTGAAGGAAGCCATTTACGTAAAGTGAGAAAAAGCAACTTTAAACAGAGGAGGAGGGCTCAGGTTTCAACTTTCAAAAACTTACAACACAGCTATAGGTTTGATTCCTGCCAACTTTCACCTCACTTCACACCTCCACACATGTGACCACAACATTTCTCCTGTGAGGCAGGCAAATGATGAGCCTAACGACTCTCCATTGTGAGGGGCCATCATTTGCAGGTGAATTTGCATGTGGATCTAAGCTCCAATGAGGCCTCGCCAGCAGGTCTATAAAGCTTGGAACTCCACACTACTCCAGACATTTTGAATTGAGAAAATGTTTGATGGCTTCCTGGATGGGAAGCGAAACGTCTTCAGGTTCAGAACAGAAGTCCAGTTGGTCCTAAACCACTTGTAGCTGCAGCAAAAGGCGTCCCTCCACAGGATTGACTCCGAGAGCTGCATATAAACACTTTTAAGATGGTTGAGACACTTATTTGACTTAATTGATTCCAAGTTTTATTTGAAGTTGTTTGGAGCCACACTGCATGGACAGAGTCTGAGTTTAAGTTGGTTGTATGGCAATAAAGCTGAGAGTGAGTCTTTAAATCCCAGATTAGGCCTTATGTCCATTGAGAACCAGCGACGTTCTGTATAATAACTGAGTCTTTCTGAGCAGGTAATGCGCCACGGAGTGGGCCTCTCCACCTGCTCAGACAGCGAGCTCATCACCCACCTGCTGGCGCTGACGCCACCCATGGAGGAGCTGGACTCGCCTGATTGGGTGGCTAGGTGACTACCAAGTCCGGACGCTGTGGACGTGTTCTTCTTTTCTTTACGTTGTTTCCTTACCTGGTTTCATGTTTTTCATCACAGAATTAAAAACCTCATGTCGGAAACGCCCACGTCGTACTCGCTGCTGATCATGTTCAAAGACGTCATCTATGCAGTGCGGGACCCTTATGGAAACCGGCCCCTCTGCCTTGGAAGGCTCGTTCCCATCTCTAGGCTCCACAGTTCAGGTATTTGAACACTCTCTGCTGTTTGTTTGCGCTCGTCTGGAAGATTGAATCCAGAGGGCTCGTATTGTGAAACTCGGAAAAGCGGCGCGCCAGCTGAGGAAAATCCAAACTGGTTTTGGTGGGAAGCCACATCATGATCGCTAATGTTGGATCAGAGTGTTTAAAGGATGCATTTTATTTATGGTCTCCATGGTATAAACAGACGTTGGTACTTAGAACTGATTTTCTGACAAAGAAGGAGCCTCATCAGCGGTCTGGCTGCTGATGTCAGGGGTCAGGCAGCCGCTGGTGAATGAATAACTTGACTCTTTGCTCCCTGGTCAGGAGCAGGAGAGGAAGACACTGAAGGGTGGGTGGTGTCATCGGAGTCCTGCAGCTTCCAGTCCATCGGAGCAAAGTAACCTTTGTTGTTTCTGATGCTTCTTTATAATTTGTCTGAATGGCATTGAGTTTCTAACCTCACCTCCACCTTAGGTATTACAGAGAGGTGTTACCAGGAGAAGTTGTTCAGATATCCAGACATGGAGTCAAGTCTCTGAGCTTCGTTCCTCGCCCCGAAGGAGACCTGCCCGCCTTCTGCATCTTTGAATACGTTTATTTTGCCAGACCAGACTCCATTTTTGAAGGTATGACTATTCTAGCGTTTATAACACACCTGCTGCATATAACACGATCCCAACCATATTACTGAATATTAACGTTAATCCAGGGCAGATGGTGTACACTGTGAGGCAGCGCTGTGGTCGCCAGCTAGCCATAGAAGCGCCGACAGACGTAGACCTGGTCAGTACAGTGCCAGAGTCTGCGACGCCCGCCGCTCTGGGCTACGCTCAGCAGGTCTGTCCTCCAGTCGTCTGCTCAAAGATGGGACGTCTCAGAGCCGGTGAACGTTAATACTCACAAGTATGGCTCCCTGTCGTCCTCCCCCCAGGCTGGCCTCCCGTACATGGAGGTTCTGTGCAAGAACCGCTACGTCGGCAGAACGTTCATTCAACCAAACACCCGTCTGAGGCAGCTCGGAGTGGCCAAGAAGTTCGGGGTCCTGACTGACAACTTTGCAGGGAAGCGCGTGGTGCTCATCGACGACTCCATCGTCAGAGGCAACACGATCTCCCCCATCATTAAGCTGCTGCGGGAAGCTGGTGCGACTGAGGTTGGTTTCGTGCAGCTGTAGCGACGGCTGTGACGGCATGCAGACCGGGGGGTGCATGGGTGCAGATGCATGGATGTGTTCATGCCTGTTGCACTTGCAGCTAATCTTAACTTTTAGCTGGACAGAAGGGAAATGTTTTACTGCCATTTTAGTCATTGTAGGCTTTCTAAAGAGTTTTAAAGAAATGACAGGAAAATAACTTAAGCAGGTTAAATATACCTTTATCCACCTCAGTTTCTGGCTCTGGTATGACTTCAGTTCTTCCAGCTGCAAAACCGTTACTGTCCACAGGGTTTAGCTAACCTCTAATATGCTTCACTTCAAGCTAAACCTTGTTAAATATACTCTTTTGCATGACAATAGAATGTGAATAGCCAACAAGAATTGTTTTTAACACCCACTAAACTAGTGTTTTTGTCAGATTATAAGAATGTGTACCTGCTGATGGGACTCGATACTTCCCTAAAGTATGGGCTTTGCAGGTTTGGCTTTGGTTTATCCAGCCCAAATTCCTCTGCCAGAATGACAGCCCGCTCAACACATGCCACAGACTATTTCCCAAATTTGTACGGTATAATTAAAAAAAAGCTAACCAGCGAGAATTAATGGTGGAAAGATCAATGAAACAAAAAAAAAAAAACTAGGACTTTTCAAGGCCTAAACCTGGGTTTATTAACTATAAGTGGGAGGACCCTGCAGAAACCCTGTGCAGGACCGCAGCAGATGAAGCGAGACAAGTTCACAGTATGAGTCGTTAACCTGCACTCTGAACTTCAAGTGCCACATTCTCAAGCACTTGAAGTAATTTGTGTTTCCAATGCTGGGTGGATCGTGTGTTCCTGCTGCAGGCCATCATCAGCTCCTGACATATTTAACCATCTGATGGACAGAACGGGCCAACTTTGTTAAACACAGAAACTTCATGTTGGGTGCCATATTAGCATAATTAGAGCCGACAGAAATCAGGAAGCTATTTGTTTATTTAATAAATGGCAGCAGCAGTTGGACTGCTTGTAATTGTTTTCCAACACTATAACCGTCACCGTCTGCACAGATTTCTCCTGGGCCATTTCACACTCGAATCGCTGCCTCTATTGTAAAAAATGCAAATCTAGAAGTTTTCTGTGCAGATCTCACTGAGGCAGGTCTCATTCTGCAGACCCATTAGAAAACATAAAATAAAAAGGCTATACTGTCTGTTGCTGAGCTACTGAAGCAAAAAAAGTCAATAATGAATAGTATTCACTATTTAAGTTCAGTGTGCAATAATGTTAAAAAACTGACATTGAACGAAAACTCTGACTGGATCCTTTGCGGTGCAGGTCCATATCAGGGTGGCGTCTCCACCCATCAAGTTCCCCTGCTACATGGGGATCAACATCCCAACCAAAGAGGAGCTCATTGCCAACAAGCCAGAGTTCAAGGACATTGCCGGCCATATTGGTGAGGCTTAATGTGCAGCACGCAGCCATGCCACCAGCGCTGTACATTTCAGTTTAACACGAAACGTCTGTGCCTGTACTCCTTCTGCTGTATAGGTGCCGACAGCGTCAAGTATCTAACTGTGGAGGGGCTCTTATCCGCCGTCCAGGAGGGAGTCGCCTCCTTCCAAGAGGAGAACAACTCCAAGAGAGTAGGCCACTGCACTGCCTGTCTGACTGGCAAGTATCCAGTGGAACTGGAGTGGTAACGGGGACGACAGCAGCATCATGGTGGCGACTGTCCTGAAACTGTTTCACAACTACAGCACATGTATTCCTGTCTCTGCAGTGCCAACTTTAAACCTGTTAAATACTTTTGGCTGAGCTTTACAGCCCTGTACTTTATATTTTCTAAATTACTGGAAGGGTACACTAATAACCTATGTATATTTGTTTTCCTCTATCTTTATACATCAAATGTTTTACATAAAAAATCTTTGTCTTTCTGTGTAATCCAAGCGTTTCCATATCGCAGCATTAGAATGTCGTATAAGAAGCACACACACAAGACTTGAACCTAAAAAGTAGTATCTTTATTTTCTGTTCATCTCTATTAAATCTCTTTGCAAACTTGTTTGAATTTTTTTGAAACTTTTAATAAAAGGCAAATATAGAATCGATTGGAACGAGATATGGTTTATAAAACTACTAATAAGCTCGGTGACAACAGAACCAACAGGATTGAAGGGGAACCATTCTGAGCTATGATGCTCTAGAACAGGCTAGGAGAACATACAACCAGACAACTTTTAGAGCTAGATTACACCATTCAGATGTATTACAATTATTAAATGTATTTTTGTTAAACTTGATTTAGCAACATGTTGAAGAACAAGCAACACAAATATGTCGGGTCGGGGGGGGGGGGGGGAGACAAACTTCTCCACGGGACAAATCACCAGGGACAGCAGAAATAGAACGCCTCATTCTCCAGTTCACCTCCTGTTGGAAGACACAGAAAGAAAATTATTTCCACACAAAGGTGCATCTCAAGCTTAAAAGGTTTAGTTACTTCAGATCCATTAGTCTGAAGTGTTGATGAGGATTACTGCTTACAGCGAATGAGAACCCAGCTTTCAGTTTCTCAACCTCAAATGAGCCTCTTGGGGTCTTTACAGCTGGGATATAATTGGGATGCTGTGTTGTGTGATGTTGGGCCTCCTTTTGCATGAATTACTGCATCGATGTGAGGAGGCATGGAGATCTGAGGATGCCCAGGTTGCCTTTAATAGTGGCCTCCAACTCTGTTGGGTCGGGCCAGCACCATAATGCCACATTCATTAAAGCAGGTATCGGTACCCCTGGCAGTGTGGGCAGGTGCCAAGTCCATCACTATCTCCATAAAGCTCGTCATTAGAAGGAAGCATCTCCAGGTAGATGCTGCGCTGACTGGGGACCTCAGAAACCCAGTGGATCAGCACCAGCAGATGACACGGTACCTCACAGCATCACTGGCATTGGAGATATCACACCGAACAAAAAGCAAAGAGGATTCTGCACCTCTGGCACCTTGGATTCCCAAATGAAGACCACCGAGCAACCACAGTTCAGTGTCTTAGCTCCTTAGCCCAGGCAGATACCTCTGATGTGGTGTTTGGTTCAGCACTGGCTTAAAGGGACTCGTCGTGCTTTTAAATCCTTCACATAGAAATCATTCAGATGTGGTCTACATAAAGTGGAATTGCAACGCTTTGGTCTGAATTCGTCATTGCTGCCTCACAGGCCCTCTTCCGTCTGTTCTGAGAGCTCGTTCTGGTGCCGTCTCTTTAATTTGAAAGGAGGTATAGATACTGTGACGTAATCGTAAAAAAACAACTAGTAGAACACAGAGAAAACTGAACGGCTTGAAAAATATGACCCAAACCGAATTTAAATTAATCTAAGCAGCTCCCAGACAGACTACCTTCAAAATGTCTGCGTTCCTAGAGACTCCAAGTACACAAAATGTATTTAGAGGCTAAAAGAAAGTTGATTTTACACGATATGTCCCCTTTACCACGAGGAATGTGATAGTTGCAGCCCACATACTTGACAAGTCTGTCGGTGGCTCTAAAAGCACCGCCTCCAGCTGGAGTCCCCACCTTGTCGACTGGGCTTTGCTTCAATCTTCTCAAGACTCCCGTCATCACTGTTGCCCATGCACCTTTGTCTGCCACCCTTTTTCCTTCCACTCAACTTTCCTCATATGTGTGGAACCAGGTTCTTAAGCAACGACCTTTTATGGCTTACCCTCCAGACCAAACACACCTGTGTGGTCTTCCCCATGATTGTGAAAGTCAAAGTGACCGTAACATTTGTTAAAATTCCTCTTTATTAGTTTAATGTAATATCCTCATAAAAATTGGCATTAGCTGTAAGGCGGGATCATCAAAAAACAACAGAAACGTCTTAAATGAATTCCTCTACAAGTTGCACTCACTGAATGAACCGTTCGATGGTTCTCTGATTTACCGCGATGCATCTGTATAACGCTTTGATCAGCTGGAGTCGAAGTGGGACTCACCAGAAGAAGAGAACTGAAGCCGGTGCCGCTTCAACAAGGCCCCCATGGTTCTGAGTCTCCTGGGGCTGCAGGGGCCAACGCTGTGGGAGGGCTCCAGCTCAGACTGAGAGTGGGAGCGTTTCAGCATTTCCCTCCTGTGGCGTGTGGAGCCCGGGGAGTAGGGATAGTTATCGTTCCTGAACAGCTTGGGCTGTGGGCAGCCGTCGCACCTGTCCTCGCAGTGGCGCTTCCTCAGGATGGAGCGGTGGGGCGACAAGGCGAGCGCCGACAAGGACGTGGAGAGGAGGACCCGTCTGGTCTCAGAGCTTCTTCCACACAGCGAGGGAGGGGCGCTGAAGTTAACGGGTTTACTCTGGCACACAAACTTGTGGTAAAGCTTTACGAAATCCTCGTCGACCTTGTTTGGGGAGCGGGAGACGGGGCGTGACGGAGAGGAGTCGAAGGAGAGGTTCCGCCTTGGCCTGCGATGGTTATCTGCAGCCCGGGCCTGCAGAGGCGACAGGGGTAGTGGCCGGGGGGACTGGCTGGAGTCCTGGGGGTGAAGCATCTTCAGCAGACCGACGGGCCTCTTCGGAGGAGAGGACATGACAACGGGTAGAGATCTCGGGTTCGTCGGCTCTCTTGAACTCTCCCAATCACGTTCTCTTGGGCTTACGGAAAACGCAAGAGGAGACCTGCAGAGGGTGCTCACCTTCCTTGCCTTGAGAGGACTCTGCCTGACCTGGGAGCTGTAGATATGGGACCTCTCGGGCCAAGAGGCAGTCTCTGCTGCGCACGTTGAGGCCTCTGCTGAGTGAGAAGAGGCAGAATGCCTCTTAAACCTGAGGGGCGGATCCACGCACGAGTTAGCAGTGGCGTAGGGACGCCGCGAAGGACTGGAAGCGTTGACGGGGCCCTGCTCTCCAATCTGGGTTTGTTTACGGGGGGACACCTCGCACGCAAAGAAGGTCTCGCTAAACGATCTCTCTTTGGGTTTAGCGGCACCGGAGAGGTTCGGGGTCTGTCCGCTCAGCAATCCCCTCTCTCTACCAGGAGACTGCTGCTCTCCGTTATGCAGAATGGCCACTGTGGACGGGGCGGGATGAGGCGTCATCTGGGGCCACATCCTCCTCCCAGGACTGCCGGAGCCCTCTCCGAGAGGCCTCTTACCGGTCAGCGTTTTTGGGTGCTCGGCAAACGCCGTGATGTTAAATGTCTTGTTGAGGATTCCTCTAGGCTGCTGCCTCCATCTGCGGTACCTCCGCAGCACAAAGCTGGCGCCCACAGAGACGGTCTGCCGATCCCAGGCTCTCTGTATGCGACTAACCATCATGGGGTAGTGCTCCGCCAGGGAGCCGCTCTGGCTGCTCAGAGATCTTTGCAGAGCTTCATCCTGGTCCTCTGGAAGGAGCTCGCTCTCTGACAGGCCCCTCCCGCTTTCATCCAGTGACTCCTGCGTCTTCTCTGCTGGATGTTAACACAAAACAAACAGGGCCTACGTTAGAACAGCAGAGCTTTTGCCAGCGTTGCCAGACTACAGCCACAAACGGCGATTTATTTTATTGGGACGTTATCCGATAGACGAGAGAAAGCTCCGCATAATTGTGAAGTGGAACAAAAATTAAATATTGCTTTCAACGTTTGTACTCGGCTGCCAGGAGTGAATAGTTCATAGAAAGCGCCGCGTGCTGCCATTAGTCTTGCAAGTCTTCTGGACTCTCTACCATTTTCTTGCGGTGCTTATTGCGATAATAAGTTAAATTATTAATCGCAGTGTTTTCTTGGAAACAGATGTGACTGCACATCACTCCTCCTGTTTGCTCAGTGTGCTTCATGACTAGTGGAGATCAGGATCTCTTGGATCCCTCTAGAACCAGCGTTCTGCGCGCCATTCTCACATAAACGCCAGATCTGCAGACACAACAACTAATAATCTTTTTCTTAATTATGTAGTTTTATTTATCATAATCAAAGTAACGGGAGCTGACTACAACCTTTTTTGAAGAACATTAAAATAAAAATTCGCAAACTCATTCACCTTCAGCAAGGGCTGGGCAATATATCGTATATTTCTATATTTTTTTTTAAAGTAAATTTTTTGTTTTGAACAGCGTTTTTAATCCATTTCTGTCTTGTCAATGTACTACAACATACTTTTTATTCAAGATAGCGTTTTAGCCTTTTAGCCCAAAAGGGTAAAAAAAAAAAAAGAAGTATCGATACAGTACCGACAAAACACCGGATCGATAAGGAGTATTAAGAGTAGCAGGGTTCTCGCCAACGCATTTCAGCATAATGAACTGTTACGCTGAAAGTTACACTGAAATTAGACCGTCACGCAAGTTTTTTCTTATTAGCATGGCGGTCAGTGCGACACAGATGTTTAAGCGCAACATAGAAAAGTTAGTAAAGCTCTTGAACACACATCAGCGCAGCTAAAAAAAAACAAAAAAAAAAAACAAACCACATTAGCTGGCGCTAGCTTTTATTAGCTTGACGAACAGCCCCTTTTGGGTTACACCACGCTCTGCTTTGGCAATGCATCTAGAAAAGCAGCTGACACACCAGCACGAGCACTAGCCTCCTGACACAAACATGCTCGCACGCACACCCGCGCCGCCAGCCGTTCCTCGTTTGGCTGAAAAGAAATCCTGGGGAGGACCCTGAGTAGTAGTAGTATCGATAAATCCTTAATGATACCCAGCCCTAATTATATGTGTTCCAGTAGGTTATATTTCAGCTGTTGCTTATTTTTATCTACAGCTGTTTGTTAAAAAATGTGCCAGTGAAACATTTGGGATTAAGGTTTGATTCAGAGATGCCTTTTTAATACTATTTTATGAAAAGAAAAACATATCGAGATAAATATCGTATATTGGGATTCAGCCTAAAAATATCGAGATATTATTTTTAGTCGATATCCAGCTCTGCCTTCAGCGTTAAGTGCTACTTTTTTTTGGACTAACTAATAAAATTCCATCACAAAACGTTGAAACTTGAGGTGACAAACTATGAAAAAGTGCAAGGTATATGAATACATTAGCAGGGCAACCGTTTGAGGTCTTACCGCTATAGTCCTTAGAACACTCACTGCTGGAGGCACCGTTGTCATCATCTTTACTCTGCCAAGTTAACTATTAGGGAAAAACATACACTTTAAATCAAAATAAAATAGATATTTTGTGCAGAAATGTCAAACACAACTATATTTACCTGGGAGTGGTCTGAAACGTGTGCTGCAGAGAAAAAAAATTGTTAAAACAAACCAATGCAAATGAAATATATATATATATATATATATATATATATATATATATATATATATATATATAGATGGGTATATGTGTATGTATGTATCTTATGGGATATCTAGACTTACAGCTTAGGGTTTGATCCTCTATATCTGACTGGCTCTAAGGAGAGGGGGCATATAGAGGTCAGATTTAATTTTTATAGATATACCCAATGCGTTTTATAAAATTAATAAGTCACAAACCATTAACCCCAACTTCATGATTCTGCGTCTGGACTTTTTTAATTGGCTGGAAAGAGCTGTGCAATGGAAGAAAAAAAATCAATAGAATTAATAAAACTGTCAGTAATAAGTTAATTACAGTGAATTGTCAAATGGCATAATTTTTTCTTTGCACAATGCTAAAAGGTTAGTAATCAACATAAAGAACAAGGATATTAAACCACAGCGGGTTTTAGCTGGAGGGTACGGAGCCCCCTAAGGGACACGGGAATTTTTATTTTATTTTGCCTCGCAATAACCCAGTAGACAGTTCATGCAGCATGTTGAATACTGAAAGTCTTTCTGCTACAATATATGGTTTTATAAGGTTTGTCCATGTGTGTTAATATCTAGTTAGGGAAATATCAGAAGTTTTATATAATTTCTTTAGAATACAAATGCACTATAACCTTATGTGCAAAACGCAAACGCAAAACGCGGGCTTTCCATCTCTTTCCATCACTTCTAAGAAACAAACTTTCCGGAAGAAGTAAAGAAAGAAAAAAATGCATTCAAGCTATTTGGACTAGTTTTGAGTTATTTTTATTGGCTAATAAAGTCATCTGACAGTTTTGATTGAGTCTTTTTTGGTAGTCTGGCTAATAAAGGGTCATAAAGGATCGATTCTCAATCAGTGTCCTGCACCAAAGAGTTAAGAATGCACAAGCACGTTTTCAGTGAGGCTCTTTAAATGTACTTTATTTTAAACTGAATTTTGTATTGTAGCATAAAGACTTTAGTATTCAATATATGAACCGTCTACTAGGTTATTGCGAGAACGCAAAATAAAAAAATGGTCCCATGTCTCCATGGAGGCTCCGTAGTACAACAGCAGTACGTCGCCGACGGGCGGCATCAAAACTAACATTCACAAATAAAAACTAATATAAATACTTTACAAATTACATTTCATCGATATTATGGAGATGTCCACGTCTGGCACGTCATCGTCATCCTTCAATTTTGAATACTGTTTTTTTCAAGAAAGAAAAGCAAATATGAGCAAACGTGCCGTCTGCATAGTGTTGCAGTTGACTTGCTAATTCGGCTAACGCACCTTTTCGGCGATTCTATCCAGAGACCTCTTAAAGTTCAGCGTGTTCACTTCGAAATGTTGGTGTAGATTCGGATCCATGGTGCGCGTTAAAAGCACTTGTATCTGGGAGCTAAAAGACAATTGAAAAAGGAGCGAGCGGCCGCAGTCGAAGGCGCTCTAAGTTTGAATTTCTTCTCTCTCCTTCTGGGTGTTAGAGGGGTTGGCAAACAGCGGTAATGTAAAATACCGCCATCTAGTGGTATGGAGTGAGGACAGGAAACAGAAAAGCAAAACGACAACAAATAATCTTAAATTATTTCTAATAGATTTGTGTTTTTAAAAAATTAAATGATTTGAGATTTGATGTTAATTATATTAGCTTCCAAAATATTTCCAATTGCGTTGTTAGCTTTTAAGATTCTTGTGCTTCTATGAAGTGACGTCAGTTATAATACATAAAAATGATACAGGAAGATGTGAACATTGTGGAGAAAAGGAAACAATAGAACATGTTATATTAGAATGTGCAAAATGTGAAAAAGAAAGAAGACAGAAGATTTAGAAAAGATTCAAGAACAAAATCAATGTAATAAACATATTACAGAAAGATTCAGAAAGTAAATTTCTTATACGTTTGATTAAGTTTTTAAAAATAAAAAAGTTGACTAGTAGAATTTAAGGATAGCAAGAAATTAAATAGGATTAAATATCATCCTGTATCAAACTCTATACCGGTAGGTGGCGGTAATGCACGCCTCATGTTTTTGCCAAGCGCCAAATAAATTGCAGGAAGAAGAAATGACAGCCAGAGAGACTCATATCATAACACATCTGTGTTGATGTCGGTCTCGGTACACACGGCAGCACATGCAGAGGAAGAGAAGGAGCGGGCGGTCTGTGAACGCCTCACCAGAATGCCTGCTCGGACCCTGCAGGAGCTGGTGTCCACCGCAGCCTCCCTGCACGCTGGCCGGGTGGCTGTCCTGTATGACAGCGGCTCGGGAGGGAGCGCAGGCTCCGGGTCTCTGCTCTACAGAGAAGTGGCTCAGCTGTCCCAGGAGCTCTCCGCTGTGTTACGGAGGAGCTGCCCTAGCAGCGGTGTCATCGGTCTGTACTGCCGCGACGATCTGCTGCTCCCTGTCTGGATTCTGGGGTACGATTGGACCACTTTATGTCCCGTATGTCGGTGCTGCAGACTATTTACTCTCACTGCGCTACTCACCCTTCAGGATCCTGCAGAGCTCTGCTGCTTATGTCCCTCTGGACCCAGAGGCTCCGGGACTTCTCTCCGCCAGAGTGATGAGTCGATGTGGCCTCCAGTACTGCGCTGTAAAGGGGGACCTTGTGCAGGTTGAAGTAGTTTTATTTCAGTTGTGCAAATGCCTTCATACTGCGTCTGACAGAGATATTCACACCCCTTGATTTCTACTCATGTTGTCACCTTTCAACCACAAACGTCTATGAACGTTTAGTGACAGCCTTGCTCATAATCGGTGAAGATACTGGCCATCTGGCAGCTGCCCAGGGCGACATTAGAAAAGGGAGGTCACAAGCGTTAGATAATAAAATATAACTCATTCGTTTGTTGTGCCCTGAACAACAGAATAGATATGATGTGGTTTTTGCCGGACTGCTGTGTATTTTATCCCTACCCATAACCTAATGTGATTTTCTGCATTATAAACGGGTTATGGGGGGCTATGACTGGGCCATTCTGAGACCTGACCATGCTCTGAGCCGTACCACTCCATCGTCACTCTGGATGTACCTTTACGGCCCTCGTTCTGCTGGAAGAACGTCCATTCCTGTTTCAAGTCTTTTGCAGGCTCTGCTAGGTTTTTTTTTTCTCCAGGATTGCCCCCGATCCATTTTACCATTAATTCTGACCAGATTCCTTGTCACTTCTAAAGAAAAGGATCCCCACACCATGATGCTGCCGCAGCCTTGCCTGTGTGATGAAGCTGTCGCTTTTTGCCACTCTTTCATAAAACCCAGATTTGTGAAATGCAAAACTAGCCCTCTTTTATCCATTTTCTTTCCAGTTCAACTATACACCATTTTGCAACAGTCTATGACATAAAAGCCATGCCAAATGCATCAAAATTGAAATGTCAAGACAAGTTGTGATTGTTATATGTAAGGTGTTTTGTAAATGTATTTTTGTAAAGAAAATAAATAGTTCATGTTTTTCTCTATTGGAATATAAGCTCTGGTACTCCTTTACTCTCTTGTGAAGCGATTCCGGGAAGCTCTTGACGATCACGTCTCTGTGGAGGTTTGTATGGAGCTGCCTCAGTTGAGGTTAACCTTGATGCGCGTGGCGCCCCGTCCCGTCGCTAAGGATGGCCCTCAGGCAGCTCAGGGAGCAGGCGGCTGTGGTCCCTGGGCTACAGCTGTTCCCCTAAAGGACGCAGGGCGCCCGGACCTGGCGTATGTGCTGCACACATCTGGAACGACGGGTCCTCCCAAGACCGTGAGGGTACCACACACATGTATTGTCCCCAATATACTTCATCTGAGGTCAGTCGGGCTGTTTTTACTTTCCCTTTAAGAGCAACAGCTTCGCTCCGCAGGTGTTGTGAAGAAGCCGCGTGTTTGTCTGCTCAGATCTCTGTTCCAGATGAGCCCAGATGATGTGGTTTTCCTCGCCTCCCCTTTGACCTTCGATCCCTCCGTGGTGGAGCTATTTCTGGCCTTGTCCTCGGGGGCTCAGCTCCTCATGGTCCCTGCAGTCATCAAGAAGATGCCCAGTCGACTCGCCCAGCTGTTGTTCAAAGATCACAGAACTACAGTTCTTCAGGCAAGCAGCCGAGGGTCGCGCACACACGTTAAGCTGATAGACTCTGAGTTGATGAGCGTTTTTTTTTTTTTTTTTTTTATCCGGTCTCCTGTCTCTTCAGGTCACGCCCACTCTGCTGATGCGTTTCGGTCGTCGTATTCTGAAACAGGACGTGCTGTCGTCTAGATCCTCGCTACGGGTGTTGGCTCTGGGCGGAGAGGCCTGTCCTTCTCCGGCTCAGCTGAGGAGTTGGAGACACGAGGACAACAAAACCTGCCTCTACAACATCTACGGCATCACAGAGGTGTCCTGCTGGGCCTCCTGCTGCAGGATACCAGAACCTCTGTGGGTGTTTGGAAGTGTTCACTGTACCTCCCCATTGGTTTTTTTCCCCCTCGTTAAACGTTGTGGGATTTTGCAGCACGGCGTCCTCTGTGGCCCTCGGGACTCCCCTGATGGACACAGTGGTGGAAGTGAGGGATGAAGACGGCTGCGTCGTCACACAGGGTGAAGGACAGGTGTTCATAGGTGGGACAGGTTGTTTGTGTCACGTCCTCAAATAGATTTTACTGTAAAAGAGGCGTTCTCTTTTTTTAATCTTTTCTTTTTATACAGGTGGAGAGGACAGGGTGTGTCTCCTGGATGGTGAGGACACCGTTGTCCCCGGGACGATGAGAGCAACAGGCGACTGGGTGAACGTCAAAGACGCTGAGCTGCACTATCTGGGACGGAAAGACCGAATGGTTAAACGCAACGGGAAGCGGCTGAACTTGGACAGCTTGCAGCAAGTAAGTTGCTTCGCATTGCTAGAGAAGATCAGAGGACAAACGGCACCGTGAAGGCCAGAGAACACAGCAGACAGGCAGATCATCTCACACGGCACTGTTCAGTCCATCATCTGAATCGTCATGGGCAGGGCAAGGAGAGTCTTAATCGCAGAAGCAGCTAAGAGGGCCGTGGTAGCTGCGCACTGGAGCTCAGAGAATCTGTTTTTATAGAGTGGAATGAAGCTAGCCCAAAATAAGCATGTGTAAGAGTGTGCTTCGCTTCATGAGTGGGGAAAAAACTAAGCGTGCACTCCACACACCACGGCAGCATCTTGCCGTGGGGATGCTTTTCTTCAGCAGGGACAGAGAAGATGGTCAGATTTAAGAGGTGGATGGAGGTAAAAACAGGCCAATCCTGGAAGAAATACTTAGAGACTGCAGAATACTTGAGACTGGGGAGGAGGTTCACCATCCTGTGGAACAATGACCCCGAACTTACAGCCAGAGCTACAATGAAATGGTTTAATCAACACATGTTTATTTTCATTTAAATTCAGTTTTATTTATATAGCACCAGTTGACCACACATGTCATCTCAAGGCACTTTGGTCAAAAAGTTTCCTATCCAAGGAAACCCAGCAGGTTGCATCAAGTCTTGACAAGCAGCATTCACTCCTCCTGAAGGAGCGTAGAGCCACAGGGACAGTCGTCTGCATTGTTGATGGCTTTGCAGCAATCCCTCATACCTCCGGTCATCTGAGAGAAGACAGAGCAAAGAGACAAAAAAGCACAGAGGACAAGTACAAACTTGTCTGTAATGTCTGTACTTGTCCTGTTAGACACACATTGATCCACAAGTCCTTTCTATGTTATATGGTAATGGCAGATGATCTGCCTCCCCTGGATAATAATAATAATTATTATTGTCATTGCAACATACATTCCAATGAAATGTGTTCTCTGCATTTAACCCATCCCTTTAGGGAGCAGTGGGCTGCCACTGTGCGGCACCCGGAGAGCAATCTAGGGTTAAGAAATAGACACTGGTGTCCTCCAGCAGCTTATGGCATCATAACTACAGAGGTAGCTCAGGGTAACCTATGCTGCTCTAACTTTAAGCTTTATCAAAAAGGACAGTTTTAAGCCTAGTCCTAAAAGTAAACAGGGTGTCTGCCTCACGGACCAAAACTGGGAGTTGGTTCCACAGCAGAGGAGCCTGATAACTAAAGGATCTGCCTCCCATTCTACTTTTAGAGAGTCTAGAACCACCACCAGCATAACCCCTAGACAGAATATTTCTAATTTTGGCAATATTCAGGAGGTGAAAAGGGAAACCATGGAAATCTGTTTAATATGGGATTTAAGGTTTTTTACTTTATTACCAGAGGCCAAGGTAATGCCACCCAGATTAAGAAGTTTATTTTTTAAGGACTCTGGTCCAAAGGTTTATGTGCCAGAAAGGCTTGGGTCAAGGTTTAGATGTGGAACCAAATTACAATCTGTAGCAAGACTTGAACATTTATTTACCTGACTTGGTTTGAGCTACTTATCAAAGAAGAATGGACTAAAACCTTGTCTTTGTATATAGTCAAAGCCGGCAGAGACATACCCTAAAAGATCCACAGCTGAATTTCCAGCGAGGAGGCGTTCTATGAAGTTTGATGCTGAGCGTTTAGAGTCCTTTAGAGCGTTTAAAGTTTTAATGCAAGCAGGAAGGCACAGCAGGGAAAGTGACAGGAGATGAGGCGGCCCAGAGTATTGTTGTTGTTCTTTGTCCCACCTCTTCCAGCTGATCCTGAGTCTGCCTCAGGTGGAAGCCTGCGCTGTGGGTCTCCACGAAGGCGTCCGACTCCTTGCCTTTGTGGTCGCCTCCACCAGTGAAGCTCATGACCACCAGGGGGAGGCGGATGGTGCAGACGGCGATCTGCAGAGGTTCGTCCTGAGGCAGCTGTCCCCACTGGTGCCCTCTCACTGCATCCCCGACACGGTGGTGCTCGTCCCGGCTTTATCCCTGACTCCTCATGGTGAGCATTGGGTCTGCAGTCACTCCTCGAGACCCAGGACATTCATTAAAGGCTCTGACGTCTGTGTTTTGAACAGGCAAAGCAGACATGAAGGCTCTGATGAGGCTATATGAAAAACAGAGAGAGTGGTTAAGACCTTCACGGCTTGAGGTCGGAGGAATAAAGCAAACTCTACGGACTCTCTGGCAGGTACTACCTTGTTTAAAACCACAGATTAAATACTCGGGTCACCCAGATTTTGACTCCAGTTGCCGTTCCGCACCTTCCATCACCAGGACGTGTTAGGCCTCCCTGCAGACGCGTCCATTGATGAGCAGTCCAACTTCCTGTACAGTGGGGGGGACTCTCTGAAGGCTCTGCGTCTCTGTGAGGACATCCTCGCTGCTGTGGGAGTGTCGTCTCCGCAACTCCTGGAGGTCATACTGGACAGGTCCTTCTCGGATGTTCTGCACCTTGCAACGCAGATGCTGCCGGAGCGGGACGGCTCCTCGCCGGCGTCCAGGAAGCGGGCCGCCGATCTACCGGCCGCAGTTCCAGAGAAGAGAGGGCGTAAACCGGAGAGGACGGAGCGGCAGAATCTCAGATGTACAGTTGTGAGACGGGGAGGCGAGGTGCAGGGGATGGACAGGGGGAACGTCGACGCTGGTGAAGAGCCGTGGGACGGGAAGGACGCTGGAAACGACTCTCACAAACGTGGCGCCATTTGCCTCGGTCTGAGCTGGTCCTCAGACACCGGCAGGTGCGTGGACGCCTCCCCGGTGATTCTGGTCCGGGGCGTCGCCGGCAAGCGAGCCAGAGCCACGGTGTTCATCGGCTCCCACTCCCACCGGATCCAGGCGTTGGACCTGCTCAGCGGGAACCTTCTGTGGGAGCGGGTCCTCGGGGACAGGATGGAGGCGTCGGCCGCCGTGTCTCACTGCGGTGCCCTCGTTGTTGTCGGTCAGTACCGCGTCTCTGAGCGTCTCGCTGATGCGCTGTGCTTTGTTTTGGATCACTCTAGCTGGCTGTTTCGCAGGTTCCTACGACGGCTGGGTCTACTTCTTGTGCACCGAATCCGGAGAGACGAAGTGGGTGTTTAAGACGGAGGACGCAGTAAAGAGCTCTCCTGGTGTGGATCCCCTCACTGGCCTGGTGGTGGTGGGCTCACATGATGGACACGTTTACGCCCTGGACCCACAGGTTGGTGTGTCCGCCACACAAGCAGCTTGACCTTGAACTAATCAGTAAACATCCGTTTCTTCCATCACAGTCAGCTCAGGCTCCAGATTTAAGCCCGAGCTGACTGTGATGCTGCCTGGGGGCCTCCACACCAGCCGTTGGGGCCCCACCGGCACTAGTAAAACAAAATTACTTTTTACTTTATTTGGTATCAGCAGCACTTTTACAAATGGAGCGTTAGGATTAGAGATGCACAGAGAAACTCAGCTGGTAAAGGAATCAACCAACTTTTAGCTGGATCAGCCGTGGCTGGTTTCGGAGCTGAAAACAATCCCATCTTTTTCTGAACAGTGAACGCACCGTGCTTGAGCGCTACCAGGTTTCGCTGGCAAAAACCCTCTCCGATGGGGAAGTTGCTACTGTGGGGAGAAGACACACATTTCAGCACCAGGGAGGTGTTTGAAAATGAGGCCAGGAGGAGAACAAAATGTTTAAGAAGCTTTATGAAGATGAGATGTATTTGTAAGACTCTGGTGTTTGAGCCCCAGACCTCTGATCAGCATCATTATAAACTGTAAATCACATGAAGCAACACGTGTCATGTACAGTGTGCTGATTTCCAGTAATAATATTCGTCACTATAAACGTATAAACATGGAGGATATAAAGGATGAATGCAGTGGTCTGTGCCCTCTAGGTTCGGCGGTGTGTCTGGAAGCGACACTGCGGCGGCGGCGCTGTGTTCTCTTCTCCACACCTTCAACCGTCTCATCGGCGGCTGTATGTGGCGTCGCTGGGGGGACGCCTGCTGTGTCTCAGCCTGGTGAGACTGCGCACCGCCGATATGATTCCTCCTCTGATGAGAGAGAAAACCTCTACAAGCGGGGAGAAGAAACTGATACAAACTCTGTCCAGTTTTAACACTGTCCCTGAAGGCTTTCTTGATGATTGGTTCATTATATGTTCTGAGCTCAGTCCCTGAGAGGTAAAAGAGCACCAGCTGAGTACGTTTGTTTCTCCTCCAGGACAGTGGGGACGTCCTGTGGTCCTACCGCAGAGACAAACCTTTCTTCTCCTCACCAAACTGCTTCTGTGGACACATTGTGATCGGCTCAGTGGACGGCAGCGTCTGCTGCCTCAGCGACACTGGGGAACTGGTGAGAGAGCGGAGCTCTGACCCCCTTTGTTCTATGCCTTTAGTCGGAGCTTTTATTTGTTGCAGATCTTTCAAGGAGTGACTTAAGACCTTTTGTGGCTTTTGAGCTTTGCTTTCGAGAAAACTACAGATCAGAATGAAACATTTTTAGCGAGCTTTATTTATTAGATCCTCGTTTATTATATCCTCCTTAAAGGTTGACATTTAGTATGCGATGTAGAAGTAAGACGGGCACATTTGTTGTTTATTTAAAAAAAAAAAGCCATATGAAACCAGTCTCGACACTATACAACTTGAGTCGACTCTTGTTTTTCTGCAGCTGTGGCAGTTCCTGACAGAGGCGCCGGTTTTCTCCTCCCCGAGCTTCATACCAGGACAGCAGAGGCTTCTGTGCGGCTCACATGATGGCCGGCTCTACTGTCTGAACTGCGGCGACGGCTCTTTAGTTTGGACTTTTCAGACATCGGGCAAGGTGTACTCCACTCCCTGTGTGTTTGAGGGCTCTGCCGTTGGCAGCAGGGGGGCTCTGGTGGGCCTGGCCTCCACAGATGGCACCGTCTGGATCCTGGACGCACAAGACGGACGTGTTGTGGCGTCGCATGCGCTGCCCGGGGAGCTGTTTTCGTCGCCGGTCGTGTGGGAACAGTCTCTTGTGATCGGGTGCCGTAATGACTTTGTGTACTGTCTGAACCTGACTGCTGATGTGTAGAGGTCAGGATATATGTTTGCACTGATTTTATTTATAAAGCTCTTTGCTTCAGCTGTGGTTGTTTCAAAGGGCTGCAAAGAACTGCAAACTATAAAGATACATGAAAAGAAAAAATATATAAATATAATATCAAAACAATACAAGATTAAACACAATAAACCCAGTTTAAAACAAATAAGTCTGGCTGATGTTAAAAGCCAGAGAATAGAAATGGGGTTTAAGTTTAGTTTTAAAAGCCAGTAGTGGAGGAGTCCGCTTAATGTGTGGAGCTAGGTTATTCCACGGCAATAGGTTGATAGGCAATAGGCTCCGCCCTCTTCTAAGCTTCGTCCTGGACCTCGGTACCAGCAGGAGATGCTGTTGAGCTGGCCTGAGAGGCCGAGAAAGTAAGTAGGGAAGAAGAAACTCAGAGAGAGAGAAGATAATTCAAAAATTTAAAAAGGAAAATAAGAATTTTAAAAGGAACTTTAAATTTGCACAGGCAACCGGGCGATGTGTGCAGTTGTAAAAGTACCAGCTAAAAGACACGCAGCAGCATTTAGAACCAAATGCAGATGAGGGAACAAGTATTTGAGTAATCTAAGCGGGACAAAATAAAAGGATGGATCACTGTTTCAAAGAGTTGCCTGGAAATATTTCACTTTTGCCCAGTGCCTTAAATGATGAAAGCAGGACTGTACAACTGCACTAATTTGACTTTCCAATGTAAAAATTACTGTTTTGTTCTAAGTGTCGGTTTACAATATGCTGTCAGGTATCCCAAATCAACAGTATGTTCTCCCAACACTATCACCGCTGCTTTCATTAATGTTTAAGAAGTTTAGTGTCAGCCAAGCATTGATATCTTGCAAACAGTCCAGAAGTGAAGAGCTGTCCTTGTGATTTAAGGGCAGAAAAATCTGGCAATCGTCAGCATAGAAGTAAGTATGGAACCTAAATACAGGGATAAAAACCTGTGGCCCTAAAACTGAGGCCTGTGGGACACCACAAGACAGAGGAGCGCGGGAATTTAGACACACAAAGACCGATCAGCTAGACGAGATCTAAACCAATCAAGTGCTGTGTTCTGAATCCCCGCTAAGGCATTCACATGTGATCTAAAATGCTGTGGTCCACCCGGTCAAAGGCAGCCAAGTGGAACCAAAACGGCATAGTGACCAGAATCACATGCCAAAGGGATATTAATAATAAATCTTAATGGTGTTTTGAGCAGGGCCCTTCCAACTGCTGACTCGATCACACAGAATCCACAGCATGTTGGTTTTCTATTACTTCACTACACATTTCCAAAAACAGTGATATATATATATATCCTGTAAGTGTTGTTGGAGTTATTATTTCCCTTCAGTTCCACAGCAGCGAGGGTGAAATAACCAGCACTCTGTTCTTCGTTTCAGACATCAGTATTTAATTTACATTATTGATAACATTTCGGATCTGTTAAAGAACTTTCTCATGAACATCTCTAAGTGGGACAAAAAGTGCAAATAATATCAAACAATGTTTTTTTTTTGTTGTTGTTGTTACAGATAACACTGCGTACACTACACTATTGTGCACGAACCAAAGTTAGAAACAATGTGACTCAGGCTTCTGGGCCTCTTTCAGAGCGGATACATACTTACAGATGATCGAGGGGAAAGGCGGGACTGAGAACAAAGAGGATCGTTGTTTCATACAGGAAATGCTTCTGTGTTGTGTGATGGGATCGCGCTAAAGAGGAACGTGACGGCGTAAGCCTGCAGGAGGACATGCCAGAAGTACCGTAGCAGGTGTCGCGTTCGTCTCTAAAGTCCGTCGTCACACAGCTGCGAGGATTTGGAGCGCTTGAAGTCCCCCAGTTTGTAATTCTGTATCTGGATAACGACCAGTCTGTCACAGTCATCACGGACACAGTGAGATTTGTTGATCCCGGTATGACTTCTTTTTCCCCTATTTTTTATTTTTTATTACTAAAGAAAAACACAAGATTCCCTCCTTAACCAACAAACAAGGCTCAGAGAAAAGCTACAATACAGTCTCAGTGTAGATAAATCTGCTGCTGTACATAAATAATACGGAAGAGGGCAGAGAAGGTGCCTGTGATATTTCCAGGAGCTGTCCGGAGGAGCGGCCATGCTGGGTCATTATTTTTACTGGTAGCCCTTAAAACACGATTCAGACGGATACCCTCTGCTGATTAGGCGCCGCTGCTCCTCGGAGCTTGCATTGTGTGGAGCGCAGAATTTATTACAACCACGCTGACCCAGTTGGCTCCAACATAACAAAGAGAAAAAGGTTGGCTACTGTGGTTGTCAGCCATGGTTGTGATTGGCTGCTGAGGACTTTGTCTTTAGGGGACAGAGAAGTGGTGCGATTGGATACAATATATGCATGCTCTCATCAGCTGTCTACATGTATCTCTGCAGCTTTACTGGGAATTTTTAAAGTGAAGCGGACTTTAAAATGATAGTTCGAGCTGCCAGTGTGTGTCAGGGGGAGTTTCCATGTGGAAGGGGAGGCAGAAAGTGATCCTCTGGCTCCGTGGGAAGTGTGCGTTCTCAATGCATGCTGTGTTGAACTGGCATCGGGGGGTGTTTATTTGATGATCTGTGGGCAGTCGCTCCAGGCTTTGGCCTTTCGTTTCGCTAGTGCCAGCCAGGCGGGCTCTGTGGACACCTGGGGAGAGTCACTGGAGGGAAACCGCTTCGACACGTCCTTGACAGCAGGTGGCGATGGTGTCGAGTCTGAGATCTCAACTGGAATTATAAACAACCATAAAGGGTGAGTAACAGGTCTGCTGCGCCCTAGAAAGTTTACATATCCTTGATCTTTGACACATCGCGTCACCGTCTATTTCATTCGGCTTTTATGGGATATACCAACACAAAGCATTTGGTAAGTGTCTGAAGTGGGAGGAAACCGACACTGGTTTTGAAAACGCCGTGGATACAATTCTAGGGGACTTGGTGCAAATTTATTCAGCCCCCTTTATTCTGACACCCCTAAAGAAAATCAAGTGAAGCCGATCACGTTTAAAAGTTACGGTCTTCGAGTAAGCGTGGCTAGAAGGAAGCCATTGCTAAAAGAGATCCATAAGAAGGTCCATTGCCACTAGCCATGTAGGGGACAGCAAACATAATTAAAAGACCAAACTTCATGCAAAATTATATCTGTGGAGGAGAAAGCACTGCAACCCTGGAAGCATCATCTCCACCGTGAAACATGGTGGTGGTAGCCTCATGTTGTGGGGCTGCTTTACTTTGGCTGGGGTTCATCTTCCAGCGGGACACTGACCCTAAACACACAGCCAGAGTTACAACAGAATGGTTTAGATCAAAGCCTCATGTGTCAATACGGTCCCCGGTCGAAAATCTGTGCCAAGACTTGACAACTGATGTTCGCATACACTCTTTATCTAATGTGAATGAGGTAAAGCTATTTTAGAAAGAAGAATGGGTGACCTTAAAAGAGGCTAACATATTTGCAGTGCAAAGTATTTACTCAGGGCTGTAATAATGAACTACTTTGTCTTGTTCAACCACATATCAGCCCAATAAAATACACTGAAGTTTGTAGTTGTAATGGAAAAAAGTGAAAAAGGGTTGCACAGCACACAGCCCCTTTAAATCTCCTTGTTAAAATATAAAGTTGAATTTTTAGCTCGCAGCGAGTTGGCATTAGAACAAGAAAATCCTCACATTTGCACACGTCATCCTTCAACTGAGCTTTCTTATCACTGAAAAATGACCGATCATAGAGCCAGTGATTAACAGGCGCAGGTGGGGATCCCTACCTGTGACTGAGCTCGGTAAGGTGCTGGCCTTTTTCAGGGGGTCCCTGCGCTCGAATCGGCCCAGCAGGCTATCGGGCCTCTTGGGTTCCTCTGGTGTCTGAGGTTTGGAGGAAGGACTGGTGCCCCCGCTCTCTTTGCCTTCTGTGGGACTCACCAGTGCAACCTGCAGAAAGAGATGTGAGAATACTTCGTAGGATTCAAAACTATGTCAGGGGGCGTAAAGGACAGTGGGTAAATGGGGATCTGGGGCACATACACTGTCTCTCTCCCTGGCTTGCTTCTCTGCTAGCTTGGCTTCTCTTTGGCTTCGACGCTCCTCGCGGCTCTGCTGTTGCTCCCTAAAGCCTTTCTGCTTCTGCAGGGCCAGGGTAATCCATAAGGGCCCGGCTTCCTTCTCCTGGACCCTTGCGCTGTCCAGTGAGTGTCTGGCCTGTAAGGAAGGTTTTTCTGCAGGATAAAAAAAAAAGACATTTGATCGTTACAATGTCTTTAGTAAATAGACTAAACGTTCTTTTCGCATTTACAACTAAAAGAGTCATGTTTGCCCTGCTTTTCAATTGGTAAATTAAAACTCAAATTAGTAGCAACTTGGAGTTAAGTGCCTTGCCAAAGGCGGCATTGAAATATGGCATGGGAAGCAGCTGGAATTGAACCAATAACTTTCTAAGACAAGTGCTCTTGCTGCCCACTATAGCATCTTAGAAATAGTGAAGCCCTTTACCCATAAACACAGAGTGGTTTCCGCTAATAAACAGCTGGTTAATGGTCATGGGGACACTGACCTCGCCTCATAAGCTCTGCCTTCCTGTCTGCCTTCTCTCTCCAGGGGATGTTGATGGAAGGGAAGAAAGACCTCTTCTCCTTTGGCTCCTCCTCTCCTTGGACATGACTGTGGCTGCCTCTTTGCAGCTGGCCCACCGTGGACGGCTCTTCGCTTCTCCAGGCCTGCTCTTGGACGGATGAATCTGGACTCTCCATCCTCTGGGTCGCGTCCTCACAGGGGAACCCGTGGGCTGCTTTGGGTAGTGGAGATGGAGGAGGCGTTGGGCTGGCTCCGGAGGGTTTGGGAGATGTCGCTGGTCTTCGGTAGAGCGGTGGTTTGGAGAGGACCTTCTCTCCTTCGTTGTGCGCGGTGGGGCTGGTAGGTTTGCCTGGCTTGCCCCGGGTTATGGCAGGAGAGGCGGACGCGTGTAAATACTTGCCTACTACTCCCTCCTTCTGAGGTGATGTGGGACTTGATTTGTCAGAAAAGACCGAGGAGGCATCGGAGTCTGGCTCAATCGGGGTGAGAGGTGACGGGATGCCGTCAAAGCTGTCTCCGGCGCTGTAGCGTTTCTTCCTTTTCTCGGTGGACTGTTCGCTGTGGAAGCGCAGGGAGTAGTTTGTCCTTCTCAGTTTTATCCCAAAAGGAGAGGGGCTATCCTCGCCTTCCTGTCCCTGCGCCTGCCCCTCCTCCGTCTTGCTCTGAAGTCGGCTCTTGACTTCGGAGCCCTCGGGTCTGTCCCCCGGGCTGGGAACCAGGAACGACGGGAGGTCTTTGGCAAACATGTACTCCTCCGAGCCCCTCTCAACAATCCGAACAGTTTTGCTTGTCTGGGAGTGAGATTTAACGGGCGGAGATTGGGGGGCCGCTGGGGGAATGTCAGATTGAGCAGCCTCCTCTCCTCCGTCCTTATTTTCTGCAGCGAAAGCCTCAGAGTTTCTGTTTGAGTCTCCAAACTTCTTCTTTGCGGGGGTGATGGAGAACTTGGCACTGGCGGACATTGTTTTTCTGAGGTTGGTATGAGAGAACTGAGGCTGCTCCTCGCTGCCCAGCTGAGGCTGATTCCTGCTCGGAGGGTCTGGGTACTCAACGTACTTGCCATCCTCTACCCCTTTAAATATCTTCGAGCGGATACTCGCCCACTCTGCCAGCACGGCTGCGCTGGACTGATCTGGGGAGAACGAAGACTCGCTGAGAGATTTGGTTTTCCCCGATTTGCGGTCCGGAGAGCTTTTGCTCTTTGCGGAAGGTGTTCCGTGGGCTTTCCTGTCCTCTCCCAGACCCAGCAGGGACTTGCATGCAGTGTCTTTGATCTGATCTAAATTGACAGCTGTCCCACAGAGCTGGGCGCCTGTCACCAGGATAGCTGTGTGGGGGACATATGGAGATGCCGGTAGGTTGGGGGGGTCTTGCCCTTCTGGGGAGGAAGGTGAAGCTCCTTCCCTTTGATCTGCATCAGCAGGCCTCTGGTGGCTGGAGGCTGGTGTAACAGGGGTCAGATTGACCTTCTGGAACAGAATCTGTTTCTCTCCAGAGGAAACTTTGAAGGAAAAGGGTCTCTGTCGCTCCTCCATCTCCCTCCAGCGCTGCTCCTCAGCTCTCCGCTTCCTCTCCTGTTCATCAGAGCTCCCGGCAGCCTCTTCTCTCAATTTCTTCTTCTGCTCCTCCAGTTCCAAGTGTTTGTTTTGCTCCATCTCCCTCAGCTTTAGTTTCTGATCCTTTTTCTTTCTTTCCTCTTCTTCCTCTTTTTGTCTTTTGCGCTTCTCGGCCTCAAGTTCCTGTTGCCTCCTTGCCACCGCCTCCTCTCGCTTCCTCCTTTCTTCCTCCTCTCTTTGCTTCTGCTCTTCCAGTCGCCTCCTATCTTCTTCCTCTCGTTGCCGACGCTCCTCTTCTCGCTTTCTCCTCTCCTCTTCCAGCTTTTGTACTAGTTCTTCCTCCTCCAGTCTCCTCCTTTCTTCTTCTTCCCTTATTCTCCTTTCCTCCTCCTCTCTCCGCATCCTCTCTGCTTCCTGTTGCATCTTCCTTTCGTCCTCCTCCCTTCTCCTTCTCTCTGCCTCCTCCCGCATCCTTCTTTCTTCCTCTTCTTTCATCCTTCTATCCTCCTCCTCTCTTCTCCGTCTCTCTGCCTCTTCTTGCCTCCGTTTTTCCTCCTCTTCCCTGACTCGCTTTTGCTCCTCCTCCTCTTTCCTCCTCCTCTCCGCCTCCTCTCTCATCCTCTTCTCTTGTTCTTCCTGCTGTTTCCTGCGACACCTCTCCTCCTCCAGCTCACGCAGCCTCAGCTCCTCCGCCCTCCTCCTCCTCTCCTCCGCTTCCTCTCTGAGCTTTTGCTCCTCCACCTCCCTCCTCCGCCTGGCCTCCAGTATTTCCTCCTCATAGAGTCTCTGTTTCTTCAAGCTTTCTTTGGATGACTCCAGAGATGCTCTGCGCTGATCATCTGAGAACACCCCAGCTGCCTCCATGTCCTCCTGCATGACTCCAGGAATAGACACCTCCTGCAGGTCCTGGGAACGAAGAGGCAGGATTGCTTTAATGTTTTAAACCACAGAAGGTGGTGACAGAATGTCATTGATCAACATGTTAGACAGATGTGGGAGCTCAAATTACGTCTTCCTTACCAGTGTGAACCGTCGGTGTTTGCGGGAAATCCTCTGGTTTTTCGGTTTGACTGAAAGTTTATGCTTGGCGGCAGTGTTGTCCAGACGAGGGACAGACTGGGGGACGGCGTCCAGGTTGATAGACTCGATGGTACCGGAGGGTGGGAGAACCCGTTTGGACCTGGGGGACTTTACTGGCGTGCTGTGCTGCCCGGATGATTGAGCTCCTTGGACCTGCATTTTCCACAACAGAATATGCGTTTACAGCACCTTGCAAAAATATACGGCTAAAAAAAATAGATAAATAAAGGACCAGTTTTTAATCAGAGCATCAATCAAGTCAGTTAAACGGCTGTAACATTGTTCTGGTTAGTTCAGTAGTGGAGGGGGTTGTTAATCAGTGTCGGCTGTTCTGGGGTTCGTGAAATTACCACTAAAGGGGCAACAAAGGAATGGTTTAGCAGGTGGAGGCCATGGGCATTTTCCTTCCTAATTGTTTTGACTACTTTTCAGTAGTTCTGCATCTGACCAGGGTCTGTGTCACTGCTGGCAGCACGAGGCGACATCTGGACCCTATAGCGGTTGTACAGGCAGTCCATCTCCACCAGGATGGTACATCAATACCTGCTAGTGACAGAAGGTTTGCTGAGTCTCCCAGTATAGTCTCAAGAGCATGGAGGAGACACCAGGAGACAGACTATTACTCTAGAAGGGCTGGACAAGGCCATATGGGGTTTTCACATATGACTGCAGGCTCACTCTGAGTTGATGTGGCAGGTGTGAAAGCATCTGGAGAAGCTGTGGTAAACGTCATTATCTGGATGAAACCCCTAGGCCTATTGCACAAACAATGGGTCCTGAGTTTCTCCTTGTGAGTAATAATGCCTGGTCTCATGCAGCAAGAGTAAGCAGGAAGTTCCTGAAGGATGAAGGAATTATTATCACTGAATGGCCTCCAGGTTCCCATGACCTAAATCCATTAGAACATCTCTAGGACTTCAAGTTTGGGATCCATCGTCCATCAGACGCCACCAGGTTGCTCCTCAGACTGTCCAGGAGCTCATACCACAGGGCACCATCCGTCATATCACAAGGAGCATGCCCTGACGATGTCAGGCACGTGGAGGCCATACGAACTACTGAGTACCATTTGAAGTAGCCGCAACGACATATCAGCAAATTAGACCAGCCTTGCCACATGAGTTTTTCAGTTTCAGTTTTCTCTATGACTTCGGATTAAGCCCTCTGTGGGACGATCATTTTCATCAAATGATGCGGCCTTTTTTTGTTGCTAATCTCAATGTGTTTCATTGGGATTTTAGGTGGCAGACCAACACAAACTAGTGCATAATTGTGAAGAGGAAAAGAAGTGATGCATCGGTTTCACAACTCAAAGATCTTAAGGGGGTGGTGTGCATTTGTATTCACTCCTCTTCACTCTGGTATCCAGAATCGGAAATCAGCCAATTAGTTGAGCTCATCTGTCTGTTTATCAATTTCAAACTACAAATGCATGCAATGAATATCTCTATAAATCCACCTGTTTTGTGACTTCAGAGGCTTGTAAAGAGAACGTTTGTGAACAAACAGTTTTTCTTGGTCCTAAAGACCAAGAAAAACAGTAGATAGGTCAGAGAGAAAGTTGTGGAGCAGGTTAAGCAGCGTTAGATTATAATAAAATGCACTGAAGGTTTGAACACAGGGCTCTGCTCAGTCCATCGTCTGAAAATGGAAAGAGGATGGTACAGTTACAAATATACCAAGATCTGGACCTCCTCCTAAACCAGCAGGCCAAGCAAGGAGAGAAGCATACAGGAGGTCCTTTGTAACTCTGGAGGAGCTTCAGAGATCCACAGCTCAGGTGGGTGTTTTGCTGACTGGACAACTCTTACTTGTGTGCCGCACAAATCAAAGCTTTATGGCAGAGTGGAAAGATTGTTTAATTGTTAAAACAAGGCGCTTGCTACAAATCTTGCGGATGATACCACGCATGTGAAGAAGGAGGTGCTCTGGGCAGGTGAAAACTAAATGAAGCTCTTGGCACTATGGATCTAATAACCCGTAATAACGGCCCCTTTTAAAGGTCTCTGACTAGATGACTTCTACACTTTGCTTCAACAAAGAAAGTTAAAAACTACAACCTACTTTTCCCCAATCATTACTCGTTGAAAATCAATAGAAAAAGTTCTGTCGTTACCTTTGGTTCCATTTTTGGTGGCTCGGCTTCTACCTGGGCCAAAACCCTCAGAGGGCTTCGGGGAACCTCTTCCTCATCTGAACTTCCCTCATCTCCCTCACTTCTGCGAAGAGAAGAAGGCCTCTGGCCGAACTTTATACCTTGTGCAATCTGCCTCTGTTTGGTGAACACAATGATGGAACAACATTAAAGCACAGCTCGGGTGTTTTGATCCAATTGTCATGGTCGGGAAAGCCATATATGCTTTAGGCTTTTAATGATGCACCTGGTCCCTGCCAAGCAGTACACCAGCTTGGCAGCTCAATCTTTGTCTCCCCTGGACACAAGGCTTTCTCCAGATAGCCCTGGGTTGCCCTATGTGGACACCTGCCCATTTCTGTTAAGTATTAAGTTGTACTTTTTTGGTCATCACTCACAGTCCATGGGACTGGTGCCAGTGGTGTTCCAGCAGCTTCTCGATCACATCGGGCTTAAACCTTGGTTTCTGACCATTTTATACAAACTTTCCGGTCATTGCCAGATTGTAGAAACTTGAACACTGATGGGTGTTCAACATGGAAAATGGCTCAAGGCACACATTAAAGCTCGTTTTGGAATGGATAAAGCAAGGTATTAAGCCGTTGGAATGGTCCCACCCGCAACCCGATTCAAAATGCATAGTCTTTGTTTAAAAGCTGAGTCTGCACCAGGATACCAAACAATTTAAATAAATTCTTAATACTTCTGCCAAGAAAACTGGTTAATTATCAAGACAGAATGCTGCTGGAAGCTTGTTGATGGCCACAGTAAGTCTGTTGAGGTAAAGCCTGCTAAGGGTCACTGATCTAAATATTAATGCGTGTATACATTTGAGGCCTCCTCGCTTGCATTTCAATATTCTGCAGTATGTATGGCGAGCTCAGAGAAGTGTAGGATTTGTGTGAGGCCCACCTGCAGGTTCCTAACTTTATCTGAAACGTTTTCCTGGGACATGCTGTGATCCAGACCGTGTTCCTTCAACGGATCTTCTGGGATAAAGATGCTGTCGTGGGAGAGAGCTCGAGATCCGATGGGATTTAAGTCCCTGCAGAAGATTGACAGCATCCTCTAAGTTGCAGACATTTACTACAGCTCCTTTTATGCAGTGATGGAAATCAGCTTTTTGCACTCTGGCATCACATTAAAAACATCATTTTACTTTTTCCGTCGAGCTGAATTGCTTTCGAATGTTATAATTGTATGTGTTCAGAGACCAAACTGTATTAAGCATACAGCAATCTGCATGAAGGTTACGTTTGGGTGCCTTGCTGAATCGTGCCCTGTAATCAAAAATCAAATGCACTTACCTCAGATTTTTATTAGACTCCTCATTGTCAGACACAACTCCACTGCACACTTCCCCGGTTGAAAAACTTGCTTTTAACTCTGCTCCATCAAAGCTCCTTTTAGCTTCCCGCTTCTTCTTCTTCCCAAACAGCCGTCTGAAGGGCTGGAATTTGCCCTGCCGTCTCCGCTCTGCCGGGTGGGGGGGAAAAAGAAAGCAGACGATAACCACAGCTTCGTGCAATCACGTCAATCTTTTTTATCTGACTTCTTGCTGCGATAATGAGCAGGAGGATGCCCGAGGGTGTGTTTTTAGTGTGCGACTCCGAGAAGATAATGAAATGCAAGTGACATGGCTGAAATAAAATGAACCAAAATAGCAGATAAAAGACAGATAAGAGAGACGACAGCGAGGAAGAAAACCTTGGTTTCCAGTTCTGGAACATGGGAAAGATAAATCTCAAGCCTTAAAAGCAGGGAAATAAATGGCAGAAAAACTTTACCGACCACATCCCTGTTTTCACGAAAATCCACAAGCAGGAAAACACCAAGTCTCACAAGTCAGTGAGACAGCCCAGTGATTCACACAGCTCCAAGAGTTTGACTCATGTCACATTGTAATGTTCTATTCACATCACAGTTTATCCCTCTGTTAGTAAGTAATCTCTTCAACCGTCAGATTAGAACAAGAGCTCACACCTAAACATGCATCAACATGTGACATAACTAGTGAAAGAAAGCAACTACAATAAAAAAAAACTTTTAATGGTGGTTTATGAGGAAGTCTTAAACCAAGGCAAGAAATTAACCTTGGACTCTCGGCTTCAGTTATAAACTCTGCTATGTACACACAGGTCCCCCCATCTGTCAAGACAAAAAGATGAAGTTCACTTATCGTGCATCATCAAAAATTGTCATCGTATCTGGCTTTCAACAAATATTTCTGTGATTCAGAATCTGTCTGCCCGAACCCGAACGTCCTGCTGTGTGTTTTGCTTTTTCTCTGCGTGTTTGTCGCCCATTTGTCTGTCTGCTTGTAAGGATGCACCCAGTGAAGTGAGTGGGTGAGGTTACAGAGCTGTGAAGCTACTCTACACCGTTGCACAGACAGACGTTCTCAAGCTCTGTATTGTATCCCTTTCAGAGCTAAAAGTAGCAACTGGTGTGGGATTTCACTGCACACAAACCAAAGGCATGATGGGAAGTGATACAGTAAACTAATTTCTCCTCTTAGATCTTTTGACCCTAAACTTTATCCTTCTGTGGGAAAATAAATGACCATGTGCACTACGTTAGGGATTGAGATATACACAACATATCATCGCCATTTTTACCAAGTTTGAAGCAATAATTTGTAATTGGGTTTGTAAGTGTAAGTTTTCTCTGTGATAAAATCATTTTGTGTCCAAATGCTACATGTAAAGCACCACTTGTGGTTGGATAGCTAAGTTTAAGCCAGTCTCTGTAAAAGACGGTAACAGGGCAGAGAGTTAACTTGGTTTATTTAATTGGTACAAAACATTTTTTTAAACTTCAACTTCTTCCACTTTATTAAAATAATGAAACAATAATTTGAAAGTTTGTTCAGTAAATGTATTTTCCTTCTGGCACTGAAACTGCAACGCTTTCTGACGGTTAGCTTAGCATTCTGTGATGGAAACTGCTTGTTTAAGTAAAATCCTACTGGCCCCCGGGTGTACCTGCTCTGCTGCACTGGGGCTGGATGGGGTTGGTTTTTTTGCTTGTGTGAGTGAGTTAGTGAGCAGACTTGGTTGACTGTGGATGGCGCTGGGTCTGGTGCTTGGTGCCCTCCAGCTCATGCTGTTGTGGACTTGGGCATGCAGGGTTCTGGATTCTGCACCTGACTCCTGCTTAGGTCACCGGAGCCTGGTGAGTTGGTGGGCTGTTGCCCCAGGGGCCTCTGCTCCATGCCATGGCGGCGGGGGCTCTATCCTGGGCTCTCCTCTGCTGTCTGGGCGTGGACGTCTAGTGTTGCCGAGGTGGGCTGCCTGGCGTCTATGCTCCGATATTACTTGTGTCTCTGCGCTAGTTTTTTTGGTTGCCTTTCACAGTTTTACTCGTTGTGGTCATATATATATATATATATATATATATATATATATATATATATATATATATATATATATGTTCTCCCTGTCCTTAGGTGTGAGTGTGTGCGTGAATGGTTGTTTGTCCTGTTTGTCTCTGTGTTGCCCTGCGACAGACTGGCGACCTGTCCAGGGTGTACCCCGCCTCTCGTCCAGTGAACGCTGGAGATAGGCACCAGCAACCCCCGCGACCCCATGAGGGATTAAGCGGGTCAGAAAATGGATGGATGGATATATATACAGACATTTTGCTTGCCGTGAAGCTAGACATAGTAATTGAAAATGAAAATCGCTGAAAGGAAAAAAGTCTTGCTTATCTCTTTTAAAACACACCCATCAGGTATAATTAGTAGGGATGTCCCAATACCAGTAGAACTAGGGTAAAACTAGGGTAAAATGTCAGTGATTTCATCTTCTGCACCCGAAGCAAGCTGTGCCGTTTTGCTGATACAGAAGAAGAAATTTGGGTTTTCCCCATTTCGTCTTTTTCACCACTATGTTTACCATGAAAGACAGCAATGGCTGCTGCATAAGGATATGTAGAAATTAATCTGTAGAAGTCAGTGGTGCTATATAAAAAATATGTGCATTTAATTTTCTTCTATTTAGAGTTTAATATCTTCCGTTTTATTCCATGAAGAGAAGACCTAAACTCTGTATTATCTGGTTCTGGAGAAGGCAACAGTAGATTTAGTTTGTTTTTCTTGTGCCTTTTGAATAGCTGACTGCATGACAGAAAGCATGGCTGGCTTTTTTTGTGATATGACTAATATGTGGATTCTTTCTGGGCGGCAGACGTATCTGCAGACCTGGAGGGGGTCACAAATGTTTTTCATCTAGCGTATCTGTTCTTATCTCTGTTTGTGAGAAAATGGATGGTATAGCTTAGTGCTCCGTGGGAACTCTTTGCTCCGACTAATATCAAGGTGCAGCGCTGATGTTCTGCTTCCCTACAGCATGTTCTCCCAACATCTCTGCCCATCCAGTGGCACAAAGCCCATAATGCACTGCCGTGGGCACGCTCAAACACTCATGCATGAAATAA
Source organism: Fundulus diaphanus (assembly GCA_037039145.1). Lineage (NCBI taxonomy): Eukaryota > Metazoa > Chordata > Actinopteri > Cyprinodontiformes > Fundulidae > Fundulus > Fundulus diaphanus. The sequence continues at coordinate 39,273,061 of CM073128.1, forward strand.
GACAGGACACTTTTTTTCTGCAGCATGGACAACATGGCAGCAGGATAACACAGAGATCCAGCCCAAGCTAACTCATAGGTTGAATTTTGCTTTCTATAAAACATGCAGTGAAGTGTATTTTGACTAGACGTCTACACTTAGACCCTTGCTGGGATTTACACTTTAACCCACTGATGAGGGATTATTTATTGTCCAGCTAGAGGATTGCCATTTAATATATTTTCAATGTAAAAACACAGATTATAGCTGTTTCTATGATTGCAAACTGGGATTTCTGTAGGTGTTAATGTTGATCTAATGCAACTATTTGAACTGTGAAAACCCAACAAATAGTCTCATATACATTTTAAACAAAACATGAAGATGAATTTAACAACATCCTTCTTATGGACCGACATTTTGCCGACGTTTTAATTGGAATTTCATCAATCAAAGCAAGATTTCTAAAAAAACAAACAGTGTTAAACAATGAAACTGTTTGTCTTCTCTTTCACTCTAAATGAGTCCAATATTTAAAAAATAATCAGACTGAATTAAAGAGATGAAAGAATTTAAAAATGGCGATTAGAAATTTAAAAGCAAGCCATAAATGTAGAACATGGGTGAATCATTTTAATGTCAAAAGTATTTTCTTAAATCTATTTTTTTCCCCTCAGGTTTGAAACTATGTGCTTCGTTAATATAATTTCATAGAAGAAAAAATCCCCATCCTATTTTTGTAATAATTTTGTGTGTGTGTGTGTGTGTCTTCTTTGTTTTAAAACAAAAAATTCAATTATGGTTATTTAAAAATGACAATGGATTTCCTGAAGTAGAAGTTGATAAAAAAACGTATACTTTTTTTTCTTCAAAAGGTCATGTAACATTTGGGGCTCTAAACATTTTTACATTAATGCTTTAAGCTGACATGTTGATGAATGTGCATTGTCCTAATTCAAATAAAAAAATAAAAACAAGTTTATTAGGCTGAACTACGTGCAAAAATGGCTCTTTAGATTGTAAAATTTGCAGAGCCCTTGACTAGACCATGAAAATAATGAGGTGTTCGTATCATGCAACGCAAATGTACTTAGTAAACATTTAGCTGTTGCACTAAAATGTGGATCATGTGTTATTGCTTGCAGGTAATTTAGCTGAATTTACACTCTAAATTCTGCAACCACATCGACACCATCTACAGCTCTTTGTACAGAAAGTATTTTGAAGGCATGTGCAATAGCTTTAGTGAGACTGTAAGCACTTTTTCTAAAATTGTTATTTGTAAAACATGAAATATTTATTATATTTTGATTTTACTGTGAATGGAACAAAGATGTGGAATACAGATAAGTGTTATTTAGCTCTGGAGCTATTTTAGTCTGTATTGTCTTTTGCATTTGGGTACAAAAGTAGCTTTTTAATTAGGCACTAAAAACTCTATTTCTAATATAGAATAATTTTTCAGCATAGTCCTAGCCTTTATATCAACCTATTAATCATCTTACAAGGATCTAAAAAAAGGCAGGAAAAAGTTTCAGAAAGCTGTCAGAAATGTGAACAGAGCACATTCCAGGGTGAGCCCTCTGCAAGTCTCCCCTACAAAGCCAAACCCATCACCACACCATGCAGGCCTTAAAGAGACAGTGAACCAAACGGAGGTTATTTTGTGTCTGTTGAAGCATTTCTATGGTTGTCTCACCATGTGTTTAACATCTTTATCCTGTTGAGAGCTCCAATGGGGTCACATTTTCAGCTTACTGATTGAGACAAATACATTTTTTATTTAAAATCATCTGGTATTTCAAAGAGTTCCAGATTTCATGCTCTCTAACAAGTCTCTCAGGACCTTTGGAAAAGAAGCGGGCCCCCAGCATCACGGATCCTCCCCTGTACTCAACAATGGGCATGAGCTGCTCTTGCAATGCTCCTCCTTTGTCTTGTATTGCATGTTAGTTAGATGTGATTCCTTTATTTAACTCCACTGTCTCTTTAAAAGGCCCCTTGAAAGCACTCTTTATTTCCTATTTACCTGGGCCTCGGGGTTCGGTTACCTCTAAAAGCACATCGTGGTTAGTTTCTGTTGCATCCGTTGCCATGGTAAACCGCACACCTTGACTGCAGTGGGAGAAGAAGAAGGTCAACATGAAAAGGGGTCCAGTTATTTACTGTTGAGCGCGAGCACAAGCTTTACAGAGAAAAACAATGAAAGCAGAGGGACATGGGAAAGGGGAAGAGGCTCTGAAATCCGTCTGCACAGAAGCAGTCCGGCTGCTCAGCTTCTTCACGTCCTGCTTTTCATTTAACTCTCCACTGCCTCCAGCATTGTCATCAGAAAAGGTTGGCTTTGTTAGCTCCTGCAGAATGGCTCTTGATGACAGAGGTCAGAGAAAGCCTGTGGTGTTTGACGTGCAACACAAGCACTCTGAGAACACTTTGTTTGGTCTTTTCCTTTTAAGTCAACTCAGGCTTCTTACAAATTTTCCATTTAAAAATGTCATTCATGTCCAAAATACTACATTTCCTGACAGCTTTCAGAACGGTCTGCGCAACTGAGTTCAGAAATTGTACTTGCTGGATTTTGTTACTCGTTTGCTTAACAAATCAGGAAACAAAACACAGCTAGAGTTGACTTTTGATCCACTAGTGTGATAAAGGGCTATTTTATTTTGTTAAAAAAAATCTATGAAACATATAGTCCCCAAAACTGGACTGCATCATCCAACTGTAAATATAGACTATTCAAAGCACAATTTGTGAGGATTGACAAGCATTTTAAAAAATGTAAGTTTGCAAAGCTTAAGTAAAAATAGCATTCCCATTTTTTCACCTAAACCAGACCCAGGTTAAGGACACCCTAATCCAAGTTCTAGGACACCAAAAAGCAATGAGACTGCCTGTTTTGCTTGGAACGGTTGTGTATTTACAGTATTGTAAAAACAAAAGTCCCCCTTAACAAAATTCACATGTAAACATTTAAAATCAAACAAATCTTAATATCAGACAAAGATAATCTGCATAAATATAAAATGCATGCTTAAAACAACAAATGAATCTAATTAAGGGGGGAAATGCTATCCAAACTGAACTAGCACTATATGAAAACATATTTGCGACCCTATTAAATTGACTAATCATATTTTTTGGTTGAATTTCACTAGTCACATCTAGCCAGAAAGGTAAAATAAAGACATCGCCCAAATAGATCTTGTCTGACAACATGAAGTAGGCTGAAGGATCTTAAAAAACAATCACAGTTCAATTTAAAGAAACTGACATAGATCATGCTGATTGCATTGTGGGTCTAAGAGGATCAACATTTCAATTTGGTTGCACTGTAAAAACCAACACTTCTTCAAGAGTACATCAACAACCATTCCTAGAGCTCTCAAAGAACCCAGAAAAACATCTAAAGCACTGTACACCTCGGCAGCTCAGTTAAGGCTGTCAATGGTTTAAAAGTTGGAGAGAGACTGGGAGAAGAACGCATCAGTGGGAGAGTTCCAAGATAAAAACAACTAAGATTGACTAAAATAAGAACCATGGCTCCATTGATGATCTCCAAGACCTTTGAGAAAATACTCTGTGGACGAAGATAAAAGTGGAACATGCTGCAGGTGTGTGTCCCATTTCTTTTTGCTTAAGATTGACAGCATTTCAGAGGAAGAACATCATGCTGACAGTCAAACATGGCGGCAGTGTGATGGTCAAGGACTGCTTTGCTTCTTCAGGACCTGGACTACTTAATTTAACTGATAGAACAGCCAAACAAGTCCTGAAGGAGAATATGTGGCCATCTACAGTTATGCAGCAGGGGAATGACCCAAAGGACACCGGCAACTACACCTTGGTATGGAGGGGCCAAGTCAAAGGCAGAGTCAGTTGTTGTTAGGTACCTGTTCATGTTCAAAAGCTCTCCCATGAGGGTGAAATCAAATGATTAAAATAAGGGGGCCAACATTTCTTTACAGTGATGACTTATTTCCAGTTATTTCAACTACTGGCAGTGAAGGTGCCACAACCTGTTGCTCGGTTTAGGAGCATTACTTTTTCACACAGAGCCATTTTGGTCAAATTTTTTTATCTTAGTCTGATATTAAAATTTGGAAAGTCATAAGTCTTATAAATGTAACAAAACACAATAGCAGTAAAAAAAAAAATCTGCAAGACAACAAATAGATTTACACAACCTTAGAAATGCAAGTTCTTTCTGTAAATCAAAAGCTGTTGTAATGTGGCAAATCATAGATGAGGGAACAGTCAGTGTTTACATTTTTGGTTACTGTAATAAGACACAAAGTCTGAATAGCCAAACTTTTTTTTCTTTTCCAGATTTTAAAAAAAAATTATCAAATAAAATTACAGACTTTTCAAGACTGTGTAGGAACCCTGTACAACAGCACACCTTAAGTTACTATTCAATCAACCCTTCCTACAAGTGCAACAGGATGACCTTTTGTACAATTACATAATTAAGAACAGAGCACGAACCACCAAAATAACCGCTGTCAAGAACCAGGAGGTCACTGACAGCCACCTAAAGACCTGGATTTTCTCTTCAACACCTGTCTGCAGTGTACCACTTTAGCTAGAGGTTTTCTGCTGCACTGCACGAGTCGTCTGGAAAGCAGCTGCATAAAATCAGACAGTAATGAGGGAGCCGGAGAGTCTGCCATCTCCAGTGGGACCAGAACGCAGTGTGCTTCCTTCCTGAGGGTGACGGACACAGGCCGACACTCTCAGAAATGTCTCATTTTAAAAAAAGACTCTTTGTCCAGCCAGACCAGGACAAGGAGCAAACAAGCATGTTTGGTAGTAGGAGTTTATGAACACAGACAGACTGTGTGCAATTGTGTCTGCTGCTGCCAAGAGGGATGTTGTTGATTTTTCTCATTTTATTGTTTGCATCTTAAGTTGGTGTTTATTGGCGTGCAGTATGTGAACCACAGCAGAGGACGTTGATGGAATGAGATGAGCAGGGGGGAGCAGCCATGTGCTCTAGTGTAAGGAAAGAAGTGCCTTTGACAAGGATACAGCTGCATCACAGTATGGCAGTGGCACAACACAGTGCAGCATCTTAAAAACAACCCAGCACCACAACGTCCCTTGTCCCACAGAGTTACCAGTGTCCTGATGGTGTGGGTCATGTGTTGAAGCAGCTAAGTGTCACAACCTTACAGCACGTGCAGCTTGCTGTCGAAGCAGACAGACAAACCCAGCGGCGCCTTAAAAACAGTTTACCCATTTCAGCAGCACAGCTTGAGATGGCCGCACAGCACCGTGGTAAAACCCGAGGGAACGGGGATTTGCTCTTTATCACAAAGCTCGTTTTACTCAGATGAATGTCACTGCCGTCTCCACCGAGGCTTTGGGGGGAAATGAGGGAATAAATACAGAAACAGAACAGCAGGTTTGGGTTGTAGTAGTGATTATAGTATCAAGTGCAGTCAAAGTGACCCATGAAAGGTGACCAGAGGATGAAGGAGAGTAATATTGTGCTACACTGATAACATTTAGGGCTGTCAAAATAATTGATATCCTGATATAATCAATCCTTTACTCAATGAATTATTTAAAGATACTCACTTACGTCAACAGTTATTAAACTGACCCATTCACATTTGCCCAAATTGTCGCACTTCTTCCAACTACCATGCTGAAATAACAGACATTCAGCCTCTCATTTCAACAATTATCTACTGCCAAACTTTGAGCATAGCTAGAAAAATACATGTGACCCTCTTTAGCTGTCGAGGCACACAAAAAAACATTGTTCTGCAGTACCTTCCCTGTAAGGCAACTGGACAAGAAAAAAGGAAACACCGAACAATGACACATACTAACTATAAGCTAATGCTAAAACACTGACGTTTGAGAGAACGTAAACAGGTCAGTAAAGCTCCTGTATCTGCAACAGGAAAGTAGAAAACCTCCGGGAGGACATAAGCTGACACTATGTTTAAATTTTAGCTTCATGGACACAGACAGCCCAATGACGGGGTTATGACCGAGCTCCCCCATCGAGATGTACTTCCATGTTGTTCTATTGCAGTACGAAACAACACAGGAAAACATAAATCAGCTGATAGCTCAGTCGGGTACTAAATAGAGAGAGAACAGCAAAACAATTCATGCATTAAATAGAAATACATGCATTAAATAGGTGTCCAAAGAGAGACTTTGTGGCAACCTTCACAAGAAAAGCAAACACAAATTCCAACCTTATTGTAAAAAACGCAGGAAGTGTGGAAAAGAGAACCATTTTGCTTCAAAGTGCAAGTTCAGACAGGAGAAAAATAAAAAAGGCAGACCAATACACAAAGTTTTGGAGTCGAGTAAATCGTGTGACCATAATAGATTTATGTGTGCATCAAGAGACAATAAACCAAGTGAAAGAGGCACACAGTAAAAGCCAACAACTATTTGCAGGTAGGATGTTGAATAAAAAGTTCATTGACTTTCAGATAGACTGTGGCTCTACGCATGATGTGATACTTATGCACCTGCTGAATCCAGAAACACAACTTGAAGAAACAGACAAAGTACTAGTTATGTAGAACAAGACTAGATTGAAACCGCTTGGCAAGTATAAAGACAAACTCAAAAACCCAAGAAATGACTATCAGTACATGTCATGATTTCGGCACTGCTGTCCGGTCTAATTTCTCATGTCACACACCTGCTTAGCTCCGCCCATTCCTCATCACCTCAGATCTGTTCCATCTGCTCCCACTAGTATATACCCAGCTCTTTGACAAGACAGCAGTGCCAGTTTATTTCAAGCCAGTGGTGAGATCTATTCCAGCGTTCTTTGTTCCGATTACCTGATCCTGACCTGTTTTGCCTCTCGACCTCTGAGCCTGCCTGATCCCTGCCTGCTTGTGTGTTGAACCGGACCTGCTACCTGACCACCGAGCCTGCCTGACCTCGTCTAGCCCGTAAGCCTGACCGTGTACCGAACCTGGAACTGTGTCCCGACCTCGTCCTGGATCTCCCTCTGGCCCTTCATCTGACATCTGACCACCTGGGTCTGACCTTGAATCTCGTCCCCGACATCGGCTTCTGGTTCATCCTCCTGATCTTCCTGCCCACGATCGTCCTCACGGTTCTGACCCTCCACCTGTCCTCTGACCACCGATCGTCTGGAGGAGTTCTGCCCTGAGACTCACTGAGCGGCGACCGCTGCACCGCATTGGCAGCCAGCCGGCTGGAACCGACTCTCATCACCGGTCCCGGACTGAACATTGAGAAGAGGTTAGTGAACATTACGTTTGTGAATAATCGCTCCCAGTTAAACGTGGTCGCTAACCTGCAGTCTCTGTCCCCAGAGGTTCCTGCCGTAAACGCCGACGCCGCTTGCTACATTTCAGTTTTAAACTTTTTTGTCGTTCTGTTTGTCTGATTTGAACACTGGGTCCATCTGTTTCGATCGTAACAGCAAAGGCTGGATTTCCAAGTAGTAGACCAGGATAACACGACCCCCTATTAGGGAGAAAAGCCACTGAGGCAATAAAGATGATTATGGTTTAATATGAGAACACCCTGACCATAGACAGCATAGTGTCCAGAACAGCCAAAGGAAAGTGGTGAGGAGCTGTTGAATATGGATGAAATAAACACTGAATACAGGACGTTTTCCCTGGAATAGGCCGCCTAGGAGAGTATAACATTGAAATTGACAAAACTGTCCAACCAGTGAAACTTTCAAACACAAACTGTGTGTGGCTATGATGGCACTACTCAAGGAAGAGTAGGACTTGGAGATGTAAGGCGTCATCGCACCAGTTGAGCATAGCATGGACTGTATGCGGAATATGTCAGTAACCAAACCAAATGGGAAAACAAGGATCTGCATCGACCTAAAACTGCTGAAAAAATCATAGAAGAGGGGTCATTTCCCTCTTCCCACCATTGACATTTTGCTGGAACTCTCAAAAGCCAAAGTATTCACTGTTTGCCATGTGAAACATAGATTTTGGCATGTTAACCTGGATGAGGAGTCAAGCTACCTCATCATGTGTGCAAACAATGTTTGCGTGGTACTGTTGGCTCAGGATGCCACTGAGTATAAGAAGGCAAATGAGAGTCACAATGAAAACCTGAGACGCTTTATTCTGAAATGCAGAAAAAAGGAATCAAGCTAAATTTGGACAAGTTTAAGCTGAGGAGAGAGTCTGTTCCATACATTGTACATTTACTGACTCCAGATGGGCTTCAAATTGACCCAGAGAAGATACAGGCAATTAAAGATTTGCCCAGGCCCACAGAAATTAAAGGTATACAGAGTTATAGGGATGCTAAACTACTTGTCAAAGTTTTGTGCTCACTTTTCAGATGACTGCTAAGTTTTGAGACGACTCATGCATAAGGACAATGTGTGGGAGTGGACTTAGATGCATGAAACAGCCTTCAAGAGACTGAAAGAGAAAATAAGTAAGACACCACTACTGAAATACTATGACCAGACTGAGCTTTTAAAACTACAATGTGACACTTCAGGTCTAGGCACCGCTCTTCCTCAGAATGGTAAACCTGTAGCCTTTGTGAGTGGAGCAGTGACCCCTGCGGAGAGGGGTTCATCCCAAATAGAAAAGGAATGTTTAGCCATTGTGTCTGGTATGGAAAAGTTCCATCAGTATTCTTATGGTAGAAAGGTGACAGTGCAGAGTGACTATAAACCACTTGAGAGTATAGAGCAAAAACCACTATTTAGTGCACCAAAGAGATTGGAGACAATGCTACTCAGACTGCAGAAATGCTGCATAAATGCGACTTATGTGCCAGGTAGAGATGCTGTTAGTGGACACACCAAGTGGAGCATACTTACCTGACAGTTGCCAATTAGACACAGTCAGAAGTAGTAGTAGATAACCTATACCTGCCCATTTCTGCAGAGAGACTGTCCGTCATCCGAAATGTGACAAGAGAGGATGCAAAGCTACAAGGGGTGATAAAGCTGATCTTAACAGCTTGGCCAAAGAATAAAAAAGCCATTGCATAGGACATTCAACACTATTTTGCCTGTCAAGAGGAGCTGTGTTTCCAGATTGGCATACTGTTCAGGGGAGAAAGAGCAGTTGTCCCTGAGTCACTCAGAGCTGACCTGACCCACCGTACATAAACACGGAAATCTAAGGATGCCTCAGATGGGCCGGTGTGTGTGTGTATACTGGCAGGGCATGAATGAATCGATAAAGACTTTCGTATCAAAATGTGACATTTGCAGGTCAGTTGACCCTAAACAACAGAGACTTGCAGCCCCATGACGTCTCTTACAGACCCTGGTCAAAAGTAGGAACTGATCTGTTTTCTTGCCATAATAAGGACTAAATGGCAATGGTTGCTCATTAGGGGATACCAGATGTGCTGATTTCAGATAACGGGTTGCTGTATTCATTACAAGAGATTAAGAAATTCAGCCAAAGTGGGAATTTAAGCACTGAACATCTTCAACTGGATACCCACAAAGCAACAGAAAGGCAGAGTCTGCAGTCAAAACAGCTAAACGGCTCATGCAGAAAGCCGCATCTGGGGGCCAAGATCCATACTTGGCTATGCAGGATCATCATAATACTCCAAGCCAAGATCTGGACACAAGCCTGCCCTAGAGACTTTTGAGTAGAAGAACCCGGACCCTTCTTCCTACTAAAGAGTCACTGTTGGAGCCCAAAGTGACAAACAACAAACAAGGACTTATCACCAACAGACAAAGGCAGGAGAAATACTACAACTGCACATCGAGGGCCTTGAGCTGTCTCAAAGCTGGGGACAGTGTACAAATCCAGCCATTCAACCATGGCCAAACTTGGAAAGCACCAAAGGTGCTCAGAACAGTGAGCCCAAGGTCATGTGAGGTTGAGCTGGAGACCGGTGGTGTCGTGAGGAAGAAACCATCACCATCTCAGGCACAACTACAGCCCACCTGCTCCACCAACACCTACAGACACTATGTTCAAAGCACGGACTGTAGTGACTGATGAGCAAGGTGATAACGCCACTGTAACTGCTAGGTCTGGCAGTCGATTTGAGCGTGGGACTCACCCGGTATAGAGCAGGCTGCAGTACCATGTATATGGTCATTCAGAACATTAATAAAGTTCAGCTGAGACACTATATCGCCCATTCTGTATGACTTAAGACTGAGTAAGTGGAACAGAACGAAACAGGGACGAGAGCAGACCGATACAACTCTAAACTGAGACACACAACAACTCTTACAACACACCGCTGAAATGGTTCTCCTGGTTCACAACAGCATGTGCATGCACCCAGCTGTAGTTTCTCATAATGCTGTTCACTTAGCAGCGGCTGCTGGTCCCTAGCACATTTACAATGAGGCAGCATGTACATGCACTTGACATTTAGCTAAGTGTTGGGTAATTCTAAATGCGGAAGATAAACATCAGTGCTTTGCTGTGATTAACCACCATCTGCTCGGCTTGTACCAAAACAGAAACTGTGAGTTCCTTACAGTAATTGTTTCAGACACGCCTCTGCTCATCATCAAAATCCCCAGACAAAAACAAAGTTCTGGGAAGTTGGTTGGTTAGAATTTAGTGATAAAATAGGATTACATTTTTTTCGTTGTATTTCTTTGTTTTTCCAAACAACCTGCTCTTTATCCCTTCATAAAGATGTTCTGAAAATGAGAGTAGGTCTGGTTGACGTACTGATTACTTCATGTGCTGCTGAAGTTTTCACCTCACCTGATACACATAGAAGGAAATCTGTCCTGGTGGTATTTTCACAGTGGCCTGGTGATAACTTTTATGCAGTCACCTGGGTAAAAGATCTCATTCCCCCTAATTGTTTACACATTTGATCAGAATTACAACCCCAAATCTCAGTGGATTTCATATCATAGACCAACAAAAAGAATGGCCTTATTTTGAAGTAACACAAAATAATCTACGAATCCAACGATCCAATTGTCAATACCAGTTTTTCCCTGCAAGGAGGAATTTTGGTGAGATAGGTTATACTCCCTGGACAGTTGATTAGTCTATCCGAAGTTAACAAAGAGACACAGAGGACAAACAACAATGCACACACACACACACTCATACCTAAGGACAATTTACAGAAACCAATTAACCAATTAAGTAATGGTTTTGGTCAGTGGGAGGAGGCCGGTGTACCTGAAGAGAACCCAGGCATGCACAGGGAGAACATGCAAACTCCATGCAGAAAAGGGCCAAGGGGTTTGCATTCACATCCCCTGATTCGATAATTTGTAGAACCACCTTTTACTGTAGTTACATCTGCAACTCTTTTGGGATTTATTTCTACCATCTAGACTAGAGACTGTTTATTTCTCTATTCTTGGTAAACTAGCTCAAACATAGATTTGACGGAGAGGGTATGTGAACATCGGTTGTCAAGTCTTGCTTCAGACTCTCAGCTGGAGTTACGTCTGGACTTAGGGCGACGCTCACACATTAATATACTTTAATACACAGTCATATTCAATAAATTAGAATATTATTGAAATTCACTAAGAGAAACACATAGATTAACACATACTGATGATGTTTTAAACCCTTTAATTGTGCTAATTGATTTTCACCCAACTCCATCTAATCAAAACATCATTTAAGATTAGAATATTGCATCGGACCAATAAAAAAGCAACATTTTTCATGCAGGAATGAGGGCTTGATGAAAAGTATGTTTAATTCCAGTTAAAAAAATCTTTTTTGAAAAGTTGCCTTAAATCTAACAAAAAAGGCCCTTAGAAATGCATATTCTAATTTACTGAATATGACTGCAATCCATTCCTGTGGTTATATGTTTCAGGTTGTGGTCCTGCAGGAATCTCTGCCTCCGTCCTAAGACCTTTCCAACCTCTAACAAATTTTCTTTTTGGATTGCCCAGTACTTTGCTTTATCCCATCAGCTCTGACCAACTTCCCAGCTCCTGAAGAAACCCTATCAACAGCCATACTGGGATGACTTCTTATGGCTTTCTTTCAACAATGCCTTTCCTCTTCACTCTTCATACAGGCCAGATTGGTGGCGTGCAAAACAAATCGTATTCCTGTCATCAGGTTCTCACATCTGAACAAGGAATCTCTGCAGCTCTTTCAGAGTTATCATACAGTTTGGCTGCTACTCAAAATAATGCTTTCCTTGTCCAGCCTGTCAGGTTAGGTGCACTGTCCATTCCTGGTAGCTTTGCAGGTTGGTTTCCATTTTGGTTTGATAGACTGAACAGAATTCTGTGAGATGTTCAAAGCTTGATATGTTGTTTCATGACTTAACCCTTATTAAAACCTCTCTACAACCACCTGCCTGACCTGCCTGGGCTCCGGGGTCTACATGATCCTGTTTACTCACTTCCTTTAGAGAACAGATTCAATTCAATTCAATAGAATTTTATTTATATAGCGCCAATTCATGAAACATGTCATCTCAAGGCACTTTACAAAGTCAAATCAATCATATTATACAGATTGGTCAAAAATTTCCTATATAAGGGAACCAGTTGATTGCTTCAAAGTCCCAACAAGCAGCATTCACTCCTGGAGAAGCGTAGAGCTACAGGGAGAGTCATCTGCATTGTCCGTGGCTTTGCAGCAATCCCTCATACTGAGCAAGCATGAAGCGACAGTGGAAAGAAAAACCACCCATTAGTGGGAAGGAAAAACCTCCAGCAGAACCGGGCTCAGTATGAACGGTCATCTGCCTCAACTGACTAGGGGTTACAGAAGACAGAGCAGAGACACAACAAGAGAGACAAAAAAGCACAGAAGCACACATTGATCCAGGAATCTGTTCTATATTAGATGGTAATAGTGGGTGATCTGTCTTCCCTGGATGATGTCACAGTTAACATGTTAAGATGGATGTATACATACAGAAATGAAATGACACAGATGAACTTTATTTGCTTATCAGGGGATTTTGGAATCTGTTCTACTGGATTTTATTTGGGGGTTTAACAACAAAGGGGCCTGAATATCAATATACACCACATTTTTTTTAGAATTCTATATGCACTAATAGTTTGAAAACCATTTAGCATGGTACTTTGTGTTGGTCTGTTACATAGAACTCAAATAAAATACTCTTAAGTTTAAGTAAACAACAGAGAATATTAAAACAATGGTATGAATTATTTTTTGCAAGGTGCCTGTGCACAATCATGGACAATATTAATCCTGAAGGAGCTTGTGGTGGTGTTATTACATGCAACAATTCTCATAGTTATAAAACCATAAAAACCAGTAAGCTCTCTTCTCTCCGGGCCACCAGGCAAAAAGTGGCTGCCCAAGCAGCCTTGCCATCTTTAAGAAGTGCCACCAAGTGTGGCTGAAAACCTTGTTAGAAGTGCAAGAAAAACGGCGTCAACGAAAAAACATGTAGATCCAATAAGCCAGAGGAAAACTTAACCTCAGTTATAGAGCTGGTCACCTATAGAGATCCAAAGGGTGAATTAAAAGGAAACAATGGATTTGGGTGTCAAATGCAACCTGTGTCACATGACCAGGGTTATATTTTCCACTGTGGCTGACAGCTAAGTGACAATGTTCATGCATGGAAACAAAGAAACCCATCAGGCACACAAACTCTGTCTCTTGTGATAATCGCTCAGTGCAAACGGAACAACAACAAAAAAAGTAGTTCAGAAAAATCAACTTAAAAATAAACCATGTTGTGTAAAATTAGCAGCCAATAGCGGTACCTCTTGGTTTAACCCGGAGAGTCGTTGAACCAACAGCCTACCCAGTGTATTGAGATCTAAACCTAACTTTGTGAAGAAGAGCTCCTTCTTACCGTTCTGCTGCTGTTCTGTGTGCGGGGGGATCTGAGAGCGTGTGGCCGTTCCACCTGCCTGCTGTCACCGTGGATCTAGGGCATTACCTGGAGTCAGGTGTCAGACGCAGTAGGAACCCGCTTGTCTTTGTGTGTGTGTGTGTTTTCTGTGCGCGTGTGTGTGTGCGTGTTTGCGTGCATACAGAGGAACCACACTGTAAACACCTTTGAATATTCTCAGATTTTACTATGAATTTGATTGCACCGTTACTGTACATCGACCGGAACATAAACTCACATGTGCATCAGAGAGGAGCGCATGTGCAGTCTTAGGGGGAGGAGGAGTGTCTTGCTGAGGCCGGGGTAGTGCTGACTGAGGGGAGATGGGCGTCCTCCTGTGTCTGTTAGTGCCACTGTGCTGAGGAGGCACAAAGTGACACTTTGTTTCCCCGTCAGATAGCCTGTGCAGGAGAACAGAGTGGCATTCATCATTTCCACCGACTGATGCGCACAAAGGCTTTCATTGTGGCTCTACAGCAATATGCACGTGTGATTATAAAGGTTTTTAACACAACAAGCCACAGCTGCTTGACGGCATTATGGCCACAAACGTCTAGTATATTAACCGTCTCTGATGGTGCAGCTTTCAGAGCCTGCCCTCTGGCTGCAGTAAACAAGCACAGCCTCTGAGTAAAAGCAAACATTTCAATGTATTTGTTCTAATACCAAACAGCAACTAGAGTCTTTAGCCTCAGTAGCACACAGCCAAAAAACACCCTCTCTACAGTATATGGCTAAATTTAATCTGAATCCTAATGGCTGTAAGGGCTGCTCCCCCTGCTCTCTGGTTTTGGCAGGATCACACTGTAGCCTCACAGGGATATGGTAATGATGGGGCTTTACCGCCCTGACTGCTGCCTGTATTAGAACAGAACAGCACTTCAAAGACAGACGACTCTCTGACAATGTGCAGGAACAGAAAACGCTCAGCAAAGCAGCGCAAACAGGCCCTCACACCAGTTGGTCGCAGGTTCACACATGCACAGCCGACGGAGGCTCTCAACAACTTGGGCTTACGGGGATAAGCGGGGGTCCCACACCCTCAGCTGTGCTAAGTGAAAGTGTGGCGACTTGACTCAACGTGCAGTGAAGCAACCAGTCACATCTTTTCATGGAAATATTTTTGAGTAATATTTCTTTAACCTACATCTCTTAAAGGTGGGTGTAAAAGTGTGTGTAAGAGACTTTTAAACAGAGGAAAGACTTTAATCGTGGTGGAATAGAATGTTACGGAAGCATGCGCAGAGCCTTGCGAAAGTATTCATAGCCCAGGAACCATTTTAGATTTTTGGCCTTTGCAATCATTTGGCTTTAATGCTATTTTAATTGTATTTTTTTTTAGGATTTTATGTGATGACAGATTGGAAGGAGAGCATCTGGGAACAGCAATTTTAAGTCTTGCCACTGATTCTTAAACTGATCCAGGTTTGGACTTTGATCTAAAGCCTTCCATCTAGCTCTGGCTTTAGGGCTGTTGACACACTAGAGCATGGTTTGAAACTTTTCGGTTCGAAATTGTGAAGTCAAAAGCACTCGAGGGCCAAAAAATGAATTTAAGAAAAACATAATCAAAGAAGTGTGAATGTTTTTTACCTATTCGAGAAAATATGATAATTATAAATAATCACATTAGACTAGCTCTATTTAGCTCATTTTAATAAATGAATTCCAAACAGATTTTATTGCACCAAAGTCTATGAAATTAAAGAGCATGTAAAATGTGTGGTTATTAAAAGACAAAGGTTTTGTGTTGTAACTAAATCACAAAGTCAGCACAGCGGCTGGCCCCCGGGCCGCACTTTGGGACACGCCTGTACTAGTGGGTAAACCTCCACCCTAATCTTAAGTCTCTCAAAGCGTCTATCGGGTTGTCTCCCAGGACTGCTCTGTATTTCTCTACATCCGTTTCAATAACACAAATATAAAACCCCAACATAATGTATTGATGGCAGTTGTAACAAGATAAAATGTGAGGGAAAATGGGTATGAATAATCTTGCAAGGCACTGTATATCCTAGGCAAGGGAACATATTTCTGAGGGCATGATTAGCTGCATCAAACAGAAGTATAAAAAAAAGGGAGACAGTCTTCATAAACAACTATCTGGTGAGTACACAGTTCTGTTGGGGTTGAGGACCTCAGGGCAAATTTCCGCTATGTATTAAGTCAGTGGTGGCCTGCAAACCAAATGTTTTATTTGCGGATTTGATGAAGATGTTTTTGCATACAATCCATTGCCTGCATACATGTATCTTTCAGTAGGGAGGACACAGGCCGAAGATTGAAACTGCAAGGAGTAGAGATAATGAATGTGAATCAAAGGGTCCCCGAACACTTTTTTGTATCTTTTATTTATTTATTTGACTTTGACTGTGTTTATGCAAACGGCCTAATATTTGGCCAGTTTGTTTATATGGGGCCCCAATTTTTATTTCACATAATTTTCCTTCTTCTTCTTCGAGAAAAACAAAATCAAACTAAAACAGGGAAACTAAACACAAAAAACTGTTTCTCTCTGGCCTTCTTTTTGCCTCCCTTTTAATATATTTATTAATTCACCAGAAACTTGACTATATTTTATGTACTTTTTTTTCTATTTTGGTGTGTTGAAATCTATTCAATGTTTTATTGTTTTTCCAGTATAGAATAAGACAGGCCATTCGTGGCCACTATACTGATTTTGTGCCCCATCCCCCAGGTGGCTGGTGCAGATGGAAACTTTTTATTTTCATTTAAGGCAAAATGATTACAGACAAGTTAAAATACAACAGAAAAGATTTGCCTTTTCATAACCACACCTTTTACATTGTCATTAATTAAATAGTAAATAGTTCCGCATCTCTCCGAATTTTACTCAAATGTAGACGTTGGTGGATTACAGTCTGAGTGGAATTCATTTACTGAAATTGGCTAATTACAGATAATGTAATTTGTTTATTTAAAATTATCATATTTTGTTGCACATGTTAAAAAAATTCACAAAAATGTTTTGGTTATGTCATTTATTTATTTGTATTAATTCTACGGCCCTCGAGTGAATTTTGACTCGACATTTTCGGAACACAAGCCGAAAGGTTTGGACACGCCTATCTTAAGATGTCCTGTCAATCTACCAGTTTGCATATGAGCTGGGGAAAAATGCTTTACTAACAATAATAACAATTATTATTAACCATCCAATCAAATTTGCATAAATAAGATTGTTAACCTTTTGTCAATTTCAAAAGCAAATAATAGACTTTAATTTCTATATTAAGGTTATTCAAAAAATATATTTTCTTGTTTATAGTTTATGGTATCCATAACAATATGTAAAATTGTTCTTTGTATGCAAAGGACACAGGAGGAGCACAACATAAAGGAATTCCCTTAACTAAGAGTTAAACACCTGGGGTCAGCAATCTAAAGCGATAGGTGGTGCACTAGAAAGGTGAAGAAGAAAGTGCAGGCATGGCGTAGAGAGCGGGGTATCATGGGAGATTTGTGACAGAAGCATAGCTATTAAAACATTTTGTAAATCAGTATTATTAAAACATTTATTGCATTACCACACAAAGCTTATCCGGTTGAATACATGCTGATGGGCTGATTGGCTTACACTGCTTTGCCAGTTTCAAATGTAGGTGCTCATTTTATTTCGGTCGACAGGAGGACATGGGTTCAAGCATTAGACATGAATGTCTGGCATTGAAAAGGCTCTCTCCATGTCTTAGGAAAATATCAGCCAGGTATTGCAGTGTCATGAGAACGGCTACTTGCATGATATCTGACTCTCGTAACCATTAGGCTCGTTCAAACTGGTTGATGGTGTTCAATCACATGGTGGAGCCCTTACATTCATAGCCCACCCATTAGCCGCGCTGCATCTAAAGGGCACATCTGTGGCGCCGTGGTTTATTCCTTACAGTCTACAGCATCCAGCAAGTGATACGGTCTGTGTCTACATGTCAGAGAACTAGGGACCAAATTAAACCCCCTCAAGAAAAGGAAATGAAACGGACCAGTTTACTTAACGCCAGCAGCCCGATGAGCACAACACCAGCAGCCCTGTGAATTCATTCCTGGCCAACTGCCATATATTCTCCCTGCCTCCGAGTGTCTCAGCAACAAAGTCTACTGACTGTGCCAGAAATACAAGCATTGATTTAAAGGGGTTTAAATGACCCATGGAAAAGCAAATCTATAATTTCATTTTTTTGTTCTCTCTCAAACATGTAGGCCCTCACCATACGGCCTTTGTGTGGTTTCGAGCTGACTGACAACCCAACGCTTCAGATGCTGGCATTGAGCATCATACATGTAAAAAGACAGCCATTGCTTCAGTGAAAGACTCCATTAACATAGACTGGAAAGCCACCAATCAATACCCAGCCGAAACGTTAATGGCAAATTAGCGGATGCTGCCGCGCAGGGATTACGGTCTATTAATTGCCATCCAAAAAGGCACAGGAAGAACAAAGAATCTGGCGTCTGCTTTTCATAAATATTGTCACCAACGGGATCCGAAAGGCGTGCTCATGATCACCACTGCTTTGGCTTTATACGAGGAAAAATGGATGCAAATGTGGTCTGTTGCAAAACGCGTTTGCGCATTTCAGGTCGCATCAAATTGAAAATATCCCATTAACGGCGCACGCATACACACACACACATCTGTGGGAGGGATGAAGCAGAAGATCGGTGCAGGTCAATTGTAAATCAGAAGAAGCGGCTGTAGTGACAAGGTCACCAGCGTCGTGCAAATGGATATAGATCAAAAACAGTCAGCATAAACACAAACAACATGGAAGAAAAGAGAAATCCGAGCACCTTTGTGTCAGAACGCGGTTCTTCCCTCCGATCGACGCTGAATCAAAACCCTGGTCCCCCGGCTGCTCCGAGCCCTTTTGTGTTGCTGATGCTGCGGGTGCACGACAGGCAAGACGCACGCACCGAGAGTCGGTCCCGCACAGCTGCCCGCGTGCCAGACGGAGACTGGGATGGAGAAAGGGAGGGTGTGGCTGCGAGAGCAACGCGAGCGGCGGCGGCGGAGCGCAGCGAGGCGCGGCGCGGCGCAGCGTCACGATGCGAGCGCGGTACAGTGGAAGCGCGTGCTTCTCCTGAGGCAGGTGAATGAATGGAAAACCCGGCAGCCAGCGTCCAATGGGAAGAATGTAATGCAGGAAGGCGTTAACCCTGCAGCTACACTCTGTAGGCCTATACTGATTATGCCAAACCTTTGAATATGAAGAAAAACTCATTTTGAAAAAAAATACTAATATTTCATGGTTCGAATGCTGCCTTTAAAAAATACTAGGAATGTCCAAATAACATCATATTCACATGCAGTGACAGGCACAAGAATGTATCCCACTTAAACTTTTCAAGTTTTTGTCACATGCATGACAAACTTCCAATTTCTTTAATAGCATTTTATCAATGTAGCAAAACAAGCTTTTTAAAGTCAGAAAACTTTTTGTTTATGTTTGCTTTGTGTGCTCTGAATCGGACCGAACCTGAATCTGTTGGATTAGGTTAGCTCAGATCCTTTATTATTTTATTAGTTCCTGTAAGCCTGTGTCTCAATAAATATTCATCATTTAAAGCAGTGGTCCCCAATCCTGGTCCTCGAGGGCCGGTGTCCTGCAACTTTTATTTGTTACTCTGCTTCAACACACCTGAGTCAAATAATGAGGTCATTAGGAGGACTCTGGAGAACTTGACAGCACACTGGGGAAGTAAGTCAGGTGTGTTGGATCAGGGACACATGTAAAACCTGCAGGGACACCGGCCCTCGAGGACAAGGATTGGGGACCACTGATTTAAAGTATGCGACTCCCGAGCTCTTGTCTGTGATCCGCTCCGACCACCCAGTGTTGACACTGGCAGGTATTCTAGCAGGATTGCCCTGTATTCAGCTCCATCCACCTTCCAACTACCTCTAGTGTTCGACATTCTTAGCTTTCAAGCCCACATAGCAGTCTGAACACAGGGGAGACCAGCACACCTTCTTCCACATGTTGGAAGACAGCAACAGTACAAATAAGGCAAGGCAAGGCAAATTTATTTATATAGCACAATTCAGTACAAGGCCAGTGTTACTTGAACTTCATGATGTTGTTTGTCCAACAATGTTCCCTAACAAACCACTCACGCTTTACAAGAACAGCAGGATTTATAGTGAGATTAAATTAGATCCATACTGTATGTAGCCTATGCCATTTACTAATTAGGTGACCTTTAAAGGCCCTTGGGTGCAATAGATTTCATTTAGGAATATCAGTGTCAAGAGTATACCTTTGCTACAGTTATGATCATCACATTTTTGTTGTTTTAGAAAACATATTTTCATTTTAAGGGAGAATGAGTTTTTCATTTGAGTAGACGCTGAACAATCGTAGTGAATTATGCCAAGTCACTCTCAAGGGATATGGATTTAAAAAACAGCTCATTTTGATCACATCATACATTTCTAACAGAGTGGCTGTGGGTTTCTCCAAGGGAATGCAGGACGTGTGCTCTGGTCCCCAACAGATAGCTTTAGATGTCATTACTACTAGGCATAGGCTGATTGACCATTTTCATGGTTATGGTCCTTTTCAGAAGAAGCCAGAGAAAATGTCTGATTCTTCTTAACTGCCAACCAGCTGGCTGAGATCGGGCTACTACACTTTTCCCTTGCATGAAATTCAGCTGTAAATATGTCTGGGTGTGAAAAACAACCAAAGTCATGGTGTCAGGACTAAAAGAGTGCTACCCATCAGTTTTAAGAAGATAACAATGTTTTACAATTATATTTCTTTGAGCGACCTGTTAAGTAGCAAACAGTGGTTATTATTTTATTTATGCTTATTACTGAAATCAAAAAGATAAATTGTACATGTAACATTCTCATAGTGGTAACATTCAAAGTGCTAAGTTCCTGTGACGAAATGAAGGTCATTTTACTCAAAGTTATACTGTCGAATTCTCACACTGGCCTATAACCAGTTGCAACATAAGAAAGTTAACCTATAATTTTTTTCTCCAGTGAGCTTAAAGCTAAATCCGGATGTCGATGTAAAAAAAGACTCTGGTTCCTCATGAATGACGGACAGGCAGCCTTCCTCTGGAATGTAAATAGAAACATTACAGGGGTGCAATTAAGAATAACATTTTAGCAGTAACATACAAATTACATGGATTTTCCTTACTTTTTTTTAAAGATGTTGAGACTGGAACCCATCTAAAAGGATGAATTAATAACCACAAGGGCTCTTAATATTCAGGCTCTGCGTCGTAGAGTGAAATCATATATTTGACAAAGTTAAACTGAAATGTGGAACGACAAGTTCTATAAATGTTTTAAAAAAACTACATTTCCCAGCTGGAAAGGAAATGAGGACTACAGAGGTCTGCTGTTAACGCAAAAAAAAAAAAAAATTCCAGACACTAAACCCGTTGTTTTACGCGCATCTGAAATCTTTATGCATTTTCAAGGGTTTAATATAATTTGCTGTTCAGTGGATCGATCCCTTTTGTATTTTCAGTATATGTTATGTTGTATGGTGGTTTTATTTTGAAAGTATGTATTTTAAACCATATTTTAAAAAATAAACCGAGAGAGAATGAGAGTAATGACGTGTCGTACTCCAGACTGTATAGCACATATTTAATGTGCGTTTCTCCGCTGTTTGCGATAAAACTGTTGGGGGGGGGGGGGGGGATTTTATTGTGACGATCCAAACGGGACTTTTTGCGAGACACGCTTGCAAACTTACTTTGAGCCTTAGCGGAGGTACGTGGTAGGTACCGAGCGGAAACTTCCACACGGAGCTGCTGCAAGAGTTTATGGTCTCCAGAAAAGTGGCAGACACCGGGCGAGCGAGCAGGACGCAGACACGATGCTTCCACGCAGGCAGCAGGACTACGGCAAGCGAAGGAGCGACGGCGTGCGCAGCGGCTCCGTCACCAGCTTCAGGAGCGCGGCGAGCCCGGGCTCCGTCCGCCGCGGCTCCGCCGTGCTGCCCTCGGTGCTAACATTCCTGGTGATCGTCGCCTCCGGAGGCCTGCTGCTCATGATAGAGAAAGGAATGCTGAACGGCGTGGAGACGCCTTCTCCTCGGGGCAACGCGAGGCGCCTGGAGCTCATCAGAGAGACCCGAAGACACGGCTCAGACGGCGCGGACGTGGACTCCCAGGTACGCGAGTGGAGATGTTCTCCTCGGAGTCACTGGACAGGTTTAGCTGGCTTTCTTTCAACCAACATCTGTCGAAACAAGTTCACCGAAAGTTTTCTTCACCCCTACCTTAACGATTCGTGTGTAGAGAAATGTGATTATCAATGCAGATGCAGAGAATAGGAATTTGCCTTAAAAAGTCTCATTACTTTACAGCAGGGCTGTCCCAACTTTTTGTCACGTGGGTCAAAATGATCAAGTCAAAAGTATTCGAGTCAAAAACATAAAAATAAAAAATGTATTTAATTTCTCCTAGTGGGATTTTTTTTACCTGCTCCACAAAATATGATCTTGCAATATTTTAGTCAGATTCTCTGTAGGAAAGGGGTGCATAAATCATTGTACAGCCAAAACTTTCGCACACTTGCCAAATCGTTTTGCTAACTGGATGACCATCTCAATAAAAAAAAAAGAAAGAAAAAAAACTATTTTGTCTGTTCCCAGACTTGGGTCGCTCTTTCTTTGAAAACATTTGCTGTATTTGTCCAATTCTATTAGAGTTAAACGTAGGGCTGGCCGATAATTCAATAATGATATACATCGATCGATAGACGTATATCGATTATAGAAAAAAGGGTCAAAAAGTTCAATAGAATAAAAGTGTCCTTATGCATTTTAGCTGTGTAGGTTACAGTCATTACATCCTCCCAACGCAGATCCAGGAACGCTCCGTCACTAAGCTCCGCCCCCTTCAGAGTTCAGAAAGTACGTGCTCTTTTTTTTCCTTCTTTAAAGACTTGCAGTTTTTGTAAAAAGTTGGTTGAATAAAGGGTTAAGTTTAAATTCAGTGTTTGTGTGTTCTGTATCTAAAAATAGGTCGCTAAGCAACAGCATAAAATGGCCAGTGCTGCATTTAAATTATATGTTTTGAATTTGTTGATAATTATCGATATCGATCAATACCATTTATATTTTATCCATATGCTTTTTTTTCTATACGTCCAGCCGTAGTTAAAAGCAGATTTCTGTGCACCAAACCTTACTTTTCAGAGAATGTCATTAGATAGATGGGGTCCTATTTACTATGAAATTATGCAAGAGATGTGGTAATTAAAAGATCAATACTTTGTGTGGTACCTAACATTTTCAATTGCAAGAAGATCTTAACTTGTCCGTAATAATTTTGCTCTTATTAAAAATAAAAAAGGCTCCATCTGCATCAGCTACCTCTGCCGGTGGGCCAAATCATTCTTGAATTACAGTTGGGGGGCCCACACACAATCAGTCCAGAGGCTGCAAATGGCCCCCGGACCTCAGTTTGGACACCCTTGCTTTACAGAGAGGGTAACAAACTAGCCTACGCCGAAGCTCCCAGACAGGGACAATTAATACGTTTTCTTTCACCTTTTTTAAACCATTTAACAGCAAACAGCTTTATTAGAAAGAGAAAATTAGCGTCCAGTTTAGAGATCAAGTTGAGATGAAGGTTAAAGTAGGGTTAGGTTATACAACTAAATACTAAGCTTTGAACACCTGACGGAGTAGTTAAATCCATCCTCTGTGAATGGAAAGAGTACGGCACAAACCTACCAAGACATGGCCCTCCACCTGAACTGACGCACCTGCCAGCGATGGTGTGCTCGACAGATCTGGCCTTTATGGAAAGGTGGCTTACAAAAGCCACTGTTTAAAGAATGTCACCAGTTTTACCACAAGCCATGAAAGGAGGTCAGCAAAGAAAGTACTCTGATTAGGTTAGATAAAAAACTTGATCTTTTTTGGGGGGGCCTTTATGTGCCCCAACTGTGTATCAGAAACTCCCCAAAAACGCATCCCTATAGTGAAACATGGTGGTGGCGGCATCATGGTGTGGGGAGGATTTTCCCCTGATCAGTGTTGATGAGAAGATGGATAAAGCTAAAAATCAAGGCAATCCTGGAAGAAAACCTTAGAGGTTGCAGAGGATTATTTTAATAACCCTATAACTCCAAATGTATAATTTTTGATACAAATATTTCTGAGACCTCCACATCTTCAACAAAGTCGGTATTTTTCTGAATATACAGTTTACAACATACAAATAATTTTTTTTTACACCAAATATAAAAATGCAGACAACATGAGAATGTATTTTTTGTTTGGTCTAAGATATCAATTACAATACAAAGAAAATTTAAAAGCCTGCCGTTTCATTTTTGATTTTTTTTTCGGATTAAAAAGATTTTGCTTGCATTTTTAAATTATTTTTTAAAACGTGAGGTGTCCTCACAATTACCTGAATCAGGCTTTAAAGGGCTAAACATACAATGAGAGCTACAATGCAGTGATTTCTATCAGAACAAGTTCAATTGTTAGAATGACGACATCAAAGTTTACTCATGAATGCAACTGGGAATCGGGGGGGGAAGACCTAAATTGCTCTTCACAGAGCCAATCTGACTGAGCCCCGAGTTATTTTGCAAAGAAAAACGGGCAAAAAGTTTTAGATCTGCAATGCTGGGGTCCGTTCTTCGTACGTTGCTTAAAACATCCAAGATCAAATGAGACATCCAAGATGATTTCATCCGGCTAATCATGATCCGGCTAATTGGGTCCTTCGAACACACCTGTTGTTTACGATTAGTATGGCTGGATTGAGTTATCTGAGACAACTGCGCGTTCATGCGTTTGTTTAAAAGGGGAAATGTATCGATAGTAGAAACAATGATCAGCAACGCTGCTATTGGCTGTTCAGCATGGCCAAAGAACGCCCACAGTTTTTCTCCCAAGCAGAACAAGAGCTTTTAATGGAAGGTTATGCCGATTTGAGTCATTAATTAAAACACCTCAAAATCTGTTAAAGCCAGGAGAGAGGGCTGGCAAAAAGCAGCAGACAAATTAATGCGTAAATACTGTCCATGGTATATGTTTCTATCACTTTCTACAGTATGAATTTTTGCATTTTAATAATCTCATATTTACTTTGTTCTTTTATATCAGAGCCTCCACAGGACCCACTAGAACATGGGGACAAGTAGAAGTGAAATACAAGAATATTCTACAAAATGGTAGCCTTTAATTATTATACTTTATTTTAAAAAGGCACTTGTTATGTCAAGAGATCCAAATTTCAGTGTCATTCCTTAGACATGGGAAGTAAAGGACATGTGCAAGCTGGGAATTTTAACAAAAAAAAATCTTTATCCATAAAAAATGAACATTTTCCTTTTCCAAGTCATCCACAGTTTACACGATAAAACTGTATTGCTCCGTGGCTAGATAATCCATCCATAGTTTTTTCTAATCCAATATACGGCTGGACAGGAAGCAAGCCTTTCAAAGTAAACTAAACTTCACAATAAAATGGCCCGAACAAATCTTCTTACTGAATAGGATAAAAATAAAAAGCAAACCATCATTCAAATAACTTAAATATTTTAGATTTATGGCTCCAACGCCACTTTTTCCTCTTTAAAAGCCACTGTTAAATGATATGTTTGTTTATAACAGCCACCAAGAAAATCTCTCTACTGTCGCGCTGCGCTAAAGGATCCTGTCTATTGCGCAATACGCGATTAATTCGAAAAACTCTGAAATTATTCTTGCACCTTCCGCAACAGGTTGCAGTCGTAAAAATGGACATGGCTACGGCAGACTTCCCTATCTCCTCCGCTTATACAGCCGTGATCTAGTCTTGTTTACATGAAATAAACCTGCTCTCGAGCAGGCTTAAACTGGCGCACATGTTGCTATGACAACAAGTGCAGGATGTCTTTCGAAGAACCAAACGATCCAAGATCATGCCAAATCGTCAACAATGAAATCCTGCTAACTGAGTTAGCGACGTACGAAGAACGGACCCCTGGTGGAGCCGTACGCCAATAGAGAGGGGCTTAATACCAATGCATGGCACATTTCAGATGAAAACTATATATACCATTACTTCAATTTCACTGTTAATTTTTTTTCTGTTTCAGTCTTTTACATAAACTCCTAATAAAATACTTTTACGTTAGTGGTTGTAATGTGATAATATGAGGAAAAGTCCTGGAAGTATCAATCCTTTTGCAAAGCACTGTTAACTTGTGGAACGTATTTAATTCGCCCGGGCTTTGTTCACATCTAGATCCTCCAGGAGATCCGCAACCGCACCATCAGGACCATGTGCAGCCAGAAGAACATGCCCCACAGCATCTGGTCCCTGAGCCCCCTGCAAAGGAAGACGGTGCTGCAGCACATCCTGGTCAACGACGAGTACCGCTTCCTCTACTGCTACGTCCCCAAGGTGGCCTGCTCCAACTGGAAGAGAGTCCTGAAGGTCCTGAGCGGCGCCTTGGAGAGCGTGGACGTCAACATCAAGATGGACCACCGCAGCGACTTGCTGTTTTTGTCCTCCCTGAAGCCGGAGGAAATCAGCTACCGCCTCAAGCACTACTTCAAGTTCATGTTTGTGCGAGAGCCCATGGAGCGACTGCTCTCTGCCTACAGGAACAAGTTTGGGGAGATCGAATCCTACCAGAAGAAATACGGAGTGGAGATCGTAAAGCGGTACCGAAAGGGCCGCGCCAAGGAGGCATCCCTGACAGGGGACGACGTGACCTTTGGAGAGTTTGTCCGCTACTTGTTAGACGAGGATGCGGAGCACATGAACGAGCACTGGATGCCCGTTTACAACTTGTGCCAGCCGTGTGCGGTTTCTTATCATTTCATCGGCTCTTACGAGCATCTCGAAAGGGACTCCGACTATGTGCTCCAGCGCATCGGTGCGCCTCCCTTTGTTCGCTTCCCGGAGAGGCAGACGTGGTACAAGCCCGTCACCACAGAAACGTTACACTATTACTTGTGCACTTTGCCACAGAAGCTACTCAGGGAGCTCCTACCCAAGTACATTTTAGACTTCTCCCTATTTGCCTACCCCCTCCCAAACACAACCATTGAACACTGCCGGCATTAAAAGATGTTCTGTTTTGCAGTTTAATTTTAATTCATTTTGTGTTTTTTATTCCTAAGTAAAAAGGCCGTATTTTGAGAGATGTTAAATATGTTGCATTTGTTGTTACACCAGCGAGTTCAATACCACTAAAGCTTCACAGTGAATACATGAGGAAAAGGGTCACTGAATCTTTTAGGGACTGTTGCAGGGAACGGAGCAATTAATTTTCTAGTGACTGAAGTATTAAAGGTACTGCTGACCTTGGTGAAGGTCAATTTTTAACAGTTTTCTGTGGACATTCTGTGGTTTAGCAGGCTAAACCACAGGCCCAGCTAGAAGTTGGCACGCATTCACCGTCAGCATGAATCTCTGTACCGTAATTTGGTTCTTTTAACGATTTGTTTGAACAAAAACTGGCTTTTTTTCCTCCAATCTGTACGAGTGTCAACATTGTTGCTCGAAAGTTTTTATGTTTGAAAGCCTTAGCTTGACTCCTCTTTTTGACGTTATATATATTAAGGTGCCAGGTCTTTGTCGTCTCCCAACATGGTTTATTTCCAAAAGATGTGTTTAAATTTCAGTGGTGATTTAAGGTGTTGCTTATGGAGCAGAGGCTTCCTTCTTAGTTTCCACCTGCTCAGTCACTGCTGATATAAAAACTGGCTTCACTGTGCACAGCAACATTTAGCGGTCCTCCATTTTCCTGTTTATGGCCACCTTGGTGCTTCTTGGGCAGCCTCACCAATTTCCTTTCATCTGAGAGCAACGGTTTGGGTCGGGTGGTTGAAAATGGACAACTGGGAAACGATCCCTGACACGCACCAAAGCTTCATTTTAGAATGGATAGGTCAGAATATAATTAGGCTTATTGAAGGGCCTCAACCCTATTGAGAGTTTATGGTTTACAAGCTAGAACCCCAAGAGAAAACCATCCATTTTAAAAGGGAATTATGCAAGAACCATCTCCATGGCCATACAAAAAAAAAAAAACCTTGGTCACGGTCAGGTATTACTGGGGATACATGTTTGCGTTTAGGCCAGCATTTATCATTTCGAACCTGGTTAGATTGGATAAAATCCACAAATTAATCCTTGGTTTTAAAATTCAGTTGCATTATCAATCTTCTGCAAAAAAAAAACAACAAAAAAAACAATTCAAAGGAACCATTTAAAGCCCCCAAATAACAGCACATTCATGCTGATGAGTTGTTCTGACATTGGGACTGCTTTTTTTCCCCTCTGTGTCTTACAGTTCATGTTACAAATTGTTTTCCATCAAATAAAACTGAGAAACCTTTTAAATATGTACACCCATTTCTTTTGTGATTCTTATTCCCTTTATTTTTACAAATAATTTATTATTAAAATGCATAAAAAGACAAGAATAACAAAGTATAATTCACAGAACTCCCCGACATACATGCCATTTCATTAGTTTAGTTTTTGGGGTTTGGAATGTTATGAATAAAACTCCTTTCAGGCATGTTTGACCTGTTAATGTACCTGATATCAACAAGAGTTATATATATATATATATATATATATATATATATATATATATATATAATTGATATTTGGAATAGGAAAACATTTAGTTTAAGGATTACAACAGTTTTTTTTCCTGTCCTGAGACATTGCTTGGTTAGTACACTTTAACAACACAGAGGCGTGCTTCAGGCTACGTCACATTGAGGTCTGTGGAGGCCCTCGTACTTCATATCAAACCATAAAATTATAGAGTTGATCTGACTCACTGCAATTTCATTTGTCTTTAGAGAGGTTAATCCTTGAAGCTAACATTCCTGAAGGGGAAGAAGAAAAAAAAAGGTTTAAAAATTTAGAGTTTATAATAAAAAATAAATCAAAAATAAATACATCAGTTTGTCATTTTAAACAAAGGATTTTATGACAGATCAAGAGTTAATCATCTTCACGACCAAACCTTACTTGTCTGTGGACTGTTCGTGGGTTCGGAGGATGGAGCGTTCTGCAGAGGTGTGGTGAGAGCCGCCGGACGAGCTGAGGGGAGATGAGCTTTGCAGAGATGAAAATGACAATCCCTGCCGACGCATCTCCTGAACCGCTCTTTCACTGAGGAGGACAGTGGCACAAATGTTTGGATCGCACCCTTAACTATTTGTCTATTTGCATGTACGCTCCTATACGCGCTGCTACACACATCAGTTAGCCCAGCCGTATCTCAGGAGCTCCGATGCTGAGAATCAACAGTAAAATCTTCAGCAGGTGACTGCAGAAATGTGTGGTTTTAAGAAGTATCTGCAGTATTTGACACTCAATTCATCAATCAGTGTCTGAATGGCCAAAACCAAAATTGAAATCTCTGTAACTTTTGCTTGAAAAAGAAAAATGTTATTTTCAACAAAGAGGAAAAATGTTTTTGGAAATGAAAAAACATTTTATATATTATTCGGTGCTAAAAAAAAAAAAATCTACACTTTTTACATTAAAACTGAAAGTCATGTCCAGGTGTTTCTATCAAAATTGTCCAAGACGAGCCATTTTTAAAGTATCTGTATACACATATTTTTACATATCTACAAGTTAAATGAGCTTTTTACTGAGTATAGAAATTTTCTGTAAGAACCAGTTAAGCTCTGATCCCGGAACAAAACAAAAAATCTTCAACTTGCAGCAGAGAGAGGATGACTTCTGCTTCAAGGTAAGCAGGGATTTGTCAGCGAGGTCAAAATGTAAACAATAAATATAAGCTTTATCCTTTCCTATATCCCCCTTTCCTGAAATGTTCTGGTTAATGGTTCACAGTTGAAATTAACAATCACCTGAAAACTTCAAAGCACTTACTTTTGCTAATTACACAAGTAGTTGGTCAAGAAAGTTCCCAGTTATTTGCGTGACTAGAATTGCTTTCTTTTTCCAGGATTCCTACACATTTGATTTCTCATCTTAAAAGTTCACATTTTCATAGTTCTCTGTCCTTTGTGGCCCACTTTTAAAGCATAAATAAAAAGATCCACCATTACATTTACTGCTTTATTCAGTGGTTAGGCTTTAATTATGGAACTGGACTGGAAGGAAGAAAAGTAGTGAGGCGGGCAGATGGGTGGATGGATGGGCAGGTATATGGACAGGACATACGAATGGACAGAACTACCGTATTTTTCAGACTATAAGTTGCTCCGGACTATCAGTCGCATCAGTCAAAACGTGCGACATAAAGAGGAAAAGAAAATGTCGCACCTGACTATAGGTCACAGGATGAGCCAAGCTATGAAAAAAGTGTGATTTATAGTCCGGTAATAAAAAAACAAAAAACAAAACAGGAATGGATCGACAGTGACAAAAACATGGCAGATGATGGACGGATGTATCTATGAATGAAGAGCTAATGGACAAGACAACGGAATAGGTAATAAACCCTGGGAGTACAAATATTTTCCTAATCTGCATTTCCTTTTTCTAGAATTATCCGGACCTGAAACATAAATCCATCAAATTGCTAATTTTTCCAGACTGTGCAGGAGCCCTGTTTTTTTTTACTAACTCCAGCACTTCTAAGTGTCAGCAGTAAAAGTGTTTCTCCTGATAGAAATAAGCTCACCGTTCAAAGCGCTCGGTGGTCAGCTGTCTTTTCAGGACGTCCATCTCCGTCTGCAGCTGAGACACTTTGCCGCGGAGCTGCGACACCTCCCTGGTGTGCTCTGCACTTTATGCACATATGAAACAAGCGTTTAACTTCCTCATTTTAAAAAAAGATTTTATTGGAGGTCAAACCAGCGCAGGGAACTGGACTTGTCTTTTACTTTTTGCTGTCAGCTAGAGTGAGCCTGTCGCGCAGGGCTTTCAGCTCAGACTCTCTCTCGCTGGCAGTCAGATGCGTCTGGAACTCTTTCTGCCGGTTGGTGGACAGCAGCGTCTCCAGGTTGCGCACAGTCAGCCTCTCACTGGCCAGCTGCTTCTTCAGGACCTCCACCTCTGACCGAACGTCCTCCAGCTCTCCGGTGACCTTAGGGCAGAAGGAAAAACCACCATCACACGACTGACCCGCAGACGCCGAGGCAGCTCAGAGGGCTCTCGTCAGGAAGTGCAACGCGCTTCGGCCAAGAGTGGAAGCGTGTTTGGAAGGAAACTAGTTTAAAACACAGGGTCTTACTCACCCTCTCTAGGTCCATGCTCTTGGAGGTGAGCTGCCGTGCGGTGAGATCCTTTCCTGAGTCTAGTTTGACACAGAGCTCCCTGACGGAAGCTAGATCGGAAAGGAGAGCAGCCTTCTCCTCCTGGGCTTTGCGAAGCTCCTCGTCTAGTCGGGACATCCCACGCACCAGTGAGGACACCTGGGCTTCATAAGCCTGCAGTGCCTGGATGTGCTGGGAGAGACAGGGGGAGAGAGAAGCCACATTGAGACTGGAATTTCATTTTATTACACCGGACTTAAAAAAAAAACAACTCAAATATATGTTTGGAGTAAATCTGGATGTTGTCTCTACACCTGTTGGATCTCTCTCTCCTTTTGTCCGACAGTATCCCGGAGCTGCCGGCGCTCTGTGTCCGCGGACAGCAGCTCCAGGCGGATGGAGTTAGTGAGGCCTTCGGCCTGGTGCAGTTTCTGCTCCTGTTCCTGCATCCCCGAGTGGGCCATCTTGAAGCGCTCCAGTAAATCCCTGCTCTCTTGTTCCTGAGGATCACCGCTCGACAGTCAGCGGGAACGCTCTCCAGAGAGGCCCGGAGCGCACAGAACAAACCGAAGACCTTTCTCCTACCTTTGTGGCCATCAGTTTCTCTATTCTGGACACCTCGGAAATGTAGGCGTGGACCCTCAGCTTCAACTCATCCTTCTCGTGCAAAGCCTCCTCCATTTCTAAATGCACAGCCTGGGCATGGAGACGTTGGTCAGGTTTGCGTTTTGTTCCTATTTTCTAACAAAAAAAAGGGAGTGAACATTTGCGCCTACTTGGTTCTCCCTGGTCATGGTGGCCAGGTCATCCTGCAGCCTCCTGTTTTCTCTCAGTGTGACTTCCTTGTCTCTCCTGAGAGCGGCCAGCTCCTCCTGAGACGTATCCAGCTGCCTCCTCAGACTGCTGACCTCCCTTTCGCGGCTCTTCAGGGCTCCTTGTAGCTGACTGAACGAAATGAGGAAATCCCAGCCGTTTCATCAGCGGGAAAAGCGTGGCAACATGCTGCAGGGGCTTTTGCTGTCGGCACGTGGCCCGACTAAAAGCGGTACTCACGCCAGAGAATTGTCCATGTTTTTGACGGTGAGCCTCACATCTTCAAGGGTTTTTTCCTGTGAAGACGCCAAAGAAGTGCTCCTCATTAGTACAACCTACTATGACAGATTTACAAATGATTTACCCCAGGTGCTTACAAAAATATAAAACACAAACGCATTTAAAAACACTACACAGCGTTATGAGCTGGTAAATCACTGATTTGGGCTTTGAAATTTTTAATAGCTCATGCTGTGCGTACCAAACAGCTAACGGTGCTCTGGACTACTCACTTTACTCTGAACAAGAGAAACTGTAACTTTTCACACCAACAGTGAAACCACTTTGATTTAGTCTGTGTTGCATACTGCCACGCATCTGCAATAAACATCGTCTGGACTTTCCAGAAGCTTCTTTTTTAGTCTGCTTTATCAGGTCTGCGTGATGATTGTTGAAAGACCCAAACGCATCCAAGTTCCAGCAGCCTGGAGGTAGTCTTCCTCTTTATTATTCCC
Source organism: Fundulus diaphanus (assembly GCA_037039145.1). Lineage (NCBI taxonomy): Eukaryota > Metazoa > Chordata > Actinopteri > Cyprinodontiformes > Fundulidae > Fundulus > Fundulus diaphanus. The sequence continues at coordinate 39,305,603 of CM073128.1, forward strand.
TCCACCATGCGTAAAGTTTCATGACTAACGTTGTAATAGACTCGGCATGATGCCTAGGAGGCCAGTAAAATGTTCTGGTGAGATCTAAAGGTCTAAAATTAAGTCTCTGCATTGGAAAAACAGCTGATTTAGAGGCAATTTTTTTTTTTTTGTTCCAGTACCTGGAATCCACGTTTGCAATGAACTCAAAACAGAAAGACATTAGCGCTGTTTAGCCAAGTGCAGTTAAACCCAAAATCCTTCGTATTCTGCTAATATAATTGTTTATCGATCTCAAGTCATCGCTTCTCTCCAATCTTTAACAAACTCATCACGTGTCGTCCTAAAAACCTCACAACCTTAGCTGGTACCCTCCCAGTCCATGGCTATTTGAGACGGACACCAGCGTTCCTGCAGTTTCTAGGTGATAGCACGTCTGGTGGTTCCTGGATGTTATCTGAACATCCTAACCAACTTCCTGATGCAGCTGGGAGTCCCAGCAGGACTTTGATCTCCAACACCCATCAGGAATGGGGTTTGAACTGTTAAAGCAGCCCAACATTAAGCTTCTGTACCAGCCCTGACATCAGCGCTAAGCCAGGTCTCTGTCTGGAAGCAACTATTTTGATTGAGTTCTAGTATTTCTAATAGGAAGCCAGACTTCAGCCAGAAGGTGCAACTTGCTAAGGGATATTTAATGAATTATTAAAGGATGCGCCTGTAATTGTTTGAGCCCGTATAATCTTGACCAACTCTAGGTTAAAGAAAAAATATATTGTGTGTCCAGTTGCTTTTAAATACAACCTGGCAGTATGCTGCATTATCCTTTCAAACCACAAAAATAAATAAATTAGGATGACAGTCATGCCAATGATCTGCTGCCATGATTATTGGCAGTGTACATATATTTTTAACAAAAAATAGATGTTAAATGTTGATCTACTTGTTGTTACCTTCTGGGACAGGTTGTCCTGGAGAGCAACCAGTTTTTCTGTCTTTTGGTCCACCTCGTCCTGCAGGGCATCTTTCTCCCTATCCAGGGCAGAGATTGACTTCTGGAGGGCAGCTACTTCCTCTTTGTGTCTGGAGCTCTGCTGACTCAGCTCCCCTGACAGGAAAGAAAAAATAGAAGCAAACTTTTAAGCTGCTATAGATATATATATTAAAAAAAACAAGACTAAAGCGAAGGTTTCCAACATCCGCCGGAGCGGCTCAACCACCTAATCTCTCTTCCAGTCTTTCAATCTGCTCGTGGGCCACATGCAGTTCGTTCATCTTCACCGAGAGCCTTCGTTGGGTATCAGACAGTGACTGCTCCATCTGCTCCTGCAGCAGCCTGGAGACAGAAAGAAACAAGTGCAAATCTCTTTTCCTCAAACAGATCCATGCAAACTTAACTTTGGCAATTATTTTGACAATATGAGAAGCATCAGTGGAGCCAGAGAGCAAAAATTGTTGAGCCGTCTTGTTGACTGGCTCTGGTCACAATGATCTTTCCCCTATTCATTAAATTCGTATGTATGATTTTATTTTTTTTTTATCTATAAATGCATCAAACAGCCTAGTTCAACAAAAATTTAAGATACAAGATCAAAGCAAAGTACATTGATTGGACGCATAAATATGAGATTGTCGTGTAATTACTTTATTTTCTGTAGAATTAAAAATTAATACTAAAATCAATGAACCTGTAGTACAGTTTTAATTTTTATGGGATATGGTCCTCAGGGAAGAAGAAAAAATCTGAACCAACAGATCAAACAAAACCACCAAGCAGCATCATAAAGACAAAAACCTCACAGGTGCATACACGCTTTTTATATAAAATGTCCTTCCCTCTCTGGCAGATTTATTGCAGAAAAAGTCACTTCTTATAGAAAAGCCCCGCAGCAGAACAGAACAGAGCAGATCTAGACAGAAACTCACCTGAGAGCGCTCGCCTCGGCCCTCTGCTGGGCCACTTCTTCTGCGTTTTGGACCACAGAAGCGGAGCGCACCTTCAGCTCTTCCTCCGCGGCATCCCGGCTCTCCTTCAACAGACACACCTGGGAGCGCAGATCCAACCTCTCCCGCTCCAGCTACACCCCAAAGCATTTCAGTTATGGCAGAACAACACACCGTCTTTGACGGAGGAAATGTTTGAACGTGGATCCGACTCACGCTCTTGATCGTATTCTCCAGGTCGAGAATCCTCCTCTCCTCTCCCTGTCTGTCTGTGAGAGCTGATGTCTGGGCAAGCTGCAGGTTAATAGCAGGGACAGCGGTGGTGGTCACTTGTAAGTGGGTAAACGAGTGGACAGCAGGGAACTGGGATTTATGAGATCATTCTAGGTTACTTTTTAAATAAACCAAGTGATCAGATAAAGTCTTCACCTTCAACCGCTCCATCAGAGAGTCCCTTTCAGAGCTCATCTGCTCAAGCTTCACTTCTGCTCGTCTCACCTCCTCCCGCTGTCTCAAGACGTCAGCCGACAAATCTGCTCTGCGCGACAACTTCAGGTCATCTTGAGCCTTTGGGTGCAAGAGCAGATGTCAATCAGGGCGTATGGAATCTTTTTTTTTTATGTACTTCTCTGATATATTTAGGTGTAAAACCTACTTGCTTAAAGCGGGTTTTGAAATGGTCTCTCTCACTAGTGAGGGCTTTCACATTGTTCTGAATGTCCTCCATGTGCTTCTCAAAGTCCATCAGAGCTGCCTTGAGCTCATCCCTTTCTTTGATTACACGGATCAGCTCTCCCTCCTGAACACTTCCCTGAAAAATAGTAACACATTAAGGAGACGTTTGGCACGATTTATAAAGCTAATTGAAAGTAAAACAGAGATCTTAAAATGGAGAACATCTCAAGCTTTTCGATAAACATAACAACCCCAGGCTTCCCTGCTTCAGTCACTGGTCAGCCAAGTCCCAGTTTGAGTCTCAAAACAAACATCTGCATAAAGCCTGCGTTTCAGTGAAAAATGAGCTCTGAATGTTTATTACAAGGTCTTTAAAAAGAGTCTGAAGGACTGGGTCGCTTCAAGTTAGGCCGTTTGTGACGTTTCTTGGTTTACCACCAGCGCGATGCTTGAAGAGCGTCTGAAGAGACGACACCCTAGGTGTTAATTATGAGCCAAAAGAAAAGACAAAGTCCTCATATGTTTCTATAGCTGCTGAAAGCACTCCGTGTAGTTAGACACGTCTGTCTGTCTGGGCGCACACACCAGTTGTTAAAAGTTACCGCACCCTGTTGCGGATAAACAGCTGGGAGGACTCCACTTGTTGCATAAACATTTTGAAGGAATAACGCTCGAAACAGGAACTAAACTTTAACATATTTAATCTAACAAGGCAGAGGGATGTTTACAGCTTCAGCACTGGACTCTCATGCATAAACCAATGCAGGAAACGGAGAGCCTATCCTCACTTACTTAAGCCTTATACAGAACCGAGTGTGTACACCCCTGCAGGGAGTTTCTGTTTCTTTTATGTACATCTGCATCATCGCACTGTCCGTTCATTGTGTTGTAATACATTACGGCAGGACAGTTAATCGCATTTGCAATATATTCAAATTTTAAAAAACACAATTTCCAAGTCGCAGAGGTCTGCAATTACTGGCTATGTAACAATTAATGGATAAGACACGTCCTTCACGTGTCGGTAATGTGTTTAATGTGGGTTTGCCTCCACATGGAAGGGAAGAGAGATGCAGCAGTGAGATAATCTAATTTTATTACTTGTTTCAGAGTTTATATAATCATACTTTTTACCAGAAACTTTCAGGAATCTCACCATAGTACTAAGTACTGATAAAACTGTTTAATACATACAGACTGGTTTGTTGGTTGATGTCCAACTCAATTAAAAGCTGTTCTCTTGATTAATAAGATTCTGATTAATAAAAAACTGTTACATTTTTTGTTTTAAATACTCCTTGTTTACAAACATCTTTATCTACAGGTCATTTTTGTTGCTTTTGGTTAATGCAGAGAAAAGTAAAAATTAAATTGCAATTATGATTTTTGGCAAAATCGTATAGCCCTACAACACATCCTGCTGCTACAAATACTTGCTCAGCTCATATGGCCTTACAACTTTTCTGTGCATATAAAATTGCATTATTTTGGTTTAACGCCACATTCCTGACAAATCCTTATATTTACAACGTTTCCCTTTTGTCTGTACATTGTGAATGTTAAGCTGAATGACAATGTCTTTCTATGTCTAAGTTTGTCAGGCGGTGTTATAATGCGTCTTAAATCCCATTTTGCAAGACGCAATCAAAGCCAATTTGGCTGCTAAAAAAAGTTTGGATTTTTGGAGGAAACCCAGTTATTTAGATAAAGGATGAACAGAGAAGTCCATTAATCAGAAAAAGGTGTCTGTGGCAGCCCTCGTCTCATACCTTGATCCCTTTGCCTTTCGGACTCCTGCCTCTGTCTGGACTGCGACTGGGGCTCAAGCCGGGCCCACCAGCTCCTCTGGCCCTCTTGTAGCGCTCGGCCTCATGGCGGTAGAAATCCCTCTCCTCTTCTAGACTTTTCACAAAGGCGTCCAGACGAGACGGGGAATGCTCTCTGCCACAGACTCCATGTTTGGCCCGCATAGCCTCCAACTCCAGCACCAGCTCTTTGTCTAGGAAACGAGCATTAAGTCATCAATAACTAAAGCACAATGCAGAACGGATGTCACGTGGGGTTCAGCAACAGAGCTGGAACTGGTTCCTACCCGCTGCCATGGTCTTCTCCACTTTGTCCTGCAGCCTGGTTTTCTCGTCCTGCAGGAAGTTGACCAGTCCCTCCAACTTTTCGTTCTGCTCCTGGAGCTCCAGGTGCTGATCTCTTAAGCGGTCTCTTTGAAACTCGCCTTCGGACTGCTCCTGGATTCAATCGTTACACTGAAATCATCTCTAATTACACTAATTAAAAAAATCTGAAATCAAAAAATCTTTATAGAATCTATTTTTCAAACCCTTCTTGTCTTTGTGATAATATCCTCCAAGTCTTCGATGATTTTCTGCTGCCGCTGAATTTCTTTCTATTCAGACAGAAAACGTTTTTGTTTTTTCTCACACAAAGCATCCATAGTCTAGTTCACATTTCCCCGTTAAACATTCTCTCACTTTTGTTTCTTGTAGCTCCGTATCGACATTCTCCAACACTCGCTCCTTGTCCATCTCCATGCACTTCGCCAGGTGATCTATGTGCGTCAGTTCCTCACAGAGCTCCAGGTTCTTTAAGGAGAGGTTCGCCACCTCTGTGGAGGCGTCCTTCTTCTTTTGCTGCAGCCCTTCTATCCTTTGCTCCAGGGTCCTGTTGGTCTCCTGCAGGTACTCGATCTGTAAAACAAGGACTGCAATTACGGAGAACCTTTCCTGCGAAGTCTGCACGTTACCAGTAGAGACGGCCGAACTCGCCTGCAGGTTAAGATGGGCGATCAGTTTCTCGTTGCTGACGTTCTGGGCTTCAAGGGAAATGACGTCATGAGGTCGCCCCCCCTGGAGTACGCGATTCAAACGCTCGATCTCTCTGTCCCGTTCGTCCACCTTTCAAACAAATGCCTCGTCAGATTTGGAGAGATGACCACGCCAGCACACAGTGCGAGGATTAGCCGTCCTCACCTGAGTGTTCAGATGCTTTATACATTCTTGGGCATTTTCCACATCTAGTTTGAGTTTAATAATGTCTTCCTGCAGTTCGTGAATCCTACAAATCAAAGCGGCCGTGAGGCGAGGGGAAGTGATGCAAATGAAAAGTGTACACAGGGAACACCGCATGAGCCCGAAGAGCTTTAAAGCGAACCTTCTGTCGGCCATCTGCAGCAGGTCAGCTATGTAGGGATCGTCAGGCTGCTGGACCGGATAGGCTGATGTAGAGGAGGGAGGTGTAAGCTCATCGATCTGCATTCTCTGCCGTCTGAACGGAATACTGCGCTTTTTCCCACCTGGAAACGCACGACAGAGCAAAAACGGATCTGAGTGCCACGCAGCCCTGCCCTCAAGCTGCCAGAGAGTTCAGAGCGGAGATGATTACCAGGCGTCTGCACAACGGCTTGCATGTTCTTCTCCTGCAGCTGCTGGATGCGCTCAGCTTTAGCCTTGCTGTCCTTCTCCAAGCAGCGCACCTTATGCACATACTGGTTGTTTAGAAACTTCAGGTCTGACGTCTCGTGGTCCAGTTTCCTGATGTGTGTTTTGAGCTCTATAAACACAATATTGCAAGCATCGAGTACATCACCTGATTCAAATCTGCAGGGGGGTGGGGGCTTGGAGGATGGGGGGGGGGGGTCACCTTTACCTCTGGTGACACGATCTTTCTCCTCCCTCAGTTTCAGGAGCTCAAGATGCAGCTCGTTGTTTTCCCTGACCACTCTGGCGTTCTCTGCCCTGTAGGGCTCCAGCAGAGCGTCGACATTTCGGCTCTCCTTCTCGGTCTTCCCTGCTGACAGTTTGGCATGGCGCAGGCTCTCCGTGGTGTGGACCAAGTCGCTGCAGAACACAGAACGATGAGCAGCATCTCACCACCGGGTGAAGTCAATGGCGATGCTAAAGAAGACGGAGAGGGTATTTCACCTGAACAGCTTCTCCACCAGCGGCAGCGACTCTATTCCAAGAGGTTGTCTGTAGCCCAGCTGATCCAGACGCTTCCGCAGATTGATGAATTTCCTCTCCGAGCTGCTGTTCATTGTTGTTTTTGTAATGCCTGCAGTTCGCTAACTAACTAGTGCTTAAATGTCCAGTGTTTCATTTATAATACAGGACTACAAGTAAGTAAAACAGCCGCATTTTTGCTTGAAACGATGAGCTAGCTGGTCCTGCTATCAGTGAACTAGCTACCGGTAAACAGTTTTTTGTCGCGGCTACTGTTAGCTTATTAAACGTCAGCATAACGCTACATTACTGCGTATGGTGCCAGCCCTCGGGCCAATGGCTCGTCTCAGCTTCATCTTAAGGCCGTTTATGTTTTGCATGCTGCGTTAAACGATCATAATCGTGATGAAATTAAACGGTTTCCGCCGCAAAGTGGTTTGAAAAGAGCGCCGTGGATCTTTGGTTTGGATTCGTCGCCATGGAAGAAGCATACTGCTTGGCGGAGGCCGAGGAGCGCGCGTTTTGTTAAGCGGGGCTGCCCCGGCGGAGGGTGGATTAGTGACACTGGTCGTACGTCAACATCGTAGCCATGTTGTGAGTGGCATTTTTGTTGAGGTACACTCTAGAGCAGGGGTTCCCAAACGTTTCAGCCGTGACCCCCAAAATAACAGTGCCAGAGACTGGTGACTCCCCATTTTTGCGCGTTTTTTTTGGCTTTTGGAAATTACAAGAATAAAGTGGTAAATAAAGTAGTAATTTTATTAGAACTCTTACAAAAAAGAACAGAGTTCCCCACTGTGTTAGTATGAGGAATGTTGAGCACCTTGTAAAGTTATGCTTTGGTATCAGTTTCACAATTAAGGAAATACTAAATCTTTTTAGCACATTGCAAACGGCTGTGTAACTTTATTCTCATATTAGGACTTTATTCTTGTAATGTTCTTTATTTTTGTACACCTAATGTTTTTATTTTATTTCTCCATTACTTTTACCAAGAACCAAACACGGAGAAGCAGCTTTCAGCTTCTATGCTCCACAAATCGTGTACAAACTTCCAGAAAACAGCAAAAAAGCCTAAACACTGGGTTCCTTTAAATCAAGACCGAAAACCCACCTGTTTAGAGTTGCTTTCACTCATAAGAGGACCGTTGACCAACATATTTTATGTGTATGATGTTTTCCTGTGATGCAATTTAATATGTTACTGGTCTTACAACCAGTGACTTTTTTGATGTTTATGATTTTTTTTGATTTCATGATGTAAAGCACCTGCGATAGACTGGTGACCTGTCCAGGGTGTACCCCGTGTCTCGCCCATTGACAGCTGGAGATGGGCACCAGCACCCCTCGCGACCCCACAAGGGGTAGATGTGTTAGAAAATGGATGGATGTAAAGTACTTAACAGTCTTGCTGCTGAAATGGGCTTTACAAATAAACTTGACTTGATTGACCCAACCCCCCCCATTCCCAAAAAAAATTGATTAGGGTCATTGTATATTAAAGAAAAACTTTTCACAATTTTTATAATTTGCAAGAATTTTTTTTTCCATGATTAAAGGCAAAACATTTGCTATATTAAAAAAGTATATCTCCCCCCCCCCCCCCCCCCAGGTTTTCAACGCTCGCTTCGGGAACCACTGGTCTAGAGCATGCATGGAGCCAGCATGAAGGCAGCTTGACATTGAAAAATAAGAGAACACGGATGGAAAAAACTGTATTTGGGGGTCTTTATTTTTAGCTCATTAAAAAATAAATAATTTCAGTCAGTTCACTTCTTACCAAAAGACTAGTTTAAGCCATGTACATATAAAATTTTTTTTTTTTTTTTTTGCTTTACCTTCCTGTCATTTTTTGCTTCTTTTGGGGGGAGAAAAAAGGACTTGGGCCATTATTGTAGGAAAGTGACAAGGTTTTTCTGGCTTATTTTGATTTTCACATATTGCTTGTTTGTGTCTCAATAATCACCATTACCAGTACTCAAATTAGCATTTAGAATTAAATATAAAAAGAGTAAATCAAAACGAGTTTAATTTGGAGTAGAGCGGTTGGCCCAAATAGAGAGGCTATTAGTCCTAGACGCCGCTATCTGGGGTTCAACTGACCTCAGAAGCTTTGCTTGCATGTCCTCATTCCCCTCTCACTCCATCCTTTTCCGGTCTGAAACACTTTGAATAGTTCAATAGTTCAACTTAAATGTTTCTTTTATTCAGAAAAGCTTTCTCAAGCACACCTGTGCTGCTTTCCACTCACTACAAGGTGCACCTGCTGTCTTACAGTTCCTTTGGACCAACAAAACCGACACGGCATCTGCTCTTTTATCTCCATGGCACAATGTTGAGAGATCATTTCAAGGGTGCTTCAAGGGCAAATTTATTTTGTAGCCATGGCATGCTGCAATAAAAATCTCACAATTTAGTGTGTGTGGAAGAACTGCTTAAGCAACATACAGGCACACGAGCAGTGCTGCAACATCTGCATTACCGCTCATTGTACGATTCACTTTTAATAAAACAGTCAAACACATGAAATGTCCATACTTCAAGCACAAATAGTTAATGCACGTTCAGCCAAAGTGAGGCAGTAGTGAATCATTAGGAGAGTGTTCAGCAGCTAAACTAATGGGACTGGGCAATGCTGGAAAAGTACTCCAAAATGTCCTGGATGGTGAACTCCATGGTGATCCCAGATCCAGGATAACACCTCCCTATCAACCCTTCAAAGTGCTTGTACTGCCGGATAAATTCGTCTTGCATGGAGTGCCACACCACCTGGTGGAGATGATAGGAAGGTACAGCAGTTTAGACTTAAGAAGGACTTATCTTGAGACTGGCAACGTCTCACGAATCTGAAGGTTTCTCACCTGCAGCAAACTTTCTTCTTCGCACAGATGTTTGTCCACCTTTTTGTAAAGGTTGTCAAGACCCTTTTTCACCTCTTTGCCAGGATACTCTTTGATAACTTTGCGCAGCTCCTGTTTGTTGAAAGCCAGATGGTAGCTCACCTCTTCCTCCCGTACGCCCAGGGCCACACGGGACTCCACCCCTTCAAAGAAATGCTGCAAGACAGAGTTTACCCATCATAACGTCTCTGATCATGTACGTTTGTCCAGAACTGAAAGATAGTTCTTCTTACATTGAGTTTCTCCAGCGGCTGGCCAAGGGAGTTGATTACATAAGACTGCAGGTGGTCTGTGTATTTGTGCTTGGCCTCCCGTCTCTCCGCATCCAGGCACGAGATCTTTAGACGCGATAACGTGGAAAAGATGTGGTGGAAGTTCTCCATCATCACAACGTCCCGGGGCGTCTTCTGGCTTTCACTAGCAACCTTCTCCACTAATGACACAAGCTAATGTTAAACATCTTGTTTCCAGACATTACTGGGAGATTATAGCAACATCCACGTATTTTAAATGACCAGAAGTCTCACCATTCATGAAAACAGCCCTGATAAGCTTCACGTAGGCTTTATCCAGGTCCCCCCTGCGCTCTGCGTTACGGAAGATCGTCTCAGCCAGTTCAGCAAACTCCTCAAATCTTGTGACAAAAGGCAGGATCCCAACTTTGCTTTTCTTAGAAATCTTCACTTCTTCCATCTGCTTGATCTGACCTGACTGTATCAAGAAGACAGATTTGAACTTGTTAACACAAAAGACGCATTTCCTTTTCATTAAAAATAGGTGTTTCTTGTCTGTATGGCCTCTACTCACAATGCATTTGTCAAAGTTCCTCTTTACAGTGACCAACACATTTCCCAGGGTGGTGCTGAGGAAAGATGCCGGATCTACGTTCTCAGCTGTCCACACATGGTGACTCATCTTCACCAGCATGTACAGAGAGTGGAAGCTGTCAATCTTGTCGCCCAGAGCGATCAGGCTGTTGAGCTCGGGTTCGATGCTCTGGAAGATTTTATTCATCATCAGCCGCACCATGTCTTTCCTTTAGTCACAAACAGAAGTGAACCGATTGATCTAGTTAATTGCATGTTACTCATTTCACTTAAATATACAGTACACACACAATACGTACAGGCAGAGAGGCGGTCTGCTCTCCGCCTCTCTGCCTGCTCGGACGCTTTTTTCTCTGCTCCCTGCTTGCTTGCATTTTCCTGCCTTTCACTTTTTATCTCCTTTTTATCTCTAAGTCAAAACTACGGAAAGTTGGATTTAGTCATTTTATTAATTTTCTATTTTTATTTTTTCCTTCCGTGTGGACTATTTTAGTTTTCAGCTAATCCACACAAGATGCCTCTTTACAACACCCCAGAGGAGTCAGTTCTCAGGAAAAACGCTCTTATGGAAAGAATTCAACATGATGTGGATATGGAGAAGAACCACCCGATTCAAAAGATGCCTCATTTCACCACAGAGGCCTTTGACAAGCATCTACAGAAAATAACCGTTATGGAGCTGAAAATCCGACCACCTGAAGTGAATTATGATGTAAACGCCGCGTATGGAAATGAAACAACCCTGCCTGTGATTCCGAGCGGTGACCACCAGCCCAGCAACTCAGTGAACAAACAGTTCCCTGAGGAAAATGAGAATCCCTTGACCACTCTGGGTGCAAGGCCAAAGGATCAGCGAACCCCACACCTAGACAAAGACAACTGGCCGATTCTACAGAGAAGTGTCCCAAGAAAAGTGAAACAACAACGGGCTGTTCCCACAACAAATGATAGGAGTAAACCTGCTGGAAATGTTGGAATTCCGTTACTAAACAGATTTGCTCCACTCCAACATGAAACCCAGGAGGATCACGACAACAATCAAAGGTATGTCAACAATCTTCGCTCTAAGCTACCAGAGAAAAAACATGCCACAGGGCTGATATATTAAAGAATTATTTTTGCTCTTTGACAATGTATTATGGGAAAACCTGCTCAGTTATACAACTTGTTTTAACCTTTGACAATATATTATGGGAAGACTGGTCAGTTAAATAAATTGTTTTTGCTATTTATGAGAGAGGACTGGCCAGTTCACACATTGATTATTGCTGTTGTGGTGTTCGCACCTGAGTTCACATGAAACTAAGAACCACATGTGTTATTTTATTTTTAACTTGTGATGGGAACTTATGAATGTGTTGTGGGAAAGACTGATTCTATATTCCTTATTTTGCTTATATTTGCTGTATTTCACAATGTTATTTTGCTTCACACACTGCTGAGATGCTGGGAACGGTTTTGGAAACGGGACGAACAGGTCAGCTGAGAGAGAGAACTGGCCACTCTCGCTCCCATCTGATACTTTGTTTATTAGTATAAAAAGGAGGGAACCACCCTCAGTCGATGAAGTCTCCCGTGGGTTCAAGTGGACGCCCAGCCGCGTGGATTGTGCTCTTACCGGACTGACCGGCTTCCCAGATCTGTACCATGGTAAGAGATGGAACATCACGCCTGTTTGAAAGCATGTTGCTTTAAGTGCTTGCTACTTTGCGTGTGCGAAGTGCTTGCTGTTTTGTGTTGCTATATTTTGTGGGGACTAATGAAGGACATAGTAATTCTAACAGAAATAGTGTTTGTTAATTATTGCTACTTTGCTATATTCTGAGGGGAATAATGAAGGACATAGTAATTCTAACAGAAATAGTGTTTGTTAATTATTGCTACTTTGCTATATTCTGAGGGGAATAATGAAGGACATAGTTATTCCAGCAGAAATAGTGTTTAAGAAGTGCTTGCTGTTTTGTGTTGCCGTATTCGGTGGGGAATAATAAACATGGGCACTAACATAAACAGTGTTTGAGTCCTTATTTGTGCCTTGCCTCTCTCCTCTGAACCTGAATAAAAATTTCATAAAACAAGGGCCAAGGACCCTGATATTATGCAATGAATCTGTAAATGGGATTAAACATTTCTATAACAAGAAAAACACAGGGGTGTTGATTTATAGCCCTTTGAACAATACCCTGGTGTCTAATGTATCAGACATCCTTCCAAGGGTCTTTAAAGAACGGCCGACCCTGGAAAAACTCATAATACAAGCTGCCCTGGGTGACGCCACCCAGGTAAGAAAATCAGAAGTATTGAAAGAGGATTACATTCATCTGCTAAATCTAGTTGATGGACTTAATGTCAAGGTGTTTCTCAGCGGCCCTCACGCGCCCGTTAATTGTGGAGAGTTCTGACGCTTAATAAATGGCTGAAAAAAAACATGCAAACAAACAACTGTAACCTTCATAGAGAACTTTAACATCTTTTGGGAGAGGAGACATCTGTTCAACAGAGATGGTTTCTCTCTAAATAGGTCAGGGGCAAAACGGCTGATATCAAACATCTTCTATTCTGTGAATCATGCACCATCAGCTTTGTCCCAAAACAAAGCTCTACCAGTGCCAAAACAAATGATAAGCCCAGTAAAGCCCGAACAAGCCAAGATAAAGATAGACAGAAAGATGACGCAGAAAGAGGCTACGTCAGAATTACAGGAGGATTCATCCCAGATCTCAAAAGGACAAAAAGGAGGTACAAAAACCTCCATCCCTACGAACACCGGTCCAGACTACACCCATCTCCCCTTCTTCTCCACAAAGCCCAGATGTTCCTTTTATGGAATTTTCTCATAACATGAACAAAGTATTTAAGATTGGCCTACAGTTGAAATCCTCTCCACATAGCCATTCTGACAACCCCAGCACTGTGACTAAACCAGCATCATCCAAAGAGCCCCAGAACCTCCTCCTCTACATATCACAGAACATTCCTGTGCTCAGGACCTCCAGGTCACTTCTCTCTCTGTGATACACACCAGGTCCTAGCAGCAAGTTTATCAGACATGACAGTTTCCAGCATCATCTTGGGCCTTTTGTCAGAGATTATGGAATATCTGTGATGATACGTGTCAGATATAAGAAAAGCAAAAGGATAACAAGCAGGAATAATCAATCGTACTTAAAAGTCATAAACTGTCAGATGCAACCTGCCACAGAGACATCAACCACTAAGTCATATAAACTAGGTTTATTAAACATCAGATCTCTGTCAGGAAAATCCCTTTTAATTAATGACTTCATTATTGACAATAATCTTGATGCAATGTTTTTAACACAAAAATGGTTACATGAATCTAATGAAGCAGCTATTCTGATGGAGTCGACTCCTCCAAACTACAATTTTCTTTGTGAGAGCAGACAGCAAAGGAAAGGTGGAGGAGTGGCAACGTTGTTTAATGATTCACTAAAGTGTAAAAAGGTGTTTTTGGGAAAATTCGACTCTTTTGAACATTTGGCTCTCCAGGTAAAGAGCCCGGTAAGAACTATGTTTCTGAATGTTTACAGGCCTCCTAAGTCCACATCAAACTTTTTTAATGATTTTAGTGACCTCCTGTCTGTGATACGCATTGATTATGACTGTTTAATTATTGTGGGAGACTTCAACTTTCACGTTGACAACCCTGAAGACAGAGGTACAAAAGAACTGTGTGACACACTTAGAAACTTTGGTTTAACTCAACATGTTAAACAGCCAACACACAAACAGGGACATATTTTAGACCTGATCATCACTAAAGGTCTAAAGATTTCTAAGGTCAATGTAACTGATGTTGCTCTATCTGATCACTTTTCTGTTACCTTTGAAAGCATAATTTCCAGTGACTCATTTAGCCAAAGGGACATCGTAAGAAAACGCACCTTTAAGGACAATGCCACGGAAACTTTTATTCAAGCTTACTCTGCTACATCAACCTTGGGCTGCAACTCAGTAGATGAGCTAGTAGATGACTTTCAGTCTAAAGTCTCAGACATCATTAACTGCATTGCTCCAGTTAAAGTGAAGGTTGTTTCTGGGAAGAAAAAAATCTCCTTGGAGAAATGCTTTAGCAGTTAGAAGTGAAAAAAGGGAATGTCGGAAAGCTGAACGCAGGTGGAGAAAGAACAGACTCCAGGTTCACTATGACATTTATAAAGAGAGACTTTACAGATATAACTTACAACTGAAAAATGCAAGGGAATCTTTCTTCTCTGAGATCATCAAGAAAAACCTTAAGAATGCTCGTGCCTTATTTGCCACAGTCGACAGGTTAACAAATCCTCCTGTGTCAGTGACTTCTGAACTCCACTCCACCAGGGCCTGCAATGAATTTGCTAACTTCTTTACTGAAAAAATCCTAAAAATTAGAAGATCAGTATGTACATCCATATCAACTCCAGAACCAAAGCTGTATCCAACTGGAACTTATCTTGACAAAATGTCCCAATTCAGCCAAATAAACTACAAAAGCATAGAGGAGATCATTCAGCAGCTAAGTTCCTCCTCCTGCTGTCTTGATGTTCTACTCACAGTTTTCTTTAAGAAAGTTTTGCCTGTCATAGTGTCTGATTTGACTCAGATAATAAACACGTCCCTTCTGTCAGGTGTTTTCCCCCAGTCCCTAAAAACAGCAATTATCAAACCACTGCTGAAAAAGAACAATTTAGACAAACTTCTACTCCAGAACTACAGGCCCATCTCAAACCTCCCCTTTATCAGTAAGATTATTGAAAAAGCTGTGTTTCAACAATTAAACACCTTCTTAACAACGACCAGCCGCTTTGATGTTTTCCAGTCTGGTTTCCGTGCTCACCACAGTACAGAGACCACCCTTATGAAGGTGTTTAATGACATCCATATAAATACAGACTGTGGAAGAACCACCGTGCTGGTTCTATTGGACCTCAGTGCAGCATTTGATACTGTTGATCACTCCATTCTGTTAGAACGCCTGGAAAACTGGGTCGGCCTCTCTGGTACAGCTCTCTACTGGTTTAAATCCTACTTAAAGGACAGGGACTTTTTTGTGTCAGTAGGTAACTTTACATCCCAGACGACAAAAATTACATGTGGGGTTCCCCAAGGGTCCATCCTGGGTCCCCTCCTCTTCAACATCTACATACTCCCCTTAGCTCAGATCATCAAAAACAACAACATCAGCTACCATAACTATGCAGACGACACACAGCTCTACATCACCATGTCACCAGGTGACTATGAACCAGTTCAGGCACTGAGTAAATGCCTAGAAGAAATCAATACGTGGATGTGCCAAAACTTTCTTCAATTGAATAAAAACAAAACTGAAGTAATAATATTTGGACCAATAGAAGAGAGATCAGAAGTTAGCACACAGCTTCAGTCGCTTCAGGTAGAAACCACTGATCAGGCCCGAAATCTGGGAGTAGTGATGGACTCAGACCTGAACCTCCAAAAGCATCTAAAGACAATTACAAGGTCGGCTTTCTATCACCTGAGGAACATTTCCAGGATTAAAGGACTAATGTCTCAGCAGGATCTGGAAAAACTAATCCATGCGTTTATTTTTAGTCGAATTGATTACTGCAACGGTGTTTTCACAGGTCTGCCTAAAAAGTGGATCAGACAGCTGCAGCTGATCCAGAACGCTGCTGCCTGTGTCCTCACTAAGACTAAGAAAGTAGAACACATAACCCCAGTTCTAAAGTCCTTACACTGGCTCCCTGTATCTCAGAGAATAGACTTTAAAATACTTCTGTTAGTCTATAAATCATTGAATGGCTTAGCACCTAAATACATCACAGACTTGTTATCGGTGTATCAACCATCCAGACCACTCAGGTCTTCTGGCTCCAGTCTGCTCTGCATAACCAGAACCAGAACCAAACACGGAAAAGCAGCATTTAGTTCCTATGCTCCACTGATCTGGAACAAACTTCCAGAAAACTGTAAAAGTGCTGAAAGCCTGAGTTCTTTTAAATCAAGATTAAAAACACATTTGTTTAGGATTGCCTTCGACTGTTCTAGTTAAAATGTTTTTACTGAAACATCATTAGTTCAACTTTGTAGTCCAACTGTTTTTAATGTTTGCTTTTAGTTTTATTTTTCCATGTTCTATTTTGTTTCTACATTTTATTCCTACTTGCTTTTCTCTGTTTTTTTTCCTGTATTTTAATCATGTAAAGCACTTTGCATTGTCTCTGTACTGAAATGTGCTATATAAATAAATTTGCCTTGCCTTACTTTCTCCAAATACATATTCAGACAAATAAAAACAAAAATGTACAAACATCCATCATTAAAAAAAGGAGTGAGGTGAACAAAGACACATCAGAATCTGCCTCCCTGCTGCCCCAAACACAATAAGTTAATTGACAGAGTAAGAGAACCCTACAAAACACGAGGCGGTGATTAATGCAGTTAGTTTTACTCAAAATTGTAATTAAAAAAATAATTTTCTGAGGATGGCCAGTTAAATTTCTAACGTCTGATACACGTTCTACTGACACTCTATTTCTAAAGTAATCAAAGAATTTTATTGTTCATTACCACAGAGCTCAAAGTTTAAAAATAACTTACTTCCCAAAGCTAAAGCCAATTGTTCATCTATACACAAAATAAATTGTGGTCTACCAGATCGATACGTCACAAATTTCATTTATGTATAAGTGAAAAAGTCTGGGTCCCAGGACTGAACCTTGTGGGTCTCCAGCCTTCATTTTCTGTCTTCATCGTCTAACTGTACAAACTGTTTTTTTTGTTAAACAATGCCTCAACTATATATAAAGAAACACCTCTAGTCCTACAAGCTTGACACTTTGAAAACCATAAATTATCATCTGAAGGATTAAACGCCATTTTAAAATCTTTAAATAATCTCATTCTATGCTGCTTTCTTTTAACCGCTACTGTAATGTAAATAAATTCAGTTAAGGCAAATAATGGAGATCTGTTTCCTGTTAACTTCATACTCATCCTGACTTAATGCATGTTTCCAATTTAGGAAACTGTGAGAGAAATACCACTGGTCTACAAATATCAAAACAACACATATCACCATGAAATAAATAAAGGATTGATAATATTTGTACTAAAAATATTAAGCATGTCAATTTACTGACTCAGATGACAAGGAGTGTCGGTGGTCGGCCTGGGGAGGCATCCTTGACGGTATGCTTCCATCCGTGTCTTCTGTTTCCGGCTGACAGGACAAGCAGAAACAAAACAATGACAAGTCTTGTTAAACGTCCAAGTACACGAATGACGCGGTCACTGAAAACAGGCCAGCATCTGTTGCTGTAGCATTCTACGCTTTCAGAAGAAACGCAAGTCCCATTAGAAGACGGCATGCCGTCGTTGGCTTTAACTAACACTTGTTCATTTGGATGTTCCAGCGGTTTGCGTTATCTGATAACAGCTGTACCTGTGCGAGAGGGGGTAGGACCGTCTGGTGCTGCTGTAGCTTAAAGAATTTGCTGATGAAGTCTTGTTCCGCAAGACACAGAGGCTCCAGCTCACCGAGGACCTGTTCAAATATCTGCAAACACAACAGTGCTCCATTTAATCTAAGTTCAACACAACCAGCAGAGTCACAGAGTAAATGAAGGAAATAAAGCATGCGCTGGTCACTGTCATGTTTCAGTCTTTGTAAGTACTGCCTCAGAAATAAATGTTATTTTACAAAGTGCTCGCATTCAACAAAAAACTATTTCAAAATGCAGAAGCAGTCTGTGAAAAGCTAAGGGCACCCCTTAATTACATAGTTCATTGTGTAAAGTTACACAGCTGGTGGAAGGAAAACTTTGAGGATGTTCTCAATCCAGTGGCCTTGTTTTCTACAGCGGATGCTTCATCTGAGGACTCAGAGAAGGCAAGTCCATTACTATGGCCTTAACAAAAGGAGTGGATGAGAGTGGTTCCAAGTCGCTATTGCCCCTGAACATCTCAGATCTGTAACAGATGAGATACTTTTTCAATGTTGCATGGAGGGCTGGGACAAAACCTGGGGAATGGCAGTACCGGATCGTAGTTCAAGTTTTTAAGAAGGTCCTCCTGGTTAAATTTACTCTAAGGAACTGGAAGGGAGGCGCCAACTGATTGTGAAACTCAATGGAGGAGGGGTGTTGGTTTTGTCCTTACAAACAATGGAGCAGAGGACCTGATCTGTACTCCTGCTGACTTGCTGAGGGGGGAATCTGGTTTTGGATCTGAAGGCTCACGGCTGTCTTCCACCTGAATCCCTTTGCATTGGGTGCAGCAGAGGTATAGGTTGATGAGGATGCTATGAGCATGCCCTATAGCCCTCCTATAACCAAGACCAGAGCTGTGTCTGCATTCTTAACAAGTTGACTGATGCCTGGGTGATGTGATGCGGCCAGGAAGAGAGTCAGCTCTTTTAAGTCATAGGCTATGGTCCTTAACCAGAAAAGTGTGGATTTCTCTTCTTTAGGTTGGGGTTCAGTCTCTGACTTGAGTCCAGGGAGCTGACATTTCTTGGTGTTTCTCCACAAGTGAAAGTAGGATAATACAGGAAATGTAAACATTGTTTAGGTCCTTGTCTGCAGCGATGCTGGCGCTGCTCCGGTCTGTATGGTGAAGAAAAAGCTGGGCCAAAATGCAAAGCTTTCAATTAGCCCGTCTGTCTACACTTCAACTCCCTTTTATGGTCATTAGACATGGATCATGACTGAAAGAATGAGATCCTGGATACAGGTGTCTAAAACAAGCCTCTCTGTAGGTTTGAAGGGTTTGTGAGAGGACAACTAAGGCAGAGAACTAAGGGCAGACCCAGAACTCACTATAGATGGCATGGGGAGGCCCTGGGATCCTCCAGAGGAAGTAGAGACAAATGTCCCAACTTCATACACAGGAGATTGGGAGGTGTGTGTGATGCATAGTAAAAAGTGATGGTTACGCAGTCATAACTGAAACTAATTATGTGTTCAACCACTGCAGCATTTTGCATTACTGACAAAGCAATCTGCAGCAAATGACAACATTTCAGATTTTATAGGTTTGAAACTCTGAGCAGATAATTCATCCTAAGAAAGCAGTAGCAGGGTAATTAATTTCTTAAACTGCTTCTGTAGTTTGGATTGATTATTGTTAAATAAATGAAGTATTTGTTCTTTTCATTAAAAGCAGCACCGTGTAACTTTTAGCCACTAGGGGGGACTAGACCTGTAACTTTCAGATTTAGCACCGCTGAAGTCCACTGGTTGAAACGCTGCACTGTCGCAAAATTAAACAGTCTCCCACCGTGTTTTGGAATCTGATAGCAGACCACTTTGGAGCAGCAGATTGAGAAGTCATGGAGTTATTTGTAATAATAATAATCATGGCCATTACAAAGTTTAACTAAAGGATGACAAATATAGAAGCATGTAAGGTTAGCTCTTGTGTTTAAAGGGAAGCTCAGACCGCTATAAAGCAGCGCCCTTGGTCACGTGACCCATCCAGTGATGGATCCGACCCTCTAAAGTTGCATAGGCGGGTTTTTGAGAAGGCCAGCTTGCACTGAGCATCTATACCCACCAAGGGCTGTATATTGCCTGATTAATCATTTAATATATCTCCAATTAAACTAGTAATTGGGTCAAAACTTACATGGTGCTGCTTTAGGTTGTAATTGTATAAATAGTGTCCCGGAAGAACCAGCTGATTTGTTTTCTAAGCTACTCCCCATTGTAGGCCGAACATTAAGCGTCACCTTATCAAACTTGGTCCTGTCCGCTACATCCAGGTCGGAGGCAGACATGTTGCCCATGTCCAGCAGGGAGGATGACTGGGATCGGCGGCTGTTGGAGCCCTGCACAGTCAGCTTGTTTAGGCTGGAAGTGGAGCCCGTAAGCTTCCCAGAGCTGCCGTGCAGGCCTGATACGCCAAGGTAAATACAGGATATGGTCCAAGTTGGTGTTAAGCAAGAAACATTTTCTCTCTTGAGTTTTACACCGTTATAAAATGCACAACTCAAGCAGCAATTGTGAAAAAATAAAATTCAAGTAGTTTGCCATTCACCACAGAGTTATAAAATGTACTGAAAGATTCAAATGCACTGAGAGGTTTTAACACAAACCAAGCAATTACACAGTGAGGTAATGGACTGTATTAGGTGGAGAGGGTCTGAGAATAGAATTTCTTTTAGTGCCGGGTTTAAAAGCAGACATTGGAACAGACAGCTCAATCCAAATATCATACTTACTTTCTGTTTCCTGTTTGAGTGCACTCTCTTTCCGAGGAAGCGTGGCTGCAGCCGGTTAGAAAGGCAGGCATCAAAGACAGACACAGGTTAGGCTTAAAACATGCAGCATGGGGACGGGGCAGAGGCTAGATGTTAGGTGCACCAGTTTACGCTAACGATGCAGTGCCTTTGGTAGTAGGACGGACAAACCTTTCGAAAACAAATTCTTGTTTTTGTTTTCAGAAGCAAAAGCTAATACAGAGTGCAGAGAGCAGAGATGTATATTCCTGCCAAAACCAAAGCTCAACCGAGGGTCCTATGCAGATATTAAATATTCACAACTGAGCATGAAAAGAGCCTGTGCAAAGGGAAAAGAAGACATTATTAAAAGATAAAACAAAAAAGCAAGACATTAGCTCCTGAGACGACATGTATGAGTTGGTGAGCTATATTTCAAAAACAGAACTTGTGCAGAAAAGCTGTAAAAGACTGAGGCATCGCTTGTTCCCTTCAACATCCATCTAACATGAGAGACTAAAGGATTAGAAGAGACCTCAGAGAAAACCTCCACACACACTCAGTTTCATTTACTGCACAACCGATACATGCGTCATGTCCCCAGTCACACAGTGCTGAGGAATAAAAGCTCTTACCAAACTTGCCCTTCGCTTCTTTGGATGTACCCGCCATCTTTATTTTGGCAATCTCAAAGAAGTCTTTGATTTCTCTCTCATACAGGCGGTTCATGTAGTCAACATAGGTCTGAAAATAACAAACAGGGACATTTTATGTGGGAAAAACTACAAAACATCATATCCTTGACACGTATTGCTACATAATGGTATATTTGCAGTGTAAGATAACAATGAACAAAAATATCATGGTATTTACATAAACATTTAGAGCAAAAGTGTTTAACATGATCTCATTGAAAGGCAATAACTATTCCTAATGCTGCTAAAATGTAACAGTCTGTCTAACATAGGGCTGGACGATAATTTAATATCAATATATATCGATCAATGGACATATCGCTGATGGAAAAAAGGGTGAATAAAAAACATCAATAGAAGAACAGTTTTCCTTCCTTTTGCATTCTAGCCATGTAGGTTAGTATTAGTCATTACATACTCCCAACCAATCACAAACCCCCTTCAAAGAGTTCACAGAGTGTCAAAGAGTGTTTTGAATTTGTTGATAATTATCGATATCGAACAATATGATTTCTATTTTATTGATATGCTTTTTTACCATATCGTCCAGCCATAGTCTAACCAGTTATATTAATATTATTTAAAACATTTGTTTATTCTTATTTTCAACTTCAGAAGTAGACTTGATAAATTTAGAATAAGCATGATAAGTGAAATTTTGTAGTTTTGAAGTTTCCATGCTCGCTGCCAAGAATATTAGACCTCTTTACCGTTCTGCACTTTAGAGGAATGCTGAGACTCAGATAAGCAAAAGTCAAATTTGTCTTTGATGTAAATAAAGGAAACGTCTAGTGACAGTCTTTCAGTCAACTGTTTAGCAACGGCCAGCAACATGTGGGGGAGGGGTAATGCAGCATTACTCTTTGCTCCGTACAAGCAGTCAGAACTTCGGCCACTGCGATTGGATGCTTTAATTCTAGCAGCAAGCTTTTCTGTGCCATCATAAGGATAGTTTTGGTTTTTGACATTAATTGTACTTAAAGTGGTCAGAAACAACTTAAGCAGTACCCCCAAAACACACAGACCTCCCATAACCTGCAGTTTTTAAAAGCTTTTGTTCAAAAATAAAAACTAAGTAGCCTGAAGAGAGAAGTAGCACAAGACTCTGTGGTCAGATGAGCCACGAATTTAGTCACATGGATGAGTCTCATCTATTTGGTGGATTAAAGAGTGCTCCCATGTAAAACCCGGTGGCAGAAGTATCAGTATATGGAAGGTTTTGCCATAATCGAAATGAAATAAACACTTCTTTTTTTTTTAAACATCTCACATCATCAAAACCATCTCTCTACACATGTGAAAAGCCAGCTACACTGACCCTCGAGAGGCCTTCATACTTCTCCCTCTGGGTGTTCTTCAGCCACTCCATGAGCTTGGCGTAGCGCAGCAGGTCCCTGTGGAGGGGGCTGTGTTTGGGCAGGGTCAGTTCTGCACTGTTCTGTGACAAGGTAGAGCTTTGGTCGTGCCCCTGCGGGAGGGATCAAGGAAACAAACGAGAACGCCTCGTTAGAGTGAAACCTCCGGTTGAGACCCATGTCAGCCTTACGCTGACATAACAGAGGGCTTTTTGACCTCCCGCGTTTGGACCCCTAACTTTCACGGCCTCATCTCCCCTGTCCATTAGCGTGTTTGTTCTCGATTGCTTTCCACTGCAAGACATGCACACGGAGCATAAAACAGGCACGGCATTTCATGACACGAGCTCATTGCAACTAAGCTAATGTGGGCATCAGAAACATGGAAAAGGCCTCAGCCAAGTCAGTTGGTAAAGGAGGAGGAAAATGATCAGAGCTTCTTTAGCTTTGGGATCAGATGAGAGATGTTAAGTAGTTAGAAATACACCACATGCAACAATCAATGCTCCGTAGAGAGGAGGGGGAAAAAAAGCCTGATATCTCATGGCATGTAAATTGGAGTGAATTGTGAGAGGCCAAACATTAGCAAGGGAGGGCAAGTGGGGCGGGGGGTTGCTGTGAGGGTACTCACTGGAAGTGACAGACAGGAAGACCTATAATACTGAGGGATGGCCATTTTGAAGTAACTGAAGTGGTTGAACTGACACAGAGACAGAGAGCAGAGTGGGATGATTCAAAGTGAGCAACACACAGAGACAAGAACAGGCAGGATACAACACAGGAAGCTCAGGAAGAGAGTGATCGCTAAACAGGAAGTTCGTGAGCGGAGAGAAAGAGCCTGGAAAAGAGCAGGGAGGGGGCCACTGTGAGCCACACTTTCAGAGCTTTAGCATACAGACTGCATGTGGGGACACCGCAAAGTAGGAGTCACATCCCACAGTTTTAGTTTTATGTTTAAATACATCAAAGGGGGAGGAAATAAATAAATATAACATCATGGTTGGAGAAAATCCATTCTTACATAAAATGGAGAACACGTGAAATGTTAACTTTATCACATATTGTCAAATTACAACCACAAACGTCAATGCAGCAACCTTTTAGGGCATGTCTCTGCCAACGTTTAACAACTAGAGTTCAGTTTTGCCCATTCTTCTTTGTACAACAGCTGAAGCTCAGGCAGACTGAATGGAGATTGTCTATGAAGTTCAATTTGCAGCTCTATCGCATTTTGTAATTGGATAAAGGTCTGATCTAACACATGGATATGCTTTGATCTACACTATTACATGGTAGCTCTAGCTGTGGGTTTAGGGTTGCTGTCCTGCTGGGAAGTGAACCTCCAGCCTGGCCCTGTATTTTGATTCATCCATCTTTCCATCAACGCTGACTAAATTCCCTGTCCAGCTGAAGGAAGGTTTCCCCACAGCATGATGCTGCCACCACCTTGTTTGTGCGGACGGCGTGTCAGACTCTTTCTGTGCTTCGTGAGCTCTTCAAATTTTAAGATATTTGTTTACAACAAAACCCATCTTTAAGAGTCTGCACAAGTTAAATTCTGGCCTGTCTGCTGTGCTCCTTGGTCTTTATGATGTGGTCTTTAATAACATGAAGAAGTCCTAACACACTTCTATAATTACACACTGTTTATTAATTCGGTGCCTTCAGAAAGAAATTGGTTGCATTTTTGTTTAAGCGTATCAGGTTAAAGGGGGCTGAAGAAATAGGCCAGCCACACATTTCAGATTTTAAATTTGTAAAAAGTTTGGAAAAACTTCCAGTTCACAATTATCCACTACTTTGTGGTTGTCTATCGCAGGAAAGAAAAATGAAAAAAAAATACATTGAAGGTTTTGGTTGTAACGTGACAAAATGCTTTCAAAGGTGTAGCAGCAGGTCTTAATGAAGTGCTTATCAGCAAACAAGCTGACTTTCGTGAGATCTGCAGGTTTACTTTCAAATTCCTTCGACTTCTTTGTCAGTAGATTTATCAGTGTCTGGTACAGCCTCACTGACAGAAAACGTGGCCTAAAAAAAGAAATAAATAAATCTACTCTGCGTAATCAGATCCAGTCCACCACAGAGCACATGTCCGGGCTAATGAAGCTCCGATGGCAATGTCTAAATACCACTGAGGGTGTTACCTGGTGAACAAACACATTATTGAGATGATTGGTGAGTCGACGAGCAAAAGTATCTCTCAGCTCAGAGAACAGTTTCTGCTGCTGGGTGACGGCCGACAGCTGGTCATGGCCTAAAGGAAGAAAATATCAACTATTACAACTGATTAGTTGATTTAAAAGAATAAAAAAAACTGTTGGTTTTCTTGCCTAATGTGGAAACTGACCTGGCCGCAGAGCTACATTCATGCACTGCAGCAGGGCTTCAGATGCACTGATGCAGGCCTCTATACCTCTAGGTGAGGTCAGGTCTCCCTCCTGCAAGGCCCTGATGTGTCCCTTTGACAGGTCCATATAGTTCTACAGAAAAACAATCAGAAAGACCCAGACTCAGAAAAAATGCCCATTCATCCACACATCCATTATTTTTAAAAGCCCACGTGGTTAGTGGGTTAAAAAAGCAAAAGACCCACCACTAAGAACTGGATCTCATCCAGCAGCTTGCCGTTGTTGGTGCTGCTGATCTGAATGAGGCGGTTGCTCTGGGAGATCTGGTCCATCTGATCTTTGACGCTTTGAAGCATCTCCTCATAGCTGCTCAGCTTTCCCTCGATGGTGTCCACCTCTGCCAGAGCGTCATCCAGGAGCTTCATCAGGATGTTGACCTGCTTTTCTGACGCCATTATGGACTGAATGTTGGCCTTGAAGTCAAAAGAAATGAAGGACTTAGGAAAAACACGGCGACGTCATTTTGGATTGTCATGTCAGGAGTCGCTCTGGAGGTTGCTTTGCTCACCCCATCTAAGACCTGGAGCTCCTTGAAGAGCTTTTCCGCGAAAGCTTCGGCGTTGGAGACGGCGTACTCGCACATCTCCATCATGCCCTCGATGTCCTGCTCCTCACGAGCGCTGAGCTCCTGGTACTCCTCCAGGGCATCTTCGTCACCTCCTGCAACGCTCTGACTCTCACCGCTTGGCACTGACTCTAAAGCCGTAGAGAAGTGAAAACGAAATGAAACAAAAGGGCATGCAATCCATAAGAACAAGCACCGCAGTGAAAAGAAAATGGGGTATCTTGGGAGCCATGTGTTTCACATTATTATAAAGCACAACCACAGTAAAAGGTCATTTTGAGGAGAAGGAAGTGCTATTCTGATGGTTTTCTTGATTTAATCAAACACGCTATTGTTTGATTAAATCATTTTACTACCAGCGATAAAAATGTTGGGGTAATATGGAGTGTATGGTGGAAAGCGATCTAGGGCAGTAGCATGAAGAAGGCTCTACTGTGCCTTGAACATGTACTCATAGCTCTTGAAAATTTCCAGCTTTTGTCACACTGCAACCACACACTTTAATATATTTCATTGGGACATTGACCAACAAAAAGCAGACAATGATACAGCACATGGATTGTTAACGACATCAGTGGACAAACATCATGAGGACCAAAAGCGGGTAAAGCCGGGATTAAGTTACAGGAGGACATTTAAAGCAGGTTAATTTAGGCAATCCACAACTCTGACCTCTAGAGAAGGGGGTTCCCAAAGTGAGGGTCGTGAGAAGATTTGATGCTGAGGTGCTAAAAGTTTGCATTTCTTTATTTGTGAAACCAGTGCCAATGTATAACTTCAAAAGACGCTCAACATTCCTCGTTTTAACGCTGCACTTTTTTTTGGAAGAGGTCTTGTAAAAATACTACTTTATTCAAAATTTTACATGTGTATTTTCAAAATAGTATGAGTTCATTCTTATAATATCCCCCCGAAAACGAAATAAAACAAAAAACAATCCAACCTGCCAAAAGGGGGTTCGCCAATCTATGGCACTGTTATTTTTGGGGTGGCAGGCTGGAAGGTTTGGGACCCCCTGCTCTAGAGAGCAGTGCTGATAAGGATAAAAAAAAAAAAAAAGATACTGTTCAAAGAGAAACAGTCAGACGTCCTGTTTCAAGTTTGTCACAAGCCATGTGGCAAAAAAGGTTCTCTGGTCTGATGACCGAAATGTATCCATCTGGTGGAAATGCACATTTGTATGTGTTGTGTGTAAAATTAACGCTGCAGTGAAAAACGACATGGGCAGCATCATCCTGTGAAGATGCTTCCCTGCAGCAGGGATGGGAAAGATGGCCAGGGAGGACCGGAAGACTGGTGGGGCTGAATGCAGAGCAGTCCTGCCACAAAACCTGTCAGGGGCTGCGAAACACTTGAGACATGGGGTGGAGGGAGGCTCACCTTCCAGCAGCACAAAACAAACATGCAGCCAGAGTTACAGAGGGACGGCTTAAATCGAAGAATATTAACGTGGTAGAAGGGCCCAGTCAAAGTTTGCACGGAAATCCAATCAAGAATGAGTTTGTGACCAGACCGGATGTTCACAGGGGCTCCTCGCCTAATTGGCCTGAGCTTGAGATATTTTACAAAAAAAAACACAGGAAAAAAAACTTCAATACCTGGATTTGCAAAGCTGATAAAGGAATTAGACCCCTAATGACTTGTGATTGCAATTAAATGTGGTTCCACAAAGTTTTGAAGAAAGTAGAATTGAAATGCACAGCAAACATTTCTGAATTACTTGTTTACACAGATGGACAAACTATGTGTTTTCTAAAGGCAATCAGTCGCATTGAACTGGGTTTATAAAACTTTTGAAAACTGCGTATCGTTTTCCTTCCATTTGAAAATGACGCGCTGCTTTGTTCATCACTGAAGTCCCAATAAAAAACAGGGAAGATTGTGGTTGTAACAAGACAAAAAAATAAGGAAAAGCTCAAGTCCTATGGATGATTAGCAAGGCACTTTATGCTTTCAAATAATAATCTGTGAAGTCCTTATTAGCTAACATAAAATGCATTAATGAACCATGTGCTGCTACAGATTCTAATGATTGAGGTGAAATGGTAAAAAGGCTGAAATTAAAAATGTAATTGCTCTTGAGCACATTTATAAAAATAAATAAAAATAATGCCTTCCATGTTTAGTTACATACTTCAAATTGCTGTAGGACGGTGACAGTCTCTGATGGGAATGATG
Source organism: Fundulus diaphanus (assembly GCA_037039145.1). Classification (NCBI taxonomy): domain Eukaryota; kingdom Metazoa; phylum Chordata; class Actinopteri; order Cyprinodontiformes; family Fundulidae; genus Fundulus; species Fundulus diaphanus. The sequence goes on from CM073128.1 coordinate 39,333,283, forward strand.
GTTTGACGTTATGAAAATACAGTGGAAAGAAATGAGGAAAGGGAAATTTAGTCCTACCAACCTTCCGCTTTAGGAAGTTCTGGCCAGAGAAAGTTTAAGAGGGAAAAAAAAGTAAGAATAAAGAAGAATTTAACATGTAAAAAAAACATAAATTGGGACACAAAGATTATTTAACGTGCTACAAATAAAGAAACCCAACCATAATCCAGAAAAGCTTTCCCCTTCTTTAAAACTGAAAAGGTATGCTCAATCTTAATTTAAAGCATTTAACACTTTTTCTAGACCGCACCCAAAGTCTGGGGAGAAAGACGCGGCTTTAAAGTAAAAGGGGCGTGCAGGCCCAGAGGTGGCTGCTGATAGACGGGTACACACACCTTCAAGAAGCTGAGAACTGACATTGACAAACTCCAGCTTCTTCCTCAGATAACGCTGGTTCAGCTTCCAAATACAGGAAATGAAGGAGTTCTTCTCTGCCGTACTGCTGGCCAGCCACTTGTAGACCTTCTCAAAATGAAGATCAAACTCTGGATTTTCCTGAAGGGTAAAACGACGCGCATTATTTCCAACTCCACAATCAGGAAATTCGAACAGGTTGACCGAGAGCAGAGACGCACCTTGCTGGCATCCTTAGCGTCGACCACGGTCAGGTCTCGGAGCTCCCACGTCTGCTGCCTCTTGTAGAAGTCGCCTTTGTCCGATTTTTTCACTTTAACCACTTTGACTTGTACAGGCCTCTCTGTGGTTACTGGAAGAACACGTCTGATTTGTCATCAATCTGTTCTGTTATACTAATTCGTCAACCACCGATGGTGCTCTCGCACATACCTGTGGCACACAGGAAGCAGTTCTTCTTTTTCTTTCCTGCCTTGCAGACGTTTACTATGCCGAGGAGGCGCTCGTCATTGGGCGTGAAGATGTCCCTCTGGAGAGCGTGCTTGATGGCTGTCATGGTGGATCCTGTCATACAGAACAAACGGGTTACTAGGAACAGCCTATCGGTGCAAGCCCTCGAGTTTTATGTCCAACACGCGCAGCTAATTGTCCCTGAGCCATAAAACACAACAATAAACCACAACTATAAAAACATTCTGACTATGTCAGGGGAACACTGATGACATACAGCAAAAAAAAAAAAAAAAAAACACAAAAAAGACAATACCTTAAAACTTGTGTTTACCTGTGTTGCAACCTTTTTTTCTGTAATTTAAATCTTGCTTTCCTGTTTTTATTGTTATGAGAAATGCACCTATTAATGGGCCTGAGATCAGAATTGGACAACCGTCCCTTGATCGGTAAAGCAAACACTAATAAATTTGAGTTTCTTTCTAATCGTCAATAAATAAATTGGCGTGATTTTTGTAATGCCTTCATTTTCTGCTTGATTTAAAGTCTGCCAAATGACCCGCAGCACATTTGTGTTTAGTTTTTCTCTTGTATGCGTTACAATCATTAGAAATAACATTTGAATTAGTCGAAACGGCACCTCCAATCCTCCAGACCTGAAAGAGAAGCCAGGAAAGGCCTGATCGATGCACATCTACAGGGTATGTTTCGCATCTCAATGAAAGTGAACAGAGTTGACCCAAAACTGGTTCAAATGAACCCAATGACCCCTTAATAATCCTGAAAAGAAATGGATGCTGCGGGGATACCCTCCTGCCTTTGAAGCAATGGACCTGAAGAATCCAGAAGGCAACATCTTGTTGAATTACTGTTTTTATTTTCTATTGTTTGGCCGGTGGGCTCTGATATGGTCCCTAGAACAGAGCCAGCCCCCTTTAGCAGTTTGTCCAGCTGTTTTAAGAAAATGGTTATGATGCCGCTTCTCAATCCATTTCATTGTCCCTGTACTTTTCTAGCACACCATAACCAAACACCAGAGATAAATCGCTTTAGTTAGGGGGTAGCTTCTATCTGAATTTAGGAACCTGACACTTTTCCGCCACCCGTGTGTGTTACGATGTATCAGCGCAAGATGCGACTAATGACAACTGAACAAGCAGGAGCCACTGATCTAGAGATCAGTGGCCGGAGCGCACAGCCAAAAAGCACAGACATGGCAGTGTAAAGCCATCTAGTACACGAGCTCTTCCAACAATAACAACACGGCTGCTGCTGTCTTCTGCTAATGTTTCTGCTAGCTTCGCTGGGCTAACGCAGGTTAGCATCAGCTGCGAAGCTTACTGACATCGAGCAACAAAAAACGGTGCAACTTTAAAGGTGAAGGCTAACCAAAGCGCGATTAGCTTTGTCGAAAAAAAAAACTTGCAATCTGTCAGACTTTTTAAAAGAACGTAAACCAAACGCAGTGGTTACCTTATTTTTATCAGTCCACCACCCCTTCAGAGCACCGCCCTCTAACTTCCTGGTTATGGACCGGAGCGGTCACGTGACACCCGGAGACAAATGTCTTTCTTGTCTGACTGTTCAACTAAATTTCCAAGCTAAATAAATAGTCTTTTAATTATTCTTAATCTTTAAATGTCCCAAGTCACCAGTGATGGACTTTTAAGGATGATCTGGAGATTCTCATTGGATGACCCAACCTGACGTAGGGCTCACCGTTATCGCTTTACTACAATATTCGGAGCATTTTTTCCTTAAATCTCTTCCAGTGGCGCCTCCAGAAATGATTCATAGGCAGCAGGGACGTGCAGAGGGGGGGGCGGAGGGGGCTTGAGCACCTGCCCCTTTGCCCCCTGGTGCCCAAAGTGCCCTTTTGTCAGTGTTTTTTTTTTTTTTTTTTTTTTTAATTAATTAATTAATTAATTATTATTTATGTGTGTGTGTTTGTTGGTGTGTGTGTGTGCATGATGCATGTCCAAAATAATAATAATTTAGATCTACCCTGGCTGGTTACATGATCCACATAACGTGCCCTCACTCTGCCCTACTTTTCCTCTCGCAGCTCCCTTCTCCGCTGCCTCGCGCTGCCTGGTCTGTCCTGCCCCTTTAAATCTGCAGCACACTTGACTGTGCTCTGTGCTGTTTAACTCCACTGTCATTGGTTATACTGCTTTAAATCCCGCCTTCACTCTTTCTGATTGGCTGTTTTCTAGTGTGTCTGTGTGGGTGCTTGCTTGAAGCGGAGATTTCAGTTTTGATTCATACAGGGATACCGCGGCCGGTTACCACAATCAATACTAGGCTACGAAACTAGTCCCATTTAAGAAACTAAATATTATCTGCAGTAAAATAGGTGAAAGCTGCTGAGTGCAGTTCTGTAAAGAAGCAGGCGGGAGAGTTTTGATTTATGGAACTTGTAAGTAACCAACATTAGCATCTCAAAATAGCATCTAATTCTGAAGTAGAATGCATTTATCAACAGAAACCTAATCTGTTTTCTAAAACTAAATATTCTGTGCCAGGCAGGAGTTCTGAAGACTGCTGGAAAGATGGAAAAGCAAAGACTGTAAGCTTAGACTATTAAAAATTCAGATTCTTAGCCACAGCTGCCTGAAAAAGAAAAGGTGAGGGTTTCCCTTTTACCAATATTTCGTTGTCATTATTGCTTTCATTTTTTGTTGACCCTTTGATGCAGTTCAGGTATAAATAGCAGGTGATATTTCTTTTACATGATATACAACACAACAAGACTATATGCTGCCTAAACAACTGCTATATTTTGTTTAGACTTTTGCTTATTTATAATAGCATAATTAGGATTTCACAAAATGATAGTGCTATTTATTTCTCTATTTTTACTTCTAGAATTAGAATTACGACAAATAATTATCGTACAAAGCTTTCCACACTGTCCATTAGTAAATTAATACAAACCAGGGTCAGAGCTAGACATTCTTATCATCAGGGGCTTAGCCCAAAAAATATTACTTCATTACGAGGGTAATTTGGTACACCAAAAAAGTAAAAATGATTTAATCTGTTGATGTTGTCGTAAAATGTATTTAATATAGGCCTTAACATATCTTAACGTTTAATCTGCTGTTCTTTAATAGTCTTACTAGTATATACCAATAGTATGTTGTTCTCATTTGAGTGATGAAATGGACAACCACTCATGTAACAGATCAGTTTTAGTGTCACTAATCTTACTCAAAGTACTGTATTGGGTCCTCCATGCTCCTTATGTATAAAGGTTTACTGCACATTTAAACATTGAAATCTCACTATTGTTAGGGAAATAATTAGTTGTCTCAGAGGATGTATGTAAGGAGAAGCTGTTGTCTACACTTCAGATATATGATGTAAGAAATGTGTTTGGAATGTTAAGATAAATTACATAAAATGGGCTAAGGAGAACATCTACAACCCAGTTGTACATTTGTTGAAGTTTGAATTTAGTATTTGAAATGCTGTCAGTGTCAGTGACGCTTCTACTTCCAGTGCAGAGTAAATACAGTACATGTATTTGCAGTCCCTTGAATGTATAATTTTGCTGTTTTATGATGCAGACAGAGTATCTTAGATTAAAAAAAAAAAGGGTGGGGTTTATCTCTCCACATTTCCATATCTTCAAAAGAAAATAGAGGATATATCTAGATAACAGACATATTTTGAATATATTTGGTTTAATTGATAAGTTTTTACCATATGTCTCTGTTGCTGGTAAGTTCAAATGCAAACTTTTTCAAAGTGGGAAAAAAGCCCCAATTCAACGTTCATCAGATCGGGAGCTGCTTTATAATTTATAATAATAATTGAACTTTATTGATCTCACAATGGAGAAATTCACTTCTGCATCTTTACCCATCCCCTGGGGGAGCACTGGGCTGCCACTGTGCGGTAACCTGACTCACGGCAGATGTATGTCGCTCCGCGTAGCTTCACTCACATATGTGAGTGAACTCACGTACATCTGGCGTGAATCAGGTTACCTGTGCGGTGCCAGGGGAGCAATGGGGGGTTAAGGGTCTTGCTCAGGGACCCAGAGTGGTAGTCTGTGGGAGTTGAACTCAGAACCTCTGGGACCCAAGCTCAATGCTCTAACCACTAGGCCACCAGATTAACAAAAAGCATCTGGTGTGTGTCGTGCTTATAAAATTTGTATAAATGTAGCAAGAAATACTGCTTTTTTCTTTAGACAGAAGAAACGCGTCCTGACGCTCAAGTCAAGCATAAAGAAATAGGAGCATGCATACTGCGTAGGACCAATGATGTCAGACCAATGAAGTGTCCCTAGGGTTGAAGTTTAAATTAAACCTACACCCTTGATTCCATGTTACATTCTTCATAGTATAGGTTGGTACATTTCAGCCGGATGTATAGCAAGGTATGTTTCTGTATCGTGTTTTAAATCCGTGGCCCATGTGCCCTCTTTTAACTTTGAGCACCTGCCCCTCCAACGGTCTCTGCACGTCCCTGTTCATAGGGGTGGCCAGATGGGGCCACTTAAACTCTTGGGGTGGCACAGTGAAACTAAAAGCCATAATTTCAGGATTTTATTCTACTGTTGTAGTAAAGCTGCCTGTAGAAGACTATCTTAAAGACTTCAGTAAACGCCTACTAATACTTTTTAATGTTACTAATGATCTAATGTGCATAGACCAAAAACAGTACAGTTAACATTTTGAGTTGAGAACAACAATTCCTTTTTATTGTGTAATTGTATTAGTAATAAGGTTTACATTTATTAATTTATTGAAAAACACAACAATTACTAGGGGAAAGTAAATACTGGCAGATACAAATAAAAGTGCGATAGAAGGTCAAGAAGAGCGGCCAGTGGGGTGGCCCAGACATGGCAAGACATGGCACGAGGGTGGTCGACGTCTCGTAGTGGCCTCACAGCATATTTTTCCAGCCTGCGGCATCCCTAGACCCCATCTTGTTCCCTCGGGTCACCTAACCAGATGCTGCTGGTGGTTTCTAAATCACAGAGGAAACTGAGAGATGATCGAGGATAATCAGTCGTGGCCCCAAAGATCTGGATCTGGAACAATCTGCCTCTGCATATGAGGCAAGCTCCACCAGTTGAGGTCTTTAAATCTGACTTGAAAGAGTACAACACAGTTGTACTCTTTGGCTTTCAGCACATTGTGAGTCTGACATTGAATGTAAGTTTTCAGTCTGTGTTAATGGATTTTTTTTTTTTTTATTATTCGTTTATCTCCACCTTGTTGTGCAGAGCTTTGGTCAAGCATGTGTTGTTTTTGCTACATAAATAAAGATGGTAACCCATTGCCAATAGAATTTGGCTTTGTCAGCTCTTCTTCGACCCTTGTCTGACAGAGTTTAGTCCGGAAAAGAGCCGCACGGTCAGACTTACGAGATTCATCTCTAAACAGCTGGATCTACCTCCACCAACTCCTCACCCAGAATACTGCAAACCTACGTCGCCCCATAATAATTGAATAAAACATAACTGTGCTTCAGACAGAGCATTGGGGGAGGAAAAAAATCCCCTCTTGCCACAAGTTATGGATGTGCACTCAAGCAGAATTTTCTTCGGGATTTACTTAAATATGTTTATGTAATGGACACACAGATGGAAGCGAAAGGGAAAAAGAGGATAAAGATAGGGAGATAGGTGGGGCAACAAGTTCAAACGGAGAGAAGGAGAAAAGAATAGAGGAGAGAAAGAAGGACAAGAAGAATAAAAGATAACACACCTGAAGTCTGCTTTTACACCTGCAGAAAGACAGAGAGAAACAAAAAGAGAAACCACAGCGACAAACAACAGACACATATAGAGCAACAGTGTCACGGGAAGTTGCACAGTACTAATTAATACAACACGTATCTAGTTGCAACCGCAGCTCTATATAGAGTATATCTATAAGCACCTGAATCCAACATTCAGGTGTATATGTGAGTGAGTTTAAGGGTACTTCAAGGTTTCTCCAGAGGAATGTTCAATAGTGGGCGCCGGAAGGTAGACCCATGTTCCAGGACCAGTGGAAGAGACGGGGGAGACTGACCTGGCTGCTGTTAGTGTTGCAGACAGAGTAGTAGAAATGAAGAGGCCAGTGCATACATTTCTTTCACAATAATAGAAATCATTATTGAGCCATTATTGTTTAAATCCAGCAGATTTTATTCCAGAATGTCTTTTTTTTTTTAAAGTCATCTCTTATTTCATAATGGTGTTTTCACCAATGGCCTTTTTATTTCATAATGACTTTTCAGCAGGAACACTTCGCCTGCCAATCAGCTTCAGCGGACTGGACCTGTGCCCTCATTGGCTGATCCTTAAAAAACGATTTGTCTTTCCTGGCTGCTCCACGGACAGCTTACCTGGGAGCGCACACTGCCCCCCCCCCCCCCCCCCCCCCCATGTTTATGTTCTTACTTGCTTCTTACTCGGGCGTACCCCATTCCCAGCTCCTATTTTTGTTTTCCGAGGCAAAACAGAATGCAACATCAGGCCCATTGGATGGAGAGCTGGTTTGCCTTAACCTCTCAGAGTAAAGAGTTAGAGGAGAGGAGCTTAGCCCATGTGACAACAAAACTTCCTTTCAACAATGGCTTTCTTCTGGACACGCTTCCACAAAGAAATCAGTGGAGTACAGAAGAGTTCATAGTTTTCATGTGAACTGACTGTCCCACCTGAGCTCACTGTGAGCTAAGGTATGATGGAAACCAGATGATGGATTGAACTGTGTTATGTGAAGGGTCCACGGATTAGGATAGCCACTTTTCTATCAGTCATCCTTATTTAGATCCATTTTACCTTGCTGGAAGGAACACTGGTCCCTCTGCTGGAAGAAGACTAGTGTAGCCGGGGCACTTTGGCCCTGAAGCATGGTGCTGCACACTCATCCTCCTGCCCATATATGGAGGACGCTTCGATAGCGTACAGCTGGTGATTAACGAGGCAGGTAATCAGCTTTTCCATTTAAAGGGGGGTAGATTGGGGAGGAGATCAGAGCTGAGGCAAGGATTCCTGCAAAGGTATGTTTACTATTGAGTGTGAGGTTGCTGCAGGATGATTTGGTTGAGCCCTTTTGTTTTGATCATTTTAGGCAATGCCGTAATAGAGAGACGCACAGACTGCCGTGGACTGGGTTCCACCTTGGAGAGGTAAAAGAAGGCAGTCTCTTATTACCTGGATGTTTAAAGTACTTCTTGATTCTGAGATCGACCAACTCGGAAATACATGCATTAGTGACCATATTTTCAAAAAATGTGGCATTAAGATCGTGATTGTGCCGTTAAAGGTTTTTTTAAGGACTTAAAATTGTCCCTCGGCGACCGCTAGGCTGAAAATCCACAACTTGGGTCACGTGGTACGATGACGTAGTTCGTAGGTGTAGCCCAGGCTACACTACAGAGAGTACAATGGAGTACACAACGACAAGTTCAGATGGTGATTCACAAAGTGATGATTTTAACACGAAAGACGGCGCAAGCTCAGACTCGGGTAAGTCTGAGAAACATTTTAGGAGAATAAACGAAATGGGTTGCTGGTGTATAATTGGAATCGGGGCTTATAATCGCGGTTTTGGCTGACAGTTCGGATGTAAACACGGAAACAACTCGTCGAAGCCCGATTGCCTGGCATCGTTTATGACGGCTGAAATTCGCCAAAACAGCACATAAAAGAAAAGGATGTACATTCAGCACAAACCACAGTGTCTCAGCATTATGTGTTCCTGGAATTTTACTTAATAATCCGGACGTGAGCGTTCTGAGAGCGGACGCGCATTTATCTGTTGCGCCGTAGCGCTCATATTCTCCGGGGGGGTGACATGGGGGTTCCGGAGCGAAAGGGCTGTGGGTCTATCCCCACCACGGCTGAGGGTTCTGCGGGGTAGCAGCGCTGCGCTGAGAGGTGGTGTGGAGAACAGGTCGCTTTACAGCAGGCTGCTGTGATGACAGCGAGATTTCTCCGCTCCCATGCGCGATGAGTGAGGAGGAGACATCCAGAGATCTCGGTGGGCTCTGACTGAGCACACAGAGCTTCTCTGGGCTCAGGGTGCTCAAATGGAGCAGCTCCACCTGACGTAACACCACCAGAGACTTCAGCGTGGGTAAAACATCTGGCTGCCGCTGCGCGGAGTTTCCTCTGCTCCCACGGTGTGAGGAGTGAGGAAGAGGAGCTGCAGCGTCAGTGAGCTTCTCCGGTGTGCGAAATTCAGTTTGTGTTTTGTGTTATTTTAAACGCCAAGATAATCGGTCTTTTTCCAACTTTTGTCACTAAGCCTGACAAATAAAAGTAAGCCACCAAACAGAGTATTCAAACACGTAGTGTGTATTTATAAGAGGATGGAAACTGGCTGATAGCAGGGCACACAAATTAAGACTTCCTGAAAAGACGAGAGTGTAGACTTCCTGGTAAATCCCGTTGTAATGTAAACAACAGCTGCCAATTAAACTGAATGTTACAACCTTGACATGATTATATGAGTTGTTTTACCCAGAAACTGATCAGAAGCGCCGTGAAACCCCGCCTCTCTGGCTGCAGTGCGCGCTCCCGACACAGAGGGGAACAGGCTTTCACAGGGGAACTGAATTTCACACAACACCTGGACTTTTCGGGTTTGGAAATGTGTGTAAGGAGACATTATCCTTGTTGGTATTTGACCAACCATAAGCCACACACTTTTTAGCCATGTTTGACCTGTCTATTTGTGTTTGAGAAAGCGAGTTTGCAAGCAGGAAGTATCTTGTTACCATATCAACAGATCAACGCTTGTCTACGAATTACATCATCGGTCACCCAACATTTTTTTTTATGAGCCTTGAGCTAAAAAGCCTTAAAAATCCACTTTTTCATAGAATTTTTTTATTTTTTTTCCTTGGGTCATAATAATATGTGAACTTTCTAACATATAGCAACTTGTATGATCTCAGAATCAAGAAGTACTTTAAGGTGCTGGTCTAATGCGTCTTCCTTTGGGTGCAGATTGGCCTGCTACTGTTTCAGTTGTTGTTTTAATCACTGCTTGGACCCTATTTTAGCTATTTATTCCTAGTTTTAACAAAACGCAGGGGAGAGTTTTTATTTTTTAGCTCCCTGGGCTGGTTTTATTCCACCTGAGGTCCTATGCTGTCCCTGGGTCCTGTGCCGGTTTTATTCAGATTGGATTGAAGGGACTAGTGGGAGGAGTGTTTTTTTTCTTTTGTGTTGTATTCACTAGGGTTTGTGGCTTGAGTGTGTTTTTGTTGGGAGACACCAAGGTGTATTTCGTTTGTTTTCTTTAGTAGTTGTCCTCCAAATGGTCTAGTTAATTTAATTTGGGGATTTTAACTATTCCTCTCGGTATAAGGATTCCAGGCCAGCATAGGCTCCTACGTTTGAGGTGGTTATTCTTCCCTGCACGATAAACGCGTCAATTGTTCCCATTGTCTTATAAAACCAATAAACTGTATTCAATTTGAACCTGTGCCTCTGTTAATCCTTGCAACCTTTCTTTGTGGTCCGGTACCAAAAGAGTTGAGGGTTTAGAAACCGTACCTGAGGTCACACTAGAATGTAAAGAGCATACAAGCTTGCCTTAACTTATCCCAAACACAAGAATCCAAGTGGATGAGGGTGACCCTAAGGTGGCTTACCTACTAACCCACTCAGAGAAGAAAATAAACTTTGTTGTAAGTGCTGACAAAAATCATCTTACCAGATGTGTCAGAGCCTTTCTGTAGCTCAGAACCCTCTCCCTGGGGGGACTGAGGGTCTCTAATGAGTCTCCAACGAGTGGTTCTGCAGCAGTGGCTTCATTCTGGGGCCCACCAGAACTGATTCAGGAAAGAAAACACTATTTAGATTCAATGAAAATGTTCTTTTGCACTTATTAGAATGGAGGACTGTACAGTAGTTCCCCAACTGACTGAAAGCAGACTTATGCTGCAGGGTTAGTGCATATGTTCACTATAAAGAGAATTGGCTGAACATATTTTCCACTATGGGGCCGTCTGTATAAATCTGCATAACTCGATAGCTGTAGAAATTTTCTGAACAGAAAACAAAACATCTACTTCTGTCTCAGACAGTCAGTCTCACTGCTCAGCTTTCCAAATTATCCCAAAAAAAGAAGTAGGGTACTCGGGTATGTGCATTGTCATATTATGACTAATGGTGGATTTTACTCTCTACTACTGAAGTAGAGGTGGTGACATCATCGCATGAAGTGTTGATAATCAATAAGCTTTTATTTTGAAAAAGTTCCAGGATGGGAAGGTTGTTGTTGTGTGAGCATTGGATAATTGGTTGTGCACTAATAATTGATGATCCAAGTAGAGATGAATTAATCATTAATAAAACTAATGACTTTGCAGCAGCAGAAAGACCTACAGTGACAACAAAAACATACATTAAAATATAAGGTGTGAGAAATTTAACTCACAGGGGTTTCTTCAGCGACTTGACGTAGATGATTATGGCTGCAGGCAGGAAGGATCTCCTGTATCTGTCTGCCCTGGAGCGGAAGCAAAAAGAAGGAAAACTGTTATTCTATTGAACTTTTTACTGATTACTTTTTTTTTTTTTTTTTTAATCACACAAGTCTATCGACCGATATAGATTGTTATTGAATTATCGTCCAGCCCTAGAAGACACTCTGAAGAGGATACTCCGGGTTTTACATACATTTTTTTTCTTTTTATTCACAATCATTCTTCACACAGTCATCTCCAGAGGTTCTAGATCCCCAGATCAGAGCCGCCCTTCCTTATTAGCTTGTTGAGCTTCTTTAAGTCAGTTGCCCTGATGCTGCTACCCCAACAGATGATGGCAGAGGAGCTCACACTCGCCACAACAGACTCATACAAGATCTGTTGCTGCAGATCGGGAACTCATTTAAGAGGATACTTGTTTAGGACTAAACAAATGATTGTTTAATAATGAATTGTTCTATTATTATTATTGGTGTCAGGTGTACCTGTGCATATCCATGACATTTGGGAGAGAGGGGCTGGGATTGTGGTTGGTGGGACACAGACAACCTTCCCCCAGGTTTAGACCCCAGCAGAGGGGGATGGAGGACAACATGCGGCAGCTCAGGATGACACATTTCCTTTGTTCTTTCAGCAGTTTTGTAGGCGGATGCACCCTCGGCTGTGGAGGAGGGCTCCGTAACTAGAGGGACTTTCCTCCTGCTAAGGTCAAAGAGGGCGATTTGATTTGGCTGGTGTGTGAATGGGCAAAAAGAATATGAAGAAGATTCAAAAGAAGTACGAAGTAAAAGTAATTTCAGCCCAAGCTGTTTGTCATGTGACTAATTACTCCGTTTGACTTAGACAACTTTATTTGTCATTTTGTATGCACAGAACGAAATTTCGTTGCATACAGCTTGTAAATTGCAGTGAAATTAAATTACAGTATAAGATGCAGCAGTGATTCAAAGTGAACAATTTAAGTGTAGACAGTGCAGGAGAGGTCACAGTGTACAGGTGAGTATTAAATTGATTGTGCAAAGGGCATTTGTGCAAGAATACAACTTGTAAATTACAGTAACTTTAAATTACAGTGTAAGGTGCAGCAGTCATTAAAAGTAAATAATTTAAAGTGTAAACAATACAGGAAAAAGTCATTGTGTACAGGTGAGTATTTTATAAAACATTTGTATGTAAAGAATTTGATTTGTGCAAAGGGCATTTGTGCAAAAATGCATATAGAAACTAAGAGTTCGGCAGCATTTGTAATGCTGGTTGGAGATGATGCAAAATGTGCAGATATGCTAATGTTGTGCAGAGTTTAAGGTTTATAGTTCAGCAATTCAACAGCAGTTCAATAGTCTGATGGCAAAAGGGAAAAAGCTTTTGCAGAACCTGGTGGACCTGCAGCGGAACCTCTTCCTAGAAGGTAGCAGGGAGAACAGTCCGTGGTGGGGGTGTGAGGGGTCCCTGATGATGTTACGGGCTCGGGACACAGAGCGCTGCGATGAGATGTCCTTGATGGAGGGAAGAGGAGCCCCGATGATCCCTTCTGCTGTCCTCACCACTCTCCTCACGTTCTTCCAGTCGGCGGCATTGCAGTCTCCACACCACACAGAGAGACAGCTGGTCAGAAAGCTCTCTAAGGTACTTCTGTAGAAGGTCGTGAGGATGGACGGGGGCAGGTAGGCTCTCCTCATCCTCCGCAGAAAGTACAGTCGCTTCTGTGCCCTCTTCACCAGTGATGTGGTGTTCACAGACCAGGTGAGGTTGTCCGTGATGTGCACCCCCAGGAACTTGGTGCTGTTGACCACCTCCACAGCTGAGCTGTTGATGAGCAGTGGAGCGTGGTGAGACCGGTTCTTCCTGAAGTCGACGATGATCTCCTTCGTCTTCTCTACGTTCAGGATCAGGCTGTTGTCTCTGCACCAGCCCACCAGCTGCTCCACCTCCTCTCTGTAGTCCTGGTCGTTGTCGTCTCTGATCAGGCCCACCACCGTTGTGTCGTCTGCAAACTTCACGATGTGATTGGTGGTGAACCTGGGGACGCAGTCATGAGTCATCAGAGTGAACAGCAGGGGGCTCAGGACGCAGCCCTGAGGGGAGCCCGTGCTGAGGGTGATGACATCAGAGGTGTTCTGTCCGACCCGGACTGACTGAGGTCTGTTGGTGAGGAAGTCTAGCAGCCAGTTGCGAAGAGGTGTGTTGAAGCCCAGATGCTCCAGTTTTCCTACCAGGTGCTGTGGGATGATGGTGTTAAACGCTGAACTTTAGTCCAGGAACAGCATCCGCACGTGCGTGTTCTTCTCCTCCAGGTGTGCCAGGCTCAGGTGAAGAGCAGAGGAGATGGCGTCCTCAGTGGAGCGGTTTCGCCGGTAGGCAAACTGGAGCGGGTTGAGTGTTGGGGGAAGACTGGAGACGATGTGTTGTTTCACCAGCCTTTCAAAGCACTTCATCATGATGGGAGTCAGTGCAACAGGCCGGTAGTCGTTGAAGCAGGTGACTTGAGGTTTCTTCGGCACTGGAATGATGGAGGCAGACTTTGCAGCAACATTCAGCTCCAGATCACATGCAGCATTTACACACAAGAAGTTTAACAAACTTCCATTCCACTTGTTTACTAATACAACCATTACAAATCTTGTCTTCTTGTTGAAGCTGGTAAAGGTCAGTCTCAGCTCAATGACAGCGTGATCTCTGAGGACATGCAGTAAAGCCACGCACATCAATGTGCTTTACTGGGATTTGAGGGGGGAAACCAACCAGTAGTTGTGAAGTGGAAGGGGAACATTGGTCTCTCCTAAAGAAATCCCAATAAAATGGTGATGGTAATGTGACAAAATGTTAAAACATTTAAGAGGTATGAATACCTGTTTTTTTCTGCGGTGCTGTTCAGCTACCTGCTCCTGCAGCTCCTCCCTGTGGCGCGCGTTCTTCCTCTGCTACGCCTCATCTGTGTCAGCTGCTGCTGAAGACAACAACAATCCCAAAGAACAAAGTCGTGTTTTTAGGAGATAAGGGATGGTAGCGCAATAATTCATTTCTGAAACATTTATTTTGAAGTTTTTTTTTTTAAAAAAAGCTACCTGTATGAAACATATTTAAGAAGAAAAGCCTTGGTTTCTGCTGTAGGTCCTGTTACAAAGCGAGCACTTTCCCTTTCAGTAAGTGCTCTTAATCTCCTGCCATCTCTGCTGCATTCTCACTCTTTTCCTTGAAAAAAAAAAGAAGAAAGATTGAAATAAAAAGGACAGGAGCAAAAAGAGGGGCACAATTTTTTCATATTCTATCTGATGGACTCTTCTCCTCTAGGAGTTGAAGGCAGCCCCTTCTACCTCCATTGTTCTCCTAGCAGATCTTAAAATAGCTTCTTATCCTCCCCCTGACACCAGGTCCACTGGACTGCCCAGCTGGTTGTAGGGAAGAATGGATAAAGGCTCCTGGTCACCTTCAGGAAGCCACTTGTTCCTGAATTTTTCCTTTATGCTCTCCCTATGGTCCTTTAAATTAGAAGATAGTTAAAGGTGCCAGAGAGATCTGGGTCTTCTCTGACTGTATTGAGCATGAAGCCATGCTGTGCCATCCTTCCCCCACCAGTTGCTGTGCACTGCTAAAAGGAGAGAAGACTTCTCCCATTTGTTGTTTGAAGTTTAATAAAGATCAGATGAACATTTCTGGCTCTACCTCTATCAAAGAATGTGCAGCCAAGAGTAGCCTGAACGGTGAGTCTCTAAAGGGAACTAAAGCAGTGCTACCAGATTAATCTTTTTCATCTTAATCTGGTTTGCAGCTACTGCAGGGAAGCTACAGCCAGCCTGGCGGACTGCAGCGCAACAGTTTACCTGCCAACACCAGTACATAGCAAAAAAAAAAAGTTCACTTTAAAACTTCCACTTGAATTTAGAAAATGTTTCTGCTAAACTTTTGCTCAAGTCCGTGTCTGCACATTTAGCCCCAGGATTAATACGCCATAAGAATTTTTCAGCAGTTGATTGGTTTCTGTCTCAAATAAAGGTAATCAGATCACATTATGTGTTTTCGATTTAAAGGTTCATATAAGTACTGTGGTGTTTTTTTGCTCAGGGTTTATCGCCATGGTGAGAATGAACCGCCAACCCGATGCGGAAATGGCTGGATGCGATCTGACTGAATCCACCTAGGGATCATTTCATTCAGAACGCCAACAATAAACCTGCCATGTGTGAAGCTGGTGTTGCTCAAAGTGGGAGTCAGTGGTTGCTTTACATTTCTCCAATCAAACCCACATGTGCCTCTAACTCGGGCTTTCCAACCTGTCTGACTGGTTTCCTGCAATTCAATTTTTTATGGTTTTCCTACATGGTTGTCATCTCTTACAATTGCTGAAAGTTTCAGGGATATGTTTCAGCTCCATACAAATAATTCAGGGAAACAACAAACAATTCATTTAGTTAAGGGTCATCAGTATATCCTAATGTTAGCAGTTATGTCTTTTCATTCTGGAGACATTTAGAAACTTTTTTTTTTACTCCAAATGTAGGCAGGGCTGTGTTTCCCACAGCACTAACATCCAGGCAGTGTTCCTCTCAGTCGTGTTAGGCCGTTTTGCACATTTTGAGAAGCTTTTCGCTTGTCTTGCTTAGCAACGCTGTCAAACAGGTTCCTCTTTGGTTGAAGGTTCCTCAGAGTTTGTCCGAAGATTAAAGATGCTGATGTTTCTTCTGCAAAGCGCACAGGTGTAGGAACAGTTTTAAACAGCCACAAAGAAAGGAAACATTGGACATGGATGTCTGGGGAGTCTAGTTGTTGTGCTTTTCGTTCGAGAACAAGCTATTTGTATTTGTGGCTTGACTAATGCTAGAGTAGTCCCCTTTCCGCTTGTCACCGAAATTTCTCCCGTCTAGCGTTTTAAAGAATCGCTGTCCTTATTAAAATGGTTCAATTTCAGGCTGGATCAGTCCAAATATGACGGCTTATGAACTAGAACTGAACGATAGCTACCAGTCCCAGGCGGATTAGCAAAGGGTGACATAGCTCTTTAATTTAGCGGCGACAGGAAGCTAGCCTTTAGCTTGTCCTCCGGTGTTTACAGGTCTGCCCTGAGGTGTCAGCCACCCTGTCCCCGTTTCTTCCCTCAAACTATCGCCCAACCAAACCCCAAAAAACGCGCATAACCAGCCGACAACAACCTACCCATGCTCCCTTCAAAATAAGAGTCTCAAACAGCAGTCCAGATGCGCATCAAGTCCTTGCTGGCGGCGACGTCTCATTCCGCCTACTTCTACACTTCGAACACTTAGTTTTAAATAGGTAGTGTAGATAACACAAAAAGTCAGTGCATTGAAAGTACCCGGATGACCCCCTAAAAACGGGCACAAAATGCAGTGTGTAACGATGGACCCTACTCGCACTAAACGGACGCCATCTTGACTACAAAGCGGAAAGGGAGGGGCTAAGGACGTCGGGAAGATGTTCCCATTATTTTGAAAATAATGGCGCACAATTCAGCCGAGACAGCCGGAGCTGCGACACCGCAATCATATAAATGTAAGTAACGGTGGTAATACGAGGCATTGTACTCGATAGGTGTTTGTAAAATACACGAACATACCTCATGTTCAGCCAATATTTGGAGGATCCTGCGTCGACGTCGGAGGCGATGTAATTTCAACATGCTGTGAATGTAAACGATTGTTGTTTTTATTTAAAAAAAAACAAAACGCTGGGATATATTTTTTGGCGGTCTGAAAAATTCGCGGTCATGTGTGTTGCGTTCGTCACGTCATCCCGTCATTTCCGGTAAGTGTTTTAACATAAGTGTTCCTTTTGGAACACTACTAACGGTCGAAAGTGGGCACTACGGCAGTAAGTGGTCAGTGCACATTAGCAGTGCACTGACGGAAGTATTCGGAATGAGACACAGACAGCCTCGGTTTCTCGCTGCGCCATAATACCGCGAGATCCGAGCACAGATGACGCCGCGGAGTTTCACGCGAACTTGTACGGCGAGACCTACACGTGACGTCGTAATGACGTCGTGGAACGCGATGTCACAAACTTGCCTGTAACGTCACCAATGAGTGATTCTGTTACATTCTCTTGTCTTGTTCATTCTTACCTAGGTGTTCAATCAGGCAGGAAGATTTAAACCTAACAAACATTTTACATTGCAGCACTGAAAAAAAAAGCGGACAAAAACTAGGCGAAGCAGAGCGGACCATTTTCTGCTAAATTTGGGGAACTGATCTGACAGAGATGGGTGTAGGAACCTCAAAAAAAGACACTCGGGGTGGAAACGGTGCTCAGGCCTCTGGAAAAGCGAAGGACCACGCTGACCCCTCTGTGCGGCCACGCGATCGTTTCAGAAAGAGGAACTGGACCAAACAAGAGTCCTCTGACGACGATTTTGAAGAACAGTCCGATGACATACAGGACGATTTTGAAGAACAGTCCGATGACATACAGGACGATTTTGAAGAACAGTCCGATGACATACAGGACGACTTTGAAGAACAGTCCGATGACATACAGGACGACTTAAAAGCGTACCAGCTTTATGGAGCGGTGGACCCTTCCTGCTCACTTCCCATAGGGTTTGACGGAGCAGCACCCTCCACTCTACATAACATAAAAGGACAGCAGCAGGGGGAAAGTGTGGCACAGACTCAAGCCAAGCCAGGCGGTCATTTTCAAAACCATTTAGATGACCAACAGAACCATTTACAAGCCTCTGGTGGTCATTATCAGAACAATAAAAAAAGGACTTGCAAGAAGTCTAATCAGCATTCAGCCTATCACCAAGATTATACCGATTCCAGCTGTGATGGTAGACAGAACGTAAATTATGGGTACTATCCACGTAATTCCTTTGATGCAGTGGATCTCCCGCCCAGGCACAGACGACCCCATTTTCATCATGAAGGAAATCCTCTTCTGGATAAAGGCCAAGCCCTCGGGTCACGCCTGGAAGAAATGAAATTTAAATTTGAGCAAGAGAGGGCATGGAGAATGAAGGCAGAGGAAGATTTGGAATATTGCAAGGACGAACTGAGAATACAGTATGAGGAGGCTAAAGAATTGAAGGACCTGGTTACCAGCCAACTAGAGGCTCAAGATGCAATTCGGAGCGAGCTGGAAAATCTTAAAAAAGAGAACGAAGAGCTGGTTATAAAACTGGAAGAAAAAGATCGTGAGAAAGAAAAACTGAGCACACAGCTGGAGTCTGCCTTGTCGTCAGTTCAACAACAATCTGAGGTCGTGGAAACAGAAAAACAGAGACGAATCAATGTTGTGAAAAAGTACAAGGAACTGGCTAAGCAACTTGAACTTTGTCAGCAAGCCCAGCAGAGTGATAACTCTGTCGCACAGGCGGCAGCTTTCCCCGACGACCGACAGGGTGCTGGGGAAACCACTGAGAAGGAGCTGGAAGATCTTAAAAAAGAGACGGAGGAGCTGCATAGAAAATTGGAAGAAAAAGAGCTGGAGAAAGAAAAACTGAGCACACACCTGGAGTCTGCCTTGTCGTTACTTCAACAAGAATCTGAGCTCGTGGAAACAGAACAACAGAGACGAATCGAAGCTGTGAAAAAGTACATTAGAAATCTTGAAAATCAGAACGAGGAGCTTGTTCGAAAACTGGAAGAAGGAGGGCTAGAGAAAGAAAAACTGAGCACACAGCTGGAGTCTGCCTTGTCGTCACTTCAACAACAATCTGAGTTCGTGGAAGCAGAAAAACAGAGACGAACGAGACAAATCGAAACTGTGAAAAAGTACATTAGAAATCTTGAAAATGAGAACGAGGAGCTTATTCAAAAACTGGAAGAAGGAGGGCTAGAGAAAGAAAAACTGAGCACACAGCTGGAGTCTGCCTTGTCGTCACTTCAACAACAATCTGAGCTCGTGGAAACAGAACAACGGAGACGAATCAATGTTGTGAAAAAGTACAAGGAACTGGCTAAGCAACTTGAACTTTGTCAGCAAGCCCAGCAGAGTGATAACTCTGTCGCACAGGCGGCAGCTTTCCCCGACGACCAACTGGGTGCTGGGGAAACCACTGACAAGCTGGATTTTCTTTTAAAAGAGAACCAAGAGCTGGTTGGAAAACTGGTTACAAAACTGGAAGAAAAAGCGCTTGAGACAGAAATACTGACTGTAAAGCTGGACTCTGCCTTTACCTTTGTTGAACAGCAATCTGAGATTGCGGAAACCCGAAAACACAAACGAAACAAAGCTGTGAAAAAGTACAAGGAACTGGCCTTGAAGCTGGAAGATCTTAAAACAGAGAATGAGGAGCAGCGTAGAAAACTGGAAGAAGAAGGGCTAGAGAAAGAAAAACTGAGCACACAGCTGGAGTCTGCCTTGTCGTCAGTTCAACAACAATCTGAGGTCCTGGAAACAGAAAAACAGAGACGAATCGAAGCTGTGAAAAAGTACAAGAAACTGGCTAAGCAACTTGAACTTTGTCAGCAAGCCCAGCAGAGTGATAACTCTGTCGCACAGGTACCAGCTTTCCCCAACGACCGACTGGAGGCTTGGGAAACCACTCAGACGGAGCGGAAAAATCCTGAAAAAAGGATGGAGGAGCTGGTTCGAAAACTGGAAGAAAAAGAGCTAGAGAATGCAGAATATCTTGAGCAGCTGAGTAACGCCTTCACGTGCATTCAGCAGCATTTGGTCGTAATGCAGAAAGAAAAGGAGCAGCGCATCTTGGTCGAGACAAAGTGCATCAAACTGATGGAGGAGCTCCAGCTTTATCAGCAAGGCCAGCAAGTTGGCAGGGACAGTCAGCCGATGAATACCTCTGTATCGGTTTCCCGTTCTGAGGCCCCAGTTTGTGATTATGGGATTAAAACGGAGAAATCAGACGGTGAGTATGAGACTGATGCAGAGATGTCAGAAGGGAAGTTTGTTGAAGTGAACCTAGATTCTGATTCTGAGTCTAATTTCGTAGACAGAGAGTATGAGAATGATTCACAGGAGTCATCTTATGCGCAGATGATAGAAGTGACCCCAGATAGTAATGATGACATATCACCGTGGAGACGCTTGAAGAAATTTATCACCCCTGCACACTGCCGACGATATAAGAAAAGAAAAATGTTTCTGTGGAGAAAAAACCCCCACATTTAATCATTCAAAACGTGGATTTTCCCTGGGAGCTCCAGTTGTCCTCTAAAAACTAATCAAAAAGAACAATTTGCACCCGTCTCTTCACCGGCAAACCACTGGTGTCTTCATGGGAGCATGCGACTGCTCTGATCTCTCTGTCCCATCCGAGTGCCAAACGAATTGATGGGGAGGACAGCGTGGCGCATGACCGGATTCTTTTAGGTTTACCCCGGGAGCTCCGGTTTTTCCTTAAAAAACATTTAATGCTAAAGTTTGAAACAGTCCATTTGAATTAGAGTAAATACTTTTTTCAACAGGTTTCAACAGGAGAACACCATCTTCTCTATTTATTCTTTGACAATAGTTCATTTCTCTTTTTTCTTGTTCTTTTTATGATAAGATCTATAATCTTTGTCCTACCAGGGTGCCAGTCCCTAGTCTATGTGACTGGCAGCGTTGTACATGAATGCATTGTTTTAGGTTTACCCCGGGTTTTCCTTAAAAAACATGTAAAACAACAGCTAACATGTTTTTTCTTTTAGGTTTTTTTGTTTCTACTTGAACAAAATCTGAACGTTTGGTTTCAAACGGGAATACCCAAGTGTTTCCATCTATTCCTTAATGTACTTTCTGTGATATATATTGTTTAATTTTTCATTAAGTTAAGTGGATGTATGCCTTGTCTCTTTCTTTAGCTATGCAGATAGATACATATTTAGGCCTATAGGAAAGAGGTTTAATAATGTCATCATAATGTTTGTTATGTTTGTTTGGCTCTTTATGAGGAAAATTGCATTTATCTGAGGAAATGCAATGATGCCCCACTGTATACATATTTTTGTAAAGATGTGCCATGATGCGGTTTATATCGACACATAGTATAATAAATCTTATATTTCTAGGATTGTTGCGAAAAGCAGCAGAAGCAAAGAAGGAGTGTGTGCTTGTACACATAAGAGATAAGGACTGTGTAGCTCCTATCACAGAACCTGATATGCATCATACACAAAATTCTTGACAAGATCTAAATCAGAAAGGTCAATTATGAAAAAAAAAACAAGTTTTAAAATTAAGATGTGCTAGGTTTGATATAGACCTACCCTGATGATATATAACTGATGATTTATAACATAGCCAGCCGTATTTGAGTTTTGTTGTACATCTCTATTTACTCATATTTTTTTTCATTTTATAATTCCAGTCAGAAACCAGATGGAAGATTTTCTGCAAGTTACCAGGAGTTTTGCAGAACCGCTGTAGAACAGAGATTGGTAATTAAACAGGAAGTTCTAAGAATGTCAAAAATGGTAAACACCGTTAAAAAGACTGTCAAAGAAAAAGAAGGGATCACAATTGGACAATACAGGTACAACACACATCTTTTTATTTCGATCCATGATAAAATCTCTCAGTGAATTGTTATTAAGCAAATATTTTGGGGTTTATCTTCCGCTCTAAAGCTTGGTACTGGCAGGTCAGCAGTGTGGGACAACTCACTGTAATGCTTGTTGCCTATTTTGGAATAGAGCTCTAAAACTGCCAACCATCAGATAGGTAGTAAAATTAAATGTAGTAATTTTATCACATGGTTATGAGATTTTTTTATTTTCCAGGGCTGACTACTTGAAGGACAAATTGAGCAAGGACTTTGCCCAACTTCAATTTCATCGCCCATCCCGGAAAAACCAAGGTGAAATTGTCTTCACAGATTGCCTCTCTTTCATCGATGATATGGTTGTCACTACCCGATCCGTACCGGTAGCACGATCCGTACCATCAGCTCATTTGCGCGTGCGCGAACAGAATAACTTCCGGTAGGAAATATTTCGTTTTTCTTACTTTTTTATTCTTTTGTATTTTTTTTAGGCAGGGGTTTCTTTTTGTATATCTTTGTATTTGCGGCAATATTGGGTATTCTAAAAATTAAACAACAGAAATACATAAAAAATACATTGTTTTTTGAATAACAAAAATGTTTCCCAGTTGTGGTTAGGGAAATAAAACTATATAAACCATTTCTTAAAGTACATAAACCCCCAGCTATAAACACATATAGGAGTACAGAAACGTATTTGATTTTGAATTTTTTTGAAGTTTTTTATCATTTATTTGATTTGCATATGTATGTATTTTGTGCTTAATAAATGTATTTTAATAAGGTATGCCTTCGCTTTGTGTGTGTTCTTTGTTCTATTCCCTGTTCGTTTTTGTAAAAAAACAAAACAATGCGGCTACAATAATAACGAGGTCTTCTCTAGTTTATGATGTGTACACCAGAGGGCGCTAAAATCTCAATCGATAATTTTAACTTTCTAATAAAATAAATGTTTAGAACAAGATTATTTGTATAACGAAATTCACCGTATAATTAAGGATGAAATGTTTTTTCCAGTCCTGTTTGAACAAGCAATAAAACTAACAGAGTGCATTCAGACAATACAGATAAACGTTACGCAATGATATCTTCCCGGACTTCTGACCATATTCGATGATGACGTCAAGCAATACAATGGAGAAAATGTAAAACGTATCAATTTCTTTCAGAAAAGTCTTCAATATTTTATTTACGATATAGTTTAGCATTATTTAATGATTTAAGTATAGAAATAAGTATTTTCATTACCGTAATTACATTATTTTTTTTGGCGACCCGGAAGTTATTCTGTTCGCGCTTGCGCAAATGAGCTGATGGTACGGATCTTGCTACCGGTACGGATCGGGTAGTGACAATGGTCCCAGAGTCTGAAACAGACAACAGCAGCAGTGTAGAGCCAGATTCAACTGAGAAAGCTGAAGATGATGAAGGACTGAGGAAAACATCAACCGCTGTTACTGACATGGAGACAACCAGGATATTGTACAGTGCAGATATGATTAGAAGAGGTATTCTTAAAAATGCTCCACAACAGCTGTCTGTGTGGCCACCAGTGTTGGGCAAGTTACTTTGAAAAAGTAATTAGTTATAGTTACTAGTTACTTCTCCCAAAAAGTAACTGAGTTACTAACTGAGTTACTCCACTATAAAAGTAACTAGTTACTAGTAAAAGTAACTATTGCGTTACTTTTTCGTTTCTGGGTTTTTTATTTATTTTTTTACAAATTTTTTGCTGACATGTCCATTCAATGCACCCCCCCCCCCCCACACACACACACACACACACACACACATACTCCCCCTTTTGTGTTGAACAGTGAAGTGTGGTGAAAGCAGCTTTAATTCTCCATCACATAACTTTCATATCGCGCATGCATTGACTTTTTCAACAATTTTCTCTTGCGGTTTTCAGCAGCAACGGCATTTTTTCTTATGGTTTAATATTGTCCATATGCCTTCTTTAAATATTTCTAATTCTACTCGCAGGACATGCGCAATTCCAAACTTATTTCCTGTCATTGCCATGGTGAATCACGTTATTTGCGTTCCAGTGATCGGGATTTTTTTCATGCTCACGTTATCCATCAGGGCCAGTGGGCCAGTGCCCAGGGGCACCAACCATGGGGGGGGCACCACATGACACATGCTTTAAAAATATATTTTTCATAAATTGTTATATTATTTAGCCTACTTGAAATTGTTGAAAGACCATGCATTATTCGTTTTGTGAACACTGATGTCACAATAATAATAAATGATAAATAAATCAAGATTTTTTTGATTTCAACATTTTTGAAATTAGATATTTGAATATTGCTCACTGCTCATATGCCTACATGTAGTTGTGTAAGTTAGTAAATAGTAAAGAAATCCCCTTGATTATGTCTGATGTTTTTGACCGGAGGACAGCACGGGTAAGGGGGGGGGGGGCTTTTGAGGTATAGTGGGCACCACATTGTCTTAATACGGGCCTGGCTGAGAATGACAAAGGGAGGAAGAGCTGCTCAGAGTTGCAGCTTTCTACTCAGTGTAGATCAGCCGTTTTTTCTGAAACGACTGTGCAGCATAGCTTTGCTGTGCGCGCTGAATCCAGATGCTGTGCGCGAATGCACACGCGCGCAGTTCAGAAGAAACATAAACAGTTTGGCGCGTCAGTCAGTTCAAAACAGTTCCTGTATCGGTCACGTAGCGCATACGCGCGTCGACACAGGTTTTGCTCTACGAACTCGACTCATGCGCCGACGCATCCGTGTTGCCGGACCCATGTTCTTGTCCTTTTCGCTGTTTACCTCAAAATAACGTGCTTACCTCCAAGAATCAAACGCTGTCTTCTCGGCCATCTTGCCGGGGTACAAACACAAGTAGCTTACACACACAGGTGCGCGCGCACACACACACACACACACACACAGAGGCAAGGAGGAGCAGGGTACAGACGCAAGCAGCCGCATCTGACTAAATGCAGAAAAGCAGGGACTTCACTTTCCTTATCGAGGGAAAGGAAATTCTTAAAGTAACGGAGTAACGAGTGCTTATTTTGGAAAATAACGGAGTTACTGATTACTGAATTCGCAAAACTAACGCGTTAGAATACTCGTTACTGAAAAAAACTAATACGAGTACTCTAACGCGTTACTTATAACGCGTTACCCCCAACACTGGTGGCCACCAACATCATCTGATATGAATAGCGAAAGTTCTTAGGCCATGGTTCCCCTTGAACTGCACAATTTGATTGTCTGGTTGCTTGGTGTCTCAGATGACCCTACCCTGTCCCGCGGGTCCTTAAAAAGTCTTAAATTAAAATCCGGGAAATTAAGGTCTTAAATTGTCTTAAATTTACCGTAAAGTTGCTGTAGGTATTAAATTTTCAGCCGGTCTGCTTAATGCCGGGGTTAAAGTTCTCCGTCGCTGCGACGGATTTCCGTCATTTGGAAAATTAGAGCAAAAAGTTCTTCTTCTTCTTCTTGATTTTTATTGGCGGTTGGCAAAAAACGTTTAGGTGAGCATTACCGCCACCAACTGGTATGGAGTGTGGACTGCATGACAAAAAAAAAACAAAAAAAAACTATATCCTATTATACAACCTACTCTGTTTCAAAAACTCAAATATGACCTGGTATCCTCTGCTAGAGCAAAAAGTTCCGCCTAGACTTTTTCAAAAAGAAACTGCTCTAAGGGTCCGTGTGGACCTCTAAACCAATGAAATCTGGCAGAGCCGGGACATTAGCCAATCAGAAAGAGAGTAGGGCAGGTCTTTGCA